>JAWWEU010000158.1:15548955-15571035 GCA_035583155.1 Acropternis orthonyx
ATGTACAGCATCAATAACTATTTGTACAATTGTGTTACTACATTAGACATTTTTGTTTGACTTTGCACAAACCACGTTTGCAACACAAATCCTGTAGCTTCAATATAGCAAAGAGACAGATGATAAGTTCAGAAAGAATATAGTATTTTTCAGTCTGTGAGATGCAAGACATAGGTCCTGGGATTTGGAAACAGAAAGGAACAGAGTAGATCTTCAAATGCGTGGATCTTCATGTACATGGATCCATTTGACAGTCAGCAGTCCCTATTGAAAGCTAAGATAACAAGCTTCTGGCAGTTAATTTTGGGTGTGAACTGTCCACTGGACCTTCTTCTTTCTTACATATTTACATACTTATTAGTCAAAAATGCTTCAAATAAAAATACAGGTTTTTTCCTCTCAAACTCTTACTCGCTTTTCCAGCTGTAGTCCTGATCTCCATAGTTACCAGTTGTGTAGGTGATGTGTGAATTTGTGAGTGCACATTACATTATGCACATGCTCTCACAGCAGGGACAGAATAAAACCTTTTACTACATTTAATATGTTGTCAATGAATGGTTTGTTTTGAGGATTTTTTGTTGTGTTTGTTTGTTTCCTTGTTTTAATGGTATATGTCTCCAAGTATAAGAAAATTATGGCTCTTGCTTTGCACATGAAACAAAACTTCGTAAAATTCCAAAATTTATCTTTTTTTTTAATTAAAAATAATTCTACTTTTTTTTAAACTTATTTGTTAAAAAAATGCCAAAACATTGTAACTAAGAAACTGAAACTATAGTTAACTAAAGAAATCCTTTTTTTTCACTGAACTTAGAACATTAAAAATCAGGAAGATCATTCATTTCTATAGGACACTGTATTGGAGTTAATAGGGGTTTTTTTATTTTAAATAATTGAACATTTGACAATGATTTAATGATCAGATTCCACTTCACTACAAAGCTCTTGCTTAATTTAGATTCTTCTCACAGTCTGCTGGAATACATAGTATTTAATTAAAAAGGAACAATTAGACAAATGGTGTTCTAAAAGAAGTGACAAAGTGTCAGACAGCAATCTGAGTACTTTTCTTGGAATGTGAAGGTATAAGTACTGTTACCCACAAAGTGTTTTTGGTTTCAGGTATATTCAGTGTACGGACGTTAGGTGTAGTTATTCACTATGCTGAAATATGTTGCGCATTTTCTGGAGATGCAAATCCTTTTCCATGTGGAAGCAGCAGATTTTTCTACATCTAGAATATCAAAATAATAATTTAAGGGCATGATGTTGTGTAAAGGTCAAATCTTTATCCAAGCCATCCACAGCTTTTAATTGGACCAGGATATTTAGCTTTGAAACATGGAATAATTTTCCTGTTAAATTGCAGTCTTTATTGGATTGTTCATATAGATTTAATTTCATAGATGAGGGTGCACCAAAGCATCTAAGGTCATTTAGGGTAAAATTACCTCAACAATTTACTGTATAGGGAAATCATGGTACAAGTTTACAGAATGCTCTCCCTCGGCTATAAATACAACCAAATGATCCCATTTTAAAGGCCTGAAGAAAACAGCTACAGAATTCAGACAGTTATGAGAAGACAGTGAAAGACTTTCCTAAATATCAGCAGCTCTTACAGGTTTCCTTATGTTCTACCCAAACACCTAGTCTTTCTCTTTTACAAAGGGCTTGTATACAGGACTATCAGATGCACCTGCTACACACAATGTTATGCAGTAATGTTGCCCGAGGGACCCCCAGAGTGGAAAGCCAAAACTGCGGGCAGCTGCTTAGGTCAACCTACCGCACTGGTTCCATGACTGGCAGAAAAGATGCGTGTAGGGACAGTCTCAGGGCAACAGGGGGCAAAGGTAGCACCCATCCACTCCTTTCTCATGCTTGCCAGCAGCAGTAGAACAGCCTTCAGTAAACTGCAATTTTAAAGTGCTTATTTAAAACCCCTAGACATTGAATTTACCATCCCTTCTGCCCTCTGCTATAATACCTGCTCCAGTTATTAAATAGTCCTGTTTTATCTCAGCCTCACAAGAAGCCCAGAGCCAAAACTGACAGTTCAATTTAAACCACGTTATTTGCTCACTACCACACACATGGAGGAAAAGTACATGTAAAAAGTCTCCACACGTCAGAAATTATGGATTTATTTTCAAAGACAAAAATCACAAAATCCAACTTCTGTGGAAACGTGTGACAAACAGCATCCTCAGTCATTACTATTCCAGACATATGCAACTTATATCAGAAGTAGATATAGATCATCACTGTTAACGAAGCTTTAAAAGAAAAAAAGGAAGCAAAGTTACCAATCCAATATGTATTAATACAAGGAATAGAAATGTTATACCACGCTTGAGGTCATGGTTGTCAGTCAAAAAGAGAGTAGAAAACAAAAGGAAGTTTGCAAGTCTAATAAGATTTTATTGCCATCTGTTGCCAAAAGAAAATCTTTCTACCTGCTTGACACTCTTCATTTGGTCTTCAGAACAGTCTAAGCCAAATGAAAAGGCAGACACCGAAGAACTGTACACATGTATCGGCAACTCATGCTTACCCTGCCAAAATAAAGGGAGAGAAGGTGAGTAAAACAGCTAAATAGCCATCTGTCAAAGATTAGAAAAGTAGGCCAGATGACAGGTTTAAATTTCAGTATAGAAAACTTGTAAGAGAATTCTAGAAAAAATAAAGTGTGAATAAACACAGAGCATCTGGAATTTGGGAGAACAAAGCTGAAATCCTTACTCCAGTGTACACAGTTGCCATGGGAGGTATTTAAGCCTATGTTCCAGCTGAAGAATTTTTGGTAAACCCTAAGCACTCTGTGGAGCACAGGAAGATATCAAGACTCATGTGATGGATGATGTAAAATAATGGTTCTTTTTGAGATCTTTTTTTTATAGGAAAAACATGCATGATTCCAGTTCCTTTCACAGTTACCACAAAAGTCTCCTTATATTAAACTTGGAGCAGGTAGAACTACCATTATAATTTCTGTGTAAAAGCAAGATCCAAGAAGGAAACTTGTTGCATCTGGAAAACAAATGTTCTTATAACCCTAGGTGACTCAGAAAGACTAAGAAATGTGTATTAAACACTAACAAACACTTATTTCTGTCTCAGATATTTAAAGACAGCAGATCAAAGGCATAGTTGTAGACTATTAGCCTGAAGTCATAGCATATTTGAAAACTTATATCAAAAACTGGAAAAAATGCATTTTATTTTTGTCATAACAGTCAGGGAGATTACCTAAAAGGTGCAGTGAATATAGTAAATAGATCTGTTAGACAAACATTTGCTTTAAAAAGTTTACATGTAGGAATGTTAGAAAAAAAAATTGGGTGTAGCTAGTGCAGGGTGAAGGATTAACAGATTTGTATTGTGCCTTTTGGTAGTACTATTATGAGTTATATTTATGTATATATGTAAATATATTTTTATATTTACATTTCAGAAGATAGTAACTTGATTCTCAAAAATCTTAATAGTAAGTATGGAATTATGAAGTCTAATATTCAGCTTTTTTTTTTTGACATGGTTTAATTGATTAACCCTATCTTCCTCTGATGAATTAATAAGATGGCAATTATGGTCTTCCTGCAAATATGAAAAAAATTATTAATTTTAAACTGAAGTTCTGTGCTCTTTACATCAGTAGTTGTTTTCTCTCATTCTCAAAATGAATTTTTATATATTCTTTTTTTTTTTATATAAATCATGATGGTTTTGATCTTGAGTGAGAATGAATTTAGAGATATAGGAATGTGATGTAAAAGGAGTATAGCTTCCCATTTGCTAATGAACAGTGAGCAGACTAGATTATAAGGTTTTGATACCTACTGGGAGGAGAAGTCTGTCCTGTTTTCTATCCCTGTCTATTATATCTATAGTTTACAGTATGTCAAATTACAGGAATAGTCCCATGGCAATGTGAACTCACTTTACCACTACCCTACTAGCAAAGGAGAATAGCAAACAGATCTAGTCCTAAACTACAGCTATATATATTGCTCAAGATTACTAAGCAGAATCCTGGACACTGCAAAGCTTTACCCCTGGTATGCACTGTATGATCTCACAAATTTCAGGATTTTACTGCAAATTGGATAACACACAAAGGTTCCTGTTAAAATCCCAGATGTTGGAAACATTTTAGTGCCCTACCATGTATTAATTTCACTGTTCATCCAGGCAGAAACTTAGACATGCTTTTAACCTACACTAGAACTAGGACAGAGTGAGGAACCACAACTGATTTTAATTGAAACACTGTGATTTTTATGCAAATCTTATGACATGTCATATGCTGTTTCATCAGGTTAACTCAGGTAACTGAGATTAACAAAACTGAATGAAGATGTTTTCCATATAACTGAGCCATTGTGGTAGAATTTGTACTACTACAGAAACAACAGTGAAACTGTAATGGAGAAAGAGCCAGTACGCAGCTATTCTACTGTGCTTTTGAATTATGTCCAAAAAGGTTTAATAATTTGGTGCAGGTGTGCAAATAAGTAATAGTATTCATAAATAGTTTGCTTCTGAAAACACATTTAATTGAAATTTAGGTAACAATTTCTTTATTGGGAACTGAAAAAACACAATGTCCATTGTTCTCGAACCATGTATGAAATTAGGATAAATTTGATAAAATTTTCATATGCAGTTTTCATCACTACAGTAACAAAACTGGTTCCTCATCTGTTTTATGTGACTACCCTTTGGATAATGTGTTTTTCCAATAAATTAGTGATTTATTTATTTTCCTTCCTATAGGTTTTGTTCTCTTATTTCATCTTGCCAAATGACTACTCTGCCTGTCAGGCTACCTGGTGTTCTCAGGTAACTTTTAATCTAATTGTTCTTTTAAAGAAAATAAATATGGACTACTTGAAGAAATAATAAACCCAGAGAATTATGGTGGTATCTTTGCCTGATTAGAGGAATACCATGTGAAAGATTACCATTATTTATTATGATCCTAATTTTCAGTTTGACAAGCACCCTGAAAAATCTGTTATTCATAGAGACCTATTTTAAACCACATATTCTTTCACAGGATACCCTATATCTAGGAGACAGTATTTATTTTTAAGAGGCAAAATACGGACATTCTCACCCAAAGCAGGTATTGTTTCTGCTTTACGAATTTTTAAGGTATTCTTTCCTATAGGTAGAAGATTGAATAGTTCTATAGAAATGGCAAACATTTACTACTTTTACAGATCTTGGGTGACATTCAGTAATATATTTTATGGTGGAAGGGCTAACCAAGTTGCAGAACACTCAGAAGATCAAACATCTGCCACCTTAATTCATAAACTGTATCAGTTCTACTATCATTGAATGATAACTCTTTCTCCCAACAATTAAATCAGAAGAACACAAGGGCAAAATTACGTACTAATGTACATAAAAAATGTATTAAACATAAAAATGAGCCTTGAAAACTGTAAAATTATTAGTTCCCACTTGATATAAAATTAACCCATTTTCCAAAGTTTACAGGTTCCATCAGCTAGAATATAGTCTTCTATATCACAGAAATTACTGGACAGATGATATTGCTGATCCAGCGTATCATTCTGATTACACTAAGAAGGAATCGAGACAAAGGAGTAAAAAATGTTGTCTCTTCTTGCTATTGTCTTTTATCTCTTCTTTCTGTTCTCTGTTGTGGTCTTTGAAACTAAACCATACTTTATAGCTTTAAGATCTTATTATGACCTTACATTTCAAATAACACAACTCAGTATATTTGAAGTCAGATGATTCAAGCAATTTCACCTGTACATATTTCTTCAGTTTCAATATTATTTTATGTTGGAAGTAAAATACCAATGTCATTCATTCTTAAAGAACAGGATACAAAGATAGCTTCTCTGTATTTCGATTAAGTAACTTATATTTCACAATTTTAAAATCCTGGCTTTAAATATTAAAATGTTGACACTGATAACCTTGAACAAGTTTGATAGAAGCATTTTTCTATCAGCATGCCTATCTTAATTATATGAATCTTCGTATATTTGAAAATATAAATTTGTACCATTTGTGAAATTCTTAATTTTAATAGAGCATGTGTCAGATGAATGTTTAGTTCAGAATATTCATAACACTGCTAAAAGAGGATCTTGCTAAAGGAATATAAACTTTTATTAATAAAAATTATAATTTTCTATTACAGTTATGAATGTAAAATAATAAATAACATTTTTCTTTTTCAACATGTTTTAATGTTAGGCACTGAGAAAATTAAAATGTCGGTTTCAGGTTTAGTTATAATACTACACTTTTTTTTAAATTTTATTTACTTTATTAAAAAATTCTATTTTTACCCTGAAATATTGATAATCCTTCTACAAATATCCTTTTTTTTTTTTTTTTTTGCTCTGATCACTTTCCCAGTCAAAATACAATTCACTGAAAGAAGAGACCTTATTTTCTCAACACTACTTCTTAAGTCGTCACAATTCAAAACTAATAAGAAGGCAGTAGTGGAAACATTTCCATTTTCTTTTCAGATGTTTGGAAGGGTTTGTGTTTGACCTGTAACCCAGGCAAGAAAGACTCAGTATTATCTCCTTTTGCAGATTCTTCTGTCCTGAAGGGTGGTGAGCAGATTCACAGAAATGAGCAAGTAACTTATGAATTATCTCATATGCATTAGTTACACCACAATGAGGGAGTGTATACAAAAACTCAGTTCTTGAGATTCAGATGTCTT
Organism: Acropternis orthonyx; assembly: GCA_035583155.1. Classification (NCBI taxonomy): domain Eukaryota; kingdom Metazoa; phylum Chordata; class Aves; order Passeriformes; family Rhinocryptidae; genus Acropternis; species Acropternis orthonyx. The sequence goes on from JAWWEU010000158.1 coordinate 15,555,689, forward strand.
ACAAGATCCCTCATACAAAGAGCTTAGACACTGGTATAAATACATTTTCATATATATTACCACTAACACTTGCTTTTTAGTTGCAATCAGTTGAGAAAGGTGTGGGTTAAGGTAAAGTCCATGACATCAAACTTACACAACCAAAAAATGCATATCTTCATGAGATTTAAATTTGAGAGTTTTCAGTGCCAGGCAGAGTTGTTCATGCATAAAGAAGTTTTGTTCAGTCAGCCATTTTATGAAAAAGAATCTCTTAGTTCATTATGTTTTTTCAACCACTGCAACAAAACAGTCTACCAGACCACTGCTCAGAATTTCCCTCATCTCCCTCCCCACCCACTCTTCACCCAAGATTTATTTCCATACTTTTAGGTAGGGAAAGTTACAAAGGAAAAGAAAGCCCTCAGTTACAAAGGAGCAGAACTGTTTAATACAGGTTTCTTATGTAGAGATTTCTCCATGGATTGAGAAATACTGCGGTTCTTGGAGATAGGCAATATGCAATATTAAATACCATTCGGTGGAATGTCAGCTTGTCCAGGGATGCTTATGAGTATTAATGCCTGTGAATGTGAAATAGCCTGCAAGTGTTACTGATCCAGGAAGACTACTTCTTAAGAACTTAACACTAAATTAAGTGTCACAAATGCTGCACTAGTTTATAAATTTCAAAACAGCCCCATATTTGCCTGATCACACCAACGCTTTCAGTTGTCTCAAATTGAATATGAGACTGTTTTGAACAGGAACTGTAAGATCAGCTTAGTAATGTGCTTAAATATGCACATTATTCCCATTTGTTTAAAAGTCTAATTCCACAACAAAGATGGCTAGGTCAGCCAGAAAATTACCAGCACGTGGATATTTGTGAAAAATGAAGGGTAGATGCAGAGGCAAATAATACTCCCTTATTTCCCAAAGGAACCTCCATCCTAAGACTCCTTTCAACTTTCCCATAGCTTTTTTTTTTTTTTTTTTTTTTTTTTTTTGCCTAGAATTATTCTCTGCTAAATTAGATATGGAAAATAGCATGTGTTTTAATTACTTTCTTCCTCTCAATTAAGAAACTGTTAACAAGCCAGTTGTACCTTTCAACTTAATTTCTGCTACACAGAAAAAAAATTTTTTTATTAATATTCCTATTTCACTGTGTAAATATGTGATGAAGTTCACAAAATCATTAACAGTTGAATACTTTGTTAGAAATGTCAGATTACTTTGTAACTGCAGTTTTGCAACACATTTCTGCAAAGCAGCAATTCCTCCCCAAGAGCTGAGCATCTGCTCAACTACACTCAGTGTAGCGGGCAGGAATCCCTTGATCCTGGCCAGTTTTAGGCGTGCTTTATTTATTCTAGAAGTACTTTTTTTCAGTGGCATCAACACAGTCACAGAATTCAGTATTCAAAGAAGTAAGACAACCACGCATTTCCCTTGGCAGTATCAGCACAGAGAAATTTAAATGGAAATGAAAGCTGAACTACCAACGTCCAGAGGAGTGACTACAGTCCCGGATGGATAGTCATTTGAGAAAACACACAAATAGTGGAATTAATGGGGACTCTGCATGGCCATCATTTCTACTACACCAAAATACTCAATACACACGACAAACATCACTTAGGAAAGTGGAGAGGTATCTTGCTTGGCATTAGAAGTGCTATGATAACCTCCTTTTTTTGTGTGTGAGATGAGATGCACACACACTTCTCACTCTCCAGTGTCTTTCCTGTGAAAAAGGTAGAATCAGTAGAAGTTAGCCAAACCCTCAGCTGGTCCAAACCAGAGTTCCACTGATTTAATTAGACAGGCAATCCTGAAAGTCTTACAGGCTCTCTTCTCTTCTTTTCTCACCGTATCCCTGTGAGCCAGCTGTCATCCCTAGCCACTTTCCTTCATATTAGCTCTTGGCCCCTCTCTTCTCCTCTGACTTTCCTCCACTTTCCAATTACATCTTTTTTCCACCTTACATTTACATTTTCTGGGTCTGTCCTGTGGTTGCTTCTCTCTGTTTTATCAGTCATAAGTTAATTACCCCCATTTTCAGAGCCCTTCATAGCCTACTGTGACTTTAGCCATAGAATCTCACAGCTGTCCTCACTCTGTGTGCCACTGTTCAATAATTATTCAAACATGCTTCCAGATTTCATTTCTTGTTGCCTTTGTACCAATCAAAAAATTCTTCAATATAACTTTTTCCTATTTCTCCTTATTCTTCTGCTGCACAACATCTCTTTCTTGACAATGGAACACAATTCAGAGAATATAACCCTCATATCCTGAGGAGCACAAATGCTAAATAGGAACACAGTAAAATTAGGCTTTCAATGCAACTATTAGATTTGCAACTGTGCTTTCTGTGTTAAGCTAATCATACAGATTCCTTAAAACCAAGCAAAAACTTGTTCTTCCAAATTTTGTGAGACCAGCGTTATTTTGGCAGAAAAAGGATTTAACCAAACCTCATTAGCACTTCCTAATAAGCACCTTGCATATACACTGGTAGTACACTGGTATTTTATAGCCAGCCATTGAATCATAATGCCAGCAATCACTTTACAGATGTTTAGCTTTGAGGAAGAACTGGATAGCTCTATAACTTTTCCTCACTGTTTTAACATGAAAAAAAGCTTTAATTTCTTCCCCTCTGTGTGTATATGATTAAATATGTATTTGCCTGCTTATTGTTGGAGTGCTCCCACTGAACTACAAGGTTAGTTCACCCTTCTTTATTGGGCAATGAGAATATTAGAGCATTTGGTTGGAAAGAAAAAAAGAAATGGAATACAAAATGGAGGAAATCCCTAAATGAGCACAGGTGCTTCCAATTTTGTTGATTTTTGCAAGGATTTTATATACAATATGTAAGCTTCAAGGTGCTTTTCCACTTTAAAACATGCAGATCTGCATCTAACTCGAAGGCCCAAAAGCCAAAATTCCAGGTATCCTCTTCAAGCCCGTGAATTCAGAGACTTTTAGTGAGATAGCTAAAATAACCAGAATAAAAAAGTCCACCCTATTATGTGTTACTCATGTATGTTACTCAGTTACTAAGAGAGCCTTAAATAAAAACATGTGGATTATATAATAACATATAAATGTTTAGTTTTTGTAATGTACCCTCACCTAAGTAGATAATTGGCAATGAGGACTGAACATGAGAACTCTTGACCTGAAAGTACTTTTTTTTTTCCTGAATTAAACAAGAACATACTCTCTGCTTTCTTAAGACTTCAAACAGTTTACAACAGTCACGATTTTTTTATTCAAAAAATGCGCTTAGAGAAGATTGAATAAGTTCTTGGAAGCTGAGGAAAGGTATCCAGCATAGTGATATCTATATTTAAACAGGAAAATGTCAACATAGATGCTGGCATTGACAGTGCTCAAATCAGTGTTTGGGAAGTATCAAATGTATAATTACCTGTCAGTGAAAAAGAACGATGGGAATGTCAAGGGAATGTCATTATTCTTTGTTTTTCTCATGCAACCTAAAGTTAAGTGTTCAACTATGCATTCACACCAGTTTTTAAAGAGAACATAAAGGACAGAGACATCATAATACAAGAGGATGTGCCCTAAAATTATTTCTCTTCTTCTTCCATTTGCAGAGTGCTGTCCTTTCACAAGGGTCAGTGCAGATCTGTGATGGGGTAAAATCTTGGCCTGCTGAAGTCTTACTAGTGATGTCAGTGGGTTGGAATTCCTTCTATTATCTTTAGATACCTGGACAGCTGCCTGAACATCTGCCAAGGTGGTCTCTAAAAAGCCAAAGTGCAGTTTCTTCAAAATACTCTGACCCATTGATGAGGACAATTTCATCCCAGTAAAAAGTACTTACAAATTAAGGGTACATTAGAAGTTGCTATGCCTGACTTGTTTGGTAGATTTATTATGGAGATCTCTCATTTGAGAAAACAATCAAACACTTTCTTGCTTCACAAAACCACATATTTTCCAGATCCCTGTCAAAACATGGTGTATTAAACAGATTGTCCAAGGTTACTCAGGAAGCCTACGGCAATGCCAAAAATTCAGAGTCCTGTGAAATTATTTGAACATATTCCTCTTTTTTTGAAGTACCAATTGAGAACGAGAATATGAGGGGAAAAAAGAGGGAGGCATATACTGGTGAACTAACATTTTTGTAGTCCAATATTTCCTACAAGCACAATGAATTAAAGTGCAAGGAAAACATTGTACATGCACAAACACAAACCAGGTTATTTCCCAACTTATGATCATATATAAATATATATGTATATAAATATTTAGACATAACATATTTGAGTATCTCTGTTTATAAAGGCACAAAGAACAAGCAAAGGTCTGCACAGGGAGAAAGCCCTGGCTTATGGCTACAGCCAAAATGCAAAAGCCAAGTGCAATGCTGTGTCTGCTCTCAAAACTGCCCATATAACAGATTTGCCCAATTCCCAGCTCTCCTACCTTTTGCTGTGCCTATGAATGGCAACATTTGTGTGACCATTTATAGCACAGTGACAAAACAAGAATGTAAAATGTACATTAAAACAGAACAGAGAGCTTAGATAGATTTCTCTACACCTGCTAATCATTAACAACTCATTAACATAACACATTTCACTACCATCTCTTACTTTTTCTATTTAACGCAGTTTTCTCAAGTAAGCTTTCCAATTATATAGATATCCATTTTAATTTGCTATTCTGTGCAAGAAACTAAATGCGTTTTCTAAAAATGACTGTTTCTGTAAAAACAGGAAAACAGCCTCACTAGGTTCACTGATGTTAAAAATAAATTAATGGCATAGTCTGAGTTCATTAGTTCAAAGCACAATTGACTGATATATAGGTGGCATTAAACACTGTTCAGTTACATGCTCTTGCTATGTTGATGTCCATACAGACTTAACAGTACCTGTCTGTCCCCAGGGTACAAGTCCTGAAAAAAGTTTTCATTCTTTTACTATTTCACTTCATCTGCAATCACTTCAAGCAACTTGTATTGAGTTGAGCTAATTTTATGGCACATTTTCAGAAATATAGCAAGCAATATCCAGCCTTGCTACAAGATTGTTCAATGTTTCAGCAGGACACAAAACCCCTCCACCTCCCTCCATAGCCCTAAAATATACGTTTTTTCTCAGACTGTGCAATGTACTTGCCTAAGTGAGCACAAGACATCAAAACAGCAACAAAATATACAATAATGTTTAAATTCTATCATTAAAGCTAACCAGATATGTCCAGGGACTCAAGAAAGATCTTGCCTGAGAAGGGGGGAAAAAAGTGCAGAGAAGGCTGAGCAACATAAAATCAGAACCTTTTGTAAATGTCAGTACACTGGAATCAGACATGTATGGGGATCCAAACTGCAATTTACTTCCTCTTAAATAAATTAAAAAAAAAAAAAATTAATAAAAAAGGTGTTTCCAGCATTTAAAGCATTAGGAAAAACCCTCATGTTTTTGTTCAACTACTTCTATATGGGAAATTACAAATCAATTGTTGTGAGAAGCTGGGACTTGAACTGATAGAATGACCCAAAATAGACATGAGTAATGAGAGTTGACCCCCATTAAAGACAGAAAAACAGGTCCCAAACTACCTTTTAACTATGCACTTAACACTGGTTAAAAATATTCTAAAAAGATCTTGCAGCAGCAATTCCATGCTATGAATACATGAACACTTCCACTGAGTGCACAATACCTTATGTGAGGTAAAGCACCCTTGTAAGATTCTGTAGGGATGAGGCCAAAGGTTTTCTCTTTTTATAAACCAGGAACAGATCACGACAAGACAGTTTCAGGAAGAAAAAACAGACTAAACAGAGAATTAACACATTAATTTTATAGACCTTGATGTTAACTGAAAGAGTGTGGACTGGGCTGAGGTACAAATATTCATCCTGATAATATTTATGAAGTGAAATTAATACTTACAAAAACGTGATAAAATACAAAACACACAAAGCCCACGCAAGGAGACCCTCTGGATAAAGAGGCAGTGCAAGATGGCATATTTCTACTTGAGGTGCTTTTCAAATTTGTTATTTCTCTGATACACTTTTTACTCCAAGTACCGAGGTCTTGTAATGCCCAAAGCGTTTCCAAGACAAAATTTACAGCTCCTCGGGAAATGCTGGTACGAGTGAAAACTTCAAAATGAAAGTGTTAATACAGAGAAGGGAAAAAGCCCTGACCTTTTTAAATTCAGATCAAACCTTTGTTGCAAGCTCATTTCCAAAGTGTAACATGTCACTAGCAATTTTCTATTACAATGCTAAACTTAAAGTAGTTTACCAGATTTAGAGAAACCTGATGTACTAAAAAAATACAAATAAAATCCCACTATTCTTGCAATGAGTAATAATCCATTTTTTCAGCTTTGCCTTCAGCATATGGCTGTCACTGGCGGGAAGGCAGAATTCATGCAAGAGAAACCAAGACCTTACTTTTGTCCTCTTTAATTTGCCAAGCAATTCCATTTCTTGTGAATTTAGTAACCTACTACAGGCTTCAGTGAACAGTAATCATTGGAAGTATTAGGAAACAGAAGCTAAGGATTAACCCTGCATTAAAACTACTGTTGACCTTATAAGAGTGATTATTTATTAGTCTGTGAAAATCATGACATAACCTCACAGCTCATATAACTATTCAGGTGTATTATAAAAATAAATAAATACCATCCTTCTCTCACCACCAACAGCACTGCACTTGAAATCACTTGCACTTGAAGTCTTAGTACCGACATTTAACAGGTCAAAAGAAACATTGCATTGAGATTATTGTTAAGATTTAAAAGTTTACCAGTAAATTTAATAATTGATGCATGATTTAAAAAACACCCACAAAAAAAGAGAAAGACTCAAGCCTGCTTTGTTTATAAAACGTGTAAAGAATTTTGCTTAGAATATATTGAGTTAAAAAGAAACTCCTTGGTCGTACTCAGTTGTTTGTGCAGCACCAAATTTAAATCCAAGAGATTATGAGAAAATTTGCTGCAGGCTGTCAGACCTCATTAAGTTAATGGAACTGGTAAATTGGCACATTTCCAGCACATTGTAGAAAGAAAAGCGCTTTCAGCTCAAGAGTGAAGGAGATCTAGTTTCGGTTTGGCAGCTAAAGGAGATTATTAGCTATAAATAATGGCTGCACTGAGATGACTTATATGGGATTGCTTGACCAAAGTGAAGTTGAAGAGACAAAAAACATTAACATTTTGAAACGAATGATACAGTCTCTTTGTTGGATGGAATCTAGAACAGCTTTATAGACATTTTCCTTTCAAAGCCTTACTATTTACAAAATCATCTGAAAGTCTTCGTAACAAGCTTAGCTACCACTGAACTCATTAACGGAGAGAAAATTCTTCTCTTTGTTGAGTCTTTGAATCTCTTTAAAAGTTGCTATGAACCAATGCTTCAGTGTGAGGTGGTGATGTGATGTACTCACTAATATAAAAGTATTATACTGTTTTGGTCTGTTTTCATAGCCAGGACAGCAGAAGGGTATCAGCACCCATGCAGGGCAGGGAGCAGGAATCAGTAGACTTAAAAGATGCCAGTTTCCTGAGCAACCAGAAAAGACAAAATGTAGAAGAATGTGTGAGAGAGAAATTTCTCTTGGGACAACGAGATGTGTATTTTTCTTGCATTTACAATTCTTACATTTTTCTTACCTCAAATTTCTAAATGGCAAACAATTGTAAATGTTGAACTAAAGATCAGATTATCCTCTGAATTTATACCAACAAAGCCAAATTCTGGGGCTTACTTAGATACTGAGATCTGCAAGGTTCAAGTCAAGATTTCAAATACCCCTATAGCCAAGAACTGGTTCTACTCATTTACTTATCTGATTTGAAGTTGACTGGGTATTTTTCCAATTTTCTGTGGTGAAGTTTTTGGAAACAGGTGTTGATTCACAGCACTAAAAAAAAAAAGCGCAAGCCTGATTTCTTCTGCATAAAATGAGAACAGGAATTCCACTGTTTACTTAACTCATTCTTTCTTTGTTCTCTTATTGTTTCTCGGGAACCCATTTTAAAGGAAAATGAGGCTAGTTTCTGTGTGTATTTTGGCCTCAGCTTCTTTGTCAAGTGGTTGGTGCAGGGGTACATATGTGCCCGTGAGCTAGTTTGGTAAGAACACCTGTCACCTTGCAAGCTGCATTAACATCACATAGATCCCTTGTCAGCATTGCACTGGAGTGACATTTTCTTCTGAGCAACTCAGTCCAAATTGAATCCAACAACCTTCACTCATGATAGGACCAATTTCCCCAGGCACCCAGTCACAGTGGGTATAGAGTCACTGCAATATCTGTACGCGTCTGCTTTTACTTTAGATTTACTGGTGAGTGACTAGTGAATTCTGCCAAAAAAAGTAAACATCAGGTTCCCTCCCTATGAATGAAAGCTTTATTATGCTCTAAAATCTTTGCACAGAACAGGCTGCCTCCAACAACCAGCTGAGCTAAACGTGGAAAGGAAAAAAAAAAAAAAAAAACCAAAACCCAACCAAAAAACATTAATGCAGTAACACGCACAGTCTCACCAGGGATCTGGGGGAGGAATATATCAGGATGTAGGAACACCAGTCATGTTCTGATGCTGCAGTGCCAATTTGAAGAGTTAGGCATACTAAAACAGATGCAACTCACTGCATCCCTTACACAGTGGGTGGAAATTCAGCATCCAACACTATTACTCACGCTCTCCCCCACCCCAAAAGGCCTCTACTTGAAATCCCTTTGTATTTTTAGTACTGTTCAAGAGTAGCTTACCTCCTGTAGACAATAAAATTCAGCATTTGAATACTGAATATTCACTAGGAAAATTTAGTACTAAGCTACTCAAACAGCATTTCTGTGTGAAGTCCTCTCTATCCTTTAGAAAAGGATACATGAAGATCAGAGATAAATAGTTTATCCAAGTGTTCAGTTTGAATAGAAAACAAAATCAATTGTTTCTTTTCTAAGCACGGAGGCCAGAGAGAAGGCATATGGAAATAACAGCTACCATCATGCAGACGAAAAAACTACTTTGAAACAGTTTTAGCCTTTTTTTCCCCCTCCACACAAAGGACTGAAGAAAGACTTACCACAGTTTCAATTTAATGTTAAATGTCAATTTACTACTTCAACAACTGAGTAATAAAACCCCATGCAAATAAAAACAGGCAGTTTCTCCTACTATCTCTTTAAATAACACAGATAAATTTTTTTTTTGCTTCTCAATTTCAAAGTATGTAAGTAGACTTAATTCTCTCTCATTGCAAGACTATACACTTTATATACTACAGTTTTATAACAGCATATCTCACTAATATATCCAAGTAGTTCAGCCAGGATCCTGGTCAGCAAATATACCCCAAGAGACCTGAAGCACTAAGTACTTTCAGATATTCTATAGGCACTTAATGTGGATGAAGTAAAACAAATATGACAACATTCTCCAAACCTAGCAGCATTTGAGATTTTGCAGTCTAGTCAGTCTCACCTTTTAACTGAACTGTTTTGAACACTTACAGATTAAACATTAAATTTAGGCAAATCACCTAGGCAGCTGAATGTTATAAACGTCGACAGGAGTGAGGACCATTCACATTTCTCATAGTTACACCAGTGTTTTAGATGGATACTATAAGCCAGAAAACATAAACAAATGTCTGAAGGCAGGAGTCTCCTAATGAAGGTAAAGAGCAAAAACAGGGCAAGAAGGGAAGGGGGCAGAGAAAGACAATTCTTCACTGTGAGGGTGGTGAGACACTGGCACAGGTTGCCCAGAGAAGCTGTGGATGCTTCATCCCTCTAAGTGTTCAAAGCCAGGTTGGATGGGGCTTTGAGTAAACTGGTCTCATGGAAGATGTCCTTTCTCATTGCAGAGGGGTTGGTCTAGATGACCTTTAAAGGTCCCTTCCAACCCAAACTATGCTCTGATTCAATGACAACTGAGAGAAGCTTGAGTTGAGGGGTAACAACAATTCTATGACTCCAAGATATTTGAGCAAATGAATACTTACTTGACAGAGACTAGGTCATATAGTTAATTCCTTCCAGGAAACAAGATTAAAACAGCCTCAATAAAGTGTCCTAATCTGAGTGCAAGATATTCCAGAAAAAACAATACTCAAAGAAGTAACATTGTTGCTTTGACGTGCTGGGGTTTTGTATAGCTGAAAGTGACAGTATCCTGAATTTTACGGACTTCACCAATCAAACTATAACCTTACGTACAGCAGTGTTATTACACACTGCACTGTATCATGTGCCTTCCTATTTGGACAACTCATTCTTTGACCACTTGTGCACTGCAATTACACTGATTTTCATACAGGTTTCACCCACTTCCAGCTGTTGACCATAAACTTTTGTGTTCTTAATGTATGCCAAACCAAAGTGAGGCCAAATTTATTTGTTTGCTATTCATCATCTGTGCAGATCAAGACTGATACCCCAGAAATATAGTCATTAAGTTCCTCATACTTATTCATTATGACTATGACAAACAAAGAAACAAGACTGTTATGGTAAACTTAACTTATAAAATGGCTCCTTCAGTCACAAATTGCTAATCAATTCTGTTCTATCTGATCTTAAGTGATACATTGCTGCAAAGTTATCTGGCTGTATGTGGAGGGCAGGAATATCTAATATTCTGAGTCCTAGATTTGCACATTCAGGCTTTAGTTTTCAATCAGTGGCAGATATGTTTCTTTTTTATTTAGAAAAGGGGTTGTAAGAAGATGTATTTGGTATACTTTTGTATTCTCAGTTTAATTTCAAGTATCTCTAAGTAAGTACTCCAAACAATTAATTCCTGAAAGGAAAGTCCTCATTTCTAGTTTTTATAAAACCTCCCCTCCACCTCTCCACACTTCTGCAAGGTGTTACAGGCATTAGTTTGAAAATGCCTGTGTTTGGCTGTAATTTATTGTTTTAGATGTATTCTTTTATGCAATTAATTTCAATCTTTCACACTTAGGCTATATACATGTACATATTATTTATAAAATATTTTTTCACTGCATGCTATTTATGAGTAACTATCTCCTTCACAGAATTCGTTCCTGCAGAGAACTTGATTTTTGCCATTGAAATTAATTTTTTGAACTATTCAGGATTAAAGAAAGGTCAATAAACCAATTACTTTGGGCAACGGTGCAAAATCAGTACTAGTAAAGTAATTAATGCTCTTTTCATAGTTTCCACATCATGGAGTGTTAATAAATTGGGCTTTTGTCACTATCCAGTAATTTCTTTACAACAAATTTCTTCATTCCAATCCATCTTTTTTTATGGCTCCCTGTTAATACCTTAAAATACCAGACTAATTAGGTTTGCATTTCAACTGTTAAGTCACAAGCTCCATTTTCATCTCTGTTCAGACTCTCTATTTTCTGATATTCCTAATGAGGCAATACTTTTATTTAAAGGGTGTGATCCTTTAAAGAATTTCTAGTGCCTTATTAGTTATGTGAAGAGGATCTTTCAGGAGTTCCCACGTATATCGCTTAAGCACAGCACAGCAGCACACACATTAGCGATGAACTCTAGCACACCATTAAATCCAAGACCTCCTATAACCTGGAGTTCATCTTTTTACAGGATCAGCCTGTTTGCAACTGAAGCCCTTTAATTACCCCCTACCCTCATATGATATTTTGATTAATTTCATGCATTTGACATGTGTTTGCTTGACCATGGCATGAGTTAAACATCTTCTTTACCTCCAGCAAAGGTGAAGAGAAAAAGCAAGACTGAGCAATGTCATCACCCATGAAGACTGCTGGACGGAAAAGAGGGCTTTCCCTGGATTTCATCTGAGCTCTGTATCTTCCAAGGGTACCATCAAGTAATACACAACTCAGTAAGGAGGCTGGTGTCACAGACAGGAATTCATAGAGTCACCCACATGACAAAGGCTTCTTCTCTGTAAAACATAACTTAATCTCTTTCTTGTCAGGAACAGGAAAATGAGAAAAGACAGTAATTTCTCTTTTGCAACATGAACTGATGTGAATTTTAACTCTGAAAGGGGCAAAGGTAAGTATCTTGAATATCTGCCTTTGAAAAGGAAATTGCAACCGTAGGCGGAGCCCTTTTGCTGAAAACACTGCATAAACCAAAACATCCTTTTAAGGACATTTTCTTCTCTGGGGAAAAAAACTATTAAAAAAAAATCCTAGAGTCCCCAACCTAGCTGCTACTACTGAGCTTTACAGAGAGAAAAACAAGGCCACACTGTGCTGGTTTTGGCTGGGGCAGAGTTAATTTTCTTCACAGTAGCCAAAATGGGCTGTGTTTCGGATTTATGCTGGAAACAGTGTTGGCAATACAGGGATGTTTCTATTGTCACTGAGCACTGCTTACACAGAGCCAAGGCCTTTTCTGCTTCTCAACCCACCACCCAGCAAGGAGACTGGGGGTGCACCAGAAACTGGGAGGGGAGATAGACGGGATAGCTGAATAGCTGACCCCAGCTGACCAACAGGATACTCTTTACAACATGGCATCAGGCTTAGCATATAAAGCCAGGCAAAGAAGAAGAAAGGGGTGACATTTTGAGCAATGGGGTTTGTCTTTCCCAGTAATCACTGCTGTCCTGGGGATGGCTGAACACCTGCTTGTCGATGAGAAGGGGTGAATGAACTCCTTGTTTTGCTTTGCTTGCATGCACAGCTTCTGTTTTTACCTCTTACACTGTTTTTATCTCAACCCACAAGTTTTCCCACTTTTATCCTTCTGATTCTCTCCCCCACCTCATTGTGGGGGGAGTTGAGGAGTGGCTATGTGAGGCTTTCTTGTTGGCTACAACCTGGAAGAATGAGAAGCCTCACTTAAAGCAGGGGAGCCAACCCAACTGGAGAACAACTGGGCTTTCTCCAGTCCGTGAAGAAAACTCAAAGACCTCTGCAGTCCAAGCCTTTTGTACAGTAAGATATTCTGCATGGCAGCATCATGAGTGGAATCAGTGGTCAGCATCCTCGTACCCCAAATGCTTCTCACACCTCGGAAATATGTTTGGAATTAGTCCTCTATCCTCAAATGCTGAGATTCTACACACTGACATAAATGCTGTGGTGAGTTAATATACAGGCAGCACTGAGATCTGAGCACATACTTCAAACAGTTCTGAAGCCAATAAGAATTATGCCCATATCCTAAATGTAACTTTGGCCCACGTGCTTTTCTGGTCCTTCTCCCATTTCTGAGTTGCTTGTGATGAAGAGAAGGAAGGGATAAGAGCCAAGCATGCCAAACAGACCCTGCATCACCACCTCTGCTTCACTCAGTGGTGAATGAAGTCATTAGCTTGAAAATCTGGACCTGGAAGAAGTTTGAAACCACTTACAGCCTCCAGAATTCCACCTGGGAGATAATTTGCCAAGGTGCTAAGTGGAGACAGAGCCAAAGTTCCCGGTTTAGCCGACCCAGCTGTATGGCAAGAGCCTCGTGCCAAGAACACGGAGGTACAGAATTGCAAAGTCAGATATAAGACTGAGCAATTCTCACAATCATACACCCAATTTAAATCCCTGCACTGATGTTTGTAAAAGACCTTGAAGTTGAAAAGTTCTATGCACAATAAGCCCTGAGTAAAATTATTAAAACCAACACTTCATGAAAAGAGATTAATTATGCTATTACTGTTTGCACATGTGAATTTTCCATTAAAATAGAAATCTGGGCCCCAATTCAACCAAGCATTTTAACATATGTCTAACTTATAAGTACATGAGTTGTCCCATTGCAGTTAATGAGACCACACCTGCTTAAAAGTTAGGCATGAGGTCCACTATCTGGGGCCTTGGGATTAGAGACACAGGCACAAAGAGACAGGTACTACCTCTTTAGGCACCTTGATCTCAAATACTGTTGTGTTTTCTTATCTCGGAGGCACGTAACTACCTAGCTACCAAAGATTCTGCCCACAAATGTGACCTACACACCTAAAAGTTTGCTACATGGAATGTGCCAGCATGTCCTGATGTTGTCCCACAGGTAGGCATCCACAGATCTTTCCAGAGGTGTCTAATGTTAGTGACATGACTACTTGATGAAACCTTGCCCAGACCTTGGCTATGAAATGGTACTATTGACTCCTACCACTTCCTGAGTAAGTGAAGCATAACCAAGCTTCCCTCTTCCCACCTTTGCTCAGTACAAACAAAACTGAATGGAGATGTCTCCAGTTCTACAACCGCTCGTAGAGCTTTTAACCACCATATTTAGCTTAAAAGGCATAAAGGTACCTTTGAGGGATAATGCTAAATACCATCAAAATTCAGGAGAGAAAAAAAAGGTGAAAAATCATTCTGAAGTGTTTTAAATAAAAGATGCCAGCACATCCAGTGCTTAGTGAATACGGCCCTTTAAGGAAAATGAAAGAAACACAAAATTCTCTAGACAACACCTTTTAGAAATTTCCATGGCAAATAATGTTCTTGTAGTTTCTTTACTATATACACTTTTTAGGGACTGGAAAACACAGCTGCTGCTACTACCTCACTTCTTTAGATTGAGGATAAAATATAACAGCAACCAGAACTTTATAGCCTACCTTATAGTTTATGTTTCTGAAGATATTTATTAATTTTTTACTCTTCGTTCTTTAAAGGGTTTCTTAGGCTCCTCTTGAACTGTTCTCTTTAAAAGTAACATTCCAGGTGGAAAACAAATCACAAAGTAAAAAGAGCTCAATACTCTTCTTTCTTTTTAACCTCTGAACAATGCACAATAACTGGCCTTTCCTGGACTCACAATCATTGCAGAGGGACCAGGAGGAGGCTCTTTTAATTGATTTCTATGGAATTTCCATCTTGAGAAAGAGTCCCTATAGCTGAATTTTCCTTTCTGGGATGGCTTATGGATCATGTACTGGCACATGGACTCATTAAAAGAGAACCAAAGGAAATTTCTCTTCCCTGTTTTAGTGATGTATATACTATTTTGTGACACAAAAAATCTGTTAGATATTAGTCTATCCAGTGAAGCACATACTCTACTCCCAGGGATTAAATACTTTCCGTCTTTTCAGATCAATATAGCAGCAATGTTTCCAATGCAAGTAACCTCCAAATAAAACCTATACGCACATTGTCATTTGGAAGCCAGAGCTCTCTTTACTGCTTGAAGAATATCTTGTGACCCAACTGATAGCACCCAAAAAAACCTTAAAACAGAACAAAATAAAACAACCCAAACCACAGAAGGAGAAAGAGAGCAATTCTGGCAGATAGAGAATATCATTTCAGGTAAAGAAACTTTAACCTGGTGCCTCCTTTGTAATAAAAAAAAAACAAAAAAAAACCCCCAAACCAAACCAAACCAAAAAAAAAAAAAAAAAAAAAAGGA
>JAWWEU010000158.1:15571135-15620998 GCA_035583155.1 Acropternis orthonyx
CCCAAACCAAACAAAAACAAAAAAAAAAAAAAAAAAAAAAAAAAGGAAGGAGGGAGGGAAGCTAAAAAAAAAAAGGAAGAAATTTATTTGGAAATGAACCCCACCTTGAAAGAAAAATCACGATAAAGTCAATACTAGAGAGAAAGTAAATAATTTAGCTTCTTGGAATAAGAACAATAGGGCTTTTTAATTACAGATATTCTATACAGAACTAATTCAAATGCTGTGCAATGTAAAAAAGAGTGAAGTAGAGAAACTAGTGGGAACGTAGCTGCATTTACCAGTCATGTAAAATACCTTTACTACCTGACATCCTCTTGCATAAAAGCCACTGATGAGTTTTTCTTCCTAAATAATATCCACTTGCTATTTTACTCTGATTCGACATTCTCTTACACACACACACAAACACACACACACACACGTGTAGATACACTCCTTGTAGCCAGTGCTGTGAGAACTCTCCATCTGGTCTGCAAACTGTAGAATTTCCTTTCCCATCTATCTCAGAAATATAGTCCCATGACCCACGGGTCACCATCTGCTCAGTTACACTGGCACAATGCCTAGTATGCTTGAGGTAATGCCACCATCCTTTCCTCCAATTGTAAACTCCCAACAAGGCAGACATCTACCAGAGTGTTTGCACACAATGAGGCAGCTCCCAGTGAGATTATAGTTAAGACACCACAGAAATTCCCTTCATCTACAGTAGCCTAGGATGTGGGAATGACCAAAGACACATGCAGTCTCTCTTGATCAAAGGTCATTCTAAGGAACAAAGCAGTCAGTGCTGATGTGTCCAAGATAGCATAATATAACACACACACATAATTGTGTCCAGCATGTGTGGTTCCCCCCCAGTTCCTCTCTTAATGATCTTTGCTTCCCTCAGTATTCATTTGCGTACAATCTCCTATTCTCAGGATGCCCTAGAGCAGAACAAATTATACTAAACATAAGTGAAATCAAACAAAGTTTTCATTGAGTACCATTCATAACATTTACAAACAAGTCTCTTGTGTTAAGTTCCTCAGAAATAATTGGCAGGTTCAGTTTTACATCACTAGATTCACCAGATTTTCTTTCTTTTTTTTTTTTTTTTTTTTAATAAGGTGTACCTACGCAATACAGTAACAAAAAGTCTTGCGTGACTTATTTGTTAAGAATAAAGTAGCGGAAAATTTTTGTATCATAAAAACAACAGATAGGAACAGAAACAAAATGTAACCAAATTAGACAATGTGTGCGGAAAGATTTTTTTTCAGCTTTTTTCCCAGAAGTTTTCAGATATAAAAACACCCCTAGGAATGAGCGCTCACTACCTTCTGCAGCAGATATTATAAGTCTTCTTTTACAGTGCTTCAGTAGTTTAAGTCCAGAGTAACAGAGAAGTACATTTGCAATTTACCTCCTTGTACTTCTCTTTTCAGTGTCACTCCTAGGAAACACTCCATGCGATTTTTGTTACATGTTTCTCTGTGGCTCACTACCTAGCAAGTGTTTTGAAACAAGAAGTCAAAAGCCCACTGTCAGAACAAAACTGAAAGAGGCCTTTTTGTAAAAAACTGTGCCCTTTATAGCATGTGCTTCTCCCTACGCCATCATTTCAGCTCCGTTGGTCAGCTGTGTAACACTTTATTCAGGTAATGTTACACTGGCAGAGTAATTTCAGCAACATTATGCTTATTAATCTGCAAGAATGCCAAAGCTAAAAATAAAATCCAAACAGTGTGAGAATCTAGGCATGGTTACGACAGCATTTCTCAAGGGATCAAAATGTCATTACGTTCACTCCTTAGAGGGAATTTTCTTCTCAGCCTTAAATCTTGCAAGAGGAGAGGTCAGACCTCCAGCTGGCTGTGCGTGCGTGGGGACATGGGCCAACAGAGGTGTTTTCATCTGTGCAGCTACATGCACTGATAGGGATGAGGCAAAGCTTCATGGGCTTTCACCTGAATTCCACCCACATGACTCAAGCACACTTGGGTGAAAAAAAAAAAAACACATTGAGGAGATGGCTAGCAACTCTCTTCCTTTTTAACTGTAGGAAAAATGATCTCGTCATCAAAATAATACAGAAACTTGGGTCCTTCTTGGAGCATTCCCTGACAGCACTAAAAGTAGCATCAGTGATTTAACCCAATGTTCATCTACGTTTCACAGAGGAGAACATCTTTTTCTTTCTAACTGGGATTTAGAGATCACAAGCAATGTAACACTGCGCTGTCAGACGAGGCTCCTGGGACTCATGGCATGTTCATCTCCAGGAGGCAGAGCCCAGCTTGGGATAGGGGACAAAGCTGCCTACATCTGTTCCTAAGCGAGCTGAGTACCTAATTAGATTGACTATATTTGATAATTCAACTAAATAGGCACTTACTTTGGTGTCTTAAAGCCTTTAAAATTATCTAAATTTAGAAGAAGTAGAAGCATAAGATTATTAGAGGCAGGGAGAGCTGGGGCTGGTGGTGGTAAGGATGTGTGTGCCATTTCTACATACACATACAAGAGAATTACCAACCATCAAGGAACAGGGAAGAACTTTCTTAGCTGGAAAACAGCTGTAAGAGAAATCACTTGACTCCTAGAACCTTTTTCTTCTTCTATATTTGGAGGTAACTGTTGATTTTGCTAGTTAAGATCCATATTGTTTCCTAACCTCTGCTAATGTTCCTGCATGCGACTGGACCACATTTTCTTTTAATTATGCTAATTTGCTAAATCTCCTTGCTAAATTTTAAATTGAGAGACAGTTATGGCAATGGCTGACTGCAATCTTCTTGATTACTTCCTACACTGACACTTAATATTCAACATCCAGGCATCAGAAAGCAATAGGAAAGAGCCTGAGTAGGTACAAGGACTTCACATGGGTTATAAAACCTCTTGGATAAACTCCTGTGTCTTGCAGGTAAAAACATACTGTAAGTGTATTAAGATTTAGCATGCAATTGCAGCAATTAGTACAGGAAATGAGCCTGGAAAAAAAATGAAATTGCATGGTAAGGTTATGACAAACCCTCTGAGAAGAATTTGGGAGGAACCAGACATTTACTTCAGAGCGAGACATTGGATCTGCAGTCTCACATACGTGCTGGTTCCACTCCATGCTCCCTGCCCCAGGGGACATCACGACTTGACCTTGCTGCACATTTCTCTAAAACAAGTTTGTTACAGAATTAACTGGTTAAAAGAAAGGTGACCATACAGAGCAGAAAGATGGTTGAAAGACAAAATTTATTTTTTCCTGGCTCAGTGTGTTTATTTTTTTGCCTTGCTTTGACCATTCCAGTAACGTCGCTGGAATATAAATGTAATCCACAAGTATGAGACCAGACTGAGCGCTGGTTAATTTAAGTTTCTTAAATCCACAGCTTCATGTATGAGCTAAGCTTGGGTCAGAAATGCCAAATTAAATAGTGGCATAACTCTTAAGAAATAACTTGTGACTTGGACAATCCATAAGGAATCAATAACAAATTAAAACCAGTCAGTAGCAGTGAACTGAATAAATGAGTCATTCTTCCCAAAACAAACCTAATAGTAAAGTTCATTTGTCTATCAGGAAATTAGTGCTGTATTTTTGAAAGGTGCTAAATTACTTTTAAAAGATATCATAAAGCTGATATTGAAAACCAGAACAGTTAAAAGGCAGCTTTCCAAAATGCTTCACTCTTACCTTATAGGTAAAAGTACCATGTTTATGCTTAGTATTTTGTTCTTCACGAATGGGTAGAAAATTCCTTTGTTTCACTTCTGAAATGTTTACATAGCACAGCTTTCCCAAGAAGCCTTTTGTAAAAGTTTCTGAAGGATTTGGGAAAGATTATAAAATAATGTTTTTCAGGATTAGCTCAGAAGCAGTAACTGAGCCCAGAACACCAGTGGAAAATGGGCAAAAAGCAAGATACTCACTATGTAGTGTTAGTTGAAAATGTAGTTTGATAAGAATCAGAGCTAATGATTTTGAAATTTTCCAGGAATTCCAGGAATTGTGACTAGGTATGAAATTGTTGTTCAGACTTAAAGGAGTTCAGTATTGACTTATTCCACACCAAAATAACATTTTACTAAATTTAAATGCATGCATATTCGAAAGGCTGGTAGAATGGGGGTGGGGGGGAAAAAAGGAAAGGATTATGACAGGATTTTAAAAGCAAATCTGTGCTAATAAACTGTGCCTTAATTTGAGATTAATTGTATTCTCCCTTTGCAAAAACCTTCTGAATGACACATCCAAAATCACCTTTAACAATTAAACAACTCTTTGTTTTGCTGACAGCCAAGTTCACCCGGAATCTCTCAATGAGCTTTGAATCAGTTGCTAACACCTGATTATATTTCAAGTATGGTAATGGATCTAGCAAAACGTTTTCTTACTCTGCCAAAAGACCAGTTCATGTAAAACTGACCAAGAACTTCTATGCTTTTGGATGTTTAAGTATTTCTATATCCTCATATCCTTTCATAATATTACACCCAGAGAGCAACTTCTTAGCTCTAGCACAACTTAAAAGAACAGTTACTACAACCAGAGATCCAGCCCCAGTGCTCAGTCCCCAGCATAAAAATGCTGAGGTATTCATCCATAACCGCCATGAAACACACTGCAAAGTGTCTCATTATGCAACCACTGGCTTTTTCCTCGAATATCACAGTCTATTTCTTGTTACTATTGCCTGAGAAAATTCTAAATATATTTAAACAAAAAAATTTACTCCACAGAAAACGCTGGCTTTTCAATGCTATTTTTTTCCTCCCAATACTCCATTGAAAACTTTCTATAAATAATTTTTTCCTCCAATTAACATGTGTTATAAGACCAGCAGAAAGATCATAAATCATTGTTGCTGTAGGCTTTTCAATGTAATTTATTGCTGAAAAGTCATGAGCACTGCTTTGGAAATGCCAGCCTGTGAATCTGTAAACCTAGGAAATTAAGAACTAAGCTGGTCTCTTTACCCTGAGGTCAATTAGAAATGACACCAGCAGACTTCTTGGTGACCTGGGGAGATTTATAGCTTGCCATGCTAGGCCTGTGGTTCAGCCAGAAGATTAAGATCAGAACAGCACCTGGAAGACTGTCATCAGTTAAGACAGGCTGGACCAATGGCTCCAGGCTAAAATGTGCACAGGAAAAGAGGTCATGTCACATAGCCTTTGTTTTTACCAGGGCAACGGCACATGTGGAAGGTACCCATTTGAGAGAGGGCTGGACTAACAAAGGTCTTATATACTGGCATTGGACTGTCCTGTAACAGGAACAAAGGCAGCAAGTTATCATGGCACTCTGACTTCTCTGATTACTAAAAGTCGCCTCCAAAGATATTTGTTACCTGATGAGGCTTCATGTGATTTGAAGATCTTGTTCTTTATTGCTTCTCCTTTTCTACTTTTACAAGTGTGACGATTAGCTACAGAATGCCTCACGTCATAAACCCTCACGATTTAGGAAAAAAATCTGATCACTTCACTCCACTGTGAGAATCTTATAAGAAAACAAAAAAGGTCTTTTAGCCACTCATAAATATTTTATAATTTGGTAAGAACAATAGCCTACAAGGTTAAAGTTCAGGGCTGTAGTAGTCAATGAGATCCTTGCAAGACAATAAAAGGGAAAGCTACCCTTTGTTTTATAACAACTTTAGAAACAATTTCACTGAGGCGGTGGGAGCTTACAGACTTTCTATTGTATTCAAGTCATTTGTGTAAGTTGCCCTTATTACAGCTTTGATAAATGATGTTTGCAGCAGAAAAGTTGTTTAGCGTATCTGAGCATCGTGAGTATTTAGATCCACGTCAGGTACTCCACGGGGACGTACAGAATAGTGCACAGCTTGAAAAGCCAATGTCATTTTCTGAACTAACCACCACTCAGGCTCAAAGAAGTATTTGCTTGATTTCTTCTACTGTATGTAGGGCCAGACTGGACAACAATTAGAGAAGAGGAGAACAAACCATAATCTTTGGGTTCTCAGCGTCACACTATCTTTAAAATGGGAATAAAAGAGACATCCAACTCATAGCGCTGCGAGGCTTAATTAATGCTCAGAATGCTATTTATAAGCTGGATAACTGAAGCCTCTGGGCAAGTGACTACTAAAATTTGTTACTTTTGAGAAGTCAGTACAACATGGAAGTTCTTCATCTCCATTTTTTCTACCTTTCACAGTATAAAATTAGGCCCTCTAAAACATATCTGCAAGTGGCTTAACTGAGGATTTACCAACTTAAGCCACTGTGCTCCTCATTTTATCCTCTCTGGATTTGTAAAGTCATAGGCAATAACTCTAGATACCAACCTGAACGCTAAGATGTATTACTTAGATACCTGATTAAAACACATCTTGCAACACATCACATGCCCAGAAAATATGAAACCCAAACTTCTGTTTCCACCTTTAGATTTATAGATGCCACTTCATAACCAACCATGTTTGTGCACATAATTTCTTATTTCTTCATCAAATCTTGAGGTTCTCACAATGTCTGGACAGTTGGATTTATTCTTTTAGTTAAACATGGATAAACAAAAGTGCCTTGATATGATCTTTTTTGTATTATGAGCAACTCCTAGAATTCTTTCACCCAGCTGAACAAGCTGTAGTCTTAGAAGAAAGAGGAAATTATGATCCTTAACAATGCTTTAAATTAAAATACATTTAAAAAAAATTAAAAATCACTGAAGCTTAACAAGCTTTTGATAAGCTTAGGGTTTGTTTTTTTTTTTCAAACTGCGCATTTTTTTTTTTCTTGTAGGTTTGTTTGATGTCCTTAGAATTCAAGAAGAGTTTGCTCAACTAAAACACAAGAAAAATCTTTCCTACCCTTCCCTCACCTTCTCTCTTGGAAAGAGAGCCAGTGCATGCCATGATATACTTGACATCAATCTGCTAAGCACTAGCATTTCTAAATGGGTATCTAACAACTCTCTCTAAGGTTCTATATATGCAAATATATGCACTATCTATAGAAATATTACTAAATACCCACATTTGCTGGAACTAACTGAGACAAAAAAATACATTGGCAAAGTCAAGAAAGATGCAGGTGTAACAGCATGAGCTGGCTGCAGCATTTGTACACAGTATCCCTTCCAGCTGTTTGATTAGACAAACATCTGATAATAATCCTGGAATACCAGACACAAGCACAGAGTGTAGGGCATTTCTTGTTGTTCATTTGCATAAATTGAGAACATCACAAGTCTCTGCTTCCTATCTTTACAATGATCTGTTCAATATGCACTTAAAACTGCACACAGAATATTACTTTTTCCTCAAAACTTGATGTTCCTCACAGTGTATTAAATCTCACCACAGTAACCACAGTCAGTATAAAGTTTAAATGTTTTTAAATGTTTCAAGCTGTCACATCTTTGTCCTCCATGAGATCGGAGAAGGAATAAAATCAAACAGCTCTTCTCCTCAGGCAACTTTTCCCAAGTGATGGAGTCCAGAGACTAGCTTGTTGGCATTTGTTATTATAATCAACTTTCCATAGCTTTTACCAAGGCATAATCCTTAGTATATGTTTAACCAATGCAGATAGATTTTCAAGTCATACAACATAAAACAAGTGCACAGGGTGTTATGCATCATCAAGAACACAGTGGATAATGTTCAGTTATCCACTTCTTTTCTACTCCAATTCCATCCCCTTGGATGCTCTAAGCTCTTATTTGAATGACCCCAGTGTTTCAGTCTTAATAACCTTCACAGCAGTCCATTCCAAACATTTATTACTCCTGGGTTAAAAAGTATTGCTCAGCTACATCTGTTCTTAATTTGATTTTGTAAAAGTTTTTTTTTTTCCTTCCCCTTTTTTTTTTTCGCCCTAGATGCACTATTTTCAGTGGAAGAAATGTACCTAAAAGCTGTACTTACAGAAAAAATTACACAGGTCAATGTATGTAAGAGGGTGTGGCAAACATGACTTTTGTCAGAAAGCTGAATTAATAGGCACTGGTTGATATTTAGAGCTTGTGGGCTTTCTTGCTAGAGAAACATCTGTCATTTCTGTGGGCATCCTTCACTCAAAAGCTGAAATATATATACACACAAAAAGAGGTTCCTGCTGGGAATCCTACTGTTGCTCTTATTTAAGTACGTGATGAACAAGGTATCTTGGACATATTCAGCTTTTTCCTTCCATACATAACCACAGACAGCATGTGGCAGACAGGTCCGGTACTGCAAAGATACCAGGGTAGATCGGGATTCTGCAGCTCCAGCCACTGTGGGCTTTGGGAGTTACACAGACCATTAGCAATGCTGAGAAACCTGAGGAAAATTAAATTCTCTGAAGCTGTATTAATAAAGCCATCCTGTGCTGTCATAGTCCAAAGTGTGATTTATATATGGCCAGATGTGCTGCTACTTTCTTACCCTGTTTTTGACACAGAAGCTGCACTCATCACTGTCTTGGGACTGGACAAGTCTGATCAGCTCAAGAGGGCTGTGAATCATAGAATCACAGAATGGTCTGGGTTGGAAGGGTCCTTAAAGATCATCTAATTTCAACCCCCCTGCCACAGGCAGGGACATCTTCCACTAGACTGGGCTTCTCAGAGCTCCATCCACCCTGGTTTTTAACATTTCCAGGGACGGGACATTCACAACTTCCCTGGGCAACCTGTTCCAGTGCCTCACCATCCTCACAGTAAAGAACTTCTTCCTAACATTTAATCTAAATCTATTCTCAGTTTGAAGCCATTCCTGCTTGTCTTGTCACTACATGCCCTTGTAGAAACTCACTCTCCATCTTTCCTGTAGGTCGCTTCAGGTACTGGAAGGCTGCAATTAGGTCACTCCACAGCCTTCTCTTTTCCAGGCTGAAAAATCCCAGTTCTCTCAATCTTTCCTCACGGGAGAGGTGCTTCATCCCTCCAATCATCTTTGTGGCCCTCCTCTGGACTTGCTCCAAAAGACTGATGTCCTTTCTGTGCTGGGGACCTCAGAGCTGGAAGCAGTACTCCTGCTGGGATCCCACCAGATGGGAGTAGAGGGGCAGGATCACCTCGCTCAACATATTGTCCACAGTCTCTTGATGCAGCCCAGGATGCCATTGGCTTTCTGGGTGGCAAATGCATATTGCCAGTTCATGCCCAGTGCTCTCCTTTGCTCGTGGGCCATCTGCAAATAGTTGGGTTTTTTGGCATGGGCAGGGCTGTCTCAGAGATAACTGGTGGCCATTGTCACACCCTGAGAGATGCTGCAAATTAACAAAATTCTTCCTAGCCTGTCCCCTCCCATCATATAGGGTTAAGGGGAAAAAACAAACAAAATCAAAGTTCCTGCTAAGCTCCCAGGCAAAACCAAGAAGGGTCACACAGGCACATTTTCTATTCCATTTCCCATACCACGATTAGTAACAGCTTCTGCTTTCCTCTGAGTCATTCTCTGAAAGCACTTTTTAATGCTTCACAGAGCAAAAAGGACTCTCTGCCCACCGAGAGGGAACTTTATGAAAGTTCACATCAATCGACAGCAGCAAAGCAAACCCTGCTCCATCTTGCTTCAGTGCCCTTCTGGCACTGCTCTGACTGGAGCGCAGACGGTAAACAGTAGTGTGTTTGTGTGCAAATAGCATTCTCCTGAATGATGTCTGCACCTGTGTAAACTGACATCACTATCTTATTTTAAAATTCAGTTTATTTAAGGAGTTCACAAGAGACACCTGTTCCATGCACAGGCAAAACTGACATTCAGTGAGCTGAAAAAAAGTGTGTCGGGGGGGGGAGGTGGAGGGCAAAAGCAACTTGCAGGGCCCTATACACAATCATGTTTATATCTCCTGCCCCTACAACAGGCAGCTGCTGCTGCTTTCATTTCTTGGTCTCCTGGTCTAAGTGGGCATTTGCAAAATAAAATACAACTACACTGATTTTTTTCAATACTGGCTTATTAAAGACAGAACCTAGATAAATACTGGGGGTGGAAAGGAAGAGATGGGCTGGAGCAGTCAGAAAACAGCCTGGTCCCTGCCTCATCTCTGAGAATGGCAACCCCTTGGTGCCCAAACATTATAAAAACCACGATGGCCAAAGCCTCAGCTTAACAGCTTATACAGGAGCTTCTATGGCATTTTCCTGTTTCACTTTCAGTGGCCAAGCTCTGTTCTGTTCTATGGCCTTTTAAAGCTGACAGGATGCCTGGTTTTGGGGTGTTTAGAAGCGCTTTGCTTGTATTTGTTTAGTTTTTGTTGCTGTTTGTTTATTTGTTTTTCCTTTGAGAAAGGGCAGAGTAACAAAGTAACAGAGCTTGATTTTCTGTGTACAGCTGTTGTAATGCACCTGCCACAACAGTCAAACCTGGGGGAAAGCAATGGATTCATGCCTTTAGACAAAAGAAACCTTCCTGCCTAAACAACAGCCTTGTTCATTTCAGTGATCTAAATATGGAAACCAGGTTTTTACACTATCAGAACTACTCATCCCTAAAACAGTAAAACCTTTTGCCTCTTTCATCTAGCAACAAATAGCACATCTCATGTCAACACTTTAGATTTTTCAAAAATTAACTTAGAGCATGTCATCACCTGATGTAAAGCAAATGCAACAAAAGATAACCAGAAGCTTATTTTAAAGGCTATCAAATACACCCATTTTTATCAGAAAAGCACACAAGACCTTACACCTCATTCACTCTCTACTATGTCCCTTTTTGCTGATAAAAAGCATTTTCCTGAGCAAAACTTCACTAATGTTTAAACACTGAATTTTACTTCAATGGAATTTGAATCTTTCAATTTTACAAGCAATTTTGGCCATAGTACTGGATAAACAGCTCATATCTTCCTGATGTTTCAGTGTCATGCCAGTGTCACACTCTAGTCCTGTCCACTGATCATGTCATTCTCATAAACCCCAGTGCTGTTCCAAATAGGCCAGTCTCCATGTCAGAAATGAAGGGAGGCAGACAGACAACTACTTCTTAATTGCCAGGAAAACCATATGACAAAAAGACTGACAAAGAAACCACAGAGGCTTAATAGTGGAGGCTCTCAAGTAACTTTACAGTATATAGAGGTGCTAAGAGAGAAAGCTTGAAAAATTAAGTCTGAAGTACACTTATTCCCAGAATCACAGAATAGCTGAGGCAGAAAAGGATCTTCGAAGAAAATCTCAAGTCCAACCTTGCTGCTCAAAGCAAGATCAACTGGAGCACATTGTTCAGGATTCTGAATAACTCCAAGGAAGGAGACTCCACAACCAGCCTGGGTAACTACCATCCGTGTTTGAGCAAGAAAAAATGCTTCTTCTTATGTATTAATAAGTTTTCTGTCTTTCTTGACAATTATTTATGGTCACAAAAAGAGAAGAAAATATAGTAGAGCAGTGCAGTTGTTCCTTGTGAAAAATAACTCCCTGTAATTCATCTCTAGGTCTGTGCTCTGACATAATTTAGCTGCAATACCAACATGCTACTTAAGTGAGAGGCTGGAACCAACAATTCATTCACAACTTGTTAGTGAGCAGTTTATAGCACAGAAAAAGCCCAAGCAGATTAACTGCTTTTTAATCTAGACCTCCATTCTCACTGACACAGCTCTTTCTGCATGGATTCAGCATGTTATATTCAGCAGGCTGTAGATGCTGATGGAAATTGAAGACAAAGTTCCTTTCCTTTGTGTCAAAGTTTAGGCTTTGGCATTTTTGCAGTGACTGGGTTTTATTTAGAATTTTTGTATTTTTTTTTTTTTTTAGCACGCAGAATTGCCAAAGTCAAGTCCAGTTCTACAGAAACTGACCATCTTCCTCTTGAGGGTATTTTAATTCTTTGAGATGACAGTCTGGAAACACCCCAGTTCTTAGAGCACTCGTCTCCACATTTCACATACAAACCCTTTTGTGTCCTGTCAATTTTAACACAGTTTATTGGGAAGTTCAATCTAACCCAGATGTTTGCTGACAGAAATTTTACAGGTGATGACAAGATTCCATTAACTCAATGCGCATGATGTTAGTTAAAGTGAGTTTCTGAGAAATCTTATTCTATGCTCCTGGCCCTGTACCCTCATCTACTGCTGTGAAAAGACTTTTTGCTGAAGCAAAATACAAAAACAAATTTTGCATGAGTCACAGAGATTTACTTCTCCACATATTTCTTCTTAAAGTGTGAAAAAGACATGTTATGTGATGGTTGGTGAAATAAATTGCTAGTCTGACAGCCAAATTAAAAATAAGAGTACTGGCATGCTTAAGAGATGCAGAACTAGACAGCCATATACTAAACCACTTGAGCAAGCCAGGGTCCTGAGTTTTCTCCAGCATTTCCCAGATACAGTTTTAGATTTACACAACATGATGGTTTGGCCTCACCTTTTATTTTGTGACTGTAACACACTAACAAAGGCAGAAACTTTTTAATAAGGGTATCCATTACCTGGGCCTGGACCAACCTTCCAATACCTGCTCTACCCAGAGATGTGGGCTGTGAGGGCCATGCAGCACTTTTGAAAACAAAAGCCTCCTTTCTTAACTATGTCAATTCTGCTTAATAAATTAAAAATGTATTGTTAAACTGGTTGAACTATTATGGGCTATTTTTGTCCAATGTGAGGAACATACGCCTAATTCTGAAACTAATACAGTTACTTCTCCTCCATGGTACGTCCTCTCTATTCCAATATGTTCCTATTCCTGCCTCCTTCCTCACCCCCTGAAATTTCCTTATCACTGCAATGAGATACAGCAACTTTCATATTACAATCGAGTAATGACACTTTGATTGCTCATGGCACAAGGCCAGGCAGCTCCTAAGGCAAGTCATTATTAGACTGCAATACACACCAAGTCAAGTTTCACTGCTGAAATGAATGATGGAAAGGTACAGAGTGAAATGAAAGCAGAGGCACTAATTTAAAACTGTCATGTAAAGAAGCCAGGAATCCTGCAGTGCACAAGAGAACATGCTTCTCACTGTGTCTTAGAACCCTTAAACACAGGGATGGTGAAGCAGAAGAGATATTGAGAAATCACCCTTACCCTCCTAAAAATAAAAGGTATATCGACTACACCTGCACCTCAGTCTCATGGATGTGGAGTACAAGAAATGCACCTTCTCGAAGAATATTGATTCACAGATTATTGATTCCCCACAAAAAAAAAAAAAAAAAAAAAAAAAAAAAAAAAAAAAATCAACAAAAAGTAGAGGAAATTCAGATTCTGACAAACATAAATCTGATATTTAAATCAATCATTAGAGCACACCTGGCTAATGGTTTAGTCACTGAGATGTCACTGAGAATTTTCTTGATTTAACATTATTTCACTTATTTCAAATTTCATTATATTATCTGAAGGGTGCAACAACGTAAGTCTCATTTCTTGACCATTATTCTTTCACATACAGAAGTTCTTCAATATACACTACCTCAGAGAAATGGGTTATCTCACAACTCTCTCTTCCACAATCCCATAAATTACATGGCAGTTATGAAAAAAAGGGCTTCACATCCATGGAAAAGGGTCAAACAAATAATTCGCTCTCACATCAACCTCTTTTTCCTCCAGTCACTGCAAATTCAGTAAATCAAAGTTGATGGAAAACTCTCAGAAGAAGAAACCCCAATTTTTATCCTTTACCTAAGTGTAATGGCACTTGCAGGCCTTTATTAAGCCTTAGTTTGCATAGCGATAGGACAGGGGGAATCTGACAACTCACACTCATTTTCTGACCTTCTTCCAGGCTAACTGTAGTGAAAA
Organism: Acropternis orthonyx; assembly: GCA_035583155.1. Taxonomy (NCBI): domain Eukaryota; kingdom Metazoa; phylum Chordata; class Aves; order Passeriformes; family Rhinocryptidae; genus Acropternis; species Acropternis orthonyx. Next base: position 15,584,847 of record JAWWEU010000158.1, read on the forward strand.
GATTTTTACAAAAACAAACCAAACAACAATAACAAAACAACACCAAACCAAAACAAAAAAGAAACCAAACCAAAAAACCACAAACCACTAAAAGACCCCCTGGTTTCAGAATTAGGTCTTTGGGGTGGGAAATAAAAGTAAACAAACAAAAAACCTTCAAAAAGCGAAAATTAAAATTGTAAGAACTGGAAGACCTGAGCAGAAACTGAGATTTCATTTAGAAAAACAAAGCAAGAAACAAACAGCTCTGGAGCAATACACAGGATGTAACTCCAGCCTTTCATAGTCTTTAACTTTTGGGTGGAATTCTTCACCTTCTTCTAATTCCTTTATTACAAGGAAAGGCAAAGAGGTAAAGAAGAGAAGAAGGAAAACCAGGTACATTAAGAAGTGATTTCACATTTGCATTTTACCTTAAGCCAATGGTTTTCAGTGGTGGGTGAAATTGAGCCATTTAAATGAAAACCTGCCTTTACCTTCTCCTTGAAAGGCTGAGGAAAGTTTTCATCAGAGTATGTTTCAAAGTTTCTAAACATGTGCAGATCATTTTTGGATCTAACTGTTGAGAACGCAGACATGTAACATGTGAGAATTTACTTGGAAAGGAAGACTTCGTGTATCAATTAACAATTTTGCACCTCTTAAGCGGTGAACGTAGCAGTCATTTCACAATTCCTAACTCACTAAGACTGCTCCATTTAAATTAAATATATCCCCAAATCCTGCCTCAGGAAATAAGTTGTGAGTTCAGTTAGTTTCTGAACAGCTTAAATATATCATTAGTATGAAAATGATCCCTTTTTATGAGGTGCTGTTATTTCATAGGATATACTTAATGTTTAGGAATGTGTACATCATATACTGAAATTATGTACAACATATAATGAAACACATATAAAATTGCAGTAGCACCAGGAGCACCACTGCAGTTAAGACTCTAACAGACTCTCCTTTATAAACTTCTATTTTAATAATACAGAATTCCAAGATGCAATCAGAAAAAAACCCGCCAAACCAGACCCCAAACATTTGGAGGATACAGACTACAATTCATGTTTTCTTCATACAGAAGCAAAGAAATGCAAGCAAAATTTCTGTCCTTATTCTAAGGTACACTTTCCTGTTGGAGGACCAAAAAAAGTGCTTTGCACATTAGATTTCCAGTTGCTGGATTTGGGGAAAAAAATTAAAATAAAATTTATTCGGTTCCCTCCTTCCCCCACTCCACTCAGTGAAACTCAGCAAATTTATCATTTGCCATAAACAAAAGCCTGGTAGTCGCTGTGCTTCCTTGAGAGATGATGGTATAGATAAGTGTGACTATAATTCCCTCTAGTTCCAAAAGCAAATGTTTAATGATTCCGCATTTCACTAGATCAGGACAGATAAGCATTTAAATCAACAAGAAGATGTTTATGAATATACTCAAATTGATGTGGTGTGTGCATAAGAGTAAAAAACAAATCACAGCAAACATACACTTTAAAACTGAAGAGTCTGAATAACTATTTGATTAATTTTACTAATTTCTAAACGCATATTTTTATCACCAAAAGCAGGATGCCAAGTGCATAATCTAAGGTGGTGAAGGGCAAAGAAGGTTTAGAATCTGTTTATGTGCCCACAGGTATAGATGTTTCTCCTTTCAGGGGATCATCACATGCCCATCTGCCCTCCATTATTTTCAAAGTCACCTTAACTTAATCATATGGAAGTTGCATCCTCTAGTGCTAAGGTAAATTTAGCACAGAAAATAACCAGCTTCCTTGGAAAAATGATAGACAATCTGTTGGGAAAAGGTTAGTGAAGAATAACTCCAAAGTAGATTTTTGTGCAGTGACTTTAATAAATACATTTTCTCCAAAAACTTGTAACCTGAAAAAAAGAACTTGCTTGTCTGATGTCAAAACCAAAACTATTTATGCCTTAGTACATTGGAGAAATTGTTCATGCCTACGTAAAAATTGCCCCATGGTGTTTCCAAGGTCAGTAATTTGCATGGAATTTGCATCAGAACTCAACAATGCCTATGGAAAAAAGAGACTGCTTTTCCCCTATTTTATAATGAAGTTCAAAACTAAAAATATTTTTTCCAAGTTGAGCCCAACAGATTTTACACCATCCTGTTCCATATAATGCTTCTGTTGATTTTATATAGAAAACTGCTCACGTACCACTGCAGCAGGCATCTGCCTCTCAAACTCCAAGGCTTCACATCATCCTTCGGTAAGAAGTTAGGCAGCAGAATCACATTCCACCTATTCATATCTTTTTCAAGAACCAGATTTTCTGTCTTTTACTCCATCAGAAATCAGCCATCACAGACAAAGGCCCTCAATTAAAAAACCTCTTATAGTCCTACTGTGCATACAAAAGCAAGTGCATGCTTAAACCTTTTGCTGAACTAGCTGAGTGGAGAGAAGCAGGCTACACTGCATTTACACAGCGAGAACTTTCCTAAGAGCAAGCCTGATATTGTTCATTTTCTCAAGACATTTACTAAAATACACCTACCCATATCAGTTAAGAAGTGAAACACTTACTGTACTTTCTAATTCAAAACAGGAGTGATCTATAAATTTTAAAATTTGGGGAGGAGGAGTTTAGCCTCATATGTTGTAAACATTCAGATTATTTTCAGAAAAAGAGTATTTTTCAAAGTTGGACATACGTTATCACTCTTTCTCAGAAACAATCTTAACTTTAACCATACATTCTTACAAAATGTTCTCTAACATGACCTTCAAATTTCCAAATACAAATTCCCACTTATTTTGCCTATTTATAAGCTGAATTTCAGAGACTTGAAATTAAAAGTGTACACCACCTAGAAATGTATTTAAAGTGTTATGTTGCACCATGTTGCACTCAAATGTAAAGTTGCTTACAAGACTCAGAAGATTTCCAGAATCTAATACTGGAAGTTAGTAGTATTCTTCAACTGTTTCTCTTTTGATTATCTTACTCACACAGCACTCACCTCACCAGAAGGCAAAAATAAACTGTGTGCTTACAACTCCCCACAGCTTTTGAAGCAGGGTTAAGCAGGTTTCTCATATTGCAAAAGGATAAAGACGGCCTACATCAAACCAGTTCTCGCCAACTGACAGGGAGATCCTGAAAACAGTCCTGAGCAATGATCCCTTTGATGGCATCACCCTCTGGCAGGCCAGCCTGAATCCCTGGATCGCTCAGAGGTGGGGAAGGTGCAGCCACACTCCCCAGCTAATCTAATGAACCAGCCCAAATGTCTGCTTGGCAGAAGGGACGTGTTTTCCTACGGTCACAAAGAGAAGTGGCCATGCTCCTACCCAATGTTAACAATAAAAGCAGAAACTCATCACTGGTCCATTGATTTAACAAGGGAAATCCTTAGATTTCCTCATGTCCCAGAATATTATTGAATGACAAATTCTGCCAAGTTTCAAACAGTGTAAGAAACCGGAGAGCCCAACAGGTAATTCTCTTTCCAAAGCTCTTAATACTACAGATGTTCTTGCAAGTTACATCACCAGTGACTTTCAGCCCTTAAATGCACGCTCAGCCTGTATTTCACAAGAAGGAGATCAGACCCCGTGCCAGAATATGAAGCAAAGAATTCTAAAAAGCAATTGTGGACAAGCTGAAAACATAGCCAAAAAACGTCAGGAAAAATAACAACGACAAAGAACAAATCAAAACATGTCTTGGATACTAAGTCAACAATGCCTCAATGGTATCATATAAAAAAATATGATAATGCCCTAAATATCTAAAAACAGGTCTCATATTTCACAGCAAAAATTAATGCAACAGGTTGTATGGTATTACAGTTTTAAGGCAAATTTGCTTTCCATTTTCTGGCTACTGGACAAAGGTAATTCCGCATCCAAATGTAAAATACAACACTCTATCAAAAACTTTTTCCTACTCATTTCCATCACGGTCTACAAAGCGCCCTGGAAGAGCCCCAAAAGCAATGCTTGCCCCTAGTGCTGTAGCTCCTGATGTTCTGCACTCTGCAATTATTTAGATGGTTTGAAAAAAGGAGAGGGAGAACAACTGTGAAATGCATTGTGCAACCACAGATGACTTCATGTTAACCCCTGTTACTGGGTTCCACCCTCAGGTCAAATGCCTATGAGTCAGTGTCTAGCACAGATGAATGATGTCATCCTCACACCACCTCTTTAGCAAGAAAATGTGGTGGAGCCTTTCAGTGCTGATCTTAAGAGACCCTGAGTTACTAAATGAAGTTCCCAAGATAAAAAAGAATAGGCCTGAACTTAAAAAGACAGGAAATGAGCACATCACTCCGACACCTAAGAAACTGATTCTAAGAAAAAGACTGTGATGGATCATACACAGCAAAAATGACCAACAGAATGTAGGTGTAAAAACTCAGAAAAAGATTTGTACTACCCTGTTCCACAAAAGCCAGCAAACACGGGACATAATTATGTCATCTACCCATTTTAATGCAAGTAAATGACCTAAAATAAAATTAATCAGGGCAATTGGTAAGATCTCTCTTTCAGGTACCCAAGCAATGATAGATCAGGTATATAGGAAACAATTTGATTTCAGTGAAACCTGAATATAGTACACCTGTGTAGATTTAAGGGACTAGTTTCACATTGTTTCAATACACTGCAATATGCAATAACTGGCTTAAAAGCAATGCAGTTCTTTGATTTTTAAAAAAAAAAAAAAAAAAAAAAATCCATGAGAATCCTGAGGTGAAAATTACTGCATCTGAAACCATCAACTAGTTAATCATTTTATTAAATGCAAGAAAGTATAGAAGTGAGAAAGAAGTAGAATGGATAAGCACACAATATAGTCCAGGATGAACACATAAAATTACTCAGAAAATACTTAAGGTGTTATTAGACTGCACTTGATGTGACATTAAACATGTTCCACAGTGCCTTCCTGGTCATGAAAGCCCCTCTGTATGAGGGCTTGTACGACATGTCTTTGCAGGAATTGAGATCTGCAAGAAGGACATTTTAATTTCCTCAGCTCCAAAAGTGGTATGTCCCAGGGAAAGGTGAAAAATAGAAAAACCATGAAGGGGAACCTTCGTATAATGACTTTATACAATCTGTCAGAGACTCCAGAAGTATGGATTTAACGGAGTTCTTATTAAACATATCCAAGGTGATCCACGTGCACTTGCAAAGAAACAGCAGCAACTAACTTCTTTCTGCAATATTGTGATAGTAGGACAGGATTTTTTATTTTTCTCTAAATGTAAAACTACGTTATTTCCAGATTTTATTAGTACATAGTGTGACAGTTTCACAGAATGAAGGAATATTCTGAGTTGGAAGGGACTCACAAGGATCATCAAAGTCCAACTCCTGGCCCTCCACAGGACACCCCAAGAGTCACACCATGAGCCTGAGAGGGTTGCCCAAACTATTCTTGAACTCTGCCAGGCTTGGTGCTGTGATCACTTCCCTGGGGAGCCTGTTCCAGTGCCCAACCACCCTCTGGGTGAAGAACCTTTTCCTGATATCCAACCTAAACCTCCCCTGACACAACTTCAGGCCATTCCCTTGGGAGGTTTGTAGAGGTACTGCCTGCCTGGTGTGTTCCTGAGACTCTAGCAATGGTTAATGCAACATTGTTTAGGGATACTATTAGGATGCTTGTTCTCTCAGCTATAAGAAATATCTTGTCTGCATTTTGAAATGAAAGAAATATTAAATCAGAACAACACTGAAACAAACCATCTTTCAGATGAATTCTAGTAGGAGTGAAATATATGTTCCTAGGAATATAAAATATCAAATTCCATTTCTGCTTGAGAACATTGGCAGCTAATAAATTCAAATATATACATACATAAAGGTCTGCCCTTATTTACATTTTCCCTTCCTTTTTTGGTCCAGCTGCCATTTTTTGGCCTATAGAATACAATCATCTTTTTTGGAGTTAGATTCCACTGTAACAATGCCCTTTCTTAGTAGTCCCCCCTCTCACCCTACACCCACAAATCATTATACAAAGCTGCTCAAAAATCAATCTACACTTCAGCAAACACAGGCCTGTTGTCTTTGCTTTTTTCACTCTTGTCTGTATTCATAGTATTTTTTCCCCCTCAAAATCACAACCAGTTTCTTCAGAGGAAAAAATCCATGCAATTTGCCTGGATTTGCAGCTTTCCCTTCCCACTGTCATGACGATTCCTATCCCTTGTTTCCCTGTCTACCTTCAGTAGGTCTGTGGTTATATGGTTTTTCTCTGCTTTCACAGCTCCTGGAGTTGGGTACAGCCTATTATTCTGATCCTGCACCTGAGTTTCAGTCTTGCATGCTATACTGAAAGCCCTCCTTCATCATTCAAACAGGTTAGTAGTTATGCTAGAGCCTAATTTTCAAGTTCCTTGAGCACACTGGCCTCCATAAGCCTTGGCAGCAATCAAAACAAAAGGTTTTGGTAGCTATCAGAATCTCTTATGCGTATTCTCCAAACAGAAGGCTTCTTCCAGTCCATAAGGATCATTTCCTTCCTTTTCTCTGCAGAGTTTGTTTTAAAAGATGAGTTGTGCTAATAAACACAGAAAGGCTATTTAGAAGCAAGACTTTAATTAAAAATGAGCCAGATGTAGCTCAACCTGCACAGTACAGAAAGTGGTCCCAGAAAAACCCTCTAAAACCTGCTATGTGTGTTGTATGTAAATAAAAAGATAACTATTGTGGTTGCTTGACCACATTATTGTTATTTTAAGGTGACTAGTATCAGATGAAAAACACTGTGGTTACATAATGCAAGTTATTACTCTAAATCACTCAGGCCATTTAATTTTGATGTGTATTTTATACACAGCATAAGGAATTCTCTTTCTTTCCTCCCTCCTCTGTACAAAGACAAGATCAACGCAGGAGTAAGTTCATGGGCTATTTAAAGACATACTTGTGTACTCGTGTCTGATTTTAGTATCACGAATGCCAGGTGATCCGAGTGTGCAAAAATTCATTACTAATGAAATGACACCATCATCATATTTCTTTTGTTTCTGTATCAGCTTAAACAAGTGTGTTAACAAAGTAAAGTGTAGCAGTTCTGTATTTGCCTTAAACATGTTACTAATAATTTATTATGCATAAGCAAATGAACATCATTCCAGTTCAAGCAGAAAAGATCTCTATTTCCAGAACTAAATACCAAGTTCTGAGGTAGCAGAGTTTCAGGTGTAGGTTCTGTGGTAATTTCATCCTTCTACCCAACTCTATGCATAGATTGCACTTCCATTTCTTGAAAATCTGTTATGCTAAATTATAATCATTGACACACTAGCAGGAGAAGGAAGGGTTTCAGGCTTGCTGCTTTATTCTTAAATCAAAGAAGCATGAACATAGTAACATGCTCTGTTCAGTTCATACACTCAGTGCCTAAGGATTCCATAACCCGCAAGTGCTTCAATGCACAGCTCAAGTAAAACAACTCAAAATAGCTAACAACAATAATATAAAGTTACTATACCAAACTTCTGGTAGGCTTCTGGGACTAAATATTCACCTTTGAGGAGAGCAGATGCTGTAGTTATTCTTAATGTCTATAAAATTTGATATTCTTGGATGATACTGGTATTGGTAAGAAATCTGGTGCACCTGGTGCTCCTTACCCTTGGCAATAGCAAGAAACACTTTTCAGAGGGCTTGTCCACTATTACTCAAAAAAAGAAGAGTTTAGTCTGCAACATCTCAAATCTTAGCACCCCTCTCAGATGAACTGCAAAACACCAGCTGCAGTGCTCAGCTCTTTTCCTGCAAGCTTCAGATTATGATCCGACTGAAAAATTTCACTTGCTCTTTGCTGCACCTTGGTATAGCACTGAACTCTTCAAGCCCCGAAATTATTAATGGGCACTTTCAACCTCATAGGAAGCCAGAAACTGTAATGCTGGTTTAGAGGCAGATAGGGATGTATAAATAAGACTATTGTTTCTACGGAGCAAAGCTTAAATATTGTTATATGGTAGTTAAAGTAGAGTATAATAGTCTATTGTTTCTATGAATAGGTTCTCCCAAGCACCAATCAACACCTTATCGTTAACATTAATCACTGGCATATCTTCTCCAAGATCAAACAAACACTTCTTGAGAGTTCAAACTCTGACTTTAGAAAACTTTCGGTGTAATAAGAGATTAGATTTAAATACCAGCAACTATACCCTTATTCAGTGAATCTTATTTTAGTGATTAAGTGCTACATAAAGCTATCTGAAAAGGTTTAGGAAGACTGTAAGTAAATGTGCAGCAAAAAAAAAAAAATTAAAAAAAAAAAAAAATTTCCAGCCACAAAAAAGTCTCCTCTAGCCAAAGTATCTTTGGTTCTGTTCTTAACATCTGGTGTATGGAACCATAATCTCATTTCTGTAAGGTAAGATAACAATATTATTTTATCAATATACCAAGTTATTTCATTTCACTATATTTCTAAATATGTTTTAATCTTATTTTACTTATAGAAAGAGGAATGGGATTCTGGACTAAACTAGTCTGCAGTGCAGCCAGGGCCAGATATTTAAACCAAGAAATCTGATTTCTAGGCAGTTTTGACAAAACAATTCCCAAGAGTTCGTACGCTCCAAGAATCAACAGTTGTCTGCAAATTGCTACTCCCTAAAGCATAAGTGTTTATACTTTTCAAATTTTTTAAAATGCTGATTCCATAATTCGAAGATGTTTTTATTGATGCACGTTTCCAATTCAGCTCACTGCTCTTCTCAGATGCTACAATCTTCTGTTCTTCTAAAAGTACAAGTTCACCTCTTCTACACAGCGCAAAAATTGATAATAATTCAAACACAGTGTATATAATTTACAGTTTCTGTAACCTCCACTCAAAGATTTCTGTTGCAATTGTTGTTGCATTTTGATTCCTCCCATAAAGGAATCATTGGTGTGATACTGATTCCAGCTATAATTTTTTCTGTAGACCTGAATGGGATCACTGAAGGTTAGTGACAAGCACTTCCACATAGTTGTTTCTAGAAGTATTAACTTTGCTCCTCTGTATTTTCATTATTCTGCGCCCAGAAGCTTTTTTTTTTCTCCCCACATTCAATGCAATAAAATACAAATAGAATAACTGTATTAGTAAGGGTTGTGTAACCTTGCAGAGGTAGCAATGCCTACTCCAATCCTGTTACTTTTATCCACTTCAACCAAGAAAAACAATGTGTTTTCCAACAGGTAGAGGGGTATTTCTCATTAATGCTGGTTGCAGTACCGTCCTTGAGGCTATGGGCAGCTGAGACATATTAGAGAGCAGCCCAGCTCTGCCCCCCACTGCGTTAAAAACCTCTCACCTCATATAAAAGATACCAGCTGCCCTGCCTGCTCATCAGCGCGCTTTGAAGAACACAGGTCACAGCAGGACGGGGCACAAAAGGCTGCCTCCCAAACAGCCCTGTTTAGCTCCCGGGGTATAAGCAAGAGGGCAACCCAAAGGGAACACCAATAGAGCTTCCTCCTCTCAGCCAACTTTTGCAGAAGTCAAAGACTGCATGCTTTAGCACTCCAATCTTGCACGGAGAGGGGACAATATAATTAATAATTCCCCTGAGGACATACCTCAAACTGATCCAAGACTGCTAGGATAGTTACAAGTTTTACAAGTTCCATTTTATAACACTAAAAATCCAGATATCTTGATTTTACTGAATTTTCTTCTTGGAAAGTTTCCCTACATCAGTAATTCTCAGGTAACAGCCCCTGCCACAGCTTTATGCATTGGGGGTTTTTTTGTGCCAGAGAGTACCTGGAGGCCAACTGCAGAAAAAATTACTTAGCCTTCCTTCAGAAATATGTTTTCCTGAGATAACAGTAGCGAAATCCCTTCAAGAAATATTTAATCCCTCCACTCGTAGCAACAGAATGTAAAATACTTTGTAGTTCCTCATACGTTCCCATGGGAACAAAATAATTTGAGAAATTCTTGAAACTACAACTATAGTGAGATTTAAACCAGAGAAGAACAAACTTTCTATTACAAAACAGTTCCTGTAAATGTTCCATTTCTGCAATATGTGTAATGCATGCTTAGAAATTAATATTTTTATGCAACTGAAACACAAGCTTATTTAAGGGTTTTGTGCTACTACTCAGATTAGCCACCAAACCCTTATCTTGCAGTGGTTCAGCAGACTCCACAGAGGAGTGGGATGACTAGGACTGTATTCCTCCCCCTTAGGTTTCTTTCCAAAGGTTAGTTTTGAGATTCAGCTTTTTTTCAGTTTTATCAACCTAAGTAAATATACTGTGTGCATGAAAAATGAGCAGCATTTTCAGATCTGCTATACAGAGTATACTGCTCGCAATGTAAAGAAAAAAAAGAGAGGGGGAGTTACAAAGTGAAAATGAGGTTGAGTTCTTAGGAAAAAAAATACATAAATGATCACCAAATAGTCCAGGAAAACAACAAAAGACACAAAGCTGAGAGGAACCAACACTAATTCTGTTGTTGATAATGGTTTTCATTGATGAAAACAATATAATTCAGTAGCCTGGAACCAACATGAGCTAAGCCCTGATAGTTAAATCTCAAAGACTAGTTGTTGCTATAAGTAAGGAAAAATAAGGTGTGGAAATGGAAGACTCTGTAAAAGAAAGGAACCTGTTATGATCAAACCATCACACTCCAAGTTTAGGCAGTTTCTGCATTTCATTTTGGCTAATAGAAGGAACATCTCAACAGGACACAACTACTACTTCACAAGTTGCTTTAGACCTTTAAAGTTCTCTGAAAGAGAGCCTCCAGCTCCAACTCTTACCAGTTTCTTGCTAGTCTTTCATTTGTGCCTCAGAAAACTGGGTGAGGTGACAGCAGCTGGCCACCTAAAAGTTGGTCAGCATCCTTTTGAGAATGCACCAAACAAGACATGGCAAAGTCCCTCTTTCACAAAATGGGCTATAACACTGATACAATGGTCCAAGAGTCTCCTGTGATTCTGTAAGTCTTGGCTTTCTCCTCCTCCTAAATGATGAGGAGGGAAGCGAGTGTTGTGGCTCAGCAAAACACTGTACAAAACAAGTAACAAAATATCCAAAGTCTCTCAGATAGGATGGGAGACCTATTCCGTACAGAATATTTCAAGTTTTCTGACAGAAAAGCTCTTAACTTTATCATGATGTCACATGAAGTTTTGCTTTTGCTGAAAGTACATTTTCCACTGATGGAAATTTAGCTGGAAGTTTCCAACAGGATCATTTTTAGGATATATGCCAGCACAACTTGATGTCCATGATGTCACTTTGGTTGAATAGTCCAAATGTGTCAAACAAAACTGAAAATTAATACAGTCTTCATAAAGAAGTGTCAGTTGCCTCCTGTAGCTAAGCCAAACCAATGTTTATAACAAAACAAACAGACCATATGCCTCATGTAGTTAAGACAGTCAATAAAGGGCACTTGGAGCTCTGAAGCTTTCTCACTTCATACCCTTACACATACACTACATTGCCCTGCCAAGAACTTAGTAAAGTGTCTTTTCTTTTTTTGAGCCCTCATTCTCAAACCTCAGAAACGTTTTTCTTATCTACCTGTTATCCCCACAAAAACGAACACAAAAAATTAACCCTCCTTCTGCATCAGAGTCTGGACCAAGGATCTTTGGTTTATTACCAGTATGTTAGTATGGAAATATTTGCCTCAGCCAGCCACTAAATCCAGCAAGATTTTAAGTAAAAACCTCATTCAAAAGACATCGTATCACCCAGCTCCCATGATGGCAGTGTTTGTTTTCATTCCTTCCCAACAGCCAAGAAGAAATATTTTGCTATGGAAGTCTACAGAAACTAACATAAATTGCTGCTGGAGAAGTTCTAAGCTGCATGGCAGTGAGTCCACCAAAATGCACCTTGCACACAAACATGCTTTACACCTTGTGCCATGAACAAACACGATCTGAGGTAATCAGCTACTTTTCTCTCCTTCTCCTCAGGCTTCCCTAAATTGTGAGAAAAAGACTATTAGAGACATATGTCTCTAGATCACGGAGTGAGTTTCCAGTTTTGGAATTGACAAGTAAGCTGATTTATGCGGAAGAAAGATAAAAGAAAAAATGCCAATAGTTTTGGGACCAGTGCAAATCAAGCTGTTCACAGTCAGGTAAAGCAGCAACTATTTAGTTGTCTCGTTTTCTGAACTTACAGCAAATGGTGGTTTCCAAGTTTCAGCTATGCAATGGCTGGGGTGATGCACCAAGCAGGCGTACAGACTGCAACCTTTCACAACAAGGAGCAATTTTGATGCTACCAAATCATCATTACAAGTATTTTATAAACCCTAACTGCATTTACACATGCATATGAAGACAGTCCAAACATTTGAGAACACTTGCTGATTCACATAGTACCTTGCTGCAGAAGCAAGGAGGGTAACAGGAATAAAACCTTACAGAAGGAACGTTCTGACCAAGGGAATTATTTAAGGTGATACTTTTAAGTTGAGATACTGAACACAACATTTAGCTCTGCCTCCGTTTAAAACCACCTCTGACATTTATAAGCCTTGTAAGCTGTCAAAATTTCACTTAATGCTTCACCCAATAATGAGACTTGAAGCAACATAATGCCTTTTCCTACACATCAGCGCAGAGGCTTAAGCAGCATGGGATTTCCATGCAAGCACAGAGGCACGTAGAGCTATTTTAGGCACTTCTGTAGTATCCAAGACACCTGCATGGGGTTATGCAGATATGACATCAGACCCATGTCCTTCTGGAGAAGTATTTGTAGATCAAATAACAAAAGTTAAGTCACCAAAAATGGCACTAGGTGTTGACAACTGAATGCCTCCCAGTAGAACCTGCTTCTACAAACCAACAGAGACTACTACGAAATCCTCTGAAGTGTAAATCCTGACTTGAGTTTTGCTTTTAAAATCTGAAGATATTTCCATGAGGATGATTGGCTGCTGCTCACAGGAATGTTGCTGCACCTATTTATGGGCTAAAATGAGATACCTATTTTGAAAATATTGTGCCAGTGCCTGCAAGGTTAATCCCTGTATATGAAAGACAGTTTGCTTTAACTTTACATGCTTTGTTATTTTCTGCAGGGATACTGTTAAATATAGCTCTTAAAGTACTGACTTTATGCAAGCAGATGGGCTTGCCACTTGCCTAAATTGGAAGGCATTAGCATTGTGTGCACCTGGACAGTCATACAGTCCTGTCTGTATGTAGCAGTGTGGGAAAGGGTAGACAGGGGCTGAAGCAGAGAACGCATTGAAACAAGCCTGACCCCTGAAGGAAGCTTAAAGTGGGAGTAAGGTGGCTTCCTTCATTTTGAAGACACTAATGTAGCAGTATATAAAAAATATGGAAAAAGGTTTATTCTTAAGGGAAAACAGCACACGTGCTTTATTCACAAAGCATACATGCTTTATGTGTGATGCCAGCCCCTCATTAGCATCAGTATATTCATGTGAAACTGTCAAAGCCCACACATTTTAGTGTGACCAAATGCTTCCCAGTTTCTCCTCTTTGAGAAATGATTGCATGACACTGGCTGCCAAGAAAGGGGGATCTCTTGCAACAATGGGGAAATGGACACTCCAGGTAAGGAACGACCATATCAGAGAGTGGTGGGAGCCACCCAGAGGGAAAGTAGGAAGGTATAAGTGAAAGGGTGTAGCAGCACAGTGACACACAAAGGGAGCCTGCAGGCAGCATGTGTGTACATAGCCCAGCTCTATGCTAACACAAGCTACTTGGCAGGGTATCTGCTCATCTTTCATCTCACAACATCCGACCTGAGGTTTGTTTGAGGTGCCCTGGCTTCCTGCTTGTGCACTGTCTCCCCATTTGGCCTAGTTACGAAACCAAGGAGTTTCTCTGAAGGTGCTCTATAACTCTTCCTCTGCACGATGGGTTATTTCACACAGCATACAAATTTCTCTCTGTTCCAGGGGCTTTGTTGAGCAGTGACTAGCCTATCCAAGATCTCCGATCCGAAGAGAAAGTTTGTGTCTAAAACTGTGAAGGTAAGAGGCTGTGTCAGCTTGCAGGCTTGCTGAAGGCTCCTGCAACTTTCAACCACATTGTAATGATTACACGAGCCTGTCAAAACAGCACTTATCAGCCTTACCTGAACTTTCTGCTACTATCTGGTCATGGATTTTTTTTTTAAACTCCAGTTAGTTTTGTCCTTTTTCTGTTAACACTCTTTCACAGGCATAAACAATTACACCGATTTCACACCTAGGGTTAAACTGGGGTCAAAACAATTTCATAGCAAACAATTCTCAATGGAAATATTACTCCAGGAATAGAGCCATGCAACAGACAGACAGCTATCTAAGTGACATCACTTGCATCTACTAGAATGCCAATTTTTGGATGAAAAAAAAATTCTCTTAATAGCAATGAATTCTAAGTGCTTTTATAGGCGTTGGTTATTCCCCATTTTGCATGAAGAAATTGAAAACTGGAAAATGTTTTTTCTGGTATTTGACAGCATCAACTTAAAAAGGTGACAGAAAGGACTGTGTGCCAGTCCATTTGCACACAACACTAACCACACTTGACATGTTTGGTTAGTGATCTACTTGTATGTTTCAGAACTTGGATATACACATTTTTAAAAGTCTGAAGAATAATTATTTTTCCATGGTACCACAACTATACCTGTGATGTATCAGTCTGTCCTGGTAAAATACGGATATATTTTGTTCCTCTGTGTTTGTTCCGAGCCAGGCTCTAGAATGCTTTGAATGGGGACATATCCTTTCATATCCTTTTAGTTACACAAGCAGGAGGTTCTATTTCCTTGTTTATCCTCAATGAAAGGGTGAGCAGTCAAGTCAAGCATTGGGCAATGCAGCAGATGTGCACAAAGCACCCATCTGACAATGGCCAGGGTTCCCACTGAGACTTTTGAGTAGGGAATAATTGTACTTTCTTTTGGCATGAACCAAGGGTACAAAATCACATTTACGTGTGCAAGCCTTTGCCCTCTCAACATGTGTTCCCAGCTGCATTAGAGTAGCTGGTGAAGGTCAGTTTGATTTTCAGTCCTAAACCCAAAGAGTGACAGTAGGAATGTGGCAGAGAGGAACATTTTAAAAATAAGGCATTTTCTTTCCCTCCAACTACACGTAGGTTTTATTAATTAGGGTTTGCAGGAGGAAAAATTTTAGAAATATCGCTCAATAAGAAACAAGCTCAGGTTTTCCAAACCCCAGAAATTAAAAAATTACCGCCACCAACAAAAAAAGCTGATACTGCACAGACTACTCTTTTACACTCTAATTTTCAAAAATCTCAGAAACCGACATAAAAGTTCAGTATTTAGTATCAGGTTAAGTGATGCTTTCATATAATGACTCTTCCTGTGGGTTTTTGAAAGTTATTTCCCTTTCTGCAACTCAATTATTTTTAAGCATAAAGAATTCTCATTCTAATCTTCCATCTGTTACATTTTCTGTCCTCTTTTTCATTTCCCCTACTCCTTTGATCTACAATTTTTGTCTTGTCTCCTTTTCCCACTTAATGAATTCTCCATCACTCCTTCCCATTTCAAGTACTTAGGTTTTTCCCATTCATTAACAGGACAACAAATGTTACCAGAACCTCATCTCTTGGAATGAAACTGAAGTATATTTTGATTTGCTAGACCTTGGGTAAGAATTTAGCTGCAAACCAAGAACCAAAAAAAAAAACACCTCAAAACAAAATCACCAACCACTCTGCAGATAACTGTACACACAGGACTCTGGAAATAACAAACCCTAAATTCTTAACATACCTATGACAAAGCAAAGAGTTCATCCTTCAAGCTGTGTGTGCTAGTTCCGCATCTGAGCAGCTACAGATTCGAATGCAGCATTCAAGCAGAAATCAAACAAAATTTGTGTGACTAAGTTCTCCACTACGTAGAATAAGTCTAGTTTCCTTTACCTTAAAATTAATAGCAAGAAATAAGCTGCTTTTTCAAACAGTTATAAAAACACAGAACTTTTAATTTCCAATCTTATGCTTAAGTTTTGTGCTGTTTTATTATAATTTTTGAGAAGACAGTAGGAGATATCCATCAGACTTCCAGCTTTTTCACTTGGTGAGACCTAATCAAGTATGATCTTATCAAAACAGAAACCCATAGAGTGCTTATAGGTTCATACAACCCATCAAACCCAAGAGATAGGAAATAGATATACTTTTTGAAAAGTAGGTGAAAAGATTAATTAAAGTGAAACTCCTTGACTATCAAGCTTCTACACCCTCCCTGCAAACCTCTTTAAAGGTCACAAATTAGATCTGTTAGACCAACCTACCAATTTTCTGTCCCTTTAGTAAAGAATGCCCAGCCCTTTAATAATAGGATTTTGCCTCAATACACTATTAAATTGATGGTACTTCATAGTTCATCCAGCATTTCTCCTGCGTGAGACCTTTTCCCTCTTCCCTAAGTAACACAGTGCCCCATACTACCCTCACCTAATTCTTTCCAGTGCTGTAAATGCTGAAAGTGTGCCTGCACAAATGCAAGCAATGCATGGGATATGCAGCACCGCCACCATGTCATTTCAAATGACTTCTAAGAGAAACTGCTACTATTTTAAGCTCACTTCAAAAGGATGTGACTTGCAGAGACATTTAATTCATTGGGCAAGTGTTTAGAATAAAACCCCAACAAAACAAGTTTCTGGGGAACCTTTGCTTTTTCTGATTTGAAGATCTCTCTCTGACTCTGGACGCAATCACATCAGTATTTGTCAGGACAGCTGTTCTGAAGCCCAGGTGCACTGACTGTGCGTGCCCTCTGCTCCCAGATGACTCAGTGCTGGGCCATTCTGTGAGAGTGGCAGCTTAAGGGTTAAGCATGAGAGAGCACAGAACAGCACCACCTTGATCCCTGAGCCCTGGAAGATACCCACATGGAAAAGGAAATGCTGCCTGCCCAGCCCTGGCCACCATCACAGGCATGTGATTGTTTCCCACCAGAAGGTGAGAGATCCCCCTTCTTCCCCCACCATTCTCTAAGCTCTGTCTAGGTACAAAGGCAGAAAGGCAGCAAACAGTACCTTGCTGGGCTGGCAGGACTGGAGCTGTCCCATTGCAGCTGCGCCCCCAGTATTAGACCTCATGGATTGCAAAATTAACCCAACATCCCCCCCAGACCCTGTCTCGCCAAATCTGTAATTTGCCAAGTGCAAATTCCTTGGCATTTACAAGTCCAAGTACTGCATTACCTGGAAAAGCAGAGGCAGAAACAATTGGCAAACATGTTACTGGGGGGAAGTTTGGCTCAGCCAAACTCTAACTGTACAGAATAATGTGCCTTCATGGACACTCCAGAAGATCTGACACAGATTCATATGGATAAATGTATCCTTACATTTGTAAGTTCCTTTAAGACAGAGAAAGGCATGCACTCAGAGAGACAGACAGAAAGACAGCAGTAACCACCAAAACTCTCAGCTACTGAAATGCTTTGGGCAATTTTTATGCTTTGACAAAAATTTCCAAGCAGGCTGTTATGAAGCTGGTACATTCATAAACTCGGGCAACAAATGACGAAGCTGAAATGTGAGTTAGATACACCATGTATTTAAGGAAAAAACAAGTCACAAAGACAGGGAAACCAAAGCTGATGGAAGCTGAACTGAAGTTGAATTAAGAGTGAACTCAAAGCCTCACAGCATGGGACGGTTTATTAGCAGCCTGAAGACAAAGGCCACAAAGCAGTTTTACTCCCTTAGAGAGAGGAGCCCTATTATGGAGCCTTTCAACTCTCCAAGAATTGCCTTTTAACTCTCCCTCCACAGTAGGACAAACAGGGGAAAGAAATTAGTCTTGGATGATGTTAGCTGTTTTGTAACTTGTAGTGCTAGTCCCACTGGAGCTCTTCTGACTCCTGTCAGATTTATCCTCTTGACATTCAAAATGGATTAACCTAAGGTATCTTTTCATAAACAATAACAATAAAAAAATACCCCTCAACCTACATAGCATTTTCCCCCTCTGCCTCCAAAAATATGGGGATTAATTAGATGACCAAATGATATTTCCTGGACTTTGTAGTAATCTCTCCTTGACTGCTAATGCTACTTTTAAAGGAAATGCTACATGTTAACACACAATCTGCACAATCAATTACGTCATGTTGTCACCTACTTATGGCATAAAAATATAAAACTTTCCAAAAACTCCTTGTGCCTTCAGAGATCTCTAAGTCACTGAGTCTGAAACACCAGCAGTAGCAAAATGCATCCAGAGCATTCAAGGCATCAGTATATCCTGTTCAGCTTCAATTAGTGTGTTCTTGCCAAGATAGAAATGTATTATTTTTCAAACAACATAAGAAGAATGTGGGCAAATAATTCAACCTTATTTTGTCTATCTGGTGATGCTTACTGAAGAGAATTTGCTTTAGATGTGGCGAATTCTGTCTTCTTGAAACGCTCTCATCCTTAAGTCTTTTACTCTAAGGACTAACATACGTCTAAGTCACAGACTGTGGTTGTGTATTATTTTGTTACTGTAGGATTGTTTGAAAAAAAGCAATGGCCTAAGCTGAGAATTAGTTCAGAGTAAAAGCAACAAATATATTATAGATATTTATAGTTGTTGTTTTAATTTATTTTTTTGTTCCTGTCAGAAAGGGATGTAACTTATTAAGTGCTCTATTTTGGGAATGAATTTGCAACTAAGCAGGTGGCGCTCCAAGCAGACTTTGGCTCACGCCATATGGAAAAATACATTTACTGCTGTGGAAAATAAAGCTGCATGTTAGAGAGAAAAAAAAATCCACATGACTCAGCTGCAACATAACAATCATGTAAAGAACTTGAATCTGCTCTCACAAGACAAATTTCATGATATGATGTCGCTGGTCACGGGCTGCAATGCCCCACACGAGGTGCCACATTGCTTTAGAAATATTTGCAATAAATCCCTGTAGTACTGGAACACTTTTTTTCACCTGTAGGGCACCAACTAAACAGCTCAAAACAACTAGCTTTTTTTTTTTTTTTTTTGCATTGTCACAATAGATTCTCATGGGGCTGACATGCTGCAAAAAAATAACCTGACACCACAAAAAGCCTTCAGAGGCAGGGCTATCTGATCAACTTCTCAACTTCTATCACACTCCTGTTTTTATAGCATGCCAGCACATGTGCAAATAATAACTGTGAATATGGTCAATGTGGATTTTTTTCCATGTGATTAGCAACGACTGGACTCATGTAACTAACCCATCGCACAATGCCCTAAATATTTAAGGTATCAAGGTAAACTCTAGCAAGACAATAATGTCTTTCTTACTCAAAAGAGCAGCATAAATGTTTAAGCACTGAGCAAATATATAGTGGATTTATATTTTAATACAAAATTCCCAGTACTTCAAATGTACAAATTTGAGGTACATCATTATATGTTCAGCTACATTAAGGTGGTCGAGTCCAAGTCTTCTCAGTAGTCTTAGAAAAAGACTTGAAGAACAGAAATTGCAACAACACAGGAAAATGTGAATGAAGGGAGAATGGAGAAAAGAACATCCTCACTAGCAAAAATTGTTTCCCATTTAAAGAGTATTGTGCTAAAAAAAGAGCTAATATGAACTTGTCATCACAACAATTCATATGAAAAGTAGTATGAATAAGAAAAAAGTAAAAAAAAAAGAAAAAAAAAGAGATACTACTTTCTGAACCTTCAAGGCACATGTTGCAACTATATTGAACCTGTTAGGATTCAGGTGAAGGACACACTAGCAAGGACTCTCCAGGATTATGGCACAATGGGATGCACAGGTTAAGCCAGTCCTGTGCAGTAGTCTGTGGGAGTGTATTTAGGGCCCCATAGCTGGCCCCACACCTTTTGGGTTTTGCTAGCAGAATATGAAATTTATTTTCCAACAGCATCTCCTCTCAGCGTATGATTTTTTTTGTCCCTGTCAATGCATCTGTTCACACTGTTATATCCCAGCAACTCCACAAAATAACGAGGATCAGTTTTGCTGGTTTGAAGCTCTATTTATACTAACGTCAAGGATTACACTAACAATTACTAATCAAGTCTGACACTCATAGTTCACACCAGCATTTATGCATTACTTGCCTGAAACTTTTTCACATGCATCCATACTGTTCAAAGCACGCAGAACAATCTTCTTAACAGTCTCTGCTGAACAGCTGAGCACATACTTCATGTTTTGATCTGGATTCATTATACAAAGTACAGCAAAACACTGAAAAGTGTGCTATTCACTTAGTCATGTACAAAAACACCCTCCAAATAATCTGTATGAGAAGTGGAGAGTTTTAAAAATGCATTTCATTTCCTAAAATGTGGGGTCTTCAATTTTTATGACTCACTATAATTGCTTCTCTCTTCAAACCGGTGATTTTGTCTAGTAATGTAGCAGTGGAACTGATCAGTTAAATGAAGCATGAACTGCAGCCTGCAGAGAGCTGGATTAAAAACTGCTGAGTTTTCAACATGATCCTTAATCAGAAAGGGTTTCTTTTAGAGGCAAGAAAATGTAAAACATAGGGGGCAGGGAGAAAAGGAGTAGGGTTGGGATAATAGTGTTATTTTTAAAAGAACAATGCATTTTAATTTCTATATAGTACATAAACCCACAGCACCTCTACTCGTAAACATGTACTTCCATTAATAATTATTTAAGAGTACGGTCATGGCTTAATTCAGGCTTTTTATATGCTCATACTGCAACTTGTCACAGAGGATGGCCACAAGACTTATACAAGAAAAATAATGTTACAGAAGTAGCAACCTTAGCCTGTTTTTACCTGATATAGTTACAGTCATCACACACAATCACAGATGTGACATCACAAGACGTTGAATTCACAATGTGTATTTTAGTTTTGCACTGCCCTGGAATGAACAACCTTAAAGGATCAGGATGCATCCCTAACTGCACCTTTTGTGCAGATGAATAAAGTCCATTATCTTGAAGAGCTGGCAGAGTGCAAAGAATGGGCCAAGAAATGAAATGAAGAAAAAAAGACAGAGGAAATGTCATGTTGCTTGCCCACAAGTGCTGCCAAATGGACAAACTTGGAGAGCAAACCATTTCTCCAGTTAATGCTGACACCATTTTCACTGCTCCTGAGCTCTTTTTCGTTTTGTTAATCCTGTGCCTTGCAAGGTTCATTAACCCTGTTTACACAGAAAGGTCGGGTCAGTCTGACATGCTAACAAAATGCACATCTATCTGCACATACATACACACTTCAGTTTCTTTTGAACAAACTTTCCAACTAAGAAATCCCCAAACATCAGGAATGGATGGGGTTTTTGTTGTTTTTTTTTTTTTTTTTGGCCACTTCATATTAAAAAAAAAAAAAAAGAAACAGTAACAAACATAGCACCAAGTTTTACACAGAGCACTAAGCAAGAAGCATGAATCCACAAGAACCTTCTCACCAATACTTTGTCCCTTCCTTCTGGAAGGTTTTAGGGGAGCAGCATGTTACTCAACAGAACAGCAGCTACACATGGACCAGAACACTATCCCATCCAAAGGGGCCCTGCAGCACAGTATTAAATTCAAAGACCAGCACAACTCCAAAGCAAACACTGAATTTTAATTCACTAGTTTACCTGGGACAAAAAAGGGATGCTGCAGCAATTTTGAAGTTACATGTTCCTAAACAAGTACTGGTATCTGGGCCAATGCTAAAAAATGTTTTGAACATCTCTTATTTAATACAACTATGTGAAAACTTGAGATAACCTCAAACAAAATCCTAACATGGGGGCTTAAAAGAGATTTTCATCTCATGGGCTCTACTACACCACATATAATCCTATTTATTATAAGGGCACTTCACAGGTGCCTTCCACTGGGTCTGGAAAAGTAGCATGGGCATTTGATGAGAGAACTGTGCACAAACAGAAGGGAATGCAGACCTGGTCTAAACAGGCTTTAAATTGCAGATCTTTACACTTGTGGCTTGAGAGAGAGTGAAAACTCAGAGCTCTGCCTCTCAGGAAGCACCATGACAAAAAGAAGGGATACAAAGCAGTTCCCTAAGCAGAGAAGTGCATTTCCCTAGAAGGTAGAAAGGTAGCACTGCCTTTTCACTTGAAAAACATAGAATTTTCTTCCCTTTGTATTCCTGACAGAACTGTCCTTCTTTGTCACAGAGAGTGGAAGCCACCTGATCAATAGCTCTATCCCTGTGTCTGCAACACTGTTATGAGCCTGTGTGGTAACACCCAAAAACCAGTCTGCAGTAGGACTGCTGTGATCAACACACGTTTGACAGAGGTATAAATGATTGCTAATACAATCCTTTATTAACCAAAATTCCAGTTCTATGAGATTTGCAGGTTTCTTCATGGTGGAAAATAAACTTCCCATGATTTTAAGCAACTCAAAGACTGAAGAACAAGAGCTGGGTATCAGAGGTACTGTGGCTCAATCTTGTACATACATTGTGTCCCACAAAAAGTAGCATGTGTGTTTTCGCAAGTCAAATTATACAGTAATATACAGAACAACTGCCCTGAACATTAGCAAAGCAACAGCCTCACTGTTTATTCAGCAAGTCTCCTACACTAAATTACTTCAGCCCAGTAAGGAGGCTACTGGGAGTCTGCAGAAAGGTATGTGAAGTATCCACAGAAATTCCATTTATGAATTTGCAATAATACTGTCTGTACGTTTTGATCTTGCCAAAGTTCACTTGTGTTTATGGGAGCAAAACTGCTTATGGGAGTCAAATTCTTCTTAGCCAGCTCCATTATGATAAAGAGAGAAAAGAATAGGACACTGACAGGCAAATCAGGTACAAAGCTGCTCCACATTAGCCTTGTTTTAATTAAGTCGGGTATGATCTCACGGCAGGATAATTTTTTAACGTTGGTGTTTAGGAGAAAGGCTTACATTGAAG
Organism: Acropternis orthonyx; assembly: GCA_035583155.1. Lineage (NCBI taxonomy): Eukaryota > Metazoa > Chordata > Aves > Passeriformes > Rhinocryptidae > Acropternis > Acropternis orthonyx. The sequence continues at coordinate 15,607,713 of JAWWEU010000158.1, forward strand.
GCTAGTTTGGCTGCCTTTAACTAAGAATGTGATTCATGTGAGTGGGAGCAAACAACGCAGCAAAATTTACATTTTTGTGTACACACAGAAAAAAGGAGATTTGTATGGCAGAGAAAGAAATAAGAAATAGAGCATACGTCTTTTGTTGACTACACTCTAAGAAAATTCGCTACAGGAAGCGATAACTTGTCCCAGCAGAACCATCACTATTCATACAACAGTAGGTCCATCTGAGTATTCATGTGCCACACACATTTAATCCTTGTTTAAACATCTCCCCACCATCTGAACTGCGCACATTTGTTTCACTGCTCTGAATTAACAATAGCATACCATGCTGTATGTTTACATTTGTGAACACAAAAATAACACTGACCCAGAATGTGGCTTTTTTGAAAAGCACAACATTGTCTGAACTTCTTAACAATTCCTACAAGGCCTTTGATTCTTTGCAGAAAACACCTTCTAGAGAAATTCTGAATATTTTGTTGCTGAGGCTAATTTGTTGCTTGAAAGAACAGACAACCTGATGGTTTCTCAAAGAATATACTTTAAATTCTGAATCCTCTTATATAATATGTTTTCAACCCTAACATACCTCTTGAAATAGCCAAGCTCAACAGTGTCCTATGAGCTATGCAGATTTCCACTGGTAACTGGTATTAAGACAGAGTTTATAGTTAAGCAGAATGTAGGCACTGAGTTCTGCTGGCCTGAAACTCCTGGTTGCAATGAGTTTCCATGTACCTATTTAACAGAGGGGAAAATAATCCCCTCACTATAAAAAAAAAAAGTTTTCACTGAAGGCAAACCTTTTTAATTTCCAGTATTATTCTGTAACTGATAAAACTTAGAATTTCTTGTCTTAATTTTTAAATACAACCAATGCAAAACTGATAGACAAAAAAAGCAATAGCCATCTCTCTCAAGCCACTTTCTTAGAGTATCTAAAGATACTCTAGAACTTTTCAGAATCGTCTCTGTGTATGAGTCATTGTATTGAAAATTGCTATTTTGCCATACATTCTTCTTTTTTTGCATCATAATATCAGAAAAAACCCATTAGACATCCCCCCACCCTCCCCACTTACCCAGCATGTAACTTCCAAGACCAGCTGGAGCTTCAATGTGCTGTTTTTCCCAAAACAATACTTTTCATAAAAATATATAGACTAGCCCTTAATAACAGAGGAAACTAAGTCATGTTTTCAGAAATGACTTAAGAACTTGCTAGATTAAAGAATTGTCTGAACACACGGAATTATCTAATAATGACTGCTCAAGAACAGCTATTCCTGAATAATTCCATGTGTAGACACACTTACTCCAGAATAAGGTTGCCTTATTTTGGTCTAATTGAGCCCATCAAAGTGTGTTAAGCTAGACAGAAACAAGAGTGTCAGCACATGGAGTTATTCAAGAATCACTGTTCCTAAATAATTCCATGTGTGGACCAACACTTGCAAAAGCTGAAGTTCAGCTCTGTTATCCCCGAGCACATTATCCCTGGTATCACGGCTCACACAAGGCACTCTGTGGTGTATGTACTGCTTCTCACTCTGTTACTTTCCTTATTTCAGTTAAAGGAAAAAAAGATCTTTTTAAATTCAATGTTCATTGTTGAACGTGAGCTAAACAAATACAATTATGGTCACTCAAATACAATTCTTCTAGAGATTAAGTAAACTTTGGCATATTTGGTTTTCCAAACAAACCAATCTTTACAGTTGGCAGTTGTTCTTGTAAACTGACTGCGCACAAAAAAGTCACCTCTTTATGAGGTACTAAGGAGAATTGAAAGCAATTGGGATTTGTTTTTCTTGAGATGGAACTAATATGGCCAACTGCTGAATTAACATTGGGATAAATTTCCTGTTTTGTTTCAGGTAATAAAATAAATAATTTGTTCATCTTGTTAAAGAGACTCACTACTGGGTAATCAATCACAGCACATGCTAAAAATCACATTTTCAGCAAGGCACAAATCTGTCAAAGGGTGCAACTATTATTGAAAAATTTTCACAAATACCTGTAATTATTGGAGTTAATAGTAACATGTTATGCCTGGCTGGAATATGGCATAAGTTACCTTTAGTTCCCAAGTTCAAATCCAACGTGATAAAAAGTGAAAATGGATTTTGATAGTCCTAGAGCATTCAGTAGATCAAATTATAAAATCACACCCTAGCTGGGTGTTAGAAGCCTATGCTGAGGCAAAGACCCTTGCTGGAATATCAGAGGTAGAGAAAATGCCCTTCAGCATATCCTTGAAACTTCCTCAAACTCTGCTTGACTCTAGCCATAGTTTTTAGTGACATTTTCCTTGACTATGTGAAGAGGTGGACTACAAAATTATATCTCTTACATTCATGTATAACACCCTATGTAATAGAACCAGTATGATAATGAAAGTGCTAGTGTTTTGTCTAACTGGATCATTGCTTTGTATTAGCTAAAACAAATGTACGTTTCTAAAATCCCTCATAACTTTGTTCTGATTTTGGGTAAAAGCATGCGTTTAGAGCTGAGGATGAATATATGCTCATGATTCGCCCTCAATATACCGTAATACGAGAAAATCTCAGGAGGGAATAGAGAATTTGCAGAAGGAAAAAAACCCTAACATCATCCTGTTATAATAAGTTTCATCTGAAATTGAAATCAACTATTAATTTATTTCACCGAGAAGGTTTAATACAGGGACATAGTGGAAAAAGTGTTTAAAAAGTACATGCTTGGAGGGTTATTATATATAATCTCTTCTTGCTCAGAAACTGAAAAGCATGTAGTATGGGTACTCCTTCCTTTAGCATTCTCATCCAGACTTTTAACTATATGTTCACTCCCAGCCTTCGTGCAACAGCCCTGGAAATCTGAGTTCACAGAGGGCAACACTCATTCATTTGCTGGTTTTTTTTTTTCTCCTACAGCATTTTGTTTTCTCCTACTCACGAATTGTGATATCCTTTATTTCCTTCACACTCCCCTTCTCTTATGATGAATAGAGAATGATTAATTTCTTCAAGGTCCTTTCCACGAGTGAATATCAATACTTTACAAATATCAATACATTTGGCTGCAAAATCCTCCTGCTGGTTGGTATGACAACACCCTCACCTGGCGGATCAAAACCAGAAATGCAGAGTCATTATGGCCAAAAAACAGTAACTAATTTTTCAGGTGTAAAAGCTGGATTTTTGAAAATGAAGGTACCTCTCATATTCCATGATCTGATTGACCTGAGGACAAATGCAGATACTTGAGATAATTCTACTGGAGTCAGCACCGGCCCCTACCAAACCTCTATGCTGAGCCCTTTAGCAGGTCTTTGCAGCATTTTTTTTTAGTATCACTTCGCAGAATATCTGCATTTTTGGTCATGAAAATGAAGAATTAATTGCAGTTAGCATTACATGGCACTTCAACAGAGTCAAGTACAGCTTTCATTGATTTCACTCTTTCTCAAATTCAGATCTTTAGATCTCACATGTCACCTCCAGAAAATGGGAGTGTTTTGGATTTAAAAGAATTCAGATTACAAAAGAATTCAGTAATAGAGACAAGATAAAAACCAGTGAATGCTCCCCTGGGGAACCAGAATATCAGTGCTTAACTTTTTACCTTAGCATTATCCTAGTACCAAAAGATGAGTGTAAAAATGTTATAAAAATCATGTACAATATTTTGCTATGAAAGCTAGAAACAGTTTGGTGTTCCAAAAGGTTAATTAAGCTTACAAAGAAGGACATCAGGGAAAATGTGATGGCATTATAAGCACTATTTTTGGAGGAATCACATAAAGAAAGTGTCAGATAACAAGTAGAGAGCTAATTATTTTTTTTTTAGTTAGCATTGTGACTTAATACATGCTTTCTAAAAGCTGAGCAAACAGAAGAGAAAGGAGTAACTGGGGGGATTTTCACAAAATGCAAGCCTATATTTACTTATTCAACCTAGGTATTCATTTAAAATAGACTTCTACAGTGCAAAGTGCCATCGATGCATTGCTAATTCAAAACCACTGTCAGATCCACGCTTAGTATAAAACATCTTATATACCAGATCTTTTACTCAGTCATTATTGTCACTGAATCCAAAAAAGGATCCAGTCTAAAGACTCTTTAAAATTAAATACATTTGCAATCTTTCATAATTTCATGAAATATAGTCATACCAGAGTTGTTTTTTAGTAGAATTTCCATTTATGTGTTTAAAAAATGCATTTAGCTCTCCACTTCTGAGATCTAGGTCTGAATTTTACTTTTTTTTTTTTTTTTTTTTTTTGCTGATTGTTTTTTTTCAGTCCAGAGCACTTACTCTGAATGGATGCCTATAAAAACAAAGATGAATTTACATTATCTGCCTCAATTATAAATCAGGACTACCTCGTCAACTTAGGCTTTGAGTAAATTTCAAGAGAGAACATTTGAATAAACTGCCAAGATTTTCTTATGGTGGTAATCAGAAAAAAAAGGCAGTGCTAGGCAATTTTGACTTAAAAATTTTCATGGGCCACTGTGGCACAGCAGTACCCAAACTAAAGGATGTTTTGCTACACCTGAGGAAAAAAAACCCCAAAAACCACAACTTACTCCCCCTCCAAAAAAAAAAAAAAAAAAAACAACAAAAACAGGTCTCCCCACTTTGGTATCTTGAATGAAGTCATAATTAAAACCAAATATGCCCATTTCACTGGTGAAGGTTCATGTATCATAAAATCCTGGTTCATCACGAAATAAAACATGCTTATTTTACAAATGGAATACAATCAAAAGAGATAAAACCAAGCATCCTAAAAAGAAGCAGAGAAAAAAAAAATCTCATTATCAGATTTTTCAGGTATCTCAAACCCAGGTGTTGGCAGTGACATTCCCATATTCATAGATTGGTGTTAAAAAAGCCCAATTAACTTATTTTAATTTTTAACATATATGAATACTAACTGTGTCAGGAAAAAATAACTTCTATGAGTCAGATTATTTTTACTCAACAGAGAACTTTAATTACCTGACTCCATACCCTTCAGGCTGCAAATCACTGACTGTCTCATCTGTTTCCTGGGCACTTCTACATAATATCTACATAATATCTCCAAGTTTTACATTTTGAACACCTAAGCAGGCCATCTTACTGCAACAAATGGCCATGTCAGATATTTCTTACATTGTTTGCTCTGTTCTTTTAGGATCCTTCTCCAATTAGTATAAGAACAGCTTACTACCCCACCTCTCATCCTACTACATCCATGAAAAAAATATCTCATTGTCACTTCATTGCATGGAAAAGTTGGACATTTCTCAATATTCCACCTCACCAAAACATTCCCCTTCTCCCCTTTCCACTTTGGACACCACCAAGACTAATTCCATAGCTTTCAGGGAGGAAAACTGCACAACATGCCCCTCTATCAATGTACTTCTCTCCGCTTTATAATGATAAACTTTTTTACACCATTCTCAGACAATATTATTAAAAAACTTGAAAAGTTCTATTGTCAGTAGAAAAGCGCAAAAACATAGAAAGGAACACAGGTTTGTTAAAATACAGGATTTTCAAAGTTAAAGTTAAATGTGCAGCAAAGACAGATCTGTAAAAGCTGGTTTTAAAAGTTAATAGTGTCTTGCTGACAGCACTCTCCCTCCTTTTTGAAGTCTCTGCCTGTTCCCTAATAAACAGGCATACCTTTCTTGTAAGTGGTACAAGTCTTGCTGCACAATTAACTGAAATTAGCATGGCAAGAACATTCTGTTCTATTGCCATGTTCACAGCTCTAAAAATTAGGTGTCAGAAGATTAATTTTCAGATATCAGCAGAAGTCTAATGTATTATTGCTCAACTTAATCTACTCAAGTAATTCAACACTGACTTCTAGGTTAAGACAAAGAAAGCAATCAAAAGAAGCACCAGGTAATAAATGTTTCTAGCAAACTGTCACAAGTGGACTCTGCTCCGTGTCTCAGAAACAGACTTCTTCCATTAGTTTGGAAGCAGACAATGTAATTTATTTATACAGAACATTGAAAGAGAAAGGATGCCGGAGTGAAATGTACACATTAAATAGTTTTCCTAAATTTGAATGTAATTCAGTGTCCGAATTTCACTTTCATTTTCAAACATACAAGGTCACACCAACCACTCACTCTAGTTGCTTCCAAATACATATTAAAATCAAATTTCCACCTCAGCTGCTACCCTTCATGGTCCCCTTCAGAATCCAAAGAAATGTACAGTGAAAGCACACGACTCACCCCCACTGTTAGTAGAACTGCTTAGCATATATTTATTAAATCAGAGTCCTCTGCGTTACTTCTTCTGTCAGATATGCTTTGGGTTTGCTAGGATGGGTTTTTTTGCATATAATACATACCATAAATTCTTACCTAATCTATGATTTACCAATAATTCAAACAAAAACATAAGGGTGAATTTAAAGTGTAACTATTTTATTTCATTATTTTTCCTCTAAGTATAACAACCATTGGATTTAGAAGCAGTTAGCTGAAGTATCACTCGAGTTCCACAGCCAAAACTAAAGGCATTATCTTTGGAGTCAATGAAGTCTGCAGCTGCTGGAATCTGGAATGGAATGCATCTTTTCATTAGGCTGGTGCCAAATTAGAAATGCCTGCTCATCCAAATGAACCATGAATGCAGTACTTTAGAAATATCTGCTCTTCGCATGTAACTCAGCATGCTAGAGAATGTGACAAGCCTAGTAACACTCCATCTTTGGCACTTGTGGGGGGAATGAAAAATGTCACTGCCAGTGTCCTTGCCTGAGCCCTCACACGACTGTCCTGTTCTAGAGATGCAAGAGGAAACTAGAGGCAGCCTCCATTTCCAGCTCCACGCTGCTGCTCAAAATAGAATTATTTTATTCTTAGATGACTTGTATGGAGAGAAGATCATAAAGCCCCAGATAACTAAAACCAGAGTTAGAAACCACACTAAGAACAAACAGGCTGTTACTCTGCTTAGTTAAAGAGCATGGAAACACGACCTGCTATACATCATGGCACAAACCAATCTCCCTCAGCTAACACACTGATGCTTGCTTGCTGAGCCTAAGCCCTTATCTGCTCTTTTTCTCTCTCTCTCTGAGCATGTTAGCCCAGAATCACAGGTTGTAGAAGGATTTGAAGTGTCTAATTATGCTGGGGTTTTTTTATTTTTATTAACACTCTCCCACACCCCCTGCCCCAAATAGACTTGCTGCCCTCCTAGCATTTTATGCAAGAAGAGAAGGATTCAGCAAGTCCAGGTACCTTTGCACAGGCACAGATAGAAACTGGCAGCAACTTGCCGAAAAAATAATAGGAGGGAAAATAAAATTAATGATAGAATAGTCTGGGTTCGAAGGGACCTTAAAGATCATCCAGTTCCAACTCCCCTGCCGTGGGCAGGAACACCTTCCACTAGACCAGGTTGCTCAAAGCCCTGTCCAAATTTCCTTGAACACTTCCAGGGATAGGACATCCACAGCTCCTCTGGGCAACCTCTTCCAGTGCCTCCCCACCCTCACAGTAAAGAAGCTCTTCCTAATATCCAATTTAAACCTGCCCTCTGTTCTGTCTGTCTGTCTGCCAATGTTCAACATATATTACCCAGGAACATTTTACAGCATTCAACTTTAAAACCTTCTAAGCGCAGTGATCTCAAAGACTGCTCTGGGGAGATGATTCCATAGGTTAAATGCCCTAATGTAAAAGTCCTTCTGAAGTCCCGAATTACAAAAAAAAAATACTCTTTAATTTTGATCATGTAGATCTCAATGGATCAAAACTTGGAGTTTGTATGCTCTGGACTGTATCCATGTAGCTACAGTAAGTTAAAAATAAAAGGGTTATTTAACCCAAACTCACTTGCACGCAATTCTGCTGATATTTTACTGATTATATGTAGACTTATTATTAAGTATTAGTCACAGAGTATGGTTAAATTTCTCTGACACTTGCACATATAAAATACTCTCATTAGCTGATGGAAGAAACTCTAAGGGCCAGAGTATTCAAACTTCTATTATACAGAATCATGGTGTTTATTATCACAAGCGGTCCCACTGAATGTCACAATTCATAACATTAAATTAAAAAGAAAGTACTACGTTAATGAACATTACAGCCATTTTGACAGTGTTCATTTCTAACAAGAAGTCATTAGAAAAAGTCTGCTCTTTGAACAGCTAAGTCTTTAGCAATCTTTTGTTATTCCATATAACTATGATAATTTGTACTGTGCAAAAAAATCTTTAAATTTGATTGGTTATTTTCAGAAGGACTAAAAATCAATTGTACATGGTATACCCTGCCTCTTAGGGGGGGAAAAAAATACAGCAAAATAAGGGCAAGAAACCTGCCACAACATTTAACAGACACCTAAAATAAAAGTTGAACAAATATTTACCTAACTATAGTTGACAGAACTAAGACAAGCATAGCCTTCTCTCAAGAAACAGCAGAAATCCAACCTTGAGAGTTGTTCATGTGTTTCATGTCACAGCCAGCTTCAAACAGCAAACCCTATTGATGCTACTTTTCCCTAATATTTTAAATGTTTATTGCAATGAGAAATTAAAGGAGAACTCTGTTTGGTCCTTCCTTTCATTTTACACACACATATACACAGTGATAAATGAATTCATAGAATCAGTAAAGTTGGTAAAGACCTTCAAGATCATCAAGTCCAATCTTTAAATGATTACCATCTTGTCAACCAGACTAGAACACTAAGTGCCACATCCATTTGTTTTGTAAACACTTCCAGGGATGTTGACTCCATCACCTGCCTGGGCAGCCTGTTCCAATGCTTAACCACTGCTCTCAGTGAAGAAATAGTGCCTGATGTGCAACCTGAACCCTCCTTGGTGCAGCTTGAGGCTATTTCACTTGGTACCTGGGAGAAGAGGCCGTCCTCCACCTGGCTACAACCTCCTTTCAGGCAGTTGTAGAGAGTGACAAGGTCTTCCCTGAGCCTCCTCTTCTCCAGGCTAAACACCTCCAAGCTCCCTCTGCTGCTCCTTGTATGACTTACTCTCCAGACCCTTCTCCAGCTCTGCTGCCCTTCTCTGGACTTGCTCCAGTACCTCAAAGTCTTTCTTGTCGTGAGGGTCTCAGAACTGCCGAGTACAAAGGGACAATTCCTTCCCTAGTCCTGCTGGCCACACTATTATTAATACTAGAGCAATTAAGCCCACAGTGAATCAAAATAAAAGGCATATATTCCTGAAGGAACGAAGGAAGCCACAGAAGGAAGCACATTAAGGAATGCCTGTGAAGTACCAAGTGAGCAGCTGGAGCTTGGCAGATGACTCCTGGTTTGGCAGACTGGTGACAGCTGATTCTTCTTACCTCTAATACAGAGCTTACAACCATCAAGTCAAAAGCACTTTCCAAGTAAGATGCATCACTTCCGCTTATCCAAAGAGGCAATTGAAAGTTGCCCAGCACTAACTTCTTAATGGCAGTAATGTGCAAAAGTAGTATTACAACTGACAAAATCTTACACTAACTGGAACCAACAAAATTAATGGCTGTTGCCAAAAAAACAAGACATGCAACAACTAAAGATGGAAGCGAAAAGAAAAGATCTAAGGCAAATCTGAACAAATAAAAAGATCAAACCCAAATCACTGGTTTGTTGCAGGCACTGAATTAAGAGTCATTGCATGTGCAGTCTGCCATGTCAGAGATGAGGGCACTGTCACTGTCAGAAGCTCCAGAGACAGCTTAGGAAATAAATATTCTTTCCATTTAGGAAGGAAATATTTTGTAGAAGAACATACATCTAGAAATAGTGCTCTTGCTATTCCCATAGTGCCTCAGTGAGCACTAAACCATGAAAAGCTGTCCCCAGCACATAGAAGGTGTCTCCCTCCTGTACCACAGTACAGAGGAATCTCTCTGGCGGGCGATCATACCCATTTTGGCATGGAGCGAAACCCAAAACTTAACTAGAAGGGAATGCACAAAAACTCTGTTCTTAATACAAAGCCAGACGCTTCAGAATGTGCCACAGGGTATCTACAGCATGAGTATAAAAAAAGGAAAACCAATTACAAATGTAATGAATTAGTTTTAAATTCCACACTTCATGACTCTTCAGCTTTTGCTAGTTAATTATCATAGTGATAGTTATATCTTATAACTATTATTGCCAATAAAAGCCCACATATCGCTATTTAAATTTTAAGATACTAAGAAATTGACTACTTGAGTTATGTATATATGTGATTTAGCAGGTGGCAAATCTTAGCTTTTTTTATTGCTGCAAAACCAACCAGAATTCAAGAGACATTAGTTCATTTATGTCCCATAAGTTTCACCCTTAGGCATAAAATTATTATAATAGACTTCATTCCAATCAACTATGAGCTATAAAGACATTACAGAAAAGAAGTTACAGTCTATACAAATATATAATATCTCCACTAGGCATAAAGATTAGATCCACATGCAACTTTACTAAATGTTTCAAACATTACATCACTAATTATATGATACTGTCACTTCTGGTAAACCACAGATGTAACATGAAAAATATTCAGCTTGGTCTCATGTAGATCTTATCTCAATGTGCAGGTTCCAAAAAAAACTGAACCAACCCTTTTGATCTCTGCACTGTATTAGCTGTTAGCTTAAGAGCAAGCTTGCTGAGCTGAGGAATTTTTGCAAGACTTGCTTCAAATCTCCACATGATAGAGGCAAGAGGTTGCACTCAAAATATGAAATGCTAACTTTCATTTAAATCACATATTGTAGCATTTATGTAAATCACCAAGGTTAGCTTATGTTTTTGATATTCGACACAATGTCCCTTAGAGAAGTCCTTGTCTCTCTCATTCCTCTGCACTTTCCGTAAACAAATGTAAAGTTCAGTTCAACCACTTGCTGTCATATAACTAGCTTAAAATTAAAGTTTCTTCAAAGCTTTCAAAATTCAACTTCCAAGAAAGCACTACATCAACACATTGTATTGGGAAAACCTACAGATAGAGGTGATACTGAATCAGCTCTACCTCCTTTAAATAACAAAAGTCAAAACTTCACCTAGGTTAGTATTTCATTCTTCTGTGTGCCAGAGGCATTGGCCTCAAAAGTTCTGTTTGAAGTGCACACGGATGAGGTTTCAATGAACAACAAGATTTCAGTTGAACACGGCAGGTCCCGAAGCAGGCACTAAACCAGCACATGGAGCCTGGCTGCTGGGTGGGCAAAGGGACAGATGGAGAAATACAGTGTGACAAAAAAAGGTGCAGAAAAGGAAGCCAACATTCAGCAGAAGGGGGAAAAGGCCAAATGAGCAGAGCCAGGAGAACAAAAGGGAACCAAACAAACATCAAACTGAACAGAATGACAAGAAGACAAACCAAAATTCTCAAGTTTTACATTCAGTGATTAAGTAGCCCATTTCTAGCAACTACAAAGCCTCTACTCATTGGAGCACATCCTTTTTGATAGTAGTTTACACAGGCAGTACTTGGTACCAAGATTTTCTGACTCCCTCAGGTACAATGCATTTCCTACGCAGGCCCCTTGGCAGCTGCTTGCAATCTCTGCCTATCCTAGCACGTGGCTTCCTACCTGTTGAGATGAGCTCTCCCTGGACTCCAACTTCTTTCACTTGGACATAAATACATCTGAAGCACTGGTGTAAGTGGCTTAGTAGAAAGCAAGCTTGCTCCTGGCAGTCGTATAATGTCAACAGCGATAAGCAAGATCCAGAAAGATGGAGGTTTTTTCTCACTGTTATCTTCCTCCACCTTAATAATTTTATTTTAGTGTACAGCTGACTGCTACACAAATGTTCACAAATCTCTACAGCAGCTGCAGTCATCACGGCAACCATCCCCTGAGACAGGACACCACACCCTATAGATCACTAATTTGGAGCTAATATGGTGACAGAGTGGCTTCATCCTGGAGCCTGCTGAACCTGAACCTTCCTGAATGAAGGGTAACCCTGGCTTTCCCCCATCTAATACCTACAGAGTGGAAACTCTCTCTCAATCATAGCCAGCAGACATTTCCCTGTGAGTTCAACAGTGCCAGAGTGGTGCAAGCAGGTTTTCATCTTCTTGGCCACTGACTATAAACACATACAGGGGAAGAACAATAAAAAGAACTCATAAAACAGGGTGCTACTATTTCCACCTATTCCAGAGAATAAAGTAAACAAACTTAAACAGTTACTCTACTTGGGGTCTTCAAGCCTTTTGTAAAACAAAGCAAAGAGGAATATTGCCAAGGTGTTGGCCAGGCAGTTCAGAAAGTCTCCTGAGAACACTAATCTGTAGATGAAAAACCACAGGCCAAGCTGATTTTTGCCAGGGTTTTAATAAGTGCACTATGTTTTCTGCAGCAATGAAAGGAATAAACACAAGGAAAGAATAATCTCTAAAAAGTTGATGAATAAAAAGCTGCACAAAACAAGCAAAGAAGCAAAGAAATCAGATTTAAAAAATACTGATAAAGTTTCCTCTCTTCCTCTTTTCCAGAAATATACATTAATCGGAGCTCCTGTCTCTTGTTGGGACCTTGATGAAGATGAGGTGAAACCAAATATGTTTAATGATGTCTGAAATGAGGCATGAAATTGAATCATTGTTTGATTCTGTGTTGCTTTTGCTTTCATAAGCAAGGCAGTTCTTTAAGCCTGGGTGGTACACCAGCATTTACTGCCGAAGGGAAATACATTTTGCTTTGAGATATTCTTTTTCCTCTTTATAGTTTCAACTGACCAACTTTTTTATATACATCATGTAAACTGGTTGTATAGATGAAAACCCCCATAGAATAAGTAGCTAAGGACAAAGAAATGTCACCTTTTCATAACTTGATAGGAAAATTGGAGAAAGAATGACAACAAATAAAGGTCTGCTAGGAAAAAAGTCCCCATGAAGTGACTGAGGATTTAGAAGACTGACTTAGAAAAATTCTAAATTCACTGAAAAATTTTGAAATTAAATTATTTTTTAAAAATTAGTTTCAATGCCTCTAAAATAATACTCTGATATAAAAGCTTAAATTGGGGGACTCACACTCAAAAAACTAAGCACACACCAGGGGGAAGGACCACCTGCATTTCTAAGATTTCAGCAACCACATCACAGAATCCCTCCATCAAATGACTCAAGAGCTGTGTGAGTATCAGTCTGGTTCATGCTGCTCAAATTCCTGCTGGAAGGCAGCTCCAGAACCTCACTTTCTTGTAGTTTGCTGGGGGGGGGGGGGGGGGGGGGGGGGGGGGGGGGGGGGGGGGGGGGGGGGGGGGGGGGGGGGGGGGGGGGG
>JAWWEU010000158.1:15621461-15634222 GCA_035583155.1 Acropternis orthonyx
TCCCACCCCCCACCCCTTTCCAGCTTCATGGCTAGCTGACACCCATTAGTGCTTTTGCTAGCAGTTCCCTTTGCAAGCCTCTGCACTTTTGGTTGTTTTTCCTAGCTGTTATTAACAGAACAGGGCTCCTGGTTGATTTTCTCCACGTATTCTTCAGGTTTGAGTCCTAACACCTACAAGAACATCTCTCCTATTTCTGGCTGAAAAACACGTGGGGGGTGTGTACAGTTCAGTCCGCTGCACAAACCACAGGGGACGGATTACTGCCCAGTTAGAAAAACAGCCCAAAATATAGATGTGGTAGAGTTTTGGATAAAAATAGCAGCAGCAGCAAAGTCAACTGTTTGAGAATGTTTCAAACCAGCTTTATATCCCTGCTTAGCCACAGAGTACACACATCAGGGATAAGCATGAGAGATGTAAGAAATGCACATTATGTTCAAGTTGGCGTTCTGTTTTTTAATGAACATATTTATATTGAGTACATATGGATGTACACACACATATATTTTTATATGATTTTTTTCCGGTTAGAAATCCTGCATATTCATGCATGCAAATGAAGCAAATTTTCCCAGGGATCACAGCAGTTAAATTTGTAGAACTCGAGTACTGCATGTTTGCATGCATATGAAAGAAAAACAGAGAAACACAGCAGGAATTGGCATCTTCCATACAAATGATGCCTTGTGTGTGTTAACAAATGAACAGCACACTCCCGAGGGAGTTACAGTGCATGGACCAGAAGTTCAATTCCTTGCCAATTTATTGCAAATATTTCACTAGATGTTCTTGCTGCAAAAAGCACACATATACATTTAAAGTCCAATCAAATCCCTTCACTTTTTAAAGTCTGCATTCTATTTTTTGGAAAAATAATGCACACTAGAGAAATAAACAGAACATTAAAAACTGATTATTCCACGTTCTGTGGCAGCATAGCATGCATGCACCTTTCATTAGCTGATGTGATGTTAAACATATCAAAAGGCTATATTATGGTTGTAATTAATTCATAACAATGGATTTGAATAGCTACCCAAAGCAATGGCAGTCACAACTGAATGTAATAAAGCAATTCCAAAAGTAATTTGCATGCATAGTTTGTAAAGGTCCTAGAACTCTTTTAAACATATTTCTTTGATTATAAACAGCTGACATACAACAGTATATTCAATTTTTCCAGTCATACTTCCAAAAAAAATATTACACTCATAGCATAGAGTGAACTAAGTCATATTATAAACACAGGCTTTGTGTGCAATTTTAAGAAATCATAGGCCAGCTTATTTTAAGAATTCAAAATATATCAATGCATAAAAAAAGGTTCAATATCCAAAAAGTTATTTGTAAAATTTCCGAAGCAAGTCCAGTTATACCAGCTTTCCATAAATGACATACATGCCTGCTGGACTTCAGCAAGGTTTTGTGAGACAGTGACATGTAAAATATACACAGAACCACCAGTGCTAAGCCTTCACCTTGCCCACTGTCCTCTCTTCAGAAGAGGACTCCCTGAAGGACCAGCCCTCAGGAGAAGCACTCCTGAAACAGAACTGCTGAAACTCCAAAGTTTTTTTGAAAACATCCTCTAAGGCATCAGAATACATAATTTGCCATTGAAGTCAAAAGACGGTAAGCTCCTTTTTGCAATATGATTTGAAAGTAAATATAATGTTAAACTTCACGTGAAGTGAACCTTTCAAGTGTTCTCCTACCAAACTAATGATGTTAACAAAATAAGCATGTATGGCTGAAAGATTGCATTTTCTTGCAGCTTTTGATCCTTGAAATAAAGCAGCATAATACCAGTGACGACTTCTGCATTTTGTCTGAACATAAGTACCATTTTTATGTAAGGATTTAAAAAAATTTTGGTGTCTATTAAGGCTGAAGAAGACTTTTTCCCTTTTTCTAGGAAATCAGTGTGACTTCTGGGCAGCACAAGGCACTACTTCAACATGAGCACGGACATCAGATGTGACCCCAGATCTCTGCTTCCTTTGAAAGTGATACAGCTAACCCACACTTCAACAGAATATCGGGTTAACACTTCAAGGGGCTTGCAGAAGTGTACGGGGCAGATCCTCAGCTAGTGAACAGAGTCAAGAGCTGAGTGAAAGATAATATTTTTGTTCTGTGAAAACATATATAATTTCTGAAATTGTTCCCATCCCAGAAGACAGGGGGGAGGGGGAAAAAAAAATCAAAAGAGAATTTTCAAATAAAAATGTAACAATGCAGTTTTGGTCAATCAAAGCACTTTAAAAGTTGGTTTGCAAATTCCAAGATAGGTTAGCTTGTACTTCATCACAAAGTGTTGCCTGAACATGAAAGATCTCTTTATTAAAAAAACAAACCCAAAACTCAACAGGGACTTTTTAACTATCTTAGATCTCTTATTTCTCAGGTTTTTGGTTTTTTTTTAGTTGAGCCATAGATCAAAACAGACTGTGTTGTAAAAGCTTTTTTGAAGAAGAGCCAGATTTCTTTTTTGACAGCTCTCCCCTCAGAAATTCACAACAAATTGCTGACTAGTCTAATGATTGAACTTCCCTGTGAAAATTTTCCCAAATCTATAGCTGAAGCCAATCTTCATCAAGAGTCATCCACAAGCAAGCCAAAAGTCTCTGAGTAATTTAAATGACATTCCACGAGCAGTAAGGGATTATCGTCATTGCCAGGAGGAAAAGAGATGTTCTTTCATGGAAAGTCCAGACCAAGAATCTTAAGAGACTGTTGCACTGAGAAGGCTAGACCTCAGACAAAGTCAATGGGATTATCTTTTTCGGGGCTTTCACAACGTGGAATGTGTGTTTCAAAATTATTGAGGTAGTTTTTCAAATAATGCAGCTCCCAGTTGCAAAGCTTCCGAAGAAGAACATACATGCAGATATTAAGGGACAAAATCTCGAGGCTTTCACACTACTGACGAAGGAAGCTGCAGGTGCAGGCTGAGGACTGAGCTGAGAGCAGTCCTTGTGGAACACAAGAGTGAACAGGAGATTACAAGCTGGCATGAGAGCTCATAAAAGGATGAGAGCACTCCCATCTGATGCTGTTACAAAGAACAGAGACATTAGAGAAGCTTGAAAGAAACAGTCCAATATTCAGCAGGTCCTGTGCTGGCAATAAACTAAATAACCTCAGTAGAAATAAGGTCACTGTACTGTCAAATAACTGTACGGCACTGCCTACTGTGAGATAAGAAGAACCTTTTAGGTCATATTATCTCACATATTAGGAGTTCAACAGTGACACTGGTTCACCCAACAAAATACTTGCAGCAGGAAGGAGGCAGGGATGAACAATCCTTGACCATGCCTGAACTCACCAGACTTGTTCAGTGTTATCTATTGAATGAGGCAGGGAATTACAGAAGAAGGGAAAGTCTAATTATATGATGAATATATGCCCTTGAGGCAAGGGTATGTATTCATCCAAGAAAACTCAATTTCCTCTTTATCTTCACAACACTAAGCACAACATTTTGCTATAATTTTTGGGTTACGGCCCTAAACTGTGGATACACAAACTGAGACACTTGGGATCTACTACAGACCTCCAAGTAGAAGTCAGTAGGTTTTATACATATTCAACTCCTGCAGTAAGCAAGTGTAATTTGGGGGAAGTCTTAAATGGACTTTAAAAGATCTTGAATTTTAAGTCTGCATTTATCTGATACACTGTTATTCTGAAAGAACTCTTCTTGCTAAGGTGATAATAATAACAGAGATGAAACTGATAATACAAAGATAGTACTTGGTGAGGAGACCGACAGCACAGAATGAGAGTATGTGCTCTGGGTTCAGTATACACTGAATGCTGATGATAAACAACCTTGAGCAGCTGTCCCTCCTAATGTAGTCCCGATTCTCAAAAGCCCTGAAATCTGTACATCAAACTGCTCATCATCAATGTTCAATTTTAAAGGACCTTTTGCACCCAACGCCAGCCCTTCCACCTCCCCCTACACAACACTGTGCCGCACCAAACAGTGCCATTTCTACACATTTACATCTATTTCGAAAATACAACTGGTAAGAAAATAATGGTCACTGCCACTGGGTTACTGTTAGGCAGAATAACTTTTCTCAACCAAGTCACCTGAGCAATAAAAAAAGGTAGAATGCCATCAGAGAAAAGTCTGTTACATTAGGGAACAACCTGCACACAGATTCTTTGCAAAACAATCACAAAGCATTTGTCACCTGTACTGTCTCTGGGTACTTCATCTTGTCTAACTTGTCTCTTTTCACTTGCTTATTTTTTTCCCCTCTTACTGTTTCATGATACAGGTTTAGTTGCACACTTTCTTTGAAAATTGCAGGGAAAGAAGGAACCAGGTGAAGCATAACCTTTAATAATCCAATTTTTTATGGGTTTAATAATCCCCAACTCATGTTACATCAGGATAGTGTATTTTTTTAGCAGAGCATCTAGTACAGAGGCACATGTTTATGAGATGCTCCCTGTGCCTGAATGAAACTTGGAATAGAAGAAGTCACCATTCACTGCAGAGATGATCTATGTGGTTCTATTCCTGGCTGGCATTCACAGGATTCTCCCGTAAGCATTTTTGACGTGCTGTTGTATGTTAAGCTAAACTCTGTGACAGAAAGGCAAATATTTTTCAACCTATCCAATGTCCTAAAAAAAGGTATGTCATGATTAATGCTGTCTTTTGATGACTCCTTTTAGCTATTTGGTTGAAATGTCTTTTGCTTCACTATAGAAGCAAAGCGATTTTTAAAGGCATATTCGCTTGACTCAAAAGCATCTGATATATTTTCCCCAAAATCAATATTCCTAAAAGAAATCAAAACACACAAAAAAATATACATTTCACCCCCACCACCCCCAAAAAATCTAAAAGCCAAATCAACCTGAAAAAAAGCAAAAGAAAGGTCTCACTGGAATCAGGATGGGATGAAGAATATTACTGAGTTTAGCACTGGTTTAAAAGCTGCAGTTCAAATGTCTGCTCCAGGGATATATGCTACTGCTGTCAAATCAATTACTAAAACCGACTTGGAGGGGACTTATGCTAAATATTTTATTACTCTATAAAGCATAGATATGCAAAATTCTATACTCTAGACTAGGAAAAACTGTAACAGAACATTTCTAAAACATGACATGAGAGAACAAAGACAGCACTTTCTGTACTTGTGCATTAGCTCTGTCAGGGTGTTTCCCTGTGTTTGTAAAGCCTTTTGCAACACTCCAAAGTTACATTTCAATGCAGAAATATGTATGGCATATTAATGAGATCAGTTCAATACAGTCTCTCTATAAAAATTTGAGAAACTCAATCTCTGGGCTCTGCTTACAGATTGTGATTACTTTTTCAGGAAGATTTTTAAGTTAAAAAAATTCATAAAACCAAGTAAATGCTGAAAGTAAAAAATAAATCATATTAAACACTGTAGCCCTAGGGCACTGTTACCCACTCTTGCTATAAGGAAATACACAACTTGGTTTCTGTTGCAGATGATCTGTGATGTCCCTTCTATGCTTTATTATGAAGCTGATAAATGACTCGCTAGAAACATGGTGAAAGCTTTTGGAATTCATTGTGCTATGGAAAACAAATTAGAAACTTAACTTGTTGCATGAGGGATTACCCTTCACAGCATGGCCTTTACAATGTGAAACTAATTATTGCAGGGAAGATTTATGGTGTTTACAGTCAAGAATTCAGGGTCAGTTTGACCAAATTCATGTAACTTTAGACCTCAGGCTTGTCTGACTCTAAATAGAATGACTACTCCAACAAATTTAAAGATAAAAATAAGGGTTTTTTTTTCCCTATTGAATTGTTTAGAAAGAAGCTAAAAAATAGGCTCTAAACAATTCAAGTTTTAGGTGTTTACTCGGAACATTTTTTTCTTTCTGAATAGCAGATAATGCAGCACGTCAGAAAAAGGTGTTTTAATTTTGGTTAATTTCACAGGAATCCACTAGAGTGTTGAACCCTGGAACCCTCTAAGTGTTTTCATACAATCACTCAATGATCAAAACATGTGCTACTGATCTGGAAATAAGTCTGGCTGCATAATGAAGAGGCCAAGCTGTCTATCTTAAGCAAATCATTAAAAGTGACTTAAATTCATAGAACAATTAAAAAAGCCAATACTAAAACACACTACCTAACATGGAAACTGGTTTATCCTAAATTGTAAGGTGAAACAAACACTTAAACAGGACAGCAAGCGGTTTGTGTGTCAAGAAATTCTTTTCAGTAGATAAATATTTTTAAGCACAAACTTTACCACATTATATTTTGCTCTTAAGATATATCCAATGTTTTCTATGCCATCTACTGCCTCTTGAAAATTGTTTATTGTTTTGCAGAAACTCCTGCTTCATAAGGACATCTTGAAGATGCTTGAAACAAATGCCTTGTACTTAAGAGTATCCTGTAGCACCCTGCTCTAGCTGACCTACTACATATTTTTTGAAGACTCTCACACATTTAGAAAAGGTATTTAAGCTGGCACTTCATTTCAATGATACAATAGCTCCTCCACCATGATTTAAGAAGCTTCTTAAGCTTTATTGAACTAGGGCTGCTGTGCCTGAACCTGCAGACACTGACTACATTCAGTGGGATATTTTCAACTTCTGTGAGCACACATAGGAGTTAACCAGCTGTATGAGCAACACTGATGGGCAACAGGCAACTGAGGCTGCAGTTATGCTTCCAGTCACATAAAAAACTTGACAGTTTCTGGTGAAACCAGATAAAATGCAAGTAAGCCTACCAAAAATCAGCATCACCATTTGCAGACACAGTGTCATACCTTGCTACTGCTGATAGGAAAATACATCACTCTAATGAAGACTGAATTCAGACAAACACTCTGGTTTCCCTCTATCCAGAAGACATGCAGGAAAATTAATCTTTTAGACTGAAGAGCTGATGCATAGCTAATACAATTTAATTAACTGTGTGTCTAATAACATTTCCCCTTTAAAATATAATTTACAGTGTTTTTCTTGGAAAACATTAGCTCATATATTTAGCAATGGCCTAAGCATGACCCAAGCTTTTCCTGTAGCATTTTACCAGGAGGTGATACCCACTAAGTGAAGAATTTTAAGAAAGCTGGTCAAAACCAAGAACAAAAGACTGACTCCAAAACCAACACACAGAGAAGAGTTACAATGGGGCCATAGTGTTATATTCTTTAAAGTGATGTTAAAGACCTTCTGCCCATTCTATAACTGAGCAAATGTTACAAGCTTATAGTAGTTTTATTCATCATAACTTACATCCATGCTACTGCAGGGTGTCTGGAGCTGCATTTTGTTGCATTAATATCAGATCCTGGTTATAATTTCTTAGTTAGCACCAGCAATGAAACAGGAGCAAAGAAAGAACTTAACTTTCAGATTTCTGCACAGGTTGCAATATACACGGTATACATATTCATTTAGAAATCAAAATATTCAACAGATAGTGATGCCCCTTTTATACTTTTTTATTATACAATTAATGTAAATCAGCCACGTTCAACATAAAAATTACTCATATGTGTTGTCTGTTACCATATTAATAGCTAATGAGAAACAGAGATATCAAGGGAAAAGTTTTAAGAGATCCATGCAAGGGTAAAAGATGACCTGGTCTCCTTGAAGGATCCTACCCCCTCCCAAGCCAATTCCCTCACTTCTGTCAGGGTGCTGCTACTGTATGTGCACAGACTACAGTAAAGGCAGCTCATTTCTGAGCATCTGCAATCCAAGTCAGAAGCAAGAGCAAGCTCTCAGTAACACACTGATGGCCAACCCCCAGGGCCAGGCAGAGAACTTGGTGCCAGTGACAACAGGAATTTGAGCACTAGATATAAAAATTAGTCCTACGGGAACAACACACGTGACATTAACAGCAACCAACTTCCATAAGAAGCATGGGGCAGAGAGACAGGCAAAGTCCAGCGATCTGAGGCTGACCAGAGGTGCCAGAGCAATTTGCTCAGAAATGAGAGAATAACTTTGTGGTAAGACAGATGAAAGGGCTTGAAGATATTTCAGGGCAAGACACAGAAGGACAGGAACTCTGTACTGGAAGGAGGTCTAGATTAAAGTGGGAGGTCTGCTACAAGAGACTTGGTAGAAATGTGGTGCCTTGAAGCCTCATATGTGTAGCTACAAAACCAAAAAGTAGTTCAACAAACAGAAGTGCTGCCTCCCCCAGCACATATATTTTGTCCTGCTTTTGATGTCAAGGAATATGGTAGCTTAATCCAGAAGTATTCTAAGTGTCTAAATAACAACTGCACCTTGACCACAAAACTTTCAATGGTCCCATGAAGTGAAAGTTGAAAGAATTATGATTTTCCCTATTACTTGTGTTGAACTTCATATTGATGTGTACAAGATTTAGTCACTATTAGAAACATTCTTATTTATGTATTTTGACTTATCTATGACGGCAATGAATTGAAATAATTTAATTTCATATAAAAGCTATCTCTATTTCACAAAGTTATCTTATCAGCTATGCTGCAGGTACAGTCTAGCACATATTAAAAAATAATCCCAAATTTAGCATAATTATAGAATAGTTTTCAAAGTTCGGTAGAAGAAGCTCATAAATTATGTATTCACAACTAATAAAACCAGACGGTACTCCAGAGTCCTGAAATGGAAACACTTGTTATACTTTAAATGCTTTCATAAGGGAGTAGTGTTATCAAATTATTCTTGCTATTCGCCAGAATACTCAGAGCTAAAATAGAACTGCACTTTAAATGAAACCAGAGACACAAGAGTAATGTAGCCAAGCCATTTGTTACATATAAAAAAACCCCCTAATTAAAATTACAAAGCATGTTAGAAAAATCTGCAAACTGCTGTACACAAATCTTTTTGAACCAATTGAAACAAATATTTCATAAATGAAACCTCCCAGACTGGATGTTCCTCAGAGTGAGGTGTTCCAATGCATTTTGAACACGCTGTAAGTTCAACAGTTTCAAGACCTTCTCTTCTCGGTTATTCAGTCTCAAAAAGAAAGACAGCAGAAGAACTAATGCTGTAACATTTTTTGATGAAAAAAGCTATACATCAAAGCACCAGTCTCATGCAGATCTTACCTAGTTATTTGTAAAACGTAATAAGCAACACAAACTTATATTTAAAAGATCTGATTTTTGTTTGAAATTATCAACTTTTCCCCCCTTTCTGTGTGCACGTACAATTAAAATTATACTTGCAAATACAACGTCAGTAAACCTGACAAGGCCACGTACTGACTACTCCTACTTTGCATGGCATCACGCATTTAGGTTATGAATCACCAAAGTCAGGTTGAGGAACAAGCATCCTGTTATTCATCTGAGAACCAGACACTTCGTAGCAAATTTCCTATTTGAATGGAAGGAACAATGCTGGCAGAAGTCCCAGAGCTGCTCACACCATGAAAGGAACAATGTGACAACAGCATGGCAGGTTTATGATAAATATTTCAGAAATGTGTCTTTTAGCCAGAAGGGATTAACATAGACATCGGGGATAAAAATATTCCCAGTAGCATCTAGTTTGCATCTCTTTTATACAAAATGAAAAAAAACCCCACAGCACAGAGGGTAATTTCCGTTTATTTCAATGCAAATTCATGACTATTAGAATCAAAATAAATTTAAATTAATTTTATGGTCTTTCACTGAGAAAATAAGAAGAAAAATTGTGTTGTTTGATTTGTTATTCTGAAAAAGCAGATCTGCACATTCTTTTTTCCCCACTGTTTCCAACATGCATCCAAAGTCAATGAGGAGGAAGGAGTATCACCTTGATAGGACATGGCTATACAGTTCACCATCACCATCTTCTTTCAATATATAATTCAGCAGTTTTCACTCAAATGGGGAACATGGGCTATACAAAAGGCCCTAAAGCACAGAGGAACCTTGCAACAAACCCAAAATGCACTCCATTGAAGCCTGCTAGTCACCATCATTAACAACAGACAAAAGAACCTTTACAACATTCAAGTACAGCAAAACAAGCTACTGTCAAAACTGTGTATGTTTCTGTGTGTATGGAGTAAATGTTGCTTAGCTTAAGTCTCCTTTCTGCCCAACTGGAAATGAACAGGAGATTCTGCTATTTGGCTGTACATCAAGATCGGCTGACTGAAAAGTAACACTAGCACAGACTAGATCTAGTTACAATCTGGAGGAGGTGTACTGAGCGTGCAATTAGCTTTTTCCTTTCTAGAAATGAAGGCCCTGTGCTGCTAACTCAGGCCCTCAACGGCTTTAAAATTCACTAACATCTCTGTCAGCATTTCAGAGGTATTACATGAACAGCACAGCCTAAAGAAGAAGCTGTCACAGAATCACAGAATCCACTACACTGGAAAAGACCTCTGAGTGCAACCTGTGACCTAATATCACCTTGGCAACTATGGCACTGAGTGCCACATCCAGTCTTGTCTTAAAGTGCAAAAAAATATTACTTTCATGTTTTCTGAAATACTTCCTATTTTTAAAACCATACAGGCAACACAAAGTATCTAGCAATTGTATATCAGAGAATGACTAGTCAGCTGCTCCAGATGCAAGCACCTCTCCATCACACATTATCAGCAAGTATCTCTGTCCCCAAGCTAATATCTAGAGTATTTTTTTTAAAAAAATAATTAAAAGAGGACATAAAGACAAAAATGTAATTCTTCCTCTCAAGACGAAGGAGATTCAAAGCAAGGACATACAGAAGGTGCCTATGTTCTGGTGAGGATACCTGAAGAGGTGGGGCATGGCAAGATAAATATTCACACTTGCCTATAAATTACTAAAAATTATGCTTCCCACTGGAATTGGCTGCCTAGAAAAAACAACCACAATGAATGATGTAAGAAGCTATCCAAACCTTTGTAAAAGCCTGAAGGTGAAACTACTTTCTTTTTAATGGTTAACAAGTCATGTTAAATAAGTAAATAAATAGTTTTATCCTTACTCTGGTCCTCCCCAGAGGGAGGAAAGAATGACAGGACTGACTTATCTGTAATATTCCCCCCATATGTTTCACAATTCCTGTATAAAACTCTTAGACTGATATGAGAAAACTTCTGTATTCAGATCTCTGTATTCCATCAGCTGACTGAAACCATCACAAATTATGTGCAAATTCACAAATTCATGCTCTGAGAATGAAAGCAAACTGACACCTTACAGCTAATACTGGAAAAGTCTAAACCCTGCTTCTTTACTAGTTCAACACACCCACATCTAGAAAAAGCAACTGGTAACCAGGGTTGGTGACAAAAGTCAACTCTGAATTACACAGCGTGAACAAGGAGTTCTCGTTTCTGATCTGGGGGGAGATGTGTTCTGACCCTATTTTTCATTCCTGCATTAAAGACATGAGCACATGCCCTGCACCTCCACATACACTGATGCCAGTACTTAGACAAAGCTTGGGCTATGCCATAATAAACTGGGAAACAGATTTATGTCTGCTCACAAATAGTATGATTCATCACAGCCTTTTTGTATTTCAACATCCAAGTCAATTGTTATCAATTAACATGGCTTTGAGCATTTTTTCTGTATCAGGAACTCGGGGAAGTCTGGAAAGCTGGGGGAGAGCAGCCTCAGCGCACTGATGGATCCATCTCAGAACAGGAATGGGATTGCTACTGACAGTGCCACTACGTTGAAGAGATTCTTCAGTCAGAAGCTAAAAGAGAATCCAGTCTGGAAATTTCATGCAAAAACACAGGGACAAAAGGTATATGAGAGATTTAGATGCTTAAGAGGAATGTCCTCTTAAGGCAAGTAGGTCATTGCGAGACAACAGTCAGGCCAAAGAAGGCTTGAAAAGTTTGTTTGGCTTAAAAAAATTCATCTCACCCAAGACATGTTGAGGAGATTGCTCTGCAGAGCCTGCTTTTGTAAAATGGAAGCATGGGCCTATACAAGCTCAACTGGCATTTCCCTGCTTTACTGACTTTATTTACTTTCCCTGCTTTGCCTCTGAAAGATATAAGTAGAAATCAGAATTCTAAATAGTCAGGAGAAACCTGGGAGGGGTATGCACAACTGATGAGGATGCTTGCAGCACTTGTTTTCTAAGGGAGAAGTTGTTGTATTGTTCCTCTGCTTAGGAAAAATGTTTTCTCATAGGAGTTTACTTGAGATAGAGTAGACTATTTCAGTTGGAAGGGACCTACAACAATCATCTACTCCAAATGCCTGACCACTGCAGTGCTGACCAAAAGTTAAAGCACGTTATTGAGGGCACTGTCCAAATGCCTCGTAAACACTGATAGGCTTGGATCAATGACCACCTCTCTAAGAAGCCTGTTCAAGTGTTTGACCACCCTCCTGCTAAAGAAATTCTTTCTAATATCAAATCTAAAGTTCCCCTGGCACAGCTCTGAACTATTCCCATATTTTCTGTCACTGGATACCAGGCAAAAGGGATCAGCATCTCCCTCTTCATATCCTCTCCTCAAGACGCTGAGGAGAGCAATGAGGTCACCCCTCAGTCTCCTCTTCTCCAAACTAGACAAGCCCTCAGCTGCTCCTCAGGACATGCCATCCAGCCCTTTCAGCAGGCTGTTGCTCTCCTTTGCAGGCATTATTCAAAGACATTCACATCCGTCTTTAATTGTGGGGTCCAGAACCGCACCCAGAATGCAGGATGAGGCTGCATCAACACTGAACACACCAGGATAATCACCTATTTTGATGGGCTGATTCTACTGGGTTTGATGCACCCTGGGATGGGGTTTGCCCTCCTGGCTG
>JAWWEU010000158.1:15636528-15774516 GCA_035583155.1 Acropternis orthonyx
GCTCCCAAGACCTTCAGTAGCTGATGAAGAGGGGTCCTGCCATAACATCAGCTGGATCCTTTCATGCTTTGGGATTAATCCCATCAAGCCTCTTGGACTTGTGAACATTCAGCTACATTCAGATATAACTGTTCCTTTACAGTTTCAATGTTTACAAGTGGAAATTCACTGTTTCTGCACTCATGGTCCTTCCACTCAGAGGACCAGGCAGACCAAGGTCTATCAGTATTACTAAAGACTAATTACTAAAAAGGCAAAATACACATTGAATGCCTTTGTTTTTTCTTTGTCCCTATTAGGCAGGTGACCATCTTCAACATATATTGGTCCAATGTTTTCTTTAGATCTCCACTTGCTATCAACATATTTTAAAAAGCCTGTCTTGTTATCTCAAACAGCACTGGCCAGTTTCAACTGTAGTTGAGCTCTGGCCCTTGGTGTCTTCTCCCCACATATATGGACTACAGCTCTGTAATCCTTCTGAGAAGCCTGACCTTACTTTCAGAGATAGTCAGAGCTAAAAGTCATTACCCAGACCCAGGAGCTATTAATATGAACAGTACAGACTAGTGTTTTCCCAGGAAGCAAAACCAAGTTGCGACATCAGTCTTCCAACTTTTCGTTCTCTTCCAAACAAAACAGAACCTAGAAGCCATTTGATTTTTTTTTCTACAATGTAATACCAACAAAAAAGAAATTGAGCATTCCTGAAGACATCTTTTTAAATGGAAAAAAGGACACTGAATTAAAAAATAGTAAAAGGGTCTGACATTAACTCACTGCCTAACTGTTGCCAGCTGAATTTAAACAAGAGACTGGCCCAAAAGTCAGTGTTAGTCTATACATCCTCTCAGCCTGGGAAGGGAGAGATTAAGATTTGGATCCGAATTCTGCAGCACAAGCCCATCTCTAATTAAAATGAATTAGATTTAAGAAGCAGAAGATAATAAATATGTAACTTAGACTCCTGTGGTGACAGCAGCCTGCGTGCCAAGTTCTTGCCAAGGGCAAATTTCTATGGTCAAGCTATAAGGCTATAAAAATAAGGGTTTATAATAAAACTACTTACAGATGCTTAACTCCAACAGCGCTTTCAGAGACTCCTGTAACAAATGCCACTTTGAAAAGACAAGGTCCACACTGTATGGACTGTGTTCAACTGCAACATTCATTCAACATTTATCTTTCCAAAGAAACAACAGAGAATCATTATCAGCTCTAGCATCTCATGTGGAGCAAGCTCCGGCAATTCTGCAATGTTCTACTTACCAAGGAGTTGCAAGAAGCTTTCTAAACTGACTTTTTTCCATCTAAAGACAGTGCATGTAAAGCATACACATGTATGAATGAGCTCATGTAAAGTCAACTATCTAAATCAAGCACAATGATTCCACAAGATGTGCTGGACAAACGCATAAGAAAAAGGAAAGTAAAAGGTTCAGCCAAAGACATTTCAGAATATGGAGAGTAACACTTTTTATGAGTCTAATTTTGGAAGACAAAACTTTTCATTTGTAATGAGACACATTGTTTATAGCAGACTAGAGAGCCAAGGGTAATAAAAATGAGGCACTACAACCTTGAAGGTTATCCACAGCTGCCAGGAAGCCTCTAATTATGATGAGCCATTTCAGCCAATAGGGACATACTACCACATCAGCCTTCCATTTCCAGGGCTCTTATCAGGCCCTCATTCTCTCTTACAACTCCACAACTACCTCTTCCTAACTCCTTCTCTAACAGGGAAACACTGTATTAGGCACAGAGGTATGTGTTTTAAAAAGACCATTCACAGCGAGAGTAAGCCAGAGATGTGGTTTCAGCAGTATTTTGAAGGAGTGCTCCTAGCTGTGAAACAGGACGGCATCTTTAGCCACTTACAGTCACACCATATAGTGCTAAAAGGTACCTCCAACAGCTGAGCTGCCAGGTCAGTGCCAGGTATATAGCCACACAATTTGCACAGGCAAGTAAGAGTCATTCAGGGGGGCTATGGCAAGCATTGTGAATCCTCTTCCTCTGTCTGTTACTTTAGATCTGTGTTTTATAGATCTATCAGACTAGACTTCACAGAATTATGTCCCATTTTGCATCCTCCTGGAGCTGGGGGTTGAACCCAACACACTTTGGGAACTGCACTTGGATCTCTTTGTCCATGTATCCCCGTATCCTAGACACAGCCAGGCAGCATACTTGACGGTTTAAGGGTATCTGCTGGATTCCCACTGAGTTAATAGCAGTATCAATAAATGTTTGTTTTACCCTTTCTTTCTACACCTCTTTCACTCCTCAGGTCAGAGAAGCTGCAGAGTCTCTGTAGATCTCCCAAAACTGGGAATATGCCAAACAGTCAGTTTTATAGATCTTTGGAGTTACCAGGCTATCGTAAAGAGGGTGCAATTCCTTTTAACATCTGGGACAAAACTGAACAGTCCAATATGTGGTTAAAATAAAAAACAAAAAACAACAAACCCACCACAAACCAAACCACCCCTGCCTGCAGTTTCATGTGTCTTCTGAATTTCTGTCACTGTGTACACCGTTACCTTTAAACTAAATATACAGCACAGGCTACATAGCTTAGCCAGAAGTGCTGTTATAAACACAGGGTTGAATTTCATCACAAACTTTTACACATTTACAATGGAAAAAGTCCAGGTTGATGAACACTCAACTGGTTTTGATTTTTAGTTGGTTTTTGGGGGGTGGGGAGGATGTTGGTTTTTTGTTTGTTTACCTTTTTTTTTTTTTGGTGAGGGGGAGTTGTTTTGTTTCTGTGAAAAAAAAAAATTACGCAATAACATATTTCCTTTAATAGCAGAATTATAAGACTTACATGTACCTGAATTATGTAAACTGCCAAGGACAGCAATGGGAATTACTTAGCATAAGTTCCTAGATATTTGTTTCACAGTAATGGTTTGAATTTAAACAAAGTTAAATTTAGTTTACAGTGCATCAGAAAATTTCCTAACAGTAAAACATACTAGACTGTGAAACAGTCTCTTAGGGAAAGCATTATCACTCGAGTCAGACAAAAATGGACAGTCTAACACCAGAGGAAAATACAGTAGGACAAAATCCTGCACTGGCAAGAGTATTAGCCAAGATGATCTAAATGGTTTTCATCCTTCTTGGATTCCTGTGAAGTGTGACTTGTTCATGAAGTGATTGCAGTGGAATATATTAAGATAAAGTATTCAGGAGCCATAGTAGCCACACTGGCTCCGAGTTGTTCTGTTTCAGCTTTCCGCAGCCTTCTTCCTACCAACAGAACAGTACGTTTTAAGCTGTCCGAAAGGAACAGAGTCTTTCTGCAAGGCTGCGACATCACCCTTTCAAAGCCTGTGCACCCTGGAGTCAGGGCATCCTACTGAGAATGCACACTTTGAGCTTTTCAACAATTCTTAACACCTACTGCGTCTCTGCTTGGTCTCTTGTAGTAGGATTAACACAAGTATGTGTGACAGGAAAAGCGGCTTTGATTTGCTTGTCTTCAATTCAACGGTCAGTGCACTAGTTCTGAACTGCTCAGACTGTGCTAGTTCAGAATAACCTTCAGAAGTTAATTATTTTGTAAGCATCACAGACAGTTTTGGATGATTTTAGGTCAGCGTTTGAATTAAACCTGAATTTTTTTCTTTTTCAAAATGACAAGAAAGACAAACCCCAACAAACCCAGCTTCTCCTTTGCAATAAAAGCATTTTTAATCACTACTAAGCCAGATACATACAGTTCATCAGTCTCCTTCATGGAGAAGAGTTCACCATGGTTATGAGACATTTACAGCAGCAAAGTGTTTATTCCATTCTGCCTGCAGAACTGACTGAAATACTAGTCCAAAGCAGTGCAGTCTCAGTTAAGGAAAATATTCAAGAATGTGCTTAATTCTAGGCATGTCAACAATCCCATTAACTTTAATTAGTTTTAAGAAGATGCAGAAGTTGTTTGCTCAATAAGGATGTGATCTGTAATGTGCTTAGCCTTAAGCATACACCTGTACATGCTACAAAATGTACGTACCACTTCAGAAATTAACCCAGAAAGCATGATGGCAGTAAACACTAGTAAAAGGCATGTAAAGATACCACAGAGAAAATATTTTCTTGGAAATGAGATTTTCAAAATAAAGTCCATTCCTACTTGAGAATACTGTTCTGAAAAGCTCTTGCAGATGTTGAAAAAGTTCAGGCACCGGGGCAGGCAGAGGTGACTAAACAATTCTTTCACAGTCAGAGGAAAGAGAGAAAACCAGTAAAATGAGTCAGGTACAGTTCTCTGCCTGAGGCCACAAAATATAATTCTGCTACAAAACAAATGGTAAACATCAAACATTGTTCATCAAAGCACACAGTAAACTAGTCCAGGACAGTTTTTGGCTTCGCTGTCAGGTCCTTTTCAGGGTTTAATGTACTTTGATAATCTGTTTTTCACTGGCACAATATAAAAGGATAGTAAAAATGGGTATTCTCCTTAAAATTAAACAAGGGCATCATTCCCAATTTCCTATCCTGAGACCTTCATTCTATAGTTTTTAAGGAGAATTGCAATGAAATTTCTTCTAAAAGCTTACTTAACATATGTTGAATTAAGATTTTTAACTAAAAGGTTAAAAACAAGTTCTTTCTACGCATTATCTTGATTACTTTTTGCACATATTCCAAATGGACAGTTATATTAAATTTCTTCAATTTGAGTTTAATTTTACATCTTCATTCTTAAGTGTTAGAAAACCTTGCACTGCTTAGCAATGGGAATGAACACTCTTTGAACACAGTACACGTACACAGTACTGGAGTACAAACTTTCATGTAACTGTGTTTAGCTTGCACGTATGATTTACCAAGCCTCACCTATCAGGAAGTCTTGTTTTTTTTTTTCTTTTAACATATAAATTTAAAACTATTATTAGCTTAGAATACCATTTAGGTATCATGAGAACAAATAAAACAATTACTGTTGTAGATTGCAAGTTGCAGCAAACCAGTACTGACAGAGCTACCAAGAATAAAACCTCTACTTAATTCATATAAGTTCCTAATTTGAAGTGCTTACTTTACTGATGCTTTGTTGAATAGAGACTTACACCTTTGAACTGCCCTGTTCTGAGGCTTCTATGCACTCCAAAGCATGCGCCTGCCTTGCGTGGAATTACACCATGCCAAGTAATGACTCAGAAAACTGGATGCATTAGGTGTTTCTTACGTCCCTACGGAGAGTATATGAAGCTTTTTGTTTTGGTCTGTGTCTTTACATCCAGCTTATTGCAGGCTGGTCTCTAAGAGGCACATCCATCATGCTTACCTACAGTTCTAACCCACTAATCAGCCCCCTCCCTCCCTGCAGCGCCATTCATTATCTGGTGACAGCTGTTGGGTTGTTTTCTGGCATGTTCAACTTCAATTCCAGCTTCAGTACTAAAGCAATTCCCAATGCAATGCTTTCGGGTCAGTTTAAAAAATATGATCGCAAGCACACAGATGCCATCTAGATCAGCACCATTTCCACTGCGGCAGCGCCCAAGAGCCTCTGACCAGTGCCAGGTTCTGACGATGCCATCGCGCACCGAGCGAAGCAGCTACTAAAGACAGTACCGGCACGTAAGGTTACAGCCCGAGACAAATCCTGGAAACAAAACAACGCTGAACTCTGGGGATAAAATCTAAGGCCTGCTCAATTTTCTGGCACAACCCCCGCTTACTTCCGTGAAGCCAGGAACTACCCACCTCCTCTCTCGCAACAAAAGAATGCTACCACTGAACGTGAAGTTAAATGTTGCCCGCTCTGCCGTGGCCGGTTCTGTGGTGTGCAAAACACACATCACGGCTTCGCAGCACTGAGCTACCAGCGCCCAGGGCTGCCCGATCTGCTGAGCCCGTGGATGCTGCTGAACTAAACCCAAGGCAAACAAGTGTCAGCCAAACTTTTCTGTTCTCCTTCCCTGAGTGATCTATTCAAAACACAGGGGGAAGGAGAGGGGGAGGAGGCACAGGTTATGTTTCAAATGAAAAGAAATGCAGTTGTTCCCAAGTCAGTCTCCAGCTGCTATTTGTCATCTTCTTGAGGATGCAATACGGGTTGTCGCTACGTGGAGCCACAGATTGCCAGCTCAGAAGAGCTCAAGGACAGGAATACACAGGTTACACTACTGAGATACAGCGAAGCTGAGTGCGGGAAGCCCCTATCAGCCACCTGCAGCACACATCTGGAATTTCTTGAGCATCTTTTATTTAAATTACATTAGTGAACCAAAGTAAGAAGTGCTGAGGAAAGGAGGAAGACAGAGACTATCAAAAAAACCTATCACCAACAGTGAAGAAACAAAAATGAATTATAATCCTTTTTACTCATTTTTTAGAATTAATTAGTAAAACCTCCCAAATTTAAAAGCTCTTTGGGCCTATTTTTTTAAAAGACAGTCTGTGATAAATACAATATTTCTCAATGGAATGTCTTCTACCAGATTTTACTCTAGCATATAATGCTGATCATCTCATTCCAAGACTGCTGACTCCCCATCAATGCTTATCACCAGAATTATCACCTTCAGGAACGACAGAAATTATTGTAGAATAAATAATGGTCAATGAATCAGGCATGACTTCACTGCTGAATTATGCAGCTTCCCTGACAGTTGCCAGCCTTCACAGAACCTTAAAGATTAGAAGGTTCAGCAACAGAATTTAGAAGTGTTCTCAGTAATGAAAGACACATTTGGGACATTAAAAAGCTTTCAAGTTGTTACTTTAGTTTGTTTCAAATGCCAGAGAAAGGAATGGAAAAGGCAACAACATTTTTCTCTGAAAACAAAATTAACAGATTCTTACTTATTTTCTTTTTTTACCAAGCCCCCAAACTGGAGTTTAATTATTTATAGTCAAAGTGCTTTCAAGGCCACATCATGCTCAAGAAATGCAATGAAAACTGACAGCAGTATGGCTCTGCACTTTGTAAAAGAGGCTCTGTGGTTACATCTTTAATAATTCCAGAGAAAGGAAAAAAAAAAAAAGAAAAAAAGAAAAAAAAAAGAAGTAATTTGGTGAAAATGTTGACATGCAATTCCACATAGCTCTGATTTTCCACACAATGTTCCTATTTTTTGCGCTATTGCTTCAGCCAAAGCTGATGGCACAAGGTGCAGCTACACAAGCCCACAAACAAAAACATAAACACACCAATTAATTACCCTGAACTTTTTAGAAACAATCATCACTGTTAGCAGTGCCTAGATAGAAATGCCCTAGCTGAAATGCAAGTTGCAAAAGTGACTTTGCTTTCATCATAGCTCAATATTAAAGGTTAAACAACATTACTTTGAGAAAGATATTAAAAAGAAACGTGTGATAATATACTAAGTGTTTTGCACTACTGTTTTTCTCTTTTGTGAACTTTTCTTTGGCTGGTTTGCAATGTTAGGGAGTAAGGGGAAACCATCCGAACATAAACTGATTTGAAAGTTTGCATCTGTAAACTTCTGAGACAGCCTGAGGGAGGTGGTGATAATTCAGTATCTTATAATAGCAGGCAGCACAGAGATCAAAGAGAAGGAAGACTTGGCTGAAACCAACTATGACTGCTTGACTGTGTGGGGTACTAGTAAAAATAAATTATTTTTCATGCCTAGGGAAGACTGTCTGAACTGCACCCCTGTACACCTTCCACTTTCAGGCTGTTTTGGGCTCTGTTACAGCCACAGTGCAGCAAGAGCCTCCTGCTGACATATGTGTCTTTGACAAAGGTTTGGAAGAGATGCAAAGGCTTGACATAGCTACTCTTGCACAGACTTTTAATTGCAAATAGTTTTGTTAAATTTCAATTGAAATTGTTTAAGTTTTGTTAAATACAGGTAAAATTTGGTGGTCTTTTTTTTTACAGGAGAAAGCTAGGAAATGATTGAAACTCAAGTTCCTTGCAGTATCAGTAGAGACCATCTCACTGTGTAACACAGCAGAGAGTTCACGTGCACCACCTCAGCATACGGACTAAAGCTCCAGTACTGAATACTGACTTCTTATAAAAAGCCAAAGCAGACTTTTCACAAAACCTGTGTTCCATTTGCATGGAATTTTCTGCTGATGTCCATAAATTATGCCACACTACAAGCCTCTGGGTGTGATTTTGTCTCTGGAAAGATTCTGGAGGCTGGCTAATGTGTACACAAACATTACTTCTTTCTGTGAACCTAAGACAATTGTGCATCTAGTCCTGAACATATTTATCCAAATGCTATTTAAAACTTTGTTCTGCAACTTTTTTCAGAGTGTGCAAGTGCCAAAGAGCAACTAGACTACTTGACTTCAGATTTCTATCTACGTCCTACCACAACAGCAAAACAGCAAGCGATCCAACCCAAAAGCAGATGTTTCTTGAGATTAGAGAAACACATTCAGATAGACTACATGGTGTACGTGATATCCAATCACTTTCTAATGTGTATTATGCTTCTCATTTTTATTCACAAAGTATCCAAAAGGAGTAGGGTCTGATTATCTTGAGGTGCTCTCTTCTTTTTGCGCACCTCAGTGCATTGTACAATGGTGCTCTTAGGAAGGACAGGCCTTGGAACGATCCAAGCGTGTCACACAGATGTGGAAATTACTTCAGTCTTAATTCCCAACTTGTTAAGAGGTGTGAGCCCAGGGGGAAAAAAAATAGTGTTTTCTTATCCATAAGCTACAAATAATTTGATGCTCTGAAGTCCAGTGAAAGTAATGCTAAAATCCTACCCAAGCCAATCACCGTCTAACTTTTAGCAAAACCCACTGAAGCATTTTGCTGAACTATCGCTTTGGAAAACAATGCAAGGCCCACTGTGGATGTAGTCTACCTGGACGTCAGTAAAGCCTTTGACACTGTCTCCCAGTGCATTCTCCTGGAGGAGCTGGCAGCCTATGGCTTGGACAGGTGCACTCTTTGATGGGTTAAAAACTGACTGGATGGCCAGAGCCAGCGAGTGGAGGCAAACAGTGCCACATCCAGTTGGCGGCCAGTCACAGGTGGTGTTCCCCACAGCTCAACCCACCAGCCAGTCCTGTTTAACATCTTTATCAATGACCTGGATGAGGGAAGGGAGGGAACTCTCCAGCAATTTGCTGGAGACAAGTCAGAAAGGAGTGTTGATCTGCTGCAGGGTAGCAGGGCTCTGCAGAAGCATGTGGATGGGCTGAGGCCAATGATAAAAGATTCAACAAGGGGAAGTGCTGGATCCTTTGGTCACAACAACCCCATGGAGCACTACAGGCTGAGGGAAGAGTGGCTGGAAAATGGTCCAGTGGAAATGGACCTGAGGGTGCTGAACAGCCAGCTGAATATGTGCCAGCAGTGTGCCCAGGTGGCCAAGAAGGCCAAAGGCATCCTGGCCTGTATCAAAAATACTGTGCCCAGCAGGGCTAGGGAAGTGAATCTTTCCCTGTACTCAGCACTGGCGAGGCCACACCTCGAGCCTTGTGTCCAGTTCTGGGCCCCTAACTGCAAGAAAAACATTCAGATGCTGGAGTGTGCCCAGAGAAGGGCAAGGAGCTGGTGAAGGGTCTGGAGCACAAGTCCTGTAAGGACTGGCTGAGGGAGCTGGGGCTCTTTATCCTGGAGAAGAGGAGGCTCATGAGTGACCTTGCTGCTCTCTACGACTACCTGAAAGAAGGCTGTAGTGCGTGGGGCTTGGGCTCTTCTCCCAGGTAACAGGTGATAGGATAAGAGGACATAACCTCAAGTTGTGCAAGGGGAAGTTCAGGCTGGACATCAGGAAGAATTTCTGCACTGAAAGGGGTGGTTAAGCATTGGAACAGGCTGCCCAGAGAGGTAATGGAGTCAGCATCCCTGGAAGTGTTCAAGAAACAACTGGATGTGGCACTCAGTGCTGTGGTTTAGTTGGCATGGTGGTATTTGGTCTAAGGTTGGACTCACTGTTGTTGGAGGTCTTTTCCAACCTTAATGATTCTCTGCCCTCAATAAGTGAAAAAAATTTCCTCTCCCTAAAATAAATTAATTATGACAGAGGCAGGAGTGACATCACGTTATACTTGTTCCAGCTATGGCCTAGGTACTGAAATTACAATTCCACTAAAAATAGCTATGAAAAAGTGATACCACGTTACATTTATATTTTGGGAAAAATAATGCAAAGCAGGTTTTTCATCCTTTATCAAGACACTTAACATTGTTACTGTTAGTTAAACCATTTGCAATTTAGATTACAACACCACCTCAAGGCTCCATGCAAATAAAGAAAAAAAAACCAAACTCTTATCCATTAAAAAGAATTTACTAGTTAATGTCCTGACAAATAGGTTCTTTAAAAAAGAATTTATTATTCTTACCCAGAATTTTCAATATTATGCTGAAGAAGGATTGCATGTTTCAGATCAGTAAGGCTTTTTACTGCCCCCCTTTTTTGATATGTTTCAAAGATGCTGATTAATCTGAGTTACTACATGTTAGACATTTTAATTGTGAATGTTTTCAAGCACGTGTCTGCCTTACATCTGCATTCCCCTTCAATATATAAATATTACCACAGAAAATACTTTGGATATAAAGCACTGAAAAACACATCACAGAGAAGAATAGCCTGTGTTGTATATCTGCAGCAGACAAACAAAATTCCATGGAAAAACACACACTGTAAACATCAATGCCTTCCCATTGAGGACAGCTGCTGTAACACAATCCAGGGTGCCTGCTGCCAGGATTTTCCACATGAGTGCATCTTCTTTTAACCGCTGCTCAAACACTGGCTGAAAGAGGAGCTGCTAGACTGAACATGTGTCTGTGCTCGGACGACAAACACACGGCACAGCACTGGAATGCAGAGCAAAGCCCGGGATTTGGGCGGGAAATGAGTTACCCGCTGCCTACCTTTGGGTTAAATTCACAAACACTTTTGCTCTGGCTTTCAAAAATTCGTTTTACACTTCCCAATGAGAAGTGGGCAAGTGTGTGTGTGTGTGAGCATGCACACAGTCACAGAGGTTTTAAGTAGAAATTGTCACTAAATGAGTCACAATTTATGACACCGATATAAAATATACATCTTCTATTGCTCACACTGGCAGCTGAGTAGGAAGGAAGGACAAACCTACTGGACGCTTTTTTTTACATTAAACAAAACAGATATTGGCAGAAAATTTCAGAAATGTAAAATTCTTGGGTGAGGATGTGGGAATAGGTCACTGCAAAGAATCTGTTCATAACATTAAAAAAATGCAAACCAAACCATAGATTAGATAGAAAACAGAATCAGGTTTCCCTGCACAAAAGGCACCTCAGCTGCCAAAAGTACAAGAGCAATTAAGGAGCACAAATCAGCTTAAAAGCAGAGAGGAATAAATGGTGTAGAAAAAGGGAAGTGCTCACTTGAATTAATGAGTTTGTAAATTAACATACACACACATTTATCCATACACACAGCCACAGCCTTCCACGCCGGCGGGGTAAAGCGTCCTCAGTGGACACAGACCAGGCTGAGGGGTCTGCTTGACACTGGGCTCAGATGCTCTCCAATTTCCCCCCAGCTCAAAGGGCCAGGGTGCCAATTTTTCCCTTGACTCTGCTGCATAGTTCATGCTACACCATTGCAAAAATGGAAGCCTTTTCTCCTGGATATCCTAGGCAATCAAACAACCACTGTTGATTCTTGACGTATTTCTTATGGAGACAAGCTCACAAACTGTAGATTTAAAATTCTGGATATGTACCAGCCAAAGCAGACACAAAATTATAATAAAAGTTGTTTCAAGTGGTGAAATAATAAAGCTTTCCTTTTACTCTGTACTTCAGTTTCTTCACTACCCTTTGGTGTATTTTGTGCATTGATGACAATCCATGATAACAGAACTCTCTTCCCTCTCCAAAGCCATCAGCTGCTCTGGTGTTCTCTCTCTGGGTGAGGAAAGTAAACAAAGACATGGCATGTATGTGTGCATGAGAAAAATTATATAAAGATCAAGGGAAAAAAATTCCAGAAAAAGCTTCAAGGATTGAAGCTTCAAGGATTTATGGGAACACTTTCAAATTTTTAAGTGTATTTCTAGCTTTACAGAAGGGCTTAAAACTCTGTGTAGCCAAAGGACTGAGGAAAAAAAACGGTTAAAAAGAGATGTCGATACCTCCTTAAGTCTTGTGATTCAGCAGGGCCCAACTCACAATTTATGACCTTTTTGAGGCTGGCAATGCTACGATTACTCAACCTGGCTCATAGTTGGCAGACTCAGTCCAAACAAGAGAATTGGAGAATCTCAGTTCTAATCCCTGATCATTTACAGGGATTCAGCTGGATCTGATTCAGCAACACAAGCAGGCACATGCTATATGTTAAACAAAACGTTACCTCCACTGAAGCTATTAACACTCAGAAAGCATTCAAAGTGCATGCTTAACCAATTACCTAAATTGGGGGCTACATGTTCAGAAGACAGCTACTCCCAAAAGTTGTGTATTCTACCTTTGGCTTAACTGCCAATTCAGCCGAGGCTGTCTGGTGTTTTGTTGGGAGCATGGGATGGTCAAGACCAGAATTACTGCCCAATAAAATGCATGATACAATATTTAGTTATAGCAACAAACAGAATTATCAGTGCAGCCACTAGGGCAGAAGAAGCTGAAAGCACAGCCTGACAGCTTTCTGCAACCTTATAACAACATTTTCAGTTCTACTGTACCTTGTCTCAGAAAGCGTTTCCCAGAACTTCCAGTTCTAGCACACCAGAGTTAGTCAATAACCTAAAGATAAGTCTAGTGGCTCCAGTCTTGGCATCATTTAGTCCTGCTGCCTCTCAGCTTCAACAAGTGGGGGAAAAAAAACCCAAAACAAACCACAAAAACAAAGTGTTCATAATCTTAACAGAAGCCAGGAGGAACATCATACTGATCTTAAGACTCTTTTGCCTATAAATGGCACCATCACATAGGTAGAGTTAGGAAACACATGAGCTGTGAGACCTGTTTTAAAGATCTGGATGAAATTCCATTTAAAGAAGAAAACTAAACAGAAGCATGATGTTGAAAAATTAAAACTCCGAATACAGGAAATGGATAAAGTGATATAACATAGAATAGGACAAGGACAAGATATGAGGTCATAAATTCCAAATATATGAGTTCTTGAAAACCCCTCACAATACTAAAAATCTATGGCTTTCCTTTCATGTTAGAATTGCTTCTAATTCCCTCATAGACACAGTGGGGTGTGTAGCTGGTTGGTAAACACCAGGACTTTCAAACAGAATCAGATGAAGTTGGAATTTAAAAGCCCCCACGTTCCGGATATATTAGAAGATCACCTAAGAAAGTGGAAGAGCCTCAAACAGAAGAGTAGTAAGAAATAAGAATGCGTATGGCACCATATTCATTCTCCTGTGAAGCCACACAACTTGGAGAGCAAACTCCTGCAATTCATGCAAAAAAGTGAACCCCTGCCTGTAAAGTTAAAGTGAT
This sequence comes from Acropternis orthonyx, assembly GCA_035583155.1. Classification (NCBI taxonomy): domain Eukaryota; kingdom Metazoa; phylum Chordata; class Aves; order Passeriformes; family Rhinocryptidae; genus Acropternis; species Acropternis orthonyx. The sequence goes on from JAWWEU010000158.1 coordinate 15,649,961, forward strand.
CATGGCATACTTTCCTGTGAGGAGGACCAGTGAAGTCTGCATCCCTATAAATGAATATCCACAATATCAGCCAGAGACAAGAAGGTAGCTGGCGGGGGGGAAGGCTCAGCGTGAGCACACCAAGGGTCAGACATGGCTATGCACAATCAGACATTTAATGAATTTCTGCAGACAGCTGCTTACATAACTGTCAAGCTGTCCCACCAGCCCTTCAAAAGCACTGAGGCATTTCCCTTCCTTTAAGGAGAGGAAAAAAACCCCACTCTGAAAGATAAGAAAAGCAGAACTCATAAGCCACAATAGTTGCAATTACTTATAATAGCTTATGACTACATGGATTAAGCTTTAATTATTACACTGATGCTATTTGTCTACTATTGGATGTGTGGAGAAACCAGTTCTAACTTGCCAGATGTGATGGACTCATGTTTTCTAATGTTTAAAGAGTTAGAGTTTGCCCCTGCCTTTTGCCAACAGTATATCTTCCCAATTAAAGGAAGTTATTTTATACTATTTTAAACAAAGGTTGAAGAAATTTGCCGTAGGAACAAACTTCCTGAGTTTCATTATCCAAAGCTTTAAAATGACTGGCAGGCTTCACTTTTGAGTCATATAAGTTAATTGATGACACCATAATCACGAGTAGTAATGCTAGTCTAATCGGGTATTCTTTCTTCCTGGTAAATACAATCCAGGATACCCTGAGGGATTCTGCTAAGCACAGATGTAGAGAAAAGCACACAGAAAAAGAGGACAGGAACACATTTTTCAACATGTCTTTTCCCCTTATTCAACTGTCGAAGAGAACAAACGCATTGTCCAATGGGGATTATAAATGAGCCTCTGACCAAAGTTAAAACTGAACTTCTGAAAATATACATGCTACCACTTAGAATTTCATCGTTCAGATATTGACTACTTTATCCTATGGCAAAGATTTACAAGAGAAAAAGGTATTTTAAAAAATCATTTAAATCCACAGGACAGATTATGAAATTATATACTTTGTCTTCCTGGTGAAAAGAAGGGACAAAAGGACAAAGGAATTCAGCCAATGATTTATCCATGGATTTGCAAAGTCCCATGACAAGCTGATGAAAAAATCTTTAACCTTATTTCCATTTGCTAAAAAAAATGTAGTTTAATGATCTTATAGGAAGACTCATAAGAACATATTCACCTACGTTTTATTAACCAAGACTAATTAGCACACTGTAGCTTACTTCCTTGCCCATAATGCAGCAGCACTTTCCCTCTCATGAATGCATCAAAAATGAAGTTCAGATGCAAGAGCTTAGAGGAACAAGTACTGGAGAAGAGTCAACAAAGGACTCCTACGCAACCCTTACACTGTGTAACTTCAAGAAAAAGAAAATTGTTCAGGCCTCATGTACACCTCACTTATTTTGTTCTTTAATGGAGATAAGTAAAACATACTGCTGTCAGAAAAATTAATTACTTTGAGTGATACTCTAAGCCTTACACTGTCAAAGAACTGCTGCAGTATCTTTCAGCCCATCTGTCCCAAATAGAGCTGTTAAAACTACTTTTCCCCTCTATAACTTGGAGTAGAAGATAGACAATTTCACATTGGAAGCAGATGCTGCAAGTGAAAATACCTAATTCAAGGTTAGTGTTATCTCACTAGTTTGGCTTTGGGTGAGAGTGAAATATTCATGCCCTGAATTGAAATGTCCATCAAATTGAAGTATGAAATCAGTCTGAACCTACCTGTCCAGCAGAACAGAAAAATTATCAGGAGGACAGAGGTTGTCTCCTAGTGTCAATCATTTAATAGCTGTAAGGATACTGGCTTACAAGAAGTGCCAACAAGGTTGAGAAAACAGCCTGTCACAGCCATCTTCTCTAATAATTTCCTTGCTCACTTCATTAAATTATAGTCATTTGCCAGCTCTCAAGCTTAGATAACATACATCTCATCCTCTGTCTAACAGAAGAAATAGTTGTATGCACAGGACAATTTACACCTGGTTTATTGTGGCTCCCTGTGTATGTTGTGCCTCATGTAACAGTAAGACTTCAGTGGATGAACCACCTGTGAGCTTTCTCTCTTCCTCCTCTCCTCCAGAACTGCTTAGTTAATGAAATTGAATATCATTAGACTTAACTCCTATGAAATTAAGGTAAATCCAGACATATTCAAAAGCTATCCAGGCACCAGTGACATGCAGACAAACAGGATAACACAGGCCTCAATATTCTGGGGAAAGAAAAAATAAAAATAAAAAAAAAAATCTGTGCAGCAGCGCATGCATTTGCCTAATGTCTTCTTGTTGATCTGACCTGGCTAAGGAGGTTAAAATAAGAGAAAGACAAATCATCTGAATCTTTTCATTTTGTCGTGACAGCAAAGTATGCCCTATGTGATGAAACTAATGTTCAGCCCCCAAAAATATATACAGCAAAATGCTGTCAGGCATGATACAGAAACATTAAAGAAATGCAACTTCCCAAGCGCCATAATTTGTCAAGGAAAAGCCCATTTTCCACAATGATGACCTTAAGTGAGACACACTAGGAGATGGCAACATAGACTTTAGGATTATCACCCGTCTGAGTCACACCCTGTTTACACCCAGTTGAAAGCTCAGAACTATTTATAACACTTTTGTCTCATCTTTCAAGGGTTTTTCCTTTTTCTATCAAGAGTTTTCAGAAACCAGGGAGATCCTGACATGCTAAGTGACAGAATGCCTTGTTCAGCAGCAGAATACTAAAGCACCTAATGGATCAGGTCTATCAGCTTTTAAAATGTGATCTCTCTTAATAAGAAACAGATTCCAAACTTAGATAATATGCTAAGCTGTTACCTATTTTTCTTCCCTGCATTCTCTTCTGAGACCTATTCTCACCCTGGACCTATGTTTGAAACTTGTATGCAAAGGCGTGCTTGAGACCTATGCTCCAAGACTTGTTTGTGATGTGTCATGACAGATTAGGAATAAAATCATGTTACTTTAAAACTGTAGTTCTGGAACTCTGTGCTCATTCAACTTCACCTACAAAGCAAAGGAAGCCGTTTCGCTTTCATGTTGGGAATAGTGGGATCATTCCAACAGAAAACAGAAGAGGACCATGACCGAGGTAAAACACCATCACTATCTGGCCAACTTTAAACTGTAATACCTCCCAAAAAGCATTGAACACAGTAATTGTACTGAGTCTTCACTAAGTGTATTGAATGTCACCTTTCAGGAACACAATGAGAAGGGATGAGCAAGAGGGAAATAAGGCTTCCTGAGCACTATCCTATCTCCTGTCCGAAACAATTTTGGAGAGATCTCCTGCTCAATTCCTCTCAGAAAATCAACAAGCTTTAAACAAGGTACACTTTCCACCAAAAATCCTTTGTATCCAGAGTTTTTAAAAGATATATTATGCTTAGATTTCCTCTTATTCCCCAGCCCTGAGGTGATATTAACACTTGAGTGAGATGCCTGTATGTGAGAAGTGTGGAAAGTACTGCAGTAATCTCATCTAACACATTATCATATACGTACATATATATTGTATTCTTAACCTTTAAGAACAAAACAGTTTATCATACACATTCAGATTTTTTCCCCTTCAAAAGAAGATTACAAGTAAATATTTTCTAAAAATTCTGGCAAAGACTTTACTTGGAGCATCAGTGAATCCTGCTGAAATGTGAGACTGCGCTCATGCCACCCTATAATGCTAATTTAGTCACCCAGTTGCCTATTAACCCACGGCTGAATAACTCCAAAGTAGGGATAATTTCATATATAACATGACTGCCCCCTTGTGTCAAACTAGACACCCTTTCATTTAGCAGGGAGATTTCTCACATCTCTAACATATTTCTCTTGCCTTCATACAAAAAACCCCCACCAAAACAACAAATTCAACCAGTTTCTTGAGTATGAAACTAGCGTTTTACAGTTCCTGAAACTGACAAGAAAGAACATAAGGTATGGATGACAGAAAGCAATTTGGAAAAGAGCAACACATTTCCAAATTGCTGTCAGGTTTATTACAATTAAAAAAAAAAAAAAAGGGGAAAAAAAGAAAAAAAGAAAAGAAAAAGCTTATTCTCTCTCGAAAGCTTTTTCTTTACACCTAAAGATCACCTAATTCCACCTCCCCTGCCATAGGCAGGGACACCTTTCACTAGACCAGGGGTTCAGAGCCTCATCCAACCTGGCCTTGAACACTGCCAGGAATGGGGAATTCATAACTTTTCTGGGAAACCTATGCCAGCGCCTCGCCACCCTCACAGTAAAGAATTTCTCCCTAATATCCAATCTAAATCTCTTTGAGGTTGAAGCCATTCCCTCTTGTCCTGTCACTCCAGGCACTTCTAAAAAGTCCCTCTCCGAGTTTCTTTTAGGCTCCCTTCAGGAAGCGAAGGTCACCCCAAAGTCTTTTCTTAACTTTATTTGCATTTGATAAAAAAAATGTAGTTTAATGACCTTATAGGAAGGCTCATAAGAACATATTCACCTACCTATTAGTAATCAAGACTAATTAGCACACTCTGTAGCTTACTTCCCTGCCCATAATGCAGCAGCATGTTCCCTCTCACGAAAGCATCAAAAATTCTCTCAACCTTTCCTCACAGAAGAGGTGCTCCATATCCCTCTGATCATCTTCATGGCCCTATATTTCAGCTGTAAAATTAATTATATGCAATCATATAGTAAGACTGTAAGGTAACTTCACTGAGTCAGACATACATAGTAACTCATTAGCAGTCCCAAGGGTAGAAGCCTATGTCAACATGTGCATCAAACTATCCTACCAAGGGAAAATTCCCAAAGGATGCCAGAGGTCCAATTTGCCAACACAATTCAAGGCATCACATACCAAACATAAGCGTGTCCAGCGATATCACCAAGATCAGCCAACTTTTGTCACATATCCTCAGCTCATTTCCTCCTTCTGTCACTGCTGATACAACTACTCCTGTTCACTGAAGCTTACATCCTTCAATTACTCTCTTTCCTCCTCTCTCATTCTCCCACAACTCATCTGCCTCACCACAGAATCTCCAAGACTTGTCCCTTCCTCTCCAATCCTCCCCCAAACCAATTTATTTAGGCATTTGTAGTGCTCTAGCCTTTCAATGAGCTGATCAGAGGAAGCACAGACCGGAAAGGGTAAGCCAGTAACTATGGTACAGCTTTCTGACTCATTTTGTTTTCCTGCTATCCAAACCCTCTCCCTCTTTTTTCAGTCTCTCTACTACATCTGTCCTACTGCCACATGCACTTTGAATGTTTTCTCCATCACATCTCTGTAGAGCTATTGATCTCCTTTCTCTACTGCATTTTTTATGTTCTGCAATCTACAAAAACGGCCTGCCTAATCAGGTAGGAACTGAACTTGAAACTTCCAATTCAGATGTGAATATTCCCAGACTCCAGACTCTTGACTTGCTTTTCTCCTTTCCTCTCTTTTTATCTTTCAGATCTTTCTGAAACAGAGACATCTTCTATGCATAAAAAATGTCATTAACAAACGAGAGACTCCTACCATCCAAATATTTCTAATAATTCATTCTTCTCTCGAGGGATCTGCAAACTATACTGACTACAGCTCCATTAGGCATGATTTATATTGAACTACTTCTGTCAGAAGTTCATACCTTTAAACGGTGATTCCCTCAGAAAAAGAGTTCCTAGTTGTACCATGCCTCTGATGTGCCATTGGTGGTAGGACTGCAAGGTCTATGGTATACATTATTTGCCAGTTCATAATTCATAGCAAAAGACCGAAAGCTTTCAAGCTTTCAGACGAAAAGACAGACACAATTAAGAGCTCTAATAATCTGATCCTGCTGTTTGCAGCACACAGTGATTTAAAATCATTCATGTGTTTCAATATGGAAGTGATTTAACATAATTTAGCAAACCTGAGACCTACATTAAGATGTAATAATGATGAATGGATGAGACCCAGCACACACACTTACAGAAAACCTCAGAGTCCTGCAGAGTGAAGGAAGTACCCCAGAAGACCTGGCAGGTGCCCTTATGTGGGTGGTCTAAAAGAACCCAAAAACCAAAACAACCACCCACCAAAAAAAACCCCACAAATTCCAAATTAGTATCTAAATTTTTTTACATTGACAGGGTTGGGTTAGGTTTCTAAAATAAAAAGCAGACAGACTGAGAACACTTTCTAATTCACTGAAGAACAAATACTCTGTGGTTGCATCCCTCCATTATTTATTATCCCAGCAGCCATTTCAGGACTCAAACACAGCTATTTTGTGTCTAGTTGGTTCTGGTTATTGGCACCAGGCTCCATGCACACCAACCACAGTGAAAATCCTCTAAGACAAAGTATACATGCAAATCCTTACCTTTCCTTAAAATAAAGGCAAAATAAAGTCATTCTTAAGAGAAGAATAACTGGCATTTCAACTTTTTTGTGTATTTCTCCCAGTTAAAACATGGATGAAGTTTTGTAACATCTGTTTAATTATGCACCTGAATTCCTATCCCCCTGCATTACTTGTTTCATGGAATTGCTAATAACAAGAATCATTAAATGTTGTAGAGTTTTAAAAATACCTAAGGGTGGAAAGAGAAGATAGAGGAGAAAGTCTGTGCTGCTGAACCAGAATTTCTCAAGATCAGAGCATGATTTTTTCTAGAAAGAGGTCCTGTCTATTTACCCCCATTTGTCAAATTTTCCTCTATGCTGTGCTACAACAGTGCAGTGCTTTCAAACCAAGCTGTCTGTCCCTGTCCCTTTTCAGGATGAACCAATACAGCAGAACATCTCCACACGGGACTCACTTTAGTTGTTTGAATGCATACAGCCAGCCAATCACAGCAGGACTAAATCCAGAGTGGGGTTTCAAGGCACTACCACAACGAAAGCACATACATGTGGCAGCTCAGCATCCTCAACTTCAGGTAGGATGGGAGAAGAAAAGGGTGCATTTCACCTTGTCAACCTCCCTATACTACCAACACAATGCTCTTGGACACTTCACACTCAAAAATGGAGGGAATGCGACCCCTGACTTGCAGACCTAGGTGAATAACAATTGCTTTATACAAAGCTTGTTTCTCCAGTTTTTCAACCTTAACAGTGGTCAGCTAAGTACTGCTGCCAGCTCATGTTGCTAATGAAAGGAAAACTGACATCACATCTCTCACCATTCTGGTACCATCCTGCACATCCCGCAATCTGCACGACAGAGCAAGACAAATTTATCTTTTGTGTTAAAACCAACTTTAAAAATAAAGGACTCTGAGGATTTTTCAAACCATTCAGCGCTGCCTAACACCTGCGAACTTCATCATACCAAACTTAAACTTGAGAAGAGTTACACTCAGTTTGACCACTTCTGGATCTTACTGCAGAATGTTTTCTTAAATAAGGAACCGTGGGGTCAGCCGTCACTCAGGAGAGACTGACCTGCATGGAGAAAGCCTGTATGGAAAGGTGAGTATAAACTGGTTGCTCTGGAACTCATTTAGTACTTTTCTTTACACCTTATTAAGGAATGTTGTGATACTTTGGGGTTCTATCAGCAAATAAAACTGAGGAACTTTTTTTTAAATACTAGAATTATTTCTGTAATAAAACAATATCCATAATAAAGTAGGTTTTTTGTTTTCTTTAATTAAAAAAAAAAAAATCAAATCACATACATACTGCTGTCAAATTTTTAGCAGCCCTGGTACGACTCTGGTATCTATGAGCTGCCCTCAAATTCTAGCCAATGCCTAAATAGGTATTGATTAGGAAAAAAAAACAAGATACAAAGGTTCAACTACTTTCCAAATAAAAGGCTACACTACAGGGGGGAAAAAAAAAATAAAGTTTAGGGATCGTTCAAGTACATTTCACTGCCTGTATGTTAAAGGTGTCAATAAAGTGAACTTATTGTCAGACACAGACAAACAAGTAATTTCCAAGTGCAAGATCTCATGAGACACAGCTCTCTGTTCACTGCCCTTCATGCTCCTTTTGCAGTGACCATAAAACATTTCTGGCATCCCCTGGTGTTTTCCATTCAAACCCAGCCTGTATTATGGATCAAGCCTGCCTGGAAGTGCCATCCCTCAAAAAACACAGCACCTGCAAAACGTAACATGACAACCTCTCATAGACCAAGACTCACATAACAAATGTTATGTTTCTGTTGTGCTCTGCTCAGTTCCCCATCTCTCTGCAGGACATTGTCACACTGAACATTCTCTGCCTCTGTTTACAAGGCTGTAATTTTTTAGGGGCCCAGAATTCCTAAAAGACCAAGTCAGTGGGAGTCACCCCACTTTTCAATGACATTTCTGTACCAATGACACTTGGCTGCACAGGAGATGGGACTCGGCTGTGGGGCAGGCCTCTGACCAAAGGGACATGAAGACAGACCAACAAAAACAACAGTGACCACTTTCTGATCCATTTCCCTTTTGAGATCATACCTATGCAGTTTACATGTGGAGAAGGAGGGGAAAAAATGAACACAAACACATCAGTTTTCCTTGTAAAAGACAAAGAGCAGCAACAGGACACAGCAATGACTAGCTTCCGAATTTATTTGTATCCCAAAAGGCACTCAGTGACCACAGAATTGGGTGGGACACAGGAACCTGAGAAAAACACAGACTAAAACACAACCACAAGCAACAGGTCAGGTGCTTAGCTTTAGTTTGCGAACAGGCTGACAACTAGAGTAAGATACTTGAGGTATTTTGTCTGCAAGACAATGAAAATGCTTCAGCTTTTCCTAGTTGAACTTCCTGCTGGAAGTAAAACAAAGCATACACTTCTACACATGGCAATGACAAAGTTCCTGAGGCCCTGAGTGAAATCATGACTATAATTCAGTCCTTGCAGTCACATGAAGAAAGCAAATTTCAGTCAACAGGTCCATGAACTCCCATGTGCTTTCTGTCCAGGGCAAGCGCCCAAGGCCATGCATGCTGCACTTCACACACCCAGCATCCGAGATGACGCACAGAGCTTGCTGCTTTGCAGCCCTGCCATGGACTTGGCCAACGTTTAAAGCAAAACCTTCCATTGCAATAAGCTTTGCTACATCGGTAGGGTGTTAATCATACTTGACCATGTTTCTAGCTTAGGAAAAAAAATCCGTAGTGATCAGAAACAGCAGCTGTGGAAGAAACTCTTTAATGTGTCAGTGCATTAATATAATTTCCAGGGAAGTGCAGCAAGACAAAGATACATTTAGTCTGAGCTGGTCATCCTTGGAGCAGCATTTACTTATGAAAAACCCTGCAACCACACTATTGCTTTGAAAAATACTGTGAAATGAAGTTAGTAAGAAAAATGTATTGATAATACATTCGAGCATTTTTCAGATTCCTTTTACCCACAGAATATCCATCACGCAATTTCCTGAACAACTACAGTATTACAGCAGGTGAACTAACCTGTTTACACCTTTTGGAATTGTTTCCCTGTGTATTAATACAGTTACAAAAAGATATTTTCCTTTAGCATGCTCCTTCTGGGGCACTATTCAGCAGTATCTAAACCAGCTGTTGATTTCCATTTTTCCAACATAGCGCACTTTATGACAAAAGATGCTCTAAAAAGACCTTATTAGAAATTAGTTATCCAAGTATTAAAACACAAAGGTCACACATGCTCTTGGTTTCATATACTGTAACGCTCCGTGCTTGGACTTGATAGTTAAGCCTGGAACTAGATAGTTAGGTCAAAATTATATTTGAAGAACTCTGTTGGCTTCCAGCTCTGGCCCAAACAGAGGTATCTGCAACTACACTCACATCCACAGCCAACATTTCACTGAGGAATTTTTTTTTACTATAAACACTAACATTCTTACCAATATTAGAATAAAAATTGTGCTAAAAATGTTCATTTACTAGTTTGTATCTGCACATGGAATAAATCTCAGCGGTCAGTCATGTCTCTTGGTTGGCACACGCTGATCTTGACAGGCATTCCTACAGCCTTGTACTGACACCAAGTTGACTCCTGCTGGAGAGTTACGATGCCAAATCCAGGTATTTTTGCTACACTGATTTGGCACAGTCTGTGCAGCATTTGTGGGCATAACATTGCCTATAGATTTTGAAGTAATAACGGAGTAATAATCTAAATGCTACTTAAACTTTACAACTTCATAACTTTGTTACCACATTACTAGAAAACTTATTTTTTTATATAATTAATAAACCATGGAGCATAATTCCTACTCTGTTTATTGGATAAAATAACTCCCAATAAAAGTGTACACATTAGGAACTAATGAAGTTTTTAACTTCTTCTGGTATATCCAACACATCTAAACAAAAAGTAAAGCCATTTTCCATTCTCATAGTAGAAAATGTTTATTTATGGTTTGAATTTTAATTCTGGAGTTAACTCAAGATGATCATAAATTTAACCTTTTAAAATATTAGATAACAATGGGATATTTTTATTGTCTCCCCCATCCAATAAAAAGAAAAAAAAAGGTTTTGCATTTATTATTCTGCACGATGCCCAAAGTAAACAAAGATAAAAGTTAGTAAGGGGGGAGTTGCTTGTTGTTTTTACAGCATAGGACCCCTGTACTTCTGAATCACTAAGCAGCTGGAGTCTGCTTTAATTACTTAACATCAATCAAGATGTAAACCAGCACTTGGAGACCAAGGAATGCAGTGTTCATCTGCAACACAAAAGAAATAGCTAAGCTATCTTAGCTTCTGCCTAGATGGTTTGTACACCAGGAAAAGTCAACACATTACTTTTATACCATGGCAGTAACATAAAATAGCCAAACAGTAATTTTACACTGCACTTGACAATTTGCAGTAAGGGAGAAAAGATCATGAGAGTATTGTTTCATACAGGTTTGTAACCACTAACAAAGAATGATTTGTCCAGTACTGACTTCTGGTAAAATAGCAGCATCAGTATATGATAGCACTTCCCTCTCCAGTAAATGAACATAATAAAAAAAGGAGGCATGAAATTCCAAACTCTACATTCCTGCCTGAAGTTTTTTCTTGTTCATTCTTTAATACAATCCTTTTATTGTGTTTTTGCTCATATCAAGAACACAGTACAGTAATGCTTCAACTTGATGGAGTGCTACAGCTTGTCTTTTACAAGATCAAAGGCAATGATCTAATTATTCCTTCTGGTCTTCAGACAGAGATGTAAACTACACACTCTATCTAATCTATGAAAAAAGCAACCACCCACCATAGTACACAAGAACTTCTCCTCAAAGATAAAAGAGGAAAGTAACCACATGGGACAGATGCTCGCCACATCACTTAGTGAGCTGTCCCAGGCAGCTCAGTTGCTACAGCGTCGAGGGTGAAATAAGACACTGTGAATATTTGCCCAAGTCTTCAGCACATCTCAGGCAATCCATAAATAAAAATAAATACTGTAAATAACTGCCTGTGTTTGGAAGACACAATCAGTCCACTTTAGCCAACTCTGTAGCAGACCTCAGGTGCAAAACACAGAATCAGCTTGTGTGCTGGGATCCCACCTATTAGACAGTATACAAACACAGAGCAGTCCCCAACATAAAGAGTTTCCAGTTGAATATTTGAGATGTTGATGGAGAGAGTAGATAAGATAAAGCTGATGTCACGACACAGATTGAATATATCCAGATGCAACAGCACCTGGAAACAAGTTCATGTTTGTCCCAGCACAGCAGTGGCTACAGTTCTTTCCAGGCACAGTGAAGACTTTACAGTGATTTTTAATGGGAGCAGCTGCACACAGAAATACATGACATTGGGACTCTTAGAACACTGCCACAATGCATATGCCACAGCTATTTTGGCAGTGCTTCTAACTAGATCAATACTTGTAATCCGGAAATAAAGTTCTTATAAACCATGACAGACATACTAAAATATCCATTTGCCTTTCAGCATCTAAGACAGAAGTTTGCTGATGTCCTGCTCTACTACAACCACTCAGTTCTTGAGCTGCAGAGAAGCTCCGCAGCCCCCTACAACTGGAACTAACAGAAAACTTATAATGTCTTAAATCAGAGATGCTTTGAGTCCTCTTTGATGGTTGTACTACGTTGATCACAGCTTACTTAAGGGATTAGCCGTATTTAGGACTGGACAGCCACAGCTCTTTTGCCCTCCCCATACAACCCGCAATGAGAAATCAGAATGGGATGATGACACTGAAATCATTACAGTGTCTTGTTTACAACCATTCTGGAGCTTCCTGCTGAGAAGAGAAACTTTCCTGACTGCTTGTTAAACCAGCTTTATGGACACTTCATATTCTCAAGCGTCTCACAGCAGCTGAACAGATGAAAAAATCAGAACCCTGATACAACCACAGTTCCATGGCCAATTTCTATGTCGAAGTTTAATGAAAATTTATAACAAAAACACAGGATATAATGATACTATTCCACGCCAAAGGGAGTAACTCAGGGGAAGTCCTTCCCTTTTTAGTAAATTATCAAATCGACAGATTGTAAGCAGCATTCCTAAAGGAACTCGACAACATATTGAAACATGCCAAATGAAAAAGGGATACTGCCCACTGTACAGCAAGCACTGAGGCCTTTCCTGTTGCAAGTCAAGTAAATTACTGGAATAACAGCACATGACAGTAACCAGTGATCTCTGAACATTAAGCTCTGTTCTTAACTCAAACGTGTTCTTACATAGTTGCTATCACTGCTGTTCTTCAAAAATGCCTTGTCATTAATGATAACATGCACCACATGGAAATCACAGTTTAAATGTTGTTAACAGCATTTCAGAAGGAATTCTTCTGACAGCAGAAATCAGCTGTTCCATCTGGTCCATTTGAGAATGAAAAAGAAATATTTGCCCAGACTTCAGAGGGTGATTTTGGTATAGAAGAGGAAGATAAAAGCAGGAATCTTTTACAATATGAGCTAGCAAATCAAAGCAAATAGGGATTCCACTCACTGATAATCCAAAAGAAAAGAAACAGCTATAAGACACATACATACAGCACTGTTTGTTCTAGGCAATGTGATTATATTTCATGCCAACAAACTATATGCTGACAAATAAAACATAGAACACTTAATAACAATAGAAAAGAGAAGGAAAATATTATTTCTATTGAAAGCCAGTGGTAACTGCAGCACCATGGACACTGCACTCAGTGTTTACAAGCACTTTATTTCAGATATTTCAATTATATTTCAAAGCGTTCAAAAGCATCCATTTCAATCATTCAGAAAGATCCATATGTTATCACTTCCTCTGGTTCTGGAAATTATTATGAAGCCCTAAATGTGTTTGCTTAGTTGTTGCTGTTTAATAAGGAAGGGTTTATTTTTAAAAACACCTCCATCACTGGAGTCTCCCACTTACTCCGAATACAATGTCTAAAAGGCTCTGTACCACATTTAAGATATTGATGGAGAGAGTAGAGAAGATAAAGCTGATGCCACAACACAATTTTTTCAGGACAGAAATACACTTAGTAGCAAAAAGGAAGTGCTTTTTGTTTGCAAGGTAAAGTTTTATCTTAGCGTAAGCCCATCATATGAAATCTAAAATGATATCAGTATGCCACTGAAGGAAAGCAATTATTTAATATGTTTACAGACCAAGCCAATGCTTAACTAATTAAATGCATTTTCATCACTCCAATAAAGAGGCACATGAAACATCTGGGGAAGGGTCATTAAAACATCAAAAATTATTGTCATGTTGATACAGTCAGTAACAGGATCACAAAAGCGCAATGTTAGCAACTGCTTACAGCCAGAAATACATACAGCCAGCTAGATCCACAGTAATGCTGAAATTAAACACTTACGCAAACACAGGGCAATAACCTCTTGGTAGCTGAGGCTCAGTTACAAGTAGCATCAATTACCCACTGCTTTAAAATGCAAATTAAAAAAAAAAAAAAAAAGAAAAGACACAACGAAGTGAAATTGGGAACAGGAGACAAAACGGGAACACACTGATTACAGAGAAAAAACCCACAGAGAAGGCTAAAGGAGAGGGGTGGTGGTGCTGCAGTCCAGTTTTCTATTTCACTTTTACACCAGAACAGACCACAAGCATTAAACAAAGCAAGAAGGGCCAAGTTCTATCACAAACAACACACTGTGTATTGCATTCTTTACACTGTTACGTATCATTTTATGGGTGAGATCCATAACACAGACCACACTGCTTGTAAGACTTCTCATATTGCACGAAAAATGCAGTCACTCCCCCATACACTCCTATCTTATTCTATATATCTACACGCACCTGCTGCAAATCTGTTTTTATTATGACATTTGTATAGTTTCCCTGTTTGAACGTCAGGCCTCAATGTGCTTTTATTATTACTTTTGTAGCCTCAAAGAGGTAGTGACAGTGGTTAACTGATTCAGTAATCTTTCCACAGGAAAGATTTCCCATTTGCAATTCCACAGAAACAGAGCTACATTTAATACAATATTTATTTCAAAACCGATTTAAAATACAGTCAGACATGTCCTGCAAAAAAACCCTACACCTGCATTTTTATTATTTGACATAAAACCAGTCCTATTAAATTCAGAGAAAATATGCACCAAATATTTACCAGAAGAGAGTAATTTTTGCATTAACTAGCAAGGCACTGAAATTTAATTTAAGGATGACTTTGGGCCTAGAAGACTAAAACCCTTTATCACAAGGGCTGAAGGATGGCATTTACTTTCCAGGACCTAACACAAGTGAGGAAACAAAACTTAACCTAATTTGTTTTTTAAGCCACAAAGATGCCAAGTGTTTACCTGTCAGTAATACCGTAGGTACCCCACACTTCTGATGTATTTATACTACTCTAATGGAGTATGAATTGCTTTTAAGACCCGAAACTAGATATATTTACAGTTAATTGACTTTTCTATACCACAGCTGGTAGTATAATTTTCTTAAGTACTTGCATATGGTTGCTTATTTCCTGATCAACAAATCTGGAGCCATCATATTAAAATATGTGATGGCTTTAAGGAAATGCTTTACAACTGGGGACATCGAAACAAAATAATTAATCCTAGATTTCCTCAGGCATAATATAACTTTCAAGCTTGAATTAAAAACACACACAAATACAAACCTGAAATGACAAACCATTTTCGTTACACAGAAAGACAGTATGTGGCTTTGCACATAGGGATGTATCTGAGGTGCAATTCTAAATTTGATTCTTAAATCTATGCCCACGTGTCTAACAGGCAAGTCCTAGTAACACCTGAAACTAGCTCATAAATATTTGTTTCCTAGGACTTTGAAATCAAGCATTTGTCTAAAGCATAAGAAGCATTTGTCTACATAACTCATGGAAATGGACTGGACTTCAGCATCCAGCAACACAAGTAAGTACCAAGTGAGACACAGCACAGCAACTTGCTTTTCAATCACCTCAAATGCAAGCAGAGTGCACAACTCAGCAGCTAAACAAACATTCAAATATTTTTCATTGCAGTATTTGGGAATATCTGTTGCCTGAATGCCAATAGTCCAACTGACAAGGCAAAACACAGAGTTTTCACTATTTGTCAAACCCTTGTATTTATAGGCTGATCTGGCATCGTTTCAGGCCCCTTAATAAACTGCATACAAATTAAATGCACTTTTAAGTGGACAGCTCTCAGGCTGTACAACATTTGGGCTCTCGTGTTTCAAAGAGACATTTCAGCTAGTGTTTTATCCAGTTTTCCATTTCACCCAATTTATCCGGTTTTGAATCTAAACACAAAATCTTAAAAGAAACAATGCCTTCCATTTTCTTCCACCCTAGCAGAGACTCAATCCAAGCCACATATGGGGACACATTTTGTACCATCACTCATGGCCCAGAGCAATCTAGAGAGATTTCAACAAAGACTATGAATAAAAATTAAGAAAGTAAAAATGAAATATCTAAGTCACTGATAGACTACGGTGTTAATGTGGTCAAGTTCTTCAGCTGATACACATTACCTATATCCTAAGGTCTCCCACAAGTAGTTCATAGAAAAAAGAAATCTCAGCTGCTACACAAGTTGGACTTTAAAGTGATGAAGCACATCATTTGAAAAATATAAAAAAAAAATAACTAAATAATTCCCAATCCAAAAAAGATAATGAAAACTCCTAGCATCAGACCTTATTTCTCTTTAAAAAGCCTGAAATATTGTGTAAATTAAAGTCATAAAAAAGCTACACAAAGAAAACATCTAGATCTGGTTTTGTTGCTCTGTTGTTCTTGTCTATGGCTTGAGAAAGTTTATTACTTCCTCCTCCTGCTTGTACCACTAAGAAATCTTCTAGAATACAACTCTTCTAAATCCTCAGCCTATAAACAGGTGTACATTTGAGCGATTCAGATCAAAATGCAAATACCTTTGTTTGGGGGCAGGGAATATTCCAATATGGCTATAAAAAGTACATTTGACCTTCTCTGTTCTTTTTTTTTTTTTCTTTATAGGAAGAAGGCCTGAAAAGTGGCATCAGGCATTTCTACATGTTTTGTACATCAGAAATACAAGTATGTCAAGAATTTTCATCTGTGGTTTCACTGCAGAAATCCTCAGATTTCTAGAAACAGGAGGGGAAAAAATGGTTTTCCTCTACTAGAGGACATACTTCCACACATGTACTATGGCAAATAATAAGCATTTTTCAGGAGTTTGAATTAAACAATGGCAGAAGACTTATTTTTAAAGACATTTGAAGAAAACTCTTTTGCAATTCTCAATTTTTTAGAGTAATCTGAGAACCTGAGAACATTTTAGCATAAAAGACAAGTGGAAATACCTTCTTTTAAAAGGAAAAAGAAAACGGGAAAAAAAAAAGGAAAAAAAAAAAACCACCAGGCCTATTTCAGACTATTTTATATACAACAAAGCAGTAATAAGGATCAAACAGAGCTTTTCTTCCAATGTAGATCACCTGACCATTAGAGAAGGTGCTGATAAAATGAAAAGACTGGTATTTCATACAAGTAGTATTTAAAATTTGCACTTTACAGCTATTCCACTGGAAAATGGTGGAGAGAGTAAACATAACTCTCATTAGGCAAGTACTCCCACACACTGTGTAAAAAATCTTGAGGATATCAGCCACCAGCTGCCCAGAGACATTACCCGAAAACTAAAGCCTTTATGTCACAACCAAGTGAACTTTTCTTTAGGTCAACGTGAAGATTTACTGGCACTCAGAACAGAACACACACCAACCTCAAGGTAAAAAGAGTTTGAAGCAAATATCTGAGATAGCCCTATCAGCTCCACGTTTCAGCTCCTCCCACCTGAATCAGCTTCTCTTGTCTAAGTCAACTAATGCACAATTCAACAGCCTTGACTTACTGTGAGATGTGAGTTATTGGGGTCAGCAGTGTCTCACCCTCCAGGTCAAGCTCATCGGCAAAGCTGCTGGTCCTGATGAAGGGTCCTGTGTTCACATCTAAAAATGTCGGGCTTTTTTTCACTGTGAAAAAAACATGCAGATAACAGTTAAACCAACAGCATTCCCTACCACTCAGTTGGATCTCTGAAATACTGCACATTTTCACAGAATATTGAAAACTGAAGTTACTACCAAAAATGGCAGAGTTCAAGAAAAGCAAAATTTTAACTCTTCTTCTACCCAAAGCATTTCAACTTCTGGTGAAGAATTTAAAACTAGTAGTTTATTCTTTTCTTTGCTCATACTCCTTATACACTAGACTGTTGAGTATCTATATGACAGATGACTTCCTGCATTATAAAAGTTACTGTGCAATACTCAGCCATACCAAGGACCACCACGCTATAGCAACAGCGCTTGAGTGCAATTCAGTGACAAGAACAGTTCCTTTTTATATCACCTCCACGTTTCAGTTTATAATACCAGATTCTGGGGTGTAATTAGTGTGACTAAGATCAAGAAACCAGGCCTAGATCAGCACAGGAGCCTAGGCATTTTCAGGGTGAGCAGTCAGCTCCTGTCACATACTGCATGCTGTACCCTGTCTGCTGGTCCCCTCTCACACTTAGGCATGAGGACACCTCATCTTTGGCCTCAGGCACAAGACAGATGGCAAAATCTTCAGTTCATCCAAGATGAGGGCCTTACTGGGATGGTTGTTTCAGATATTGAAAGTTGTAGTGGTAAAGTTATTTGCATACCATCACTTTCATGCATCCAAGAAAATAGGCAGATTCATTTTTAAACTCAGGCTCTGAAATTCTGCCAGACACTAAGAACAGTAAGTGCTTTTACCAACACAGTCCTAACATTTGTTAGAGAAGCCACAGAATTTACATATAAATAAAACCACTAGTGCAGTTTACATAACTGAAAATGACTTTAAGGAAAATAAAATCAGGTTAAATTCTATATAAATCATAGGCAGATTGTGACACCTTCATAGAAACCTTTGTCTGTGTAACTGGCTGGAACACTCAATAAAATAATTATAACATAGTAATTTATGAAATCTCTACTATATTGAATAAAATACTTTTTAATATAAGAGCAAATAATGCACTGCCAAAATGCCACACAAAGCTAAAGGAACGCTGCAGAAATAGATAACTTAAAGGGTACATATTTAATGAGAAGTGGGGATATCAGGAAATTTTCTTTTTTTAAATGCAACCATTTTACTCAAGTAATTAAATATCTTCATATGGCAGAAATGGATTTGAACTTTTACAAATAACAAGCAGCCAAAATGTTATTATACCATCAGGCACATGGCTGTCCAAAATGACCAAGGGAATTCTGTTCTCCAGAAATTGTAATAGGAAAGGACAAACACCGAAATCATACTTTTAAATAAATAAATAAGACAACTGCTAGGAGATATAATTATTACAATCAGAAGCCACTCAAAACACTCAAAAACGACAATTCTGTGGTATGTTTTATGAAGCATTAACTTTGATTTTGGGGTTTAGTAATGTACTATTTTATCCCTTTGCTGTAGCCATCGTACGAAACAGTGCCTGTGGAACGAGCAAACTAATTCCAGGTTCAGATATGCACCAAAATGCCTTTCAAACAGACTTCTTTTGGCTTTCACTGAATTCATTTTCACTGTTTTCATTTCTAGGAAGGGAGGACGCAAACTGGCAGCAAGTGATAAAAACTGCTGAACTTCAAACCACGTCAAGTGTTTGCTGAACAGTCACCCAAACAGTGCTTGTGAGAGATACAATGCACTCACTACACAAATGGATTTGCAGAAACAGCTATTCTTGGATCATTCACAGTTACTGCTTTCCAGTTTCATGGGAGGGGAGAGCAGGAATGGCACAATGAAAAAGGAACCAGACTGTGCCTCAGCACAGGGCTCTTATCTGAGCATACAGAGATGAAGAGCTGATTAGTATGAGGCAAACATGGTTAGCGCCTTCCCTCTGTTTTTAAAATTTCTGAGATCATCATAAACAAGAAAAGAGCATGGCCTTAATGAGAGCTTCCCTGCCACAAAGTGCCTTGAAACTGGGTTCTAGCAGAACACCAGGGAGCACAATTCTTTACTTATAAATATTAATTCATAGCCATTTGAGTCTGGAAGAGTCTTTCTTACAAAGGAGTGTTAAAAAAATATGTTTAAAAAAAAAGACAGTGAATTTCTAAATATGAAGGCTAAACGGAGGGGCAGGAGGGGGGAAGGAAACTTTGGACCTTAATTTTGAATGGATAGCAATGAATGAAAAGAAAAAGGAAACAGGTGTGCCAAAGGATGATTGCTATAATTCAAGGGATCCCCAGCTTTATTTTCTCTATCTTTCTGTCCAGCAGCACAACGATGGTAACAGGCACAACTATCCAACTGATAATGCTGAGCCAAGTACTACTTTGAAATGGCAGAAAATACACTCCCCACAATATGGGAATCCCTGCTTTAAAACGAAAACTCCAAACTTTCTGAAAACATTCAAGATCAGGTGGGATGGAGTTCTGAGCAACCCAATCTAGTTGCAGATGTCCCTGCTCATTGCAGGGGGGTTGGACTAGACACCTTTAAAGGTCCCTTCCAACACAAACAATTCTACAATAAAAACAATAACAAGAAATTAATGTGGGTTTTTTTTCTCTATTACCAACACGATTATTTTATATATAATATGACATGTATGTAGATGCATTTCTGGGAGTGGATTGTTTGGATAGAAAGACAGAAAATATTTTACACTTCCTCTTTTGTAAGCACAGACAAAAAATCAAAACACCTTAAAGCGTTTTTTTCATGGAAAAAAAAAATAATCTGAGTTTTCCTTAATGTATATAGAAAATATCTCTGGTCTGCAGAAAATCTCTTTATTTAAACATTTGCAATTTATAACCTGAACAACTTCCAAACACAAAATTCTACTGAAACGCCTAGGCTTTTTTAAAAAACAGATCTATAATTTTCTGTGCCACAGCAGGCAACTCCAGACAGAGCATTGCAAAGATTTAGTAATTAACAAAGGTGATGGAATATGATGGAACAATGAAATATTATGAGCTTTACCTGGAGAGGAAGGAGCACTGGAAGACTGCTGGTCTGTGGAAAAGGATGGCCAGGAGCGCTGACAATCTGAGTCAGAGTAAAGATGCACATGAAACAGAGACAGGACAGGAGAACAACAACAACAAAAAAAAAACAAAAAAACAAAAACAAAAAACAAACCACCAAACAAAAAAATAAAACAAACAAATAAAAAGAAAAGCTCCAGACAGGCAGCTGAGGAGATGCAGACATACCTAAAATATAGTATGTTCTACCTGACACAAAATAAAAAATACTATGGAAAAGAGTTTGTATGAAACTCTACTAGAGTGTATTTCACATTGGCAGAATATTAAATCACCACTGAGGAGGCATCATTGCCTCTCCAAACCCATTCTTCATGGCAGTGCCACCTGCTGCAAGACATTCCTCTCTACATGCCCGTCCCATTTAAGCAAAGCAACCTATGATTGCCCCCTTTCTTCCCGACTTTTAGGTTTCTAAAGTCTTTCCCTTTCCTAAGTGTCCATCCTCATACAGGTCATGCCTCTCTTGTTCTGGTTCATACAGTTCGCAGTGCAACTACCTTCTGGTCAGATTTCGGGGGTTTGGAGAGTCTCAATGGGAGTACTAAACTGGGGAGTATCATTCCTAAACCACAACAGCAATGTTCCACCAAGCCATGGCTCTTGGGTCTTTGTTGAACTGACTATGCCAGGAAAAAGAAGGAAGGGGAAAAAAAGCTGGAAATCCTTGTCTGCCCAAGGATACTGCTGGGGAAGCCAGGTAAAGGATCCAGGAGTGTGAAGACTGAAATATAAGTGGGCAGTCCAAAAATTTACTGAACATGAGAAAGCAGCATATGGTATGTGACTAGAGCCTTTCTGAACACCAAATTAAAGCTGAATGAGCATCCTTTATTCTTGTACTTCCTAACTTCTTGTTACTGAGCTTTTGACTTGGCAGCCTCAGTTTTCTGTGTAGGCAATCTAATTCACATTAAGTACAATTACACTCTCTCCTCTTTATTTCTTTGAGTTGCTGTGAGAACAGTGTTAGGTAACCTCTCAGGTCCACTGAGCTCAGGCTGCCTGCCTAGGAAATAGAAATTGAACCTATGATGGCTGACAAAGCTACTCTGATATTTCCACAAGATGAAGGAATTTCTTGTTCATGTAAAACAGGTGACTTGGTCGCCCTTGCTGCTCTCCTGATCTTGTTCCACGATGCTCACCCCCAAGAGATGCACCCCTTGGAACACAGAAGAGTGGAAACTGAAAAATGGGCAAATCAAGGACTGACCTGGGGGAGTCAAGGAGACTCAGTTTGTTTTCGCTGTTTTACCACCTTATTTACACTTGTGTTCCATGTGGGTTCAGCGGAGAAACAGAACCTTGTATTTTCAACCAATTTAATCTAAGCCTGAGCATCCTTGTGCTTGATTGGTGAAAAAAAGCCTCTGTTGTCTTTAGTGGATTCAGAGCAGAAAACTTACAGGTGGCTCACAGCACTCTCACTAAATCACAGAGGTTTTTAGCCCAGGCCTAGCTCCAGTCCTACAGTCTTTGGGGAACACTCAATTGCTAAGAAAGTGTCTAAGCAAGCACATTAGAAACATCACAAGACTACATGGCTGCTTAAGTGATCACAGAATCCAGACAAACAGTAAAATAAATTATTTAATTTATGGGGCCCCATCTGTTCACAAATATCTACAGCACATTTTTACAGGAACAGATGCATGGACTACAGAAGGCACAGAACTGGGGGTCAAATCAGAAAGTTTTCTTCCACCTCATCTATTAATTTAGAAATTAATTCTCATCTATATGCTCAGATAACTTTACTACTGGACGAATTATA
This sequence comes from Acropternis orthonyx, assembly GCA_035583155.1. NCBI lineage: Eukaryota > Metazoa > Chordata > Aves > Passeriformes > Rhinocryptidae > Acropternis > Acropternis orthonyx. The sequence continues at coordinate 15,672,236 of JAWWEU010000158.1, forward strand.
CTTTTTTATTGTTTACATATACATGAGCAATTTTTCTCAAGTATAAAATAACCCCACTGGATAGCATTTACTTATATAAACGAGTGCTCCCTTTTCTCTTTGTAATGAAACTGTGGGTGTAATTGTGATTACAAGTATGAGAATGTACATTTTTTGTCTGTCTACATCTCCTTGGCTGCCAAAGAGTTCTTAGAAACTATATGGCACTAGACACACAGGAAAAGCACTGCAAACATTACACTGTTATAACCTGGCATGCCATAAACAGAATTATTTTCCTCAACTTACCAAGCAATTTTAACATTCCTGTTTGTCCTGTATACTTGTAACAGTTTAGAGAGCAGAACACAGATAAAAAAGAAAAAAGATAAGTGTCAGAAGAAATTACAGAAAATCCTTCTACCGAAAGCTATAGAGCCAATTTCTGAAATGGCAGTAGTTGGCTGCCAGCAAATCATATTGTCCCTAATAAGCTTAGAAATTTAGTGATAAAAGGTGGCACTTCACAAATCTAAGCATTTTTAAGGTTCCTTCATTTGGCTGTTTTGAAGAAAGGTGTCTGTATTCCAATTCTGAGACACACACTAAGCTTAGTACTCGCCCACCTTTTAACAGCCGTGTCATTTCTACCACCAGGTGCAATTTGCAATCATTCCTTAACAGAGGCCAAGAAAGAAAAGAAAAGTATGGATGATGCAGAGCAACACAACACAAGCACACCAAAAAAGTACATGGAAGGTGAGACTTGCTGCATGAATTAAAATATGCCTGATGCCAGCCCAAATCATCATCTTGTTTTAAACATAATTAAATTTAATCAGGTCAGCCAAATTTTTGAGCAGAAAAAAACATAAGTACTTAAGGTATCTGCAATCAATAAAATATACCTTAGAAATTAAACCTTATTCTTGTTGCCAAAATTTAAGCAACACATATTAAAAAACATCTAATAAAGATATATTTGTAAAGAAGTCACATTGTAAATTCAGACTTATTTTGGAAGTTCCTTACAGTAAAAGCAAATATAAATAAGCTACTAATTATAAGGTGATTATCAAAGTTCTGTCTTCTTTTTCCTCATATTGTACCATTTTGTACAGTGACACTTAATACAGATGGATCCACATTTATCTTAAGTACTTCTGCTTTCAAAAGTTGATTCACAGCCTACTCCACTGAGCAGATGGCAGGAGCACATGATGGTTTCATGTAGCAGGTTATGTTCAGTGCAGCCAAGACATGTCAATCCTTTTTGGTTCAGGTACAAGCACAATAGTAACACACCCTGGGTAAATTTCACATGGAAAAGCTGAGGGCTAATCCCTCTAGTTTCAATCAATTGCAGAATTGGGGAATGTGTGCACCAGCCTCAGAGTCAGTAGCTCTTCTGGCAGGCAGAAATGACAAATGATTTACTTTGCCTGCAGTGGAGCATGCTCATTAAAGCAATGGTTAAATCTCATCCAGAAAAGCCAGCAACCAAAATCAAAAAGCAAAGTACAGAATGCCAGGAGCTTGTTCTGTCCTTCTCTCCTACAGATATTAAAATGGACCTGTGTGTAAATCTAATCACAGAAGTTGTTACAATTACTAGCATTTGATAATGGAACTCCTTACCAGAATTTTCATATGCTTCAAAATTGAAATGAGGTTTCCTGTCCTCTGTCGCATGGTCATAAGTGATGTGTGGTATAGTCAACATCCTATCTGGAGAAGAAGGCCCATTGTCCTTGTCTAATTTAAATTTCTTCTTTTTAACCTAAAAAACCCACATACATGAAATTACTTAAACCAAGCCACGTTTAGTTGTCTCTTCAGTAATGTCTTCAATAATAATGCAGTCCCCAGTGAGTTATAACCAATTAAAAGAGTGCCTGACCAATTACATTTTCATGATGCTATACTGTGTTTCCCATTATGTTGCCCCCCGCCATCCTGCCCAAACTGGCTAATCACTAGAATTCTGCACATTGTCATTACCAAATCCCTTGACTGCAGTAAAAAAAAAAAAAAAAAAAAAAATCTGCTAGTTCTGCAACAGCTTATATAAATCAAAGTGTTCTAGAATATCTTTACCATTTTATGGATGCAATAAATCATACCCTCAGCACAAAGCAAATGGATATATTGCTACTGAACTCAGATGACCCTTGGAAATACAAGGGAAGATTTTTGCACAACGTCCTCCCTCTTCCAGCTTGAGACTCCTGTTCAATACTTTTACAATAGAGAGGACGGAGTATTACATAATCTAAAGACTCTGACAAAGGGGTTTTTTTGGTGCTGTTTTTTAAATAAAAAAATTCTTAACGTATGGAATCCATTTATATGACAATGCTACTCTATATAGGCACAAGCTGTCTTTACCGTGAAAACTTAGAAAGCAACAAAATCAATAACTGAGACAAGCAGCAGTTTCATTGGTTTTGGTTTGTCTGGGGGAGGTTTCGCAAATTAAAAGTTGCTATTTTGGAAATGTTACTTTTCTTTTCTTTTTTTTTTTTTTACCCTTTCCTTACAGTGTTCCAAACAACAACAGTAAGTTACTGATTGATGTGCCTCAGTTAGGTCATTATCCATTAAAAAAGTCAAGTTTGGGGAACTGAACCAAATTAATTTACAGTTTCTGATATTTGTATACTGAAACTGTAAAAATTGAGGTTGAAATAAAAATTTGAAAGCAAGCAATAACCTGTAAAACACACACAACAAATAGTCTCTAGAGTGTAAACAAATTCAATCTACTTTAAAAGTTTTGAATTACGCTAACAGGAAACATTAGTTACTGATACCATCACTGATTTCTTTGGTTTTGGACTGGGTGACAGCAAGTGATAATTCCTGGAAGGTTTCCGAATGTATATTTTCCACGTAGAAGAGTCTGGGTTTTCTGCAGCATAGCATCTCCATGCAGTCTAGAACAAATGTGTTAAGCAACAGAATAGTTAATCAATCCAATTAGTAGCTCACTGTACAACCAGTAACTTGTAAGCAGCATGTTAGTCATTACTTATTTTTATTCTTAAATTTGCCCACTGGAAACAAACTCAGCATGGTTTAGAACCCCTATATAGTAAATAGAAACCACATAGTTACAACTGGGCAAATCAGAGAGAAAGATCAGTCTTTTCAAGTGGAACTTTTATTCTCATTAGTAAAAAACAAATAATGAGAGAGAACTCTAGACTGGAGTCAAGAAATAGGTTTGAATTTCTTGCTCGGCCCAGTTTCCCTATGTGACTTTTAAGCATTTTGCCTATTGCATCCTGTGTTTCAGGCTCCTACTCAGAAAAAAAACCCCACAATTGTTCTTCTATGCCGCACAAGAGTACTACCAGAAAAATAAAAGGAACTGTGATGAGGTCAGTAGGGCTATATTCTTACAGATAAATGAAACTCAGAGTACAATGGAATAGTACCAGTGGCTAACCAGGAACCAAAACCTCCCTCTTGCCAACCACCAATGCTTAAAGTACCATGTTCTAAGAGCAAAAGGAGGAAAAGCAGGGCCAGGAAACAAGACCAACAAGAGACAAAACACTACTGCATCCTTTCTTAAATGTGTACATATATCTGAGTTGATTAATAATTACTCTCCGAATAAGAACGTGGATCCCCACTTGCACACTACATAAAAAAAGGACACACATATACACAAAATCTAAAGCAGGAAAGGTCAGAAAACAACGGATGAAAGAAACAAAGCAAGGCAGAATGAGAGAGGAAGATGGACAGCAGCTGGAAAGTAAAGGATCAGACAATCACCATATAATTCTCTCCATGGTTAATAGGACACTGGAAGAAACAACTGGCCTATAGAAGAAAACAAGAAGGAATACAGGGAACAATAATCACTCATCTGAGATGTTTCCCTGTCTTGTAGTTATTTTGTAAAGATCATGGTTTAAGAACAATCTTTTTACAAGCTCTTTGTAGCACATTTATTAAATTGGGCTTTCAGAAATCTGAGACTAACAGTAAATCATAATTACTATTAAGAACAGCTAGTCAGCAACTCATTGTCTATCTTCTACTCCTCCTTAACATTTCTGATAGAGGCAAGTACAACATTCTGGACATGTAATCTCAGGTTTCCCAATAATTTGGTGTTGATTTCCCAAAAGAATCAGTGGGAACAGTAAAAAAAATAAATCCATTCTTTACAAAACCATACCATACAGGTCTCAAGAATTTTGGCTAATCTCTGGCTATAACCAGAGTCTTTTTCACATTAACTCGGGAACTGTTTAGTTTCAAGCATAAACTTTACAGTTACCTACTGTTTCCACACAGATCCTGACCTGGAAATCCACACTCACTCATGAAGCCAGGGAAGTAAGTCATATGAGAATGCAAAAATGATATGGCTTAGGTGTACATCTAGTATTCTTTTAAATTTGATCCCTGTGCTTCTAAAGCTACAGGCAGATACTAAATAGAGGGAGGAAAACCTGGAAAAACCTAGAAGGAAACAATACTAATATTTCTCCAGGGTGCAACGCTGGCTCCAGTTAAGTAAAGAATAAAATCTCACTGACCATATTGACACTGAACTGCACCGGCATTTATAATAGAGGGGATCAATATTTTCCTGCCTGTAAGTGATCCTACATGAAAAGACGGATTTTGCAGAATCCCAGTGGTTCCCAGCCACCTATGCTGCTGAGAAGTCCAAACAAGATTTTCCTATTTAACATTATGATTCATTTCCCCTAAATTTGAGTTTAAGAATTTATTTGTCCCAAGGAAACTGAAGCGTATTTGACATTTGTCTTTACAAGCAATAATGCAGTTTTTAAAAGCACCACTTTACATGAAGCCTCCTCTCTGATTTTTCACTACTAAAAGCATATTTCATAACATTTTCCCCAGATAAATTGTTTAATAATTACAGGGTAGCCTTCAGTTTCAATTTTAACCAACTGAATTAAACAGATTGAACTGATTTGGGAGTGTACTTTTCTGCTCATTAGTTCACATTAAATGTTGGATTTCTAAAGCCTACATGTGTAACTCCTGTACAATTGTTAATGGAAAAACTGCCAACAGTTTTGGGGAAAAAAAGCACTATAAATGGAAAGAAATTACAGTACGCAATATGCAGGAACTCACTACCTGTATGAGTGAGGCAGCAGCTGGAATTTGACGGTTGAAATGCTTCTGTCTTTGTTTCTGTTGTACCTTTAGAGCAAAGCCTGAACCAAGAATTCCCTGCAGAAAGAAAACACACTTCTTTTTTCTTTCTTTTTTTTTTTTTTTTTTTAAGAGAGGGGAAGGAACCACACATAAACTTGCCAGATTTTGTTGTATTAATAAACTTCTATTCAGCATCATAAAACTCAACTAATTACTTAGAGGAAATGACTTAATACAGCACAGTTTTTAGACTCAGTTATTATTACTTGTTGAAACAAACTGCAAATGCTACCATGCCCTGATGCAAAGCCTGCTGGACTCAGCCCTTAAAGAGGCAGCAGAAATTATATTTCACACCCTCTAAAAGCCTCACAAATTCTTGTGTAGAGGAATAGCAGAATAGGGGGAAACACCAACCTTGATGTGCTTAACTTCATTTTTATGAAAAAGACAACTTTGTCATGGCATGACTCAGGTCCTGTGGTACAGTAATTTCTATTTCCATATATTAATCCATGGTGGGAGGGGAGGAGAAAGGATGAGGAAAAGGAAAAGGCATGTTTCAAAATGGTCAAGACTTCAGTGAGTTCAACAGGAGGCCATCTAATTCACCCTCAGGACAAAGTCTAATGGCACTGGATGGTGTACAACCTGAACTAGACTCCAAACGTAGTATAGCTATGAAGTCCAAATTTAAGTAAAGAGCAAGTCATTTATGTAGTCATTTGCACAGTTATAGACATATGTAACACAAGTTTTAGTAATGCAGGTAAAAATGAAATCTTCCATAAATCAGCTTACATGATTACACCTACTCAAGGAAAGCACAGTTCTTTTTCTACACATATCAGAAGGCATCAGAGCAGCCAGGGATCTTGGCTCAACCTCTAAGAACTGTATTAATCATCAAGTGCTTTGAAAGGAACAAGAAATGCCCTTCTTATTATGTTCATTTAGTAAAGATCAAAGAGGTGATGATGCTCAAACATCACGTACTTGGGAAAAGAAGGGTCATTTCTAGATCCAGAAGCCATACCAGTTGCATTTAGGCACAATTACTTTTGACTGTGATCTCGGCCACAGATCTTAAAATGGCAACAAGACAGCATGCAATAGAGCTTAAAAAAAACCCTAAATTTCCCCCTTGAGCCAACTCACAAGAACAACTCAGTAAGAAAATCCCACTGATAAAGGGGTATTTGTTGTTGGTTTTGCTTCAATAGAGATTAGGGAAATGCAACAGACAAACAAAGCATGCCTGTGAAGGCATGGCCTTTATGGCATTTATAAAACACCTTTGCTAGCATTCAAGCCTGACTTTACAAAACCCACCAAAACAAACATATCACCACCAGCCCTCAGTAAGTGCCAAAAAGTAGTTTTTGGCATTCTTCATACAGATCATTTACCAGATCTCTCTTTTAAAATAAATGTGAAAGATATTAGAATGAGGAGGGAGGGAAACATATGCTCTAATGGCAAACTGATGCTGGACAATTTAAAAAACAACACTTAAATATCCTCCTCTGCTAAAGGTTATGTACCTTTAATGTAAGCAACTAATTTTAATCCACAACTGGAGTTTAGTAGCTACTATTTCACCCTGGGAAGAATTTTTGTGACAGTCCTGGCATAAAAGTATTCTTATCCATCCTGTACTATCCCCACCATTTCTCTGCCACAACTACACAAATATCTGCCAACACAATTGTCCAGTGTCATGGAATTGAAAAACCTGCAGAAAAAAAATAAACATTTTAACTGCAGCCTTCAGGTGGTACAAATATTTTAAAAGCACAATTCGGGAGTATTGCTAAATTTGTGAAAAACATACCTTTAACTATCCCTGGCGCTGAATATTTGAGCTTTCAAACCACGGCCCAGGTTTTGCTGATTTTGAATTTACTCTTAGTACTCAAGGGCCTTGTTTTTTGTTTGAAAGTACTTGGGAACCTGTTTTCAGTGCAAACAAAGTGCCATAACAGCTCTAAAGGGTCAGCTCTAAGTCACTCTTGAATATGGGACTTTGGCCATGGACAGATGCTGATTTGGTGAAGAACTGCAGCAGAGTCCCTGACTGCTGGTGGTTGTCTCTCTGCCAGCAACACCTTTTTGTCAGCTTTCTAGGAGGAGGATGTGTAGGAGAACCCTACGGTTCACCTTGGACTCAATAAGTTGAGTAAACTATGAGTGAATGGCTTAAAAAGCCAAAACACCACTAAGTTGCTGAGTCCAGAAGTAATTAGAAATAATTTCCTTTACACTTCTGAGATGGGCAGAAAAAGAACTTTGAATTAAACATCTTTTTCTCAAATACATCCCAAAACTAGTGTTGCATACAAAAACCACTGCATATTTACTTAGCTACTTATAGAAGCACTTTTTTTTTTAATAAAAGCTACATATATTTCAAATACAACATAAAATTTTAATATAAAGCTTTCATGATATCAGGAGAAATGAAATATTAAAGAATCAATAACAGAAGTTTCCAAACTGATAGCAAAACTACAAGATAACCTACCGCAGGTAGGGCAAAAAATGAAATTGCAAATACTGAAAAACACGATGCAATGGTCTTTCCTATCCAGGTCTGAGGCACTTTATCTCCATAGCCAATAGTGGTAACAGTCACCTGCAAAGAGAAACACAAGAGAGCATTACAGCAAGTATCAACGAGGCAGCTTTGGGTCATTGTTCTCTCTTCTTTCCTATTTATTTTAAAGAAATTTTAGCTGCATTAATGACAACAACTCTCCAGGTTTGCTTCCCTGTCTAATACTAGATGGGAAAACGTACAAGAAATTGAATTACAACAAAATATATGTTTAAAATCTTGCAAAGTAAAACCATTAGTTGAAGTGTACATCGCTGAAGCAACTGTACAGCACATGAAGTTATGGGATATAGGCTGCTTACCCATGTGATACAGTTTCCTTAGTTAAAGGCTGCCAACAATTCTGAATTGGCGATTTTGTTTATGGGCAGGAGATGTTTGCTGAAAGTATCACGTAAAAGAGCACACACATATTGTAACCGTGCACTATGACTGGGGTTAGACATGAAGTGTTCTAGAGATAATATTGGTATAAATAGCAAGAGAAGTTGAAAAATTTCCATGTAGTAAAACAGTCTAATGAATCACCAATTCATATAAAACATTGAGAGCAAGAACAGATAATTTAAAGCACACATGCAGGAAACATCTGTTGAGTTTGCCTTTCAAAACACTGAAGCAAATATTACCACCACAGTGATGTAGCATAACAAGGCTTAATAAGTAATTATTTGCATGAGCTCAAGGAAAGAATCTATTTGTTTGAAGCAGAAGGCATCTGAGAGCAATTTTAATTCACCTATGTCACCAGCTCTTTCTGAATCTGGAAATTAGATCGTTATCTGTGACTTTGAAGAAGGTTAACCAAATCAGAGCATGGGAAACCACACACTCAGGCAGCTGAAGCACACCTCAATTTCTGGTTTTTCCGACTTTCTTCTGACAATATGGGCCTTCAGCTGCCCAGGGCACAGATGTTGGTCCCACAGTAACACACAGAGGCCATGCCCACCTTGCTCCGCAGCTGGCTCACCTACCCACCTGCTCTAACACACACTACCAGCAACTGCAGAAACGCAGGCAACGCCCAGGGCAACATCTCTATGGGAGAAGGGAAGGGAAGGGCAGATTTACAGAGGCAAGACGGCTGTTAAGGGGGCGAAGGATGGAGAATGTGGCTTTGGGGAAATAAAAGCTCATGACAAGCGCTTCGTTAAAGGTATGGCTGTCACCCACTTGAACAATAGTCCATTCCTACTAAAAGATGAGAAGGAAATCCCGTGGATGTAAATTTTGACCTGTGCTGTACCTCAAACACACAAAGCAAGCCATCCATACTTGAACTGTCCACCCTCTAAGCAAAACCATCATGTGTCAGTCAAACACATGACAAAGGGGCAGCTTTAGCTGCTTGAGGTGGTGATGTTTATATTGCAGATTTATTGATGGTTGCTGACACTCAAAATATTCAAGTATTAGCTTTTAATTTTTAATACAAATTTTTTTGTATTAATTTAATTTTTAATTTAATTTTTAAAAATTGGCCTATTTTCAAAACTGGTTCATCCTCTAGAGAAGTATTTTAAATAACGTAAGTACCCAAGGACCATTGCCTGTGTTCCTGAAACTGTCATTAAAAAACTACCTTAATTCAGGACCTGATAATGGGCTGAAGGGGTGATGTCCTCTCCTTACCTACATAAGAGGGTGGCTTGAAAAAGAAATCCTAACGTCTAATTACAATTTCACATTCAAAAACACAGTAGGAAAAAGGAACTATAATCATGGGACAAGTTATGGCCTCCAATACCTTCTTACAGAAAAGATTGAGATAAAGTCATGGTTTATTCCTCCATTTTTGAAAAAAATATTATAAATCCTTGTAATTGAAAAACTTTATCAACTATTCCGTGTTACAATCTTAAAATCATTTTGAAATATACACATTACATAGAAATGTGAAAAGAAATAGATGCTTTTGAGCTGACTGAAGCATAACTGAGGAAGAATTCATACACATCTAAGAAGTAATTATCTCCCCTTTTCCACCACACCCCTACCCACCCCTTCTGAATTGGTCTGTATGAATCATCAGCGACACCAAAAAAGTCTTTCCTATGATGTTTGTTTTGGAAGATTTTTAAAAAAAAGGTCTTGGAAATTGGGTTGCAAATCAAAGTCTGTGTTTAATTTAAAATTTTCCCTCCTAACTCTAAATCATCTATAAGTACATTGTATTCCAAAATTACATTTTCTTTTTTTCCCAAAATATATGATGCTGAAACCTTGTATGTTGAGCTTCATGCCCTAAATGACATTTTAAAGTCAGATTATAACTCCCTAAATTGTACAATACTAATTTTACAGTTACAAAACAGGATATTATAATGGAAATACTGACTCAACTTCTACTCTAGCATAGTAAACATGTTGGCATAATGAAATTAAATTGATACAAGAGCTCACACATTACATTTCATTGAAAAGCTGCATGTAAAACAATTGTTCTAATTAGGAACAAAACAATTTTCACCCACTGGCTATTTCAGAACTTTGATCTGATGAACATCACCACAGGCTTTGGTATTAAGACTAATGCTTTTCCTTTTAAATATGCATCAATAGTCTGAGGGAGGGAATATGAAGCAAAAACCCACATAGTGAGAAGAAATAGTAATGTTTGTCAGCACTGAACAGGAAGGGATTTTATTCCAGGTTCTGTCAGGCTAAAGCGAGCACAGAAAACTAATCAGGTAACTAAGGATGTTTTGTCAGTGAAATCCTTGCTGTGTGCCTTGCAAAACTTTGGGTAGTTAAACAGCTCTAAAATACAGGAATGCATGATCCTGAGGTATAAAAAGGCAGCCAACACAGCACTAAGGAAGCAAACACAAGGGAAAAGATTTAAAAAGTAAACGGGGGAAAGTCACCTTGTAGAAAATATCTTAACTACTTAATTTCTAAATGCAGCTTCAAAATCAATTGCACTAGGTGTTGTTTTGTATACCAGACAGCACTCAGAATTTTCTGATCCACTTGCAACACCCGTCTTGATTAAAGCAAGTAATACAAGAACAACATCCAGTGATATACCAGAAATACGGACCAGCTCCCTGACTCGATTTCAATTGAACTACAGTAAATTCCAGAATGGTCTGAATCCTCTCCTGTACACACAAGTGTTAAAAATGCATTAGAAGCCCTTCTGTTTCTCGACATCTTATTCAGTCAACTACATTCATGCAAGTTGAATGTAACACACAAACTTCCCTCGCTGCTGAAATCCAGGCAGCACAAGTGCAAACAGATCAATGTCCTGTTTTTATTTTACTATGAATTACGCTATATAAAGCTAAAAATCCCCCTAGTGACATTTCTGTATTTTGGATTCTTTACTAAACAGCAATACTTTTTCCTTGTGCACATAAGGATGATGAGAAGAGATTCACGCAACAGAAATTCCTCTTCCTGCTCCCAATCACCCCTGCGTGCATTGCAGCACTCTGAGAAGACCCAAGCTGCATCCTTCAAAAGAACAAGCTAAGAAACTGTTCTACAGGTCACAAATATTTTGAAACACTGGAATTAAAACTGCAATGTAAAGCTGAAGAAAGGACTTTTTGGTCACTACAGTTACAAACATTGGAAGGAGATGTTCGGATTCTTTTTCTTCTTAAAATTTCAAAGTTATTTTCATGCAGGCTCACACCATCATTCTCAAAGCAGCTGAAGTACACAACTGAGACACAACCACCTCGGAAGGACACTGAAGCACTTCTAGTAACCTGGGATATGGAATGAAACAGAACTGCACATCCAGTTGCAAACACAACAAACACAATACGTTCCCCCCTCAGTGTCATGTCTCTCAAATAATAGATCCTCAGGGTTGCCTCTTGGATAGTAGTTCAATATTCTCTTAAGGTGTCGTTTTCAATCACTGCCGGTTCCGAACAAATTAATGGCCACTCTAAACCTCCTAATGAAAAAGTGGCCCGAACTAAACATCTTCACTTGCGAGATCACAGAGAGAAAACAAGAAGAGTCTTTTAAAAGACCCAATTTGAGCTAATTATTGAAATTTAAATGAAAGATAAAATCCTTTATTAAATTATTTTTTCTAGGTCCTGACATAGAAAATCATCTCTATTTTAAAACACTTTGTTTCATCAAATGGAAAACAACTTTTATTTCTGTGTTCCTACCTCCTTGATATCTTTTATAGAGGTTTAAAGATTTGGTAATTAGGAAAATAAATCCCAAGAGTGTTCCCTAGATGTAAGAATATCTACACCTGCACTTTTGTAAGTAACAATTTTAAAAGGTTTCTCCACTTCTACCCCATAGCTCTTCAGTGACTGAGAACAAAACGTAGTTGCAACTGCTTATGGAGTTAGAGCTCTGAGATGAGAAGGCAGCTGCAAAATGAAGAGATTGCTTGCAAAAAGCATTTAAAAATATCTTCATCTTTCAGCCTCTACTCCAACAATCCTTAAAATCACCAATTTCCCCAAAAACCCCTCAAAAACATAATTCCAAAAATTGGAATTTAAAAAAGAAAGGATATAATAAGTCTATAGTTGGTATTCTTGACTTGTAAACTGTATAGAGACTAAAAATGATGTGTTGCCTTCTGTCAAACATTGAAATCAGCATACAGTCCTCAATGGCTTTTTTAATTGAGAAGGTGGGGGGGGGTGGGGAAGGGGTTCTGGATAACACAAGATCTCTTTTATGAACCTGTTTTTAAAACTTACGTGCAACTGTTTTCTAAATTAAATTGGATCTCTTCTAATTTAGCCAAAGTTTTATGCCATATGCAGTTTCAAGTGGTATTTCCTGTAACTTTTCAGCAAAGTTTTCACATAACTTTCATTTTTGATTGACATTAAGCACATACTGACAGGCTTAGCTAAATAGGACATGGTTTTAGGGATGCTTAGAAGTAAACTTGTAAATGTTTTGTTGAATTTGGTCCTTAGTCAGAAAGTGTATCTTCTAATCTATAATAATTAAAGGAACAAGAAATCCTTAACTAAAGCTGTTACTTGCAGAAAAGTGCTTGATCCAATTCAAAGCAGCAGGCACAGAGTAATATTCGTGCATGGGTATATTCAGTAATTGCTTGTGGCAAATACTGTTCGTGATCAAAGAGACTGTTAGCACAGTCCACATAATGGTTTTCCTAACAGGTGTTTGTTACAGTGTGAAGGTTGGAAATTATGTACTCATTCAGTGGATGTCGAAAGAAGAGCTCTTCTCAGTTGGTCTGAAGCATGATTGAAAGGAATGGTAAAGGACAGAGGGGGCAAGGGGGAAAACCCAACAACAACAGAACAAAAACCCATAAACAAACACTAAAATGCACAAAATCCCCAGGGACAGTGAGCAGGTAACATTCTCTGAAGGTAGTCATCTCTGACAGAGTCAGGAAGAACATTTATCATAATTTTTTAAGCATTTTTTAATATTTTTAATTAATTCTTGTTTTTATTGTCCTGAATCTATATTAGGTCTTTAAGACTATCAGCCTGGACACGAAGGACAAAACAAGCAAACTGATTTTGAATACTGGCACTGGGGAACTGAAAGATGCATCACATTACTTGTATTTTACTTGCTAACAATAAATCTGTCTTCTGAAAGACATACAGATAGGCAGCCACTGGCAGAATTATTTATACAACTCGCACTGCATTCAAAACCAGCAATAATATAGACAAATCTTTAGGCCATAAGATAACCTTAGGTTTCCTCAAGAAGCCCATAACTGACATGGTGAATAGCTACAGCTCAGAGTTCTCAAGGAAATTGAAATTAAGCCCAGGAGGCCAAATTATGTATGAAAATGGAAAAGCAATATAGATTTATAAATAGCAACAATGACAATGAAGAACATTTAATGAGAAGTTATGCACCCTATGGGTACGCCTATAGTCAGCAAAGCACAGTAATATAAAAGTACCCAATTCCAGATGCAGTTTAATTGTGGAAACACAGACCTTTTATATGGTTTACTTTAGCTATGTTATGTATTCTATTACTCCTGCCCAAAGAATTTGTTTCACAGTGTACACACATACTGAGATAACAAAAAAGCATGACATTGTAGAGTGAGAAAAGGGATGTGAAAACACTATGAAGGACTTTTTGAAGCATCCTCTGTTATGTAAGGTAAGTGCACTTTCAGAGAAGTGAGAGCAGCTGTGTTGCCAGAGGGATCACATCTCTGTGATGGTGTCTGAGACAGGAACTGTGAATTATCCTCTTCCACATGTTCAGTTCAAAACAGACTGAGACAGGTTCCCAGTGACCAGAATTTGTGATGTTTAACTGATTCAGAAAATTCTGGCTAAAACATAACCCAAACTTCTGAGTTAGACCACTTTGAGAAGGCTTTTGTGTGAGTTTGAGACCTTCATTAGGAAGAATCCTTGTGACCTCCCAGTTATTCATAGAATCCTGGAATGGTTTGGGTTGGAAGGAACCTTACATACCACCTAGTTCCAATTTCCCTGCCGTGGGCAGGGACACCTTCCACTACACTAAGTTGTTCAGAGCTCCACCCAGCCTAGTCTTGAACACTTCCAGGGATGGGGCATCAACAACTTCTCTGGGCTAACTTCTCTGCCCTAATTTTACAGAGCTTTTTCCTAGCAGAAAGAATATTACAGTATCAAAGTATCATGAAGAATATTACAGTATCAAAACACCAGAAATGGACGGACCAGAATTCATTTCAGTTTTGTTCCGCTAAATCTTTTTAGCAGTTAGCAGAAACATATTAGAGCAGAACAAGGACACTAAATCCTACTTTTCATATTAAAGAAATTACATTATGTGTTTGTTGAATGCAGTCACACTTCAGGTGGCATGCTGCAATACAACAGAAGTTTAACAGAGAAAGAATATTATCATAATTAAATTTATTGCTTAAATAAGTTTACTGTAATTAGGAAGCAAAAATAACTGGCATGCCTATTAACTGAGAAGTAATTCCATGAAAGGAGAATATTTCAATATCCTAGCAGATCGTGTTGCTTCTATGGAAGGTTTTACTGTATTTTCAGTCAGACAATCTGGTCTGCCACATACTCAATTTTTAATGGCAACGCCAATGATGACATGTGTTTTTAAATGCAGCTACATCTGCCACTGTTAATTACTGAGTCATCTGACCACTGTAGTGGAAAATAAAAATGCCATAATGACATGAAAGAACTGAAAAAACTACTTGACAGAAAGCCATTTCCCTGTGCTACACAGTAAGTCTTCTGATGCTAAGAAAGCCTGTATGTAACCATGGCAGACAGCAAGAAGAAAGAATCCTGCAGCAGATCATAGTGGCAAAAACAATACAACAAAGCCTGTTGTTTTCAAAGAGAGCTGCATATGCATTTCAGCACAAGGAGACCTGCAATAGACTTGCTCATCAATAGATCTTTCCTTCCTGAAACTGCAAGTGGTTCTGTTTGTAGAGAGAAGACTATATAAGCACAAAGACAGAGAGGTTTATTAAAAATATTTCTTAATTATATATTTCTTAAAGATATCATTTTTTTATTCACAAAACGAAGGTGTTAGTCCTATCATTCTAATACATAACACATATTAGTAGTCTTCTTTCTAAACAAAAAAACCCAAAACAAACAAAAAAGATACAATGCCTTTTGATTTAAAGCAGTAAAGAAAAAGCTCTAGAAGATCAGCATATTTCAAAAATGCAAGCACAGTATCATTAGTGATGCCTATGCATTTTAAAGATCTGTAGCACTTAACGATGATAATTTGTTTTATTAAGCTAATAGAATTAAAGAAGATAACAAGTCATGACTTCAATGCTAACCATAAGGAAACACAGCTTCCAAAAAGTGTCCTTTTTTGAACTGTAATAGGAAAAGAAAAGGGAAACAATTACAGATGGGAAATCCCAGAACAAAACAGCCAACCCAGTATTTGAGTATCATGCGAGAAAAGAAAGAGGGAATTGTTACTATTGAAGAAACAACAAAATTCAAAGGCTTAGAAAAATATAATCCCAGAATAGAGATGTCAAAGTAGCAAATACAGATAAAAAAAGAAAACAGAGACAGCAGTCACTAGCAACATGAAGAAAGCAGAACTTTATTAGCAGAGCTAAAGATGGATCTACACCAAAGTGTGGCAGCACCTCAGAGTAAACCTGAGAAATCTCTAAAATAGATGGTGTGTGGATACAGCACAGGCAAATGTCACATAAGGATACTATGTAGCTTCCAAAGCAATATAACCACTTTAGAAGAGTCCTGTGACTGGGTTTCCTAAGCATCTTAGATGCTCCTTGTTCCAGAATTAGTCTGTTCTCAATAAACTGGGAATTACTGTCACAAGTCAAATTGCAAAGCATAGATATCTGTTTAAAGGAAGAAAAGATGGAAAACCAAAGCCTAAAGACCACTCCCCTCAGAAAAACTGCAGCTGTGATTTAGGAAGACTTATCACCTTAGATGGTGGAACATTACCATATGAAAAGTAGAAAGAAATTATCACTATAACAGTAAGGAAAGAAAGAATAAAAACCAGGACTCCTGTTTCTACATTTTTTAATACATAATTTGATCTCTTCAGATCACATAAGACTATAAACACCAAACAAAACTACTGATCATCTATAGTATTTTCATAGTTTCACAGAATTATAAAACCAGAAAGTATATTGATGCAGTAAGAAGCCATTTCAGAGTGCTGTTCTTACTCCATGCTTGCTTGAATTTTACTCCACATTGGACAGTGTTAACTACTTTGAGCATATGTGAAATTGCTATACTTACTACTCCCCACCACAGGGCATCTGCATAGCTGCCAAACTCTGTTTCTCCAGAATCATTTACAGCATCTTTCTCAGCCAGGTACACAAAATAAGAGGAAAAAATCAGGCCCAGAAATCCAATGTAGAGTGTAGTTATCAATTCCTGCAACGAGAATAAAAATAACAGCATTATGATATCATTGAGACACTTAAATTACCAAACACTGATGGGTTATAAAAGCTAACTGGAAGAGAAGAATGCAATCTCAGCAATTAATAAACATTGACACTGACTGCTGGCTGTGCAATTTAATAAAACTCCACTGAGCTCAATGGTGAAAGAATTTACACCATGGCTGATGACTTGGCCCAGCATGCACATTGCCAACACAGAGTCAGAACAACCTCTTCACTTGCAAGCAGGACTCATTAACCTTCTGGTCACCAAAAAGCAGTTGGGTAACTTTTTCCAACAGCGCCAGATTCAAAACAACTTTGGAATTTAAATACATATTTTAAGAAATATTCAGACCAGTTTTGAGAAGTCATTTTCTGTCGTTAAGTTCAACTACAAGTCAAAACTTGCCAAAGCAGCAGTGACTATTTTTAATCTTTTAGGAACTTCTGTCCCCTTGAACAAGGAAAAACAAACATACTTGGTTAAAATAAATGACTCCACACTAAATATAACTGACATCATCAGCATCTCTGTCTATGTGCTGTTCTGACTGTAAGGGCATTTGCACCAATTCCGCAGACTGCCCGAACTTACCTGTCTGTGTATGAACACCACTGATCCCAGCAGCCTCCATGTGCCCCCCTGGCGATCAACATGCAGCATTCGTAAAATCTGCAGAAAACGGATGCCCCTGGAACAAAATTTTTAAATTAAGACAGTAAAGAAGATACTAAAGACACAGGAGAAGAAAGAGTTGGAGAGGGGAGGGCTGTGTCATCCACAGGACCATTTTAAGAGACGTACAGTATTTTATGTTAGACTTGGCAGCCTGTCTCCTTTCACTGCTTTCATCAATCCTTCACCTTGTTTGTTACAAATAAAGCCTGGAAAGACTGTGCAGGGGAAGGACTGACCTCTGTACACGAGGCTGGTAAGGATAACTCAAGGATTCAGGAATTTTGGACACAAACTGTGGATGCTCTAGAAATCATTCATCAACTCATACTTGACATGCTAACCAGGACG
Source organism: Acropternis orthonyx (assembly GCA_035583155.1). NCBI lineage: Eukaryota > Metazoa > Chordata > Aves > Passeriformes > Rhinocryptidae > Acropternis > Acropternis orthonyx. Next base: position 15,689,921 of record JAWWEU010000158.1, read on the forward strand.
GGAAACAACACACAGAACCAGCCAACTGATCTGATTTCCTTACCTTTGAGGCATTTCATAGGCAATTTGAACCAATAATACTTTAAAATACTCTTTATGGGAGCCACTGCAATCCCTGAGCATTGCTCCAGCTAACGTGCAGAGCACAGTAAGCTGCCACGTACTTTCTCATTCAAGAAAACCAAGTGCTGTGACCTTTCTGAGCACAAGGTGGATTCAGTCCATTGGGATTTCACAACGACTAACTGTAGGCATTTTATGAAGACCCAGTTTGAAGACACGATATGAAGCATGAAAAAACTGCTATAAACCTAAGCCAAGAAACTAAAACAGAATTTGGATAGAACCCACCTAGCTGGGAAAAGGGGCAAGCAGTATGTGCATCTCTACCCCCACCAGCCATAAATGAATTACAAGAAGATTTTATTTCCCCTGCACTTAACAGCATCACTGTTTCATGGATGTACATGATTTGTGATCTACTTTGTTACAGGACACTGACCAGCGACTTGTTTTCTTCTGTAAGATTTGAAGCAGGAGGTAAAAAAAAAAAACCCCAAAACCAAAGAAGAACCAAAGAACCTCACCTTACTCAGATAGCATTACTTTCTTTTAATGCATATAATTACCTGATAGCTGAGGTTGCAAAGACTTGACCTTTAGAGCCCACACAAAGAACTATCATGGAAGCAACAACAACAATTAGATCTGGAAAAGAAAAGTCAATTGAAAAAATTAGTTAGCAGCAACTTGCAATACTTCTGCAAGACTGTTACTAGAACTAATTCCAATATTACTTTAACAAGTGGAACAGTCACTCCTAAGGGATATTTTTGTTTATACATCAGAAGATCTCTGTTGTAGCACATAAAGAAAATATAGCCATAGGGTAAGTCAGAAAATTTTACTGGGATGGGTCCCAGACCACCAGAGTCTAGATGAATGAAGAGTTACTCCAAAGCAGCCCGCAACATTTATTAGCTACAACCCATGAGGAATTTCAACAGTTTCTACCTATTCTCTCTTCTGGGTGTCTTATTTTCTCCGCTGTGTTAGACAATATTTTCATTTACAGAGATTCAGGGTTTAATTTTGTATATAATAAAACTGCCTTACTACCATTTCATCTGCTCAGGTCTAAAAGGGAGAGAAAAATTTGAATTACTGTATGAGTCTAATTTAGTTTAAGTCAATCAGGACTGTACTCTAAATCTGTCTGTGCTTCAGGCCTAGTTAATTTTGGAAAAGAACGCTTTATTTTGGAGAATTAAATAGTTCCTCATCCATATCTGGGAAAGTGCAACTGCATTTTACTTTGCAGACTGATTTAAATTGGATGATGATTCAGAACCCTAGTGTTCTAGGTCTCAAGAGAAATGGATTGTGGCCAGAGTGCAAAGATACAGTCAAAGTCTTTTTATAGTTGCAGTCACACCTGAGATACAGATGTTATTTTTATATATGTATGGCTGGATGCACAGAGAAGCTAATTTATGATTGTTAAAATACCCAGTACAAAATTCTGTCATTTATATTCAGCAAAATTGTAGACAGTTTATGAAAACCTATATCTTGTATTCAACAAAAAATGTTTCTGAGTAGTGGAAAAAACTATGTCACAGAACAACAATTACTATTCTTCTATTACAATACTCCTCTTCTAAAATCTGGTTGTAGTAGTCCATTTATTTTTTAAGCACTTCAGAGCAAGGGTCTTTACATACTGGCTAACAAAATATAGATTGATTTTGGATTATTATGTTGCTTTCAGGGGAATTATTCAGGGAATGACAAGCATTCTAAAAAAAATAATGGTTTGTGCCATATATGGAATATAGGGATGTAATTGCCAAGAACACTGAAGTCATTTTAGGAAGCCAGCTGAAGTGAATACCAAGGGAAGTCAGGTGTCCAGCTCTAAATACATCACTGAAAACCATATTTTAATTTAACTCACACACAAAGCAACTACAGTACATCTATTGTGCTCTACCATGCAGTAAAGAGCTCAATGAGAGTGAAAAAGAAACTCATAATAAATTACTCAAATGGCTGCTGGGGGTGGTGGAGGAGGAAAAGCTGTTCAGTATCTTTAAAAAAAATACAGTTGTAGCTCTTGTACAGTGTCTGGGATGTTGAGGTCACAGGAGACAGGACTATGGCCAAGACTCATTCCTGGCAAAGCTTCAGATCACTTGTCAAAAGAAAACATTCTGCTCTTCTGGAAAAACAAACCAAGCTACATTTGTTTTCAAATGACAGTGCCATGAATTCTTGAAAGGAAATTCAGATCTACATTCATGCCAGTGACAAGAGCTCTCGCTAACTTGGCTTCTACTACTGCAGAAATCCGACTTCTAAAAACTTTCAGGGCAAGTTTCACTCACTGTTTACATCAACTTTGCAAGCTGTGCATACTTACCAATGATTGAAATAGGCTTCCTAGCAAAACGAAGCCTTCCCCAGACTCCGACATATTTACTGCGACATCCTGCTGACCATAGCCGAACCACATACTCCGTTCCAAAGAATACCACTAACACAATTTCCTAAAAGAAACAGAGAGGCAACCAGGTTAATTCTCCACTGTGCTTATCTCTTTCAGAATGTACCAGGAAGTGACAAACAAAATGCAAAATCAGGGAGGTGACAAACATATCAACTATACCAAAATGAACTAAAGTAATAGAGAAAAACCTGTAGGAGTAAAGAAAGAATTAAGAGCAAATTTGAATACTTTGATCTCATGCAGTTTGGCTTGTCTACATGTACTAAAGCTGAAAACCATTCTGTGCAATTTACTTGGTTTAACTCAAACAAAAGGTTTCCTGACTGAGCCAAAAAAACCAAGGACAGTCTGCATTTAGTAGATGAGTATTTTTCTAGCTTATTTCATCTGGGGAAGAGGTGTGCTTCACGTTTCATTTACTAGACCAGCTTAACCTCCCTCTTATTTATAGATTTTCAATCTTCCTTTAATCTCACATGGATTGAAAAAAGATTTCTAGTACCCATCGCCAACATGTCAGTCTGCAGGTTCACTGAAAACAATGAGATCTCTAGAACACCTTTCCCATCCTCTTGCCACCCTTTAGGGACTTCAGCAAAAACAGAGATCTTAGTCCTGAAGCATGGCTGGTATTGAGCTACCTGTGAACAACACCCCTAAGCTAAGGTGGGACTTTGGAAATGCCTGCAAAGTGATGGATGTCAAAGACAGTTGATACTCTTGCTGAACAGACAAAGGTACGGTTATGTCCTATTGGGAATGTAGCCAGTGTGCAGATAAACCTTGGTTTTCTACAGACTGGATGATCACAGCAAACTCAGCACAGTTTCCTTAAGCATCAGGGACCTGCCTTATTGGCCAAGTCAATTAATAACAGGCCACATTCTCTATCAGAGCCAGCAACAAAATCTACTTATTGAAATGGTCAAAGTGGTTTGTAATTGAAAACACACAACACATGGCACAAAGAAAAAGTATAGCTGAGAAACAAACCTCAAGGTATCATGGTTACATACATTAAATGCAGATTAAGAGAACAATCTGCTTATTTCAAAGTGTGATTTCATATAAAGAGCAATGGCAGAGAAGACAACATGCTGCTGAACATCTTATCAAGTCCCTTCACATTTCCGTAGGGTTCACTGTTGTTTTGCACAACAGATTTTCAAGCAGGACTCAAGATGATACCTATGATTGTTTTCTAAGTTAACTGAAATAGTCCAGTCAAGACAAATGGGAGGAGTCGTATGATCAGCTTCAAAAATGCAGGGGACATTGCCCTGAATAGTGAGCAAAATAATATGTTTGTATACAGCAAAAATAGTGGGAAAAGTGATAGGCATCAGTTGACCTCACTATAATATTTTTGTGGCTCTAAAACATCCTGACAGCATGAAAACCCTGTTCATCTCAGTGCACTAACTTATTGAAGTTCAACCCTGTGACACTTCTAGAAAAATAAGTAGAACATGAGCCATGATTCTTTCCCTTAGTTTTGACAATTTCATAACCTACACAAGCTGTCAGACGCATTAGAAGAGCTGTCACAATAGTTTATAGTCACTTCTATTCAAGTTAGATTTTTAAGATATAATGAAACTATCCAGATTATTGGTTGTAACAAGTATGTATCTCAGGCCCTTTGACCCAGTCAAGAATGTCTTCTACGACTTCTTTCTGAAAGGATCCAACAGAACACTTTTTCCCCCCCCCCAATTTTTTTAAATTGGACTATTATTAATTTTTCAATAAAATAAAGACGTAACGAACAACATGAATTTTACAAAACCATATATGCAGCAGATCCTTTAAGGAAAACCTGTGTCTTGTGCAGAAGCTTCAAATGCAATGAAACTCTCCCTTTGTCCAGTCAAATGTCATTTACGAATTGCCAGTGAATGGCAAAATTATGAGCTCTGCTTGACAGGAGGCGTGGTCGAATTGTCACAGAAAATAGAGCACCAGAGGCAATCTTTTCTAATCAAGTGATTGTATTCCTTTCACAGACTTGGTCAATAAACCCCAATATCCAAGTGCTCTTCTGTATGCAGAAGGCTAGTACATCTCCTTTCACCACTACTGCAGAGGAAACACCCTTAACAAAAAGACAATACCAACCATACATGGAGCAAAAACTGCCCTTCATTCAAAATAATTCATCTGAGGATGGGATGTATGGCTTCACATCATATGTGATAGCACAGATAACACTGTTCAGCTAGGCCCAAAATCAATTACTAAAAGAACAAGAAACAAAATTCTCTTGGTAGGCAAAGAAAAACCCAGAGAAAAGTTAATTCTTTAGCACAATGGAACCACAAAAAACACCCTGACCAGGCACCGTGGCCTTGTCAGGATCACAGTGTCAGTTTTACAGCATGAAGGTAGAAAGCAAAAGCCTGGATGGTGCTGTAAAGCAGCACGTATTCTCTCCGTAGGGAATTTGCATCAGAGCTGGGCACGTATGTGTTTTAAAGGCCCTCCATGGTTCATTGGCTAACAGGCACACCGGCAAGTATGCAAATGGGGGCTGTCCCAAAGACAATGCGACAGACACGCACTCAATGGTTACTGTCATCCAGCTCTTTGCGTGACATGCAGACAAGCTTAGAGAACACTGATTGTCCTATAGACTCCGGTGACTGGAGGGAACGACCAGTCGGCTTACACCAAGACACATTTTTCACTCCTGACGTTTTGATAAAGGCTTATTGACCTAAATGAGACCCAAGTTATTCAGGGAACATCGGGGGTGAAAGTGCACAAGCTGTTCTTCATGGTCATACACAAAAACGCCAGGTATCCATTAGCAACTGGCAAATTCCCCCTCCCCTGCCCGTGGCTGTGTGACAGACAAAAGTGGTTTTAATATCTTGTGTTGCATAAATCTAATAAGTGGTCTCCTGGGAATGGGGGAGGCTGATGAATTTCTGTCTGTACACACTTATATTAGTGGCCAGAAACTTGCAGAAAACAAGAAAAAAAGCACATTAGAAAATTACACCTTTCTAAGCTAATAAAATATTGCCTGCATTTTCCTGATTAAGAGCTTAGAATGAAATTTACATGCACTAGCAGGATGCCAACCTGATTCTTAGTTCACTTATGCTGGTGGCAAGCAGGGCTAATTGAGCAGCAATGCCTTAAACATGAGAATTTCAGCAAATCTGAGTTGCACTACAGATTTTGGTCCACTGTTTCTTCAATATTTTCTCCTAATTGCCTGCTTACCACCTACCTATTAAGAGCACGGTATAAACCTTCGTGTTTCTTGCAATGAATCAGCTAGATTGAAACAGGGCTTCAAAAAGCTGATATATGAAAATAGAAGAATGAAGTGCCAAGCGGACAGAGCAGATGCAGAGAATGAGTGAAATAAAAAATAAAGCAACATTCAGCACCAGGGAAAACTAAAATATAGAGGAAATTAGCTGCCTGCAAAACACTAGTGAGCACAGTAATTAAAGCTCAGTGAAGGGGTTTTCTTGGTTAAAATTACATACACGCAAGAACTACACTATGCAAGGACCCATTCAACCCTGTGTAACTTAATTGTGATCTCCTTTTTAAAAGGTGAAAACAGAAACACAACACTGAGATTAAATATTTATATGGTATAAAGAGCCCTCTAAGTCATGTACATTCATACTATGGGCATACGGGGTCCATTGTACTTGAGAGGAGGTACTTTTTTTTCCCTTTTAATTACTATTGGTTTGTACATGGTACCCTCACTTCTGCCATCCTTCCTGCTCAGTCCAGGCATATGCTTAGAGCCATTTTCCTGCCTCCTCTGTCACATAATCCCAACACAACTATGTACCAGATTAAGTCCGAATGAAAAGGTAGAGAGAATGGATATGAAATACACATGTAGATCACTTTCTTGAAGAGCTCTAACAGTGCCACTATGTCTTCAGCTGTCAACAATTCACATGTAAATTCACAACAATTTCAACTAAAAGGAAGAGGTAGACAAGAGGAGTGTAACAAGCCTTGGACATTTCTACTGAGGTACAGTACTTGGTGAAACTACAATAGATGTCCAGGGAGCCATTTAGCAGAAACCAGGGAATGAACTATTTCTCATAAAGACCAGTAAAGGAGCTGGAGTCCCCACTCATGCATTGGCGCAGGAGTGGGATCAGCATGTGGGATGCACTTCAGAAGTCTCAGGACAGATTTTTTTTTTCAGTGCATCTCACTACTAACTTCACAGTTTTAACACAGAAACACAAGTTTCTTTGAGCTGATCAGATGCTACATGAACAGCCTTGGGAATTGCTTCAAGTATAATGAAACAAACAGCAGAACCCTCAGCCTGAAAAAATCGTGGCGTAACTTTATCACCTGGCTACAGTACAGGTCTCATCACCTCATGAAGACACTTAGGTAGATGAATAAAAACACAGCTCCCTGACAAATATATCCATGCTATCTGTTATTACAGCCCACACCTGCACAGTTCCCAGAGTATTTTGCTAATAAATGCATCATGAAAAGCCCTTCCTACACTACTCGACCCCCACTGGATTGGAAGAGCTACAATGTTGGGAGGCATCCAACATCTGCAATGTGAAATAAAGTTCAGTAGCAACTCCAAAAGGACAGAGTTCTGAAACTTAGCTGAATGCTTTTAAGCAATTAGACAGATTAATAGTTTGGGGGAAGAACAAACACAACAAAACTGATATAAAATAGAACAGGACACCACAAAACCAGCTATTTAACAGAAAAATAAATTGTCTCTGGAGGCTGAGAAAGCACCTGCATAGAGAATATATTGCCTGAGGCCCTGCCTGTAGACCTCAAAGCTGCAACCAGTCATGGAGCATCACCAATGTTCAGGCAACTCTTTGATGTGGGAGGACTAGATGAGGTCATCTGAAACCTGTTTTGAACAAGAATGCCTTCACTCCAAGTCTAGACTTTTTTGAATGAACTCCATACATGTAAAAGAGGTAAAATACATATTTTAGGATCAAGGAGGCAAAGCATGCCACTATGTTACTCTGACTGACTACTGAAGATGACACACAACTTGTTGCATTTGCCGTAGAGGTGCCTGCCCTAAGAGAAGGACAAATGACAAGCACAGGAAAACAAGAGGTGTTGGTGAGGGGGACAGCTTTAAGACTAATAAGCACACAATTCTTGTACTGTAAGAATTTCCTCCCATCCCAGTATTTTACTGAGAATGCAACTCTTACCCATCTCTACCATATCAGAAGCTCTATTACGTTATCCTCATTGGAGAGATCAATAACATTATTCCCAGGATTCTCTCAAATCTGGCTTTTTTTCCCAGATTCTAGCTTCAAGGATGATAAAGGTCCCATGAATTCCTTTAAACAATGAAGTAATCTCTTGTACAGCTTATATAGGGATTGCACACCAACCAGCATTATCTCAGCTACAAGATTCCCATGGCACTACTTGCACTGAACCTATTTTTCAGGCAATGAAAATGGAAGATCTCTGCTACAGAGCTAGTGCACCGACAATAAAGTGGAATGGTAACCTCCTCACAATCTCAGGCAGCAGTAGGGGAGTGAGGACAGTGCCACAAGTTTTCACAAGTCACGACAAGTTGGTCTCTGAAAGAGCCAAGCAAGGGCACAACAGATGAATGGGACACTTGCCAGCAGTCAAGGGCAACAAACAGGCTAAGCATATTCACCAGCAGTGATGCAGCATGTATCTACTCCTCAAAGGTCAAAAAAAGCAGGAACGTGTCTTTTGTAAAACAATCATAGCCTCATAGAACAGTTTGGGTTGGAAGGGACTTTAAAGAGCATCTAGCTCCAACCACCCTGCCACGGTCCCTAGACCAGGCTGCTCAAAGCCCCATCCAACCTGACCTTCAACACTTCCAGAGATGAGGAATCCACAAGTACTCCAGGCAACCTGTGTCAGTGTCTCACCACACTTACAGTAAAGAATTTCTTCCTAATGTCTAATCTAAACCCGCCCTCTCTCAGTCTGAAGCCATTCCACCTGCTCCTGTTACTACATGCCCTTGTAGAAAGTTCCTCTCCAGTTTTCTTGTAGCCCCTCTTTAGGTACTGGAAGGTGCTATCAGGTCTCTCTGGAGTCTTCTCTTGTCCAGGCTGAACAACCCCAGCTCTCTCAGTCTGCCTTCATAGGAGAGGTGCTCCAGTCTGATCATCTTCATGGCAATTTACACAGAAAGGGTAGCATGCAAAAACCAAACCACTACAGGCTACACAGTAAGTAGTTCAGAGAGAGATGGAGCCCATTTCTCGGCACACTGTTCACCTGACACATCAGGGCTTGCAAAATGCTTCAGACAGCACTTCTGTATAGCTCGAGCAGGATATGCAAATTAACAGCAGCAAAGACAACTGTTTCTTCTAATCTCACCTACTTTGTAGGGAGGGGCCCCTCTTCATTCTGTGGAGAAAGGCAGAACTTTTTCCTGAAGGCCGTACTGTACTTTCTAAGATACAGAGAACAGCAAAATCAGATGGCCTAGGCAAATAGACAGAGACAGGCACCAAGCTCAATAAAGTAAAAATTCCAACTTGATGAAGTACAGATCAAAAATAAAAAGACAAATGGTTACTCATATATATAAACACTTACTGAGCTACAGCAAGTCCCAAAAGTGCTATTAAAGACTGGGGATTTTTCTCCCTCTACTTACTCTCCTCACTTCCAAAGATCTTGTAAATTACATCTTTCCAAAGAAGACAAATAATGCTAAATTCTTTAAAAATGTTTAAGTCCAGAACACTTGGTGTTCCTTCCTTTCAAGAAGCTTAGTATCATTTGTTAAAATTCTTTATCTAGCATATTTGGCACCAAATGCTTAAAAAGGCAACAGAAAGCAAAAAACATGGTATTACCATTACATTTCTACCTTCAGAGGGTGATAATTAATCCTAAGAAGTTACTGGGCATCATTAAAGTTCCATTATTAATGGTTTTAATCAAGATGAAACAATGTTTCCAGAAGCGTTCATGCTCTGAAGAAAAAGGATGCTTACTAGGAGACAGTTAGAATAGTTGATTGTACCAAAGCTTTTTTATTTTCCCTTAATGAGTGCAGAGAGCACAGAACAATTGCACTGGGACCACTAAAGAATACTGCAGGCCTGCAATTTTACATTGAGATTTTTCCAAAGGCTCCTAGCAAGTAAATCCTATTGAATTTCAATAGGAGTTGGGCACCTAACTCCCTGAGGTGCATTTAGAAAGGCTTTTGATTTCCTTAGCTCTCCTCTCACTAGAGGTTTCAGCCAAATCCAAATGATGGCAGAGGACATTTTTCCACCAGTCTCAGAAGGCCTCAGATGTCAGTGGTGTAACTTTGCACATGAAGGCACGGTCACAGAGCACAGCTGAGTTAGAACAACTTTCCATACCGTCACCCCTGCACAAGCCTCTTCACAACGCAGTTGCCTTTAGCCTCTGAACTTAGTTGCTGATGATATCCGCCAGGAATTTACAGACGTGAATTAAGCTGGGCTTGCACATTTGGTTTATGGCACTCGCTTTAGTGTGGAGTTCTCCCCCATCACAAAGTATGCTCAAGAATTAGGCTTCAAATCCAAAGTATTTGGCAAGAGAAAGGAAGTCTCAACATGCTAACAGTGATGCAAAAATGATTAAAAATCCCTATTACTTTCTGTTTATTATTCAGGGCTTCATAAAAATCTCTAGAAGGAATTCATTCAGGACTCTCTCCTTCAAAGTGAAAAATGCTCTGGCTTCTACCCGGTGCAGCAGATGCCTAATTTTATATCTCGCTGAATTCAAAGGAAAGATTCACCTAAACTTAAGATGAATGACACACACAGAGGTCGCAAAGATGCAAACTCATTCATTTGTATATACCATATACTTATACAAGTAGAAAGGAACTGCTACTGACTATTAAAAAAAAATAAAAATAAATCAGTGTAAGTCAAGCAGCCCATACTTTTACATTACAGAGAATTTCCCATAAAAACACTATTTGCACAGTGGTTGCTTTCCTTGATCTGAGTATTTTTATCTTGTCAAGTATCCGTTGCATGCTTTTTATTAAATAAGCTTCCTCACACCTTTTTTTGAAAAGCTACTTCATATCCACCATGTCCTACACCAAGCAATTCATGAGTCTTCCCTTTACTCCACAGCTAACATGGAATTTATTGAGGGACCTCAGGAAGAGATTGTAAGCTTCTTGTTTTCCAGCTATAAATGACAGCGCAATAAAAGCTATTGTATCCTCCAGCAAACAATATCTTCTACACCCTTAGACTACCCCTTTACAACACTACTCCTTTCTGAGAGACAATAAATATTGCACAATATCTCTTATCAGTAAGGAGAGCCACACAAAAGGAAGAATCTGGCCATGATCTGCACAGCTTAACCTGCAGTAGCTTCACTTTGTATTTTTAAAAAGGAATGTAAGGGTGGATGGCATTTTTAAGATGTAATGGTCAAGTTCTGGCCACCTGCTATACAATTCGATGACAGTAATACATTGGAAATCTAGGGGTTTCAGACATATTAATGTACCTTTTTTTTTTTTTTTTTGAGGCCACATTGTGATAGCAGCCAGGGAGCAACACATTTTAAAACAGAAATTAGAAAGACAATTGATGAAAAAATCTTTTTGTTTCAGTGGTTTTGAAAACTGGAAAACAACTTCAGGCTTTCTGTGAATGTTCATTTTTCCTCCTTACTCATCTCTATTTTATTAGAAAAATGGTGCTTTTCAATGAAATCATATTTTACACGAACTGCAGCCAGGTTTCATCCCATGTTTCACTTTTAGTGGCTTTTTTCTTCTTCGTTTTACTGTATAGAGTTTTTAAACAAAAGATGCAAGTCTTCAGAATTATCTGTAGATTTACAGCATGAAAGGAAATACTTTTTTGCTATAAAGTAGAAAATACAGGAACCACACTTTTCTTACCTGAAACTTGCAAAACAAAGACTGTAAGAAAATAAGTTTTAATGCAATTCATTTTCCATTTTTTGCTGCTTTTCTCCCCCTGTACAATCACCAAGAATATCTACATTTCCACCCTGTAGTAAACATGAATCCTGCAGCTCTTCCATTCTTTGAGCATCTCACTTCTGCAAATCTGACAGCACTGCACATACATACATCATCTCAAACTTACTCACAGACATTCTGACCTTCCAAAGATTTCTCAACTTACGGGCACTATCCAGAGTCCAAATACAGAGAAAACATGAGCTGTAGCAATGTCCCCCTTCATAAACCTTTGAGCAAACCACATGTAGCCTCCAGCTCTATTCCAAATAGAGAAACCCACGACTCGCCACCCTCTCCCATGTGAATGCTCCAAGACAACGAGAGTAGCACTGAGGATGGAAGTACAGCTGGATCTGCACAGTGGCATCATGAGGCCCCCACATCCAAATCCCACGAGCTACTATGGGCTATTTTCAACAACTAGTTCCTGCAAAAGAAGATACAGGGTATGCCGAAGAAGAGCTCTGTCTGATGAAGTTCTAACTTCTTACCTCTCTTGTGCAGGCAAAACATCTCCCCCAGGCCTGGCCCTCCCTCCAAGAAGCGAGTTACAGAATGGTACTGTGTGCTAGACAAGCCTTGCTTCAGGATACTCAGCTCTAGTCTTCCTGTTCCTCTCTGTGGTTTTCAGCTTTATGGGACTCTCTGGGATGGGATACACGTTTCCACAAGCAAGACATTTCCAGAAGAGTGAGAGGTCACCGAAGACAGGACATCAGTAATTCTCCATGTACTCATGATACCCTCTTTTCTAGAAGGAGCACGTTTTCAAAATTCATCCTCCAAAAGTAAGATTTCTGGCCTAAGCAATAACACTCTTCAATAACAGTTTTAACAAGAACTAAATTTCAAGTGGACTAACACTGGTTTCAACCTCCTACAAATAGCAGAGGGGAAAAAAGAAAACTTTCTTTTTTTTTTTTTCCAGACTGTCAGGACAGAGTTCTAGTATAAAGCCAACAAGTTCTGAAACAAAATCCTGTGCTGTTAGAGGCAGGGCATTCCTTTCACACACCTGGGTGACAGCCGCTCAGTTACCAGTATCAGGCTCAGTGTTGATAAGGGTTCAAGTGCCATATTTCTGTTTGACATTCCCATAAACACAACCTGCTTTTGCCTCAACATACTTGAGCTCCCTCCCAGGCCTGCTCCAGGGAATACGCATCATGCTCTTCCACACAGCTGCAAAAACAGTCACACACTAAACCTGTAGTCCAGGCACTTAATACTCCTCACAGGAAAACACATGTGCTAGTTTAAGCTAATAAAAAACCTCTCAGATGCCATATGTACACAGGCCATTCAGTCAGCATTTTACAGCTGCCTCTAAAATTTGTGAAGGAGGAGGAGAGGAGAATTATTTGACATGCAAAATAAATGTAACTGAAGGCAACAAAGTCAGCATTTTCAGCTAAATGGCAAATACACTTCATATACTGAAAGCAAGTAGCTTCCTTCTGGTGCCAATTTCCTGTGCCCGTTCCAACCAGCGAGCACTAAACAGTTGTGGCTATCATTCAGAGCATCGGGATTAGAGCATACCAAAATGGGAACTGCATTTATACCAACGAGAGCACATGATTAACTCAGTGCAAACTCTCCCTAGAGCTTTGATAATGTTCCAAACGGACCAAACTAAACTTACATTTGCAAAGTGAAGATATAACCCAGATCTCTCTGAAGTTGCCTACCCCATTAACCAAGCTACCGTTATGTGCAAAGACTTGTATTTTTACTTGAATTCATGTTTCTATCAGTTTTAGGTCCAACACAAATAAACGGTGCAGAGGCAGCTCTTTACAGAATTCAAAGTTACGAAAGGAGAGCTCCAGCCCTGTGAAACTCCCTTCACTCACTATCACCTTTCCTCTGCTCCCTTTACAAATAAAGGACAAGTGCACTATTCATTGCTGGAAGAAAAAAATAGTTTAAAATGCCATGGCCTTCTCAGTGGCAGCTGGTCTGAGCTTCAAGACATCAAATACCTCAGGAAACTAATGGACATTATATGGAATGAATTTTTAAAAAATTAAAATTAAATCAAAACAAACAAAAAACCCCCACACAACTCATATTTGGCAGAATTCAGAAACACTGTACTCCAAAACTCTCTGGAAAAGAAAGGACCTTGTAAAAGCAATGTCTAGGACATATCAAGAATAAACTAAAAATTCTGCAAAAACACAGAGGCTAGCACGCAGCTGACGTAGCAAGCAAAAGTCACTCAACCACTCAGTCCCCTCTTTAGACCGGTACTTGAAGAGTTAAAAAACAATTACAACTTAAAGAAATGGCCACAGGGAGCACAGTTTAGAGACAGATGAGCCTTTTCTGTGCTGAAACACTGGGCAATGAACATCATCCAACCGGCAGCAGTAGAGCAGAACTTCATATTATTGCATTACTTACTGTGATCATTTTTCTAAAGCTTGAGGCATATCTGCTCTTTATGTGAGCTATACTTCCAGGTTTTCTAGGAATAGCTGAGTTTTCTAGGCCCTTCTCTTTGATCTGAGATTTATTGCTGCTTAAATTAGTAATTAAACTGAACACATCTTTGTAAACACCCAATTTCCAAAGAATTTTCCCCAATGCCTTATGTAATAAAGCAAGTAACAGCCTTATTCCACAGTTAGATGAATTCTGTCAATAATTACAAGAACTTTTTTGATTATGCTTTGGGGTTTTTTTAATGTCAAGTGATCATCTGATGTTTTAGCCATCTCTTTATACCTTCTTTGCAGTTTTTAATACTCACTCTTTTAAAAAGCTGGTTTTAGTATGTCTGTCCTGCTTAAGCCTCTCAAGATCCCATTCTTTTAGATGGGATATTCACAAAAAACTTTAAGTCTAGTCTGGACATCAAAGGTCTCACTGCCAAACCAGAGAGCCAGGATTACCCACTGGAACCAACAATGCTTATTCAACACAAAAAGACACTTGTTCAACAACAGAAGAACTACTAAGAACTAACACTTGTACCAGTTGTCTTAATAAAAGTGAAGCAAGAGGTTACATTAAAGAAAAGTGACTCCTTGCTGTAAAGATACTCAACCTTAGTATTTACTAACCCACTACGCAAACCACCACTCTATGTGACAAATAACTGAAGGACGTAACATTCTTTGCATCATGCCATTACTGAGAGGTGATAATGTTTTTCCACTGTAAGAAGTTCTTTAAAAGCAATATTTTCTTGGTCTGCTGAGGATTAAGCAGGAGGGGAAAAAAGGGAGTCCTGTTGCACAGCCACCAAGTACTGACACATGAATAGTGCACATAAAGAGCTTAAGTTACAAACTTTATTTAAAAAGTTTTACAAAACAAATAATATCTCAAGTGGCCAAGACCTCTAGAAATGATCAAATGTCAAAGGTTTTAGCCAGCCTTACAGATCTTACAGGAGGAAGAGGTTACTTAAACTGCAATTCACCCATTTGGTGAGTTCCTTCTCACATGGGCCTGCCATACTTGGTTCTGCATCCTAATTCCAGCTCTGCCAAAAATGGCTTTAATGACAACCTTGTGTTTCCCCTTTTCCGCAGCACATAACACATTGTACATTTAACTTGTACAGAAGCGTCAATCGCTAATACTTGTTCAGGGTGTAATTAACAGCAATTACATTACACCAGAAAAGCACATAAAGGACTGCTTTGTGCACAATGTGCATTTCCCCCTCAGCTGGCTGGCCAAAGGAAACCTATTACACATGAAAGTATGGTAAAGCTGTGCCCCATAACTGGATATTTGAATATTTATAAGCTATTGCACTTGGGATTCCAAAGCTGATGACGTGAATGCACATTTTTAATAAGTCCATCAATAAAGCTTTTCTCATTAGAAATCTGGCTCTAACATGTTACATCAGAGAATTCTCTTATCATGAACCACATTACTTGTCCCAAATGGCACACCGTTAAGGCCAGAAACATTATGTCTATTTAAGCAGCATGCTTTACTGCTCTCAAAAAGTGGTAGAAACTCTCTGGTAATACTATCTGTGGTTTCACACCTTTGAGTAACAGTAATGAATATTTTATGCTCTGAAGACATGTGTGTTCATTTTGGGTGCTAAATCACTCTGAAAAACACTACAAAACCCTCTTTTAAAACATTTTGTGAATTATTTGCAGGCTGTGAGAGTTCTCCACTAAATTCAATTATGTTTTAGCTTTATAAAGATATCAAACATTGGTAGCTGTAGAATAAGCAATCAGTTCTCAGCACAAGGCCAAGTAGTTATCACTGTGTGACTTGTAGCATTGCTATGAGAAGTCACATTTGACTGTTTCAATATTAAGAATAGTGTTAAACATTGATTCAATTTTTGTTAACATGGAGAACAGAGTGAACAAACTTGGGGAGGGGGAATCCATTGCAGACTGGAGTTATTTGTATATTAAATGGCTTCTGCACTGATGTTTTCCACAGAAATTCCAGCCGCATTAGTTTTGGCAGCAATTAAGGACTACTTTTGGAATCCTTAACAACATTCAAGGAGTTCCTTTTAACTTCATGTTCTGTAGTGCTTTTTACTCTTTAAAGCAGGGAAAGCAGGGTGTTTTATTCACCCTTCAACTTGTTTTACTGTTAAAATAAATACAAAGATAATTCAGTCAGAACTCGGGCTCAAAGGGACTCCACTGAAGTACTTATTCCTCTTAGAGAGCAGAGAAGCTCTTCTTTTGCTCAGGTTGTACCTCTTGCTGCTGCTCAGTACATTGTGCAACTCTGCCTGCGAGCCAACACAATCATAGGACTGAATGATAAAAGAAGCTATTCAGATTTTTGGCAGGAAGAATACTTCAGACATTTTGCTTCATTTGGATTAGACTTCAGCTTGAGGCTTTAACACTAAGATGCCCACGCTACATCACACAGAGATGATTTCTCACACCTCTTCACTCTATAACACTTCATTTTTGATATCCCCACCCAAGTCAATGGGGTGACCCTTGAAGCAAGCTGTACCAAACAAGCACAGTTGAACCTACCTGTTGAAAAGGGAAGAATTACACTCTTAACACTACATATATCTAAGTACCTAGCCACATAATCAACAGTTGATGTTTCTTGAAAGGAAACCACAAACAAAAGCCAGTATGTAGCCAGGCATCAAAAATGTAATTGTACATATTCCAAACACCAGCTAAACTGTTAAAAACCCCTGTGACCACATGTGATGTATTTTCAAGCATGGACATAACTACAAAACAATTATACTAATAACATTAATATTAATACTGATTATTAACTAAAGCAATATTAACTGATTGGCTTTATGGAGAGCAAAAACTCCAAGTACTTGAACAGGATAAAATGCATGCCTTTTTCTATTGTTAATGGATAGAGGCAGGGACATACAATGGGAAATTCACCTCAAGTATCCCGGGCACCTTACGATGTAATCAGTTATGCTTTAGGATATACCTAACCTTTTACCACAAAGGGAAAGCCTATGTGACTGGCTTCTACTACCTAACCTAACTACTAAAAGCAGATAAAAGCTGCAAAAAAACTACTAGTCAGCCTAGAACTGCTTTTAACTCAGTCTGGAGCAAGGGTATAAAAAGCAGAGGAAATTTACTATCAGTTTCCACTTGAGAGAGATGTTTGTGAGTGGTTTCTATTTTTGGGCTGGTCTCCCTAGAAGAGGTCCATGTGATTACCTTGTCTACTTCCAGCTTCCGTCTCAAAACTCCCAAATCCACTAGTTGATCTGGACAGATCAGAAGCCCAGGCACGTCAGAGGAGATTTAAACTTCCTGAAAATGTTGTGAAAATAAGGAGCCCAGCAGAAAAGAAGTACTCTCTCTATACCCTGAGAGAAAAGATTTCATGTTAATAATCACACTCACTTAAATTCTCTAATTTTTATCAGCATCCAGCTTCAGGAAGACTTACTGCAAGTTTCAAACAAAGCCATTCACAGCTTCATAAAAACAAACAAACAAAACACAGAAAGACCAACAATCACTTTAAGATCACCAAAGCACCCTAGCATCCTAATATTTCTATAATTTTTCTCTGATTAAGGAGAATTTCTAACTGATTGCTGTAGCCTATGTTTACCAAAAAATGAATGACTAAATGCAAATCACTTTCAGAAACAAATTTTAAACAAAGGGACTGAGAGGTTTATTTTTCAGTTTCAAGGACAGTTCATTTGCCATGAAACTCAGTATGAAGTCAAAGGTGAAACAGGAAAGACTTCCTCCATGCCCTCTCTACCACCACCCACCCACATGCCACTTCACATTGTTACGTGACTGTTTCTGCGTGGGAAAGAAAAGCTTTGGGGGGAAAAAAATGTGCCAACTAGTTTCTATGGTTTAACTCCACAGAGAGACATAACTCTTTGTTCATGAGAGCGTGAGCTCAGCAGAGAAAGCAAAGCAATAATACATTCATCAGGTAGTCGCTTCTTGAATCAACTCAGATTGATTAAACTTCTTTCATTAACTGATTGCACCTCATCTGGTTTATTAACCTCTATATAACCCACCATAACCCACCTGGGGCCCTCGAACATCTGCTGCACTTGTCTGACTTTGTTTAGGAAGCTCAGGCTTTATTATAAGCATTTCTCATAAGATTTCTGCTAAGACCTTTAGATGTCCCTGCTGTTTCCTGAGAACTATGGCAGCTAGCAGCTCTTATTCTCCATATGATCATTTATTGCTGTTGTCCAGCAGAGCTGAACACACTTCTCATATTCAACCCCACATGCTCCAACAGAAATCATGGGTAGGGCTTCTCAAAGACTGACAGCTCTGCTGGTCTTCCATAAAGGGAAACATACAGTTCAGGCTTATGCCTATCCACATGTTTTCATTTTCTAGTTCATGATGGTCAAAACAACCCACTGAGTTCAAATATTTGTAACCAGGAATAGGTGTCAGTAGCCATTGGGGGATGGTGAATGATCAAGCATTTTTTTGTGCCCCATGCATTTAGGTTATTCCTCTTGGGCCTCTTAGAAGGCAATTTTCTGCATGCATTATTCTTCCAGAAAAGCTATCATCCACTACATTCATTTACTGGCATACAAAAAATACACAACTATGCACTCCTGTGCAAATGGAAAAAAAAAAAAAAAAAGGTTTCCATTCTTCAATTTCCTCCAAGTTTCTAAACAGAATGCAGATAGTATGAGCTGATAAACTTCATGGTAAAAAGGAAAAAAACAACAGCATATCCAACCACTATATCCTCATTATAGTGTCTGCATATTGGATGCAGAATTCGTTCTGCAAAAATCGGTTGGGAATTTTCCTGTATTGTATGCATCTGTAATTTATTTCATTGATGCTAAATATCTCAAGACTCTGACACATTCACCAGTTATTCTGAGATTTATTTGTAACTATATAACTGTTCAGAATATTCCTTTTGAAAACAGTTAAGAGTTAATTAACTTCAAGATTTAGGGGGCAGGGAGTGAACTTTCTAGAGTACAAGCCATAGTGTGTTAACACAGACATTATCTCACACTGTATAGAGCTTCACAAAGATGAAAGGCTTAGAAGGTTCACTGTATAATAAAAAGAACTCTTGAAAGCAAAAGAAATAAATATTTAGAAAGAAAAAACTGTCTTTAAATTCCTAAAACCCACCCTACACTGAAGAATCACCTCATAGACAGAAACATCACCATGGGGAAGGAGCAGGGGGTGGGGTAATGAGCACAAGCAATAGTCTTCCTTGCAAAAATATTTATCTTAAAGTAGTTAGATAATCTTTGACTTTCAAAACTGCTGAACCAGTTGCTTCTATCTCATGTTCAGCATCTTACTACTAAACCAATTGAAAAGTTTCTGTGGTTACTATCAGACGAAATGAGCTAATTTCCCCTGAGAATTGGCTCCACCGACCAGATGTCTTTAGCCAGCTACTCCCCAGATCGAGCAGGAGCAGCACATGCAATGCCTGCTCTGTTACTATGGAGACAGGTTTTCCCATCCACTCTGCAGCCGGGCTGATAGTAGCTACCAGCTGTTGTCTCGACTCCATCAGGAGAGACTGAGCAAAGCAAGTGGGAGACCTAGGACTGAGCTTCTCCCAGCCCCAGACCTCATAAACTTTAAGTGCAGCATCCAACCCTCAAACTTCCCAGCGCTGCTTGGGGCTCCTTGCTATGGTTTAAAGTCACCTCACGGCGCTTCCTCCGCTGGCTTTGCAGCCTCGCAGCAGCTCTGGGGCGGCACACAGCTGAACTGCTGTACCGTGTTCAGTTGCTGGGCTGGAAACCCAAGGCTTCCCCCAACTCACGCTTCCAGCCCAACATTCCCATCAAAACGGTTTATGAGCTTACATTTAAATCTCCAGCAGTAACCCATTTCAGGTTCCTGACATTATTCTCGCTCCATACTTTCAAAGAAAAAGTTTGTGGATTAATGGCTCCCTATCCTTCCTCTAAGGCTGGTTAATGCCTTCAATCCCCGTTGCTTTTTAACTCCTGTGGAACTTTAATCCTTCTCTGACCATGCTGATGAGCTGCAGAGAAACAACGCTGGTTAGGATTTTCATTCTTGCATTTTCTTTTTGAATGCAGCCAAGTTCAAATGTCTAATTATAACATTGCAGAGTTAATGATCAATTTAGCAAAGGCTTTAGAGTATCTTTGAAGTCATAACAACAAGCCAAAGGGGGGTTTTAAAACGTTAACTGCACAAGGAGCCTACCTAGAGAGCTTTCTTAGGATTATCTCTCTCTTAACAACAAAGTTCAGTCATTTTAGAATACTTCCAGAAACCCCATGGCTCAATCTGGTTACCACATAGCACAGAGCTCTAGCTAGTGTTTATTTTATAGCTCTGAGCAGCACCAATCATTACTCTATTAATTCAAGCATGTTTGATTCAATGTCCTTCAACTACTCAGTCATGCCTATTTGTAACTCTTAAGCAACTACAGAAAGGTACAGCTTGTCACCACATTTATACCTAACAGGCGCTAATCACTAAGGTTAGATATACAATGTAAGTAGGGTATGTATAAAGACAGCTACAAGTGATGTTCACTGAAATGTATGACATGCAGTCTCTGCAGCTTTGGCTTAAGGAACACTTTTCTCCATGTACTGCACAGGCTGAATTCGCCTTCAGATGTACGTAGCTCCTGCTGATGTCAGTGAGCTATAAATACACATCAGAGGACACACTCCAGCCTGTTTACTTTTTAATCTGACATATGCAGCCACTCATATTTTGTATATATTGCACACCACAGCCATGCTGAATCAGCACACCCAGAAATAACAATAAGGGCATGCTCAGCCTAGAGCAGTACAGAGAAAGAAGCCAGTCTCCTCCTCACTTCCCTTTTACAGCAGCCCTGCCAGTCAGCATCACCAGACATGTTTTGCAGAGGGCTTTTTGTGTCCCCAACTCAGGTATCAGAAAGCGGTGAAGGTGAAAGGCATCAACCTGCCTTAAGGGTTAAGCAAGGAGTTATGACAACAAAGGAATTACAGATGAGGGGGCAGCCACTGCTGGTCCTCCAGGGTGACATGAGGGGCAAAACCCTCCAAAATCTCGGGCTGTCTGCAAGACCTCTACCAACACTTTCCCTTGCACTACACTGAAGAACAGGGCTGGACATGTTTTCTGTTTTAAACTACAAGTAAAGAAAATGTCCACGGCAAGAAGGAGAGAGAGTCTATAGTGCTGGGCACTCCAAAAGGAACATTTCAGGAGTTTAACCCATCAACATAACAGCCACCCCATGGCTTGTGCTGAGGGACAGGGCTGTAATGAAGAACTTGCAGGCACATAGGGGCTTTATCAACAAAGAACATTACATTTTTTCCCCCCAGTACTGCAGTTATAGACACAATGATTGTATGGTGATATGTACGATAAGTAAAAGCTGGATAAACTACAACAGTGAAAAATCAGTGTTTCCTCTCTAAATCAGCCAGTGCAATCAGATTTCCTTTCAGATCTCCTGAGAGATTACATCTTACTGCTTTCTTCATTTAAACCCAATTTCCCTAGATCTTATCTACGTGGCAATTTCCACTTCATGGTGAGTTTGTTCATTACATTCAGGTAGCTACACTCACAGTCCTGCCATAGTAAAGGATTATAGATGCTTGAGACTAAAGATCACTTAAGCTCTGATAAAATGTAAAGCAATAAAGATGGGAAAGCAGTCAGCCTGTGTCTGCTAAAAAAAAGGCTTTCAATGAACCCCTGAGTACACCACTACTGCAAAAAGACCGTGAAGCTGGCTTCCTATTTTGGGGGCAAGTTCCCTTAATCTCCAAATAATGCTAGTCTTTCCAGAGATGATCATGACACTTATATTCCACAAAAATAAAAGGATAATTTTTTTTTTTGTTCTATTTTTAAAAAATTTTGCTAGAAAAATCATGTGATGAAATGGTATTTGTCATTCTATCGCAACCATTCCTACCATTCTTTCGAAGTGTACAACACAGACATTGTACTGCAATGTCAGTACAGAATTGTGTATTTTTAATAAAATACAACTGCATCCAACAAAGGAGAATGAGGTATCAAATGTGTTTTCTTCATCATGCTTTGAAAGCTCAACGACTTCTTTTAAGTCAGAAAAACAAGCAAGCTTATTAGCTCTCCTGAGGACATTTAGGACCCTGAAATCAGGGGGGTGCATCACAAGGTACATTTTTGGTTGACACAGCTACACAACAGCTATAATTAAGCATTATATCCTGAGACAAAGTCTTCACTTCAAAGTGTTTCAGTGGTTTAACAACCCCTGGTCCTATCTTCCAAAGTGATGTAAGCACTAGGAGCAAAATTTGTGCACCTGTAAAGAAAGCTGGATTCCTTTAAGCACAAACTATCAGAGAGATGGTGGTGACAAGACACAGGTCAACTGACACTTCTTCACCTACACCAGAAAGATTCACCCATGCTTTTTAGAGATTTTAGAAGCTTGTACTTAATTTCAGAAATACACTTAGGCCTGCACTCATCCCACCTCATTTTCTCCTCTTATCTGGAAAACCCACCACTCCATCCATAAATCCGTGCAGGAGAGGGGCATCTCCAGAAACACACTGAGGCCCTAACTCTGACATGTCAGCCTCAGGTTAGATGGCACATGCTCATACTTGAGCTTCAGGCAAAAGCAGCACTCAGGTTCCTGAGAGCTATGAAGTACAAGCAAAAAAAACCTACTCAAACCAAGAAAGAGCTTTGCCATACCACAGTGAGGTAAATGCACTGACTTTTCTGCCAGGTCCAACAGCAGGAATAAAAGAAGTGAGCGCATGCCAACTCTTCAGTAGGCCATAAAATTCTCATTCTATTGTATTAAGTAAATCTGAGACCAACAAAAGTTAAAAGCAATTATTCAGACTGTGAACAACTGCAGCAGCAAAGGAGCCACTGCATATGACCGTCTCCCACCTCTTATGGGAACAAATCGCACCCAGGGGGATAGGCAGGTGAATTTTTGGCTTCGTTGATATTAAATTCAACAGCAACCATCTAACAGATGCTGGCCCAAAGATTTCTTTTTCAGACAGAATCACCACAGTTCAACTCAGAACCTTACAGTCCCTTCTCATCATTTATGCAGCTCAGTTCTTGAACACCTAAAAAATACAGAGAGAAATTCTTCATTTTTAGGCACTATGTTTTGTGGTGCAACACATATTTAAAATCTGCTACTGATAACTTGCTGCTTTTTGTGCCAATTCATCAAGTAATTTGTAGCTAGCAGATTATAGTTCTAAGTTTTTGGCACAAGAAAACTCCTTAACCTATTTATATGACAAGCAAAGGTCTTTCCCTGTTTAAAATCAACAGTTACATCTTTCTCTGTCAAAAAGGCACACTGTTTTGAATCATAACCACTGCAGAGCCTACAACTGCAAAAGAAGTGGCAGACAACATGACAGTATCTCACAAATACTAAGAGGACAACCTGCAGTATAAGGCTTTTGTAGCTGCAGTCTTGGATACTCCCCTCCAGAAAGCTGCAATGTACAGGTGCTTGAGACACTATAAACACTACCAAAAGCAGAAATCTCTGTCCAAACAGTAGCTGAGTTCAATATATCTTCAAGGGTTAGACAAGGTCACCATTTCTCGGAACCTTTTTCTTAAATTAGTGGTTTGGTTACGTACCTAAATGATATATTTATTGCTAAATGTGTTTTTAAATGCACTTACTAAAAGACATGCACATTGCACTACCATAATTCTTGATTAATCACCAATTTCTAAAGCATGTATCTAACCTTTAGAATCCACCTGTTTTGATTCATCTAATGCCACGCACTATAGCAAGAGAGAAATAAAACATGTTATTTAAAGCTTTCCATAACAGTACATTTATCAACAACACTTGATCAAAGCACTTACTTTGACTGTGTTATATTTGTTTAACTACTACTGCTTATTTTAGCCCATACTAAAGAGTTCTAAAGAACACAACCTGGGGAGATGCCAGAAGAACGTAGCTTTTAAAAATAACCTCACATTCAAAGAGCAAAATCAAGCACTAACAACACAAGCAAGCAAAATTCTGTCATGCACACAAACCTTTCCTGGCTGTTTTTCAGTTGGTTTTTTTTTTTCTTTAAAGATTTAGTGGCAAAACCAGAATTTCAGAAGACAGTAGAGAAATTCACGCATGGTTGTTGCTATTGCAAAAGCTATTGGAATAAATTTAGGACTTTTAGTTTAGTATTGGAATTACCAGAAAATTAAGCATTTCACACCAGAGTAGATTTCACTCACTCCTGGGTGGCTTGTTTTGTTGAGATCAAGCCTTCTGGGAGGGGTTTGTTTGGTTTTTTATCTGGTGTGTTTATCTGTTTACCAGTATCACATTCTCACACTTCAAGGTGTTTTCTGACTTTATTACATAACCTGTAGGGGTGGATTCACCTGACTGGATACCAGGTGCCCACCAAAGCTTCTCTATCA
Source organism: Acropternis orthonyx (assembly GCA_035583155.1). Lineage (NCBI taxonomy): Eukaryota > Metazoa > Chordata > Aves > Passeriformes > Rhinocryptidae > Acropternis > Acropternis orthonyx. The sequence continues at coordinate 15,714,381 of JAWWEU010000158.1, forward strand.
ACTCCCCTCAGCTGTTCAGGGGAGAGAAAATATAACTAAAGGCCCATGGCTCGAGATAAGGACAGGGAGAAATCACTCAGCAGTGACTATCATGGGCAAAACAGACTTTGCTTGGAGAAATTAGTTTAGTAGGATAATGAGAAATGAAACCAAATCTTGAAACACTTTCCCCCCACCCCTCCCTCCTCCTAAGGCTCAACTTCATTCCCAAATTCTCTGCCCCCTCCCCACCAGCAGGGCAGGGGAGCAGGGAATGGGGGTTGTGGTCAGTTCAGCACACATAATTTCTCTCCCTCCTTCCTCCTCAGTGGGAGCACTCCTCCCTCTCTTCCTCTTCTCCAGCATGGGCTACCTCCCACGGGAAACAGTTCTCCATGAACTTCTCCAATATAAGTCCTTCCCATAGGCTGCAGTTCTTCACAAACTGCTCCAGCGTGAGTCCCCCATGAGGTCACAAGTCCTGCCAGCAATCCTGCTCCAGCACGGGCTCCTCTCTCCATGTTTCCACAGCTCCTGTCAGGGTCCTGCTCCAGAATAGGCTTACTGTGGGGTCACAGCCTCCTTCAGACACCCACCTGCTCTGGCATGGGGTCCTCCATGGGGTACAGGTGGATCTCTGCTCTGCTATGAACCTCCACAGGCTGCAGAGGTACAGCTGCCTCACCATGGTCTGCCTCACCGGCTCCAGGGGAACCTCAGCTCTGGCACCTGGAGCACCTCCTGCCATGCCCTTGGTGCCTGCAGGGCTCTTTGACATATTCCCACTCCTTTCTTCAGCTGCAGCAGATGCCATGCAGCAACTTCTTTTGCCTTCTTAAATATATTATCCCAGAGGCACTACCACCACTGCTGATGGGCTCACCCTTGGCCAGCAGTGGATCCATCTTGGAGCCAGCTGGCATTGGCTCTGCTGAACACAGGGGAAGCTTCTAGCAGATTCTCACAGAAGCCACCACTGTAGTCCCTCACTACCAAAATCTTGCCACACAAGCCCAACACATCGGTAATTAACTGCCATAATTTTTCATTTGATAATGTTCAGTGATTCTGACACACTGCTTAGAATAAACACATCTTTGTACACTCCATGTTCTCAATTGCCCTTAACTGTTCCTTCTAAACTGCAGGGTACAGTAACACAAACTACTGCAGAAAAAGCATCCCACCATTTCACAAAGCACAGATAAGCAGACTGTTCCATGCAAGTGTACTTAAACCAAAGGGTAAAGATTAACATTTACAACAAATCACTAGGTTTTAGAGCAGTCCTTTTACACATTTATTGTGCAGAAAGATGAAACCAGTTCTTTACTCTGAATTGGTAGTAATGCTACACTGAATGAGACAGCAACAAGAGTTCTGTGAACTCAAAAGCTCCACAAAAGGCCACAGCTTTATTTTAATTGCTTTGAAAAATAACAGGTAGGTACCAAACCTGGACCTAAAAACCCTCACAGTGCGAGTAGAGAAGAAGCACTCGTAGCTCACCCTTTTAAATTACAAGTGAAACATTTGTATGTTATAAAGTTTAAAAACACTGCTGCAGGCAGACATTTTGGGTTCACAAATGCGTTTTCAGACCTGGTCCATATATACTCATGGTGCAGCTGGCAGGGAAGATAAAAAAAAAAAAGGTAGCTGAAAATGCCACTTTTTGTATGATTTCAAGGTTTTTTCCTGTTTTGCAGGGTTTCCACTGCTAATAATAAATCTGTCCCTGCCAGCTGAATTAACTACACCAAATGAACACAAACTTCACAGTGCAGGACCACTGAATGTTTCAAAGGTCTGAAAAGTGCTCCAGATTTCTCGTGGTGACAAACACACCTGAGAGCATGACCCTGAGACTAGCTCAGCTGGTTAGAGCATGGTGCTAATAACACCAATGTCATGGGTTTGATCCATGTATGGGCCATTCACTTAAAGAGCTGGACTTGATCCTTGTAGGTGCCTTCCAACTCAGAATATTCTGTGATTCTGTAACTTTCAGGGACAGTTTCTGAACCACAGAGGAAGTTGTCTGCTTAGGCTCCTGAGGGCAACCTCTCTAAACAGCACCTACATCAAGGCCATTCTTAGTGCCAACCCAAGCAGCAGCGCTGTAGGAAGGAAAATCGAAAAAGAAATACAACCCATCATTCCTGAAAGTCACTGAAATAAAGACTTTAATGCAGTTTTTCAAGACCACTCCACCAGCAGTGTATCTCCCTCCCCTTCGGACTCGTATTAAAATGAAGTTTTGCACAAGTCCAGTTCACACAGAAGAGGACTCCTGGCAGGCCAGGAGTCAAAAGCAAACTCACCAATATTTTTGTTTCTTCTGGACAAAAACAAATCTCCTCAAACCCGACTGCAAAGAGCAAAGACCTTTGTAAACATAGTAAATGCCTTTAGCTACTTAAAATACAATGTTTATTTTACTTCAAAGATTTTTAGACTAAATTACCCTAATGCAAAAAGTGCAAGCAAAATATTTCAGTCTTTTTTTCTTCTCTTTCCCAACCTCTGAAACTGTGCCAGTTGGTCTAGACCTACATATCAGAGACTAAGGCAAAAAAAGTGCATCTTTCATAAGATTTATTCCACAAACAGGAGCTAGACCATTAGACAGATGTAGCAGCTATGTTTTAAACATTTTGGCATCCTTTTTCACCCCTGCTTCCGTTTCCCTGCACCTTCCTTTTGATCTGGCCCCACCCTAGGAGTCAGTCATGTTCCCTGAGGGGGAATGGATGTACTGGCACAGTTCAGCTCTGCCAGATGTTTTGAGGGAAGTTTCATTCCCTCGCTGCTACTTGCTCAAGAGACAGAAGAAACAGAGCTCCAGACTGAGCTTCCCCCTTCGCTGGCTCTAGTTGAGCTTTCCAATTTGCAAATTAATACCTAAAAAAAGAAGCCAAGTCACAGAAAGAAAGTAAGGAAAAAAAAAAGAAAAGAAAACAGAGTGTACGAGAAAAGATACCTTATTTATTTGGTGGTTTTGACTTCTATCACTAGTGCAAATAGGTACTTTGTGACATACAAAGCAGAGCACAGATCTGGGGAAGAGCATCCTTCAGTCAGTCCAGCCACCTATTGCTTTTATTCTTCAATACTTAAGTCTCCATATTAGGTTTGGGCCCAAAGCACAAAGAGAGCCTCATTTACAGCCAACTCCCAGGCACCACAAGTAGCACATGAAAGAGCTGCAGCAATCACAGAAGCACATTCTTGGAAGCTCATAGGAAGCCCAGAGTGGAGATGTATGAGTTTTTTATCTTGCTCAAGGACAGGCTGGCCTGCTTTCCTCCAAGGTCTTCTCCAGCTAGGAAAGCATGGAATAACTACAGGCACATTCTCAGAAAAGCCCGACAGACATGAAGCACATAGTACATTAAATATTACAGATTTTTCTTTCAAGAACTGACTTTGCCAGGAAGGCTGAGCTGTAGACTCTAATGTTTTTGTCTTTCCTGCAATAGCACCTGATCTTTACAAACTTTAGCCTTTAGAAGTGGCCCATGAAATAAAAAAAACTCTGTATTCTTCTCAGAGACATGCTCAAGCATAATCCCACAATTTTCTGCTTTATTATCATTTTTTTCTGATTTTTGAGGTGAAAACAATTAATCTAGTAGTCTGGCACAGTTTAACATGTGATGCAGTTTTAAAAAAATGTTCTCTTAGGAAAAGGCTTGTCTGGTGACATTGGCAGCACTGGTGACTGACCCCTAGGGAAGTGGGACAGTCACACACAGATGGAAAATAGCTAGCAAGGAACTACACGGAAGCCCTGAAACATCAGACCCTACCTAGTGACTGCTGAAAACTCAAGTGTGAGGTCCAGATGCTAAAGTCTGGATGTGTCAGGATCACTGTTAGGGAACAGATACTAACTGGCAGGTAGATCATATTACACAGAGTTCGGTTTCTGGCTGCCCACAATGGCTCCTAATTTAAACAAATGCCTGATAAGCTACCGACAATAAATAAATCAAAGTAAAAGCACATTGCTTTGAAACTTTAACTTACGGCCTGGAACATTACAGTAAGCTCATTTGTTAAAAAAGGTGCTAGATTTTGACCTAATACTACTTTGCCAAAGCAACTGAAAATTATTGCTTTCCTGTGTTATTAATTGAGATGAATAAAAACTTAAGTGATTACAAATAAAAGGCCTTCTTTGTTCTGTATATCACTTCCGCTATGCTGGTCAGTGAGATGCCATTGTTTTTTCTCCGGGTCCCACAACATGTGAAAGGTGTCTTACTGGGAAATAAAATTTAAAAAAAAAAAACTAACTAAAAAAGAAAAATATTTTCCAAGATTTTTACTGTTTTGTTTCAGCCTTACATCCAAGACTAAGAATAAATAAGAAAAACAGAAGCAGCTTTAAAGAATTCCCCATAGTAGTTCAATTTCCAGTTTTGTTTTAAAATGTCCACAATAATTTTGGTCCTGAAGCCTCTTAGGATAAGGGCTGGGATTAATAGTTATATAAAAATGATTAAAAGACATTTTAATTTCAAAAAGCTGACAGGCAAGCAAAGTTATACTGTGCATGAACGCCTAGAGGCACATTCAGGAAGGCAGCACAAGCCTCCCCAAATTTTAATCACCGTTGACTTTCTGTGTATTTCAATTCTCCATACCTTGTAGAGTGTTTCAGTCAGTAATGATTTTTAAAGTCAGGCTAGGGAAGGAATGACAAAAGATACAGTTCCACGATGAGAGACATTTGCAATTCATTAAGCAATTATAGTACTCAAGAAGTCCCTGTTCCAAGAGGTAACTGAAGAACAGAAGCGACATTTCATCCCTCATCCAAGCCACTTGACATTTCTTCCTCCACCTCTTACACCTTTGCACAAAATGTTTCACTGACCGCATCCATCATCTTGCTCCAACTCTGTAAAGCAACTAGTTCATCTAAGTGAAAAGCTCTAACTCCACTTTTCCTCCAAACAGTAAGAAAAATGAAATACCTATTAGAAACTTTGCCAATGCCTCACCAAATTAAGGAGCAAGGAGAAAGAGACAGCTCTTTCAAGGAACAGACAACTCAGGTTTACTCAGGTAACTCTCATCAGCAGGATGTTTCTCCTGTTTGCCTCATTGTTCTCTCCCAAATAAACCCTCATCTAACACTAAGACTATTCATGATGCTGTCCTGTGTTTTTATGCCATTCTATGATCCAGGAGACATAGCAGCAGAACCTCCCACTTCTCACCTGCTGTTTTCCAGATAATCACCCTACCAGATGAGAGTAGCAATAATTCAAACATTTGGGGGAAATCTATAGGAACCATAGGGCTAAGGAGTTCTTACATTAAAAAGACCTGTTATTTGAGTTTAGTTACACTACTTAATGGAGATTTAAAGTGCCAGAGGATATTTTCCTGAATTAACATTGACTCCCTCTCCCTAACAAAGAGCACAAGCAAAATTGCAGTGAGAAAATGACCAAAAGAAAAATTCCTTATCCCATATATGTACAAATACTAGTCTCTTCTTTCCAGGTGAAAGTAGTTACAGACACACACACAAAAAAAATCAGAGGAAATCAGCAGTTTAGGTATAGATCTTAGAACCATAGAATGGTTTGGGTTGGAAGGCACCTCAAAGATCATCCTGTTCCAATCTCGCTGCTGTGGGCAGGGACACCTTCCACTAGAAGAGGTTGCTCAGAGTCCCATCCAATGTGGCCTTGAACACCTCCAGGGATGGGGCATTCACAGCTTTTCTAGGCAACCTGTTCCAGTGCCTCACCACACTCACAGTAAGGAATTTCTCCCCAATATCTAATCTAAATCTACTCTTTCAGTTTGAAACCATTCCCCCTTGGCCTGTCACTACATAACCCTGTAAAAAGTCCCTCTCCATCTTTCTTGTAGGCTCTCATGAGGTACTGCAAGGCTGCAACTAGGTCATCCCAAAGCCTTTACTTTTCCAGGCTGAACAATCCCAATTGTCTCAGCCTTCCCTCGTAAGAGAGGCCCTCCATCCCTCTAATCATCTTCATGGACTCGCTCCAACAGGTCCATGTCCTTCCTGTGCTGGGGACCACAGAGCTGGATGCAGCACTCCAGGTGAGGTCTCACGGAGTAGAGGGGCACAATCACCTCCCTTGACCTGCTGGCGATGCTGCTTTTGATTCAGAACACTTGGCTTTCTGGGCTGCAAGCACTCATTACACGTCTACAAAGATATGACTTGATTTTAGGGACAGAAACACCCCTGCACACAAGCTACAAAATAAAAGTAGCTGCCTGGGATATGAAAGCTAAAGGTCCCTTGTGTTTGAACGCTAAGAAATCAGAGTGCAGACACTTTCCAAAAGTCAAATCAATTCCTGAAACAGGATATTTTCTTGATTAGAATTTCTCTCAATAGTTTCACTAGCATTTCAGTACCATGGGTTTTTGACCTTGAGAAAGTAAAGATTGACAGACTGCCTGTTTGTTTTGGGAATTGTTGTTTGACAGAATGGACACAGGGTGCATTTTTGTGTGACTTGATGCATGGCTGAGCTTCTCACCTCTGACTCTCATTGGCCATTAACCTGACACAATCAATTAAGAAGAGAAAAGGAAATTTCATGTTATTGCTATACTACATTTTTCCTACATTGTAGCATGGAGTTTCCTAGTTTTGTTACCAAAATATAGACAAGTCTCTGTTTACAAAGTCATTAGTTTCAATTACTGCTGCAAACCTGCACTGCTTACAAGGTCTACAAGATGCCAGATCTATTCCCTCCACCTTACCCACTGTGGCAAACATATTTGCAAGCACATGCCATTGCAAAGTTTGACATCTATACAGTCATTATAATGGCCCTAATTTTCTTGTCTTTTTTTCCTGTTCAGATGAGACAGCAACTCACTAAGCTTCCAGTTCAGAATTACGAGTAAAGGAAGAATTATATCTTTACGTCCTTCTTAACTGTTTGTTTAAAAAAAGGTACATGACTCATAGTGGTTAAATATTTAACTGGTTCACTAATGAGCTGAATCCTGACATGCGAGTATGAAAGCACGTGTCATGTCTGAAAAATCCTGCTCATATCCAAGCAGCTTTCTAAAATTTTTATATATATATACACATATATATACAAACACATGCTAGGAATCTGTAAGGTAAATTGCTGTTTCAGGACTATTCTGCACACACATTTAGTACTGATATTCTGTGTAGAGACATGTAGAGGTTGGAGCTTGGTTGTGGCTTTTTCTTTTTATCGAAATAGCTGCAGTAATTCAAACCCAAATGTGCCTGTTAATGTCTTAATAATAATGATGACATAATAGTACAATTATACCCTGTGGGACTAGACTACACTGACATATGCAACCACGTGCCCACGATCGCTTCAAAGACAGAAACAGATTGAAGATACCACCCCACCCAACTCCTCATTCCTGTACTACTCATCTTGGAGATTACCACCCACAAAGCTGAACAACGGTAACCTGTGGTGAAAGTGCTCTTTGCCCTCTTCGTTCTAACCAAGTTAGGTTTAGCCACCTTTGGTGGCAAAAACTAAGCTTTCAGGGGCAGATAGACACTACAGCAGGCTGTGAAAGCAAATGCAGTACATTTGGGCAGAGGAAAAAAATCCCATTGAGGGGCAGCAGCAAAGAGCTAGCAGATGACTGCTTCTTAAGCTTTTACAGAGAGACATGCTTCTGCAAACTTGTCTACACTCTGCCTGTTCTACATGAGTTTGAACAGAACAGCTTTGGTTTGTAGAACTGGCCTAGCTGCCAATTCAGATTCAATAACCAGCTCTGGATTATAGTAGGCATGCCCAGACCCATAGGATAAAACTAATTTCAGTCAAGTTGGCCACAATCAGGCTGATACTCTGCTGTCCTGCAGCAAAATACACGCAAAGAAAACATCAAATGCTGCTTAATTCATTATTCAGTCAAATCAATACATGAGAGGCACAAACTTCAGTATGCAAAATAAAATTTAAAATCTCAGCTCTCATGTAAAAAAAAAAAAAAGAAAAGCTTTCACAGCTCTAAGGTAAGAAATTAAGTAAGAAATTACATATATTTTTCTTTTCAGAGTTGTGACTGCTGAAGCCCACCACTGAACCAGAACATGTGGAACAGGGCAAAGCTGGCACTTTTGTAAGTCCTTTTTTCTCTGCTTCAGTGCCTGGCTGTGCAAGAGCCCACTCACACTTCCTTCCACTCACCTTTTCAACCACTTTGTCTGTTGAAGCTGCAAGGTCTATGAGGGTTGGAACTGCCTTTTAAGAGAGTGCGGGGCCCCCCAACTCTACTAGGTGTTGCACTTGAACTTACAGGCAGGGCCTTTTGAATGAGTTGTAATGGAAACAACAATAATATCCTTTCTCAGAAGGGTAACACACAAGTCTGCTTGTAAATTGTGTTGCAGGTGAAGTTTCCATCACACTTTTAACTATCAAAAGCTAACAAATCTTACTCTACAGTTCCACAAACAGTTTAAGTCGGCACTGTTGCCAAAAGAAGCAATCTCATCTAGCCAAAAAAAAGGTTAGTTTGAACCCATCAGGGTTCTCCAAGGCAGTTGACAACATAGCTGCATAAATGCTTGTGTTGGCACAAGGAATGGAGAAGCAGGATCATTTCTTCAGGTGGCAGCGCCAGTTTAGGTAGGCTGAAACTTGCCCTTGAAAGTGCAGCCTGGGTTCTCTGAAGGATTTCTCTCACGAAGCCAACTCAGCATGGAAAAGCTACGGATCATCCAATTTTACATGTAAAACTGCTAATATTCACCTCCCAAGAATGCTGTGAGGTTAAGTACAGTTGTGTTTGTAAGGCGTTTCAGAAATAAGATTCGTAAATATTTAATTTTCTCTCCTCCCTTTTCCCCTGCCCTGGCCACTAAGCATAACTCATTCTGAGTTCCACAGACTAAATCAATGACTTGGAGCAGCTCCTAGAAGGTAGCTGTCTAGCTCCCTGCCTGTAGGCCAGATGGAGGTCAGTCATCACACGCACGCAGTCTGACTTAAAACTGTTCTGCAATGATACAGCCAAAACAGCATCTAAATACATTGCACCCACCTGGGCTGCAGGGAATCATGGAACAGACAAATCACCTCCACAGCAGACATCCTTTCTCACCTTTATCTGGCAAACAGCTGCAGAGCAATAAAGCACGAGTAAACCAACTCCTTTTGCACGCATTCTGCGTGTAAACACACCCTGTCAAGCTGATAGAAACTACAACAAAAATGGGTGTTTCTGAAACGTACCTTAATAAGGATGTTAACAGCATGCTGGAGGAAAAAAAAGGGGTCAAGCCTCAGTGTCATTAGCGTAAGGGAAACCATCAAAGTGAGGCAGCACATAGCTTACTTTCACAGACTGGGTGTGAAAACGGGCATTTTGGTTATTTTTGTTACTACTTCAAAGTCCGTCTGCTTCTGAGACCTAATAACAGCTTTTGGTTCTCCATCATCCTGAGAACATGCTCACGTTCGATGTGTTAGGTGGAAATAGATAATGCAGTAAAGTACAGGTCCCTGAAATCAACAATCAACTGGGATAGCTGAGCAGTGCAGAAGTTTCCAGACATTTGTCCCAATATTTGGTCCCCACAGACAACTCAGAAGCCTGCAGATCTTACTCTGTTGCACATCCTCTGAGCACTGTTGCTACCAGGGCTCATGGGCACCCATCCTTGTTTGCTCCCAAGGCACAGGACATGCCACAAATACGGAACAGAAAACGCAGTACGTGGCAGCTCTCTGGGCTATCGAGACTTCTCCAGCAGCTCAGTATAAACACCGTGTTCTGAGCTCTAGAATTAAACTAATTTATTTTATAAGCTGAGATAAAGTGCAAATGCCCATGCTAAGTACTACTAGCCACTGAATCAACAGCTCTAATAAACTCTTTCACAAGGCCTTTCTGATTACTGAGATAAGGTCAGACTGGGCCCCACATTACAACAAGAGCAATCCTAGAAACTCTTGGTGCGTGACAAGTTTAACACAACTCACGCTTCAGTCATGATGACATTTTTCACGCCACCAAAATAAAAGATAAAATTAGATAAAAATACATTTTAAACATTAAATGTGAGATAAATACAGTTTATAGTTACATAAATCAAACTCGTGCTTCCTAGGTTATCCCTAACTGCAAGGAGGCTCTGTTGAAGAAACCTTTCCTATTACATCCTGATCCTGTTAATATTTATGCACACAGGAAGCTCCACTGAAGTCATGATGACGGCTCATACACACAAAGTAAAATACACTGTACAATTGCAAGTTTCATGCCGTAAAAACTTCACTTATAAATGTAGAACCTAATTTGGTTGCCTATATGCACACACATTAAAAAAAACCCAGAGTCCTGACTTTTATTTTCTTCCTCTCTCCTAAAGCCATGGAATAAACTCTCAGTAGGGCAGAGCTGCCAGAGGCTCTGCTCAATACAAATTAAATCCAGCCAGAAACATTGTTTCGCATCATTGCTAAAAAATGGAAACGTTCTGTGTATTAATATATATACAAAGAAGCATATACATAAATACATATGAAGAAATAACATTGTAATCTCCCTATATTCTTGTTCATTTTTTGTGAATAGTCAGAAATTTGTCACTTTTTTCACAGCTGGGCAAATTTCTATCAGGATGTTCATTTACTCATTCCCCTTCCAAGAGCAGTTAGCACTCAGTGCCGAGACGAACTTTCCTACTGTCAAACACAAAAGTTAAGAAACAAAATAATGAAGCTTTTTAGAAAACAAACTCATAGAAGCTTACTTTAGAAACTGCCAAGAAAAAGACAACCACCAAGAAGCCCAGTTGATTTTGGTTTTTTAGCCAGTTAATTGAACTCACTTAACCCAACATTGCAAAATAAAATTCTTAATGCATTCAATTTAAGTTATTTTCTCTCTACTAACTCCTGGAACCTCTTTTCTTCTAAGACACTGGCAATCATTGCTTTTCTGCACTACAGTTACACCACATCTGCAGACTTTATTCCAGTTTTGCCTACCAAGGGCCACTTAAAGCCATTCAGGAGCCACCAGCTAGTGACAGCTGGCAAACTCAAACCTGTCTCAGTAGTCTATCATATGTAATCAATTGCAAATAGAACTTCAACAGACTCATCCCATTATTTCCTAGCTAATTCCCCCTGGGAAAACAAGCCAGCAAGCTTCCACACTGAATCATGAAGCTAGTTTTGTCCCCGTCCCTCCTTCTCAGCTTCTCCCTTTGCCCTCCCTCTGCCTCAGTTCACTGCACTGTTTCAGTTTTTCGGCTTGATACCCGTTATGTTATGTCAGCTGTTACATTACGCTTAAAACAATGGACTCCAGCTGGACGAGGTCAGATGTGAAAACAAGGACCTAACAAAGCCATAGAACCCTCCAGTTATGCTGAAATTGAGATACACACTGAATGTAGCACTTAATGACAAACTACTTTCCAGACATTTGGGCAAAGCATAAAGGAAACACCTGTCACTGCAAACATTACACGCTAATCCAGACAAAACCCTAAATTTAAAAATCTTTCTTTTCACTGCTTGGCTATACTATGCACCAGTATTCCACAGTTTTAAATTTTTTTCCAAGATGGAATTTGTGTTACTCTGCGTGTTTACTAAAATACTAAACAGTGAAAAATACATATAATTTCAAAGAAAATATGTTTACTATGTTTCTTTTAGGGTTTACCAAGTGAACGTTCTGAGTTTGACATGGATTTACACCCCAGAAAAGCTTAGTCAAACTTTAATCCTTAAGCAGAAAGCTTGACAAAAGTGAATAGCAGATGTAACGGTGAATGAAACATACATTTTTTCAGTGATGGCATTTTCTTAGCTATGTTCAAATTGGAATGTAAAGAAACAAACCACCCGTATACTGTGCGACTTACGAGAGCAAACACAAGCTCTTCAGAACAGATGAACTCCTGATATCCCCCTATTTATCAAAACCCTGCCTACAGCATAAAAGCAACGTCTTCTGAAAACTTTCACGTTACTGCAGCTCCTATATGGGAAGCTTGCACTGCACCAAAGGACAAGGTGGCACTGTGCCCCTTTCAGGCTTTGGCCAACACCCCCAAACGCTGGCAGTGAGGGAGATCACCGTGTCAGACCATGTGGGCCACCAAGCAGCCCGCAGATGGCACCAATGCAAGAGGAGCGGTTCATGCTGGCCCCCAATCTGCCACCAACCCCACCCTGAGCCTGAGGAAGGTCACTCTTCCCAGAGCCCCTCTTAGTCTTCAAAGTTTGGTGCTCCATCTCATACCAGTGGGGATAAACACTAAATTCCAATTCTTTTAATGCAGAGCAGCATAGTTGCAGACTTTAAGTGACAGTGTTCGGGTATGCCACCACGCAGTCCCAGGTGCAGAAAAGGGATTTTTATTTTTTTTTTTCATAGTTCTTGAAAAAAGGCAGAAATGGAAGTAATCAATTTTCTACATCGAAGCCACTCCAGTGTAGCAGACTGAAGTAAACATTCAAACCCGCAACTTTTGGACCTTCTAGAAGAAATATATGGAAATATACATGGAATACATGTGAGAAGAGGTGCATTTTTTTTTTTTTCTATAAAAATCACTGCTTATTCTTATCATATACATCTAAAAGTGATTTTTGGTGGTAACCTTAGAGACATTTAGACAAATAAACTTTTTATTTTATCACAACTGAATGGGAAACATCTAAGTACAGGAGCATACCTGGAAGGACGTAGCATACTGGAAATCTTTCAGTGTGTTAACAAGTTCAGTAACTTTTTCTTTCTCCTCCATGCAAAGACTTGTTCAATTCATTTCACTGAAAGCTTTAATTGTTCTCTTTTTTTTTTTTTTTTCCTGAAAGCCATCCACAGGATGAGCAATCAGGCAGACCAAACAGCATGAATTTTGTGGCTACCACCACAAAGCAGCCAGAGTTGTCTCTGGCACCAGTGTTTACACTGCCCTTTTCTTCCACTTCTCTCTCCCAAAATTACCATTGCTAATTGCTCATATAAAATTCCCCAATCTTATGTGAAATAAAAAATTTCTTTTATTAATAGTTCACTTCTTGCAAAATATATTTTTATCTACTTCAGGACACCATCCAAGGTCAGAATCAGCCACCCCAGGTGGAGCACAGACTGGTCCAATGCTGCCCTCTGCAGATTTTAAAGGGAAACTATAGTTGTTTGAAACTATATGTTGTTAATTTTTAGCACATGTAAAAATAAAAGCAGCTCATCTCTTCCTTACTGGTTTTAGCATGCTTTCATTTTATATCACCTCTTCATTCTTTCCTTGCATTCATCTTCAGTTCAGACTTCATATACACCAAACAACAGCAACAAGTTTTTTTTTTTTTTTTTTTTTTTTAAAAAGTCCATTTCATTAAATTGGTTCAGCTGTCCATAACAGACAACCTTATTTCCACTTTAGAAGCATGTGATTTGGCTTTGACCTGCTCATAACAGACATAAACCAGAATTTAAGCATGTTCATGCAACCCTCTGAACCAAATGAACCAAATCCCTTTAACATCACATCTACGTTAAACACATAATTCTCCTATACAGACCAGGGGAGTTGACAAGACACTGCTTTGTGAACAGCTGGAACAAGTTAAGATGTTACTACCAGCAACATTTCAAGGCAGCTGATTTTGCTATGAGGCAGATTAGAAGCATTCACATTATTGGCCAGCACAGCCCAGCCACAAACATCACAACCACAGCCCCAAGTGCAGCAAGAAACACCTGGGTGCAGATTCAGACGAAGCTCCTTGTTCCAGCTACTAGCTATACTGTTCCCTAATTTAAAAGGGGGAGGAAAATTTTAATTCCTAACCGTGTTTTCTAAGCCTTCAAATCCCTCACAGTTGGCTTTGTAGAGAAGCTGACTTTGACCGAAAGCTGGGATTCTCAACTTCAGCTACCAGTGAAGTGACAGGAAATGCTGCAGTGAGTGACCCCCGGACAGGTCTATCTGCAGGGCCAGCAAAGGAAAGGGATTAAGGACCATGAATCCACTGGACACATCTTCCATACAGTCTGATGTCACTTTGGGTCAGACCAGAGGACTCTGCTGAGGCTGCAAAGACACATTTTTCACTTTCTCAGCTACAATTGCTCTTCAGAGAGGATCTGTAGAGTAGATCAGTCTGCAGAACTATCACCAGACATCCCTTACAGATTCAATTGCATCCTGTAATTTTACAGGATGAAAATGCACCAATATCCAGATTGTAAGTCTCTGTCTCAGCCTTCTCAACCAAAGAACGTAACCAGAAAAGAAAAATTCTGGAACCACTTTGAACTATTTGAAACATTTGTTCTCTGTGAAGACCATCTTCAGAAGCAAAAGCTGTAGGTATTTTTCTCTGTCTTTCTTTCTCTTGTTCATATTCTTTCTCACAAGGCTCACAAAACACTCCAGCAAACAAAACTCAAGGTTTATACTCAAAACAAAGTATTATATTTAAAAAGAAAAAAAAAAACCCTAGATTTCTTATGGGCCTAGACTCTGTGCCAGTTTCTCATAATCGTAGGAATAATTTCAACACCAATAAAGTAAAGGTTAACCACTCAAAACTATTGCCTTTTTATCTTAATTTATGCTTTTTAATGTTTAAAAGTTCTTTCATCTCTTCAGTAAGAAGTATGCTAAAGTAGAAAAGGACCTCAGAAAACAGAAAGCTGGAAAGAGCTTATACTTTCATCATAAAAACGTAACTTTTTTTCATTTGGTTGGAGTCAATATTGAAATGAGATTCCTACCAGAAAATAGCTTTTTCAGGCACACTAAATATCCCTTGGTTCAGCAGAATATTTAATCCCCTTGGATCAGGCACTTGGATTTTCTTAGATCATGCTGAGATAACAGCATTCTGCTGTGTTCTGGCACCATAAAATCCTTGCTTATGAAAATAAAAGAAAAATACGGCCTCTCTGGGAACATACATCTCTGAATTACTTTTTTCCATAGTTTATACATTGTAGTCTCGAAATCTTTTTTTTTTTTTTTACACAGATATACCACATTCTCTTTATGAGTCATGGCAAAAGCTCTCCCGCACCATTTTACATGGGCCAAGTGTACATAGGACTCTTCAAAATGACGATCCTTTCACAGTCTTGGCTCACACTCCAGCTCACGCTGGGCAAGTGCCAACCAGTAACCGGAGTCAAACCCCCACCAACAGCACCATCTAGCGAGGAGCAGAGAAAATAAACACATGCAAATTTAAACAGTTTTCACTGCATTCTGGAAACTAACAAAGGGCCAATTCTCTCCTAATCTCCCATTACAACTGCATTTAGGTATAGCTTTCATCAAGCCTCTTGGCTTTGTGAAGTGTGGTGACAAGTAGAGAAAGATTCAGCAACTAATTGTAAGCTTTTTGTCTAAAACTGGAACGCCACTTGGAACACACGTAAACTTGCCCTTGTTTATTTTTCTAGTGTTAAGCTTGCAATTTTCTTGTTGTTATGAAGAAACAGAAGCATTTTTTAATGCTTTAAAAATATTGATAACATCTTCTGTTTCCTGCTGCGATAGTGGGAGATATTATAAAACAAACAGCTTCAGAATAAAATTAATATATAAATATAATCGCAACTTTTTTAGCTTTTATTTTCATATAATTGTAATATCTTGTATGCCTATATTATTGAAAGATAAAATTCTTACTGATGAAAAAGGGCACACACATCTTCTATTTGTAACTTTAATGTGACCAGGCTCCCTGGTTTCCAAAAGACCGTCTGTTGAAATTATGTAGGTGCTCATATCTTTTACAGAGCCAGAGCCAAATACTTTGGCTATATGTTGGAAATAAAGCAGTATAGCTCTTGATTGTGAGTGTTTTTAATGGTCTTGTTCAAACAGCTTTTCAGTCAGGAGGAACACATTCTGTTCTTTTCCCAATGTGCATCTTCAGTGCCATGAAACTCACAGGGCCAGTAGAAGGGATTCAGCAAAAACAATACTTTGCAGATAACACACACACACACACACACGTGCTTTTAAAGTTATGCCACCTCATTTTCAAAATGAATCAGATTTGCTGTGTCCATCCAGTAAGCTCATCTAATCAGATTTGCTCCAGGGGTCGTTCACATCAGCATTATTCGCATGCTAACTCTGAGCACTCATTTCCAGACAGTCAGCATGATACCGTCATTTCTTGCATTTCCAGACCTATGGCTGCCTGCTCAAAGCCTCCCCCCTGCCCCACAAGACACAAGAAGTCCACAAATCTCCAGTAGGCAAAATTTCAAAGCATTACACTGAATTACAGTGTATTAAAGCATTACACTGTTTGGTAACACTAACCATCTCAGCCTTATATTTGATGCACTACAAAGTATTATTGTTTTAGAAATAATTCTACTCTATGTAGGAAATGATATCTAAATAAAAGACAATTTGTTCTTGACAATATGTCAGTAATTTTCCCTTCAGAATGCTGAGAGGGAAAGGTAGTAATCTTCCAAAGAAAGAGTTAAAAGTCTCCAAGCCTTAGTTCAATTATTTCAATCTCACACACTTCGGCAGCAAAATTCAAGTTTCATGGGATTACTTGAAGTCTCAAACCACAAACTCCTTGTGACCAAAGGTTCCTTCATTCTCACTGCCCAAGCAAAAGTCTTCTACAGGGTTCCCATACCCTCCCGATCAGTTCCTGGTACACTGCTGCTCCTTTGAGCTCTCCCTCACTTCGTTTGTAAATCAAGCTGCTTGCCCTTCTTTGCTCACCTGCAATGACAATGCTACCTACTGGAATTGCCTGGCTCCAAATTAAAACCATTGCTGTCAAATAACTAAAAATCTTCCTACAAACACAAAAGATAAATTCATTCCTACTGCAGAGCTTTCATGTCTCCTTACAGCACCATTTGGGTTGGAAGCTTGCACCCTCTTTCCTGTTTTGTGTTTTAATCTCCATATGCTATTACACTTCATTTTACTTCTTTCTTTGCATTTTGCAGTTTCTTTTCAACCAGTCATCTGTGATTAAATCCCGCCCTCCCCAAGAACTCAGTTACATCTGGTTTTGACAGCTTGTAATGGTATCTTAAAATCAAAGTAAAATCTTCTACAAAAATAAGAGAATAGGAAGTTTTACTAGCTAGACACCAACAGGAAGCAGATTTTGACATTATATTTGTGCTTCAAGATGGCACAACTGCTTTGAAAGTCCCACTAAAACTGGACAGAGTAGAGAGCACACTGGCCCATCTACTACTTTGGACTAATGAATCCTTTTAATCCCGGTAGGTTTCATGAAAGTCACCACAGTTAATCCTTTAAGAAAACAATGTCCGAATATGCCAATAGTGAACAAACAAACAACTGCTCATTTCGCAAGAAAACATGACAGTAGGATTTCAATGTTAAAAATTAACCACAGTTTTTCTCA
Organism: Acropternis orthonyx; assembly: GCA_035583155.1. NCBI lineage: Eukaryota > Metazoa > Chordata > Aves > Passeriformes > Rhinocryptidae > Acropternis > Acropternis orthonyx. The sequence goes on from JAWWEU010000158.1 coordinate 15,731,780, forward strand.
TTACATAGAACACAGACACTGATTCATTATTCACTGATTCTCTTACTAGTTAGAGAGCAAATAATCCAGAACAGTATAAATACACAATACCTACCACATGTTACATACACTGTATGTAATCCTGAATGCATTGCATGCACATTACACTGACTGTATTACCCAGACACAAACAATACATACTGCACACAGTATGAACAAACAAAATGAGCTCCATGATTTCACAAGGTGGAGGCAGGGAATGAAACCTCACTAGTTTTGTTGTCACTAGGAGTTATTTCACTGAAGCAACACACACGTAAAATATTGTGATGCATTGCAAAGGTGAGAGAGACATTATCACAAGTTCAATTCATCACAGAAATTGACAGAAGTATCCATAACTACTAGTTATAAATAAAAAGAAACTCAAAACGCACTAAAAAAAAACAAAAACAAAACCAAACCAAACCGAAAAAACAACAGCAAAAAACCCCCTTAAATCTGCACAAAAAGAAAACTCCAAACCACAAACCAGCAGTGGTACTAAATGCAGAAATAAATGTATAGATGCTTTTAGTCAGCACTAATAATGTTACAGTTATGAATTTAAACATCTTACAACTTAGTTAAAAGTAATACACCAGGCACGAAGATACTTCATATAGAAATAGAATGACTGACACTAAATTTAATATGCTATATTCTTATTCTTACAGCATTCATATTAGGTATAGAACTACCTCAGAATATTTCCTAGATATATTGACAATATTTATTATAATTGATGGGGTCTTAAGTGAACTTTTTCATGTTAATAATGATAACATACACAATAAGATGTATCTGACGTATTACTACAATACCTGTTTTGAACAAACATTTAAATTGCTAGTTAGCAATATACTTTTTCTCAATATTCTGCCAGTGTTTTCACAAGTTAAATAATAGCAATTTATTTATGAATACAGAGAAATTGATGATTTAGCAGGGGGTACCGCACTGCTGAGGTACAACAAATTTATAAAATTTTTCTGTGTTTAAAATCATGCCTCTCCAAATTCAAAGCTAAGGCTCTTCAATGAAATCTAAGCTGGCAGGACAGTAATACTCCTGGAGTATTTGTTGATACATATCTGTTGCAGCACTAGTGTACTATAAACATGGTGACTGTTTTCTCTGCTGAAGGGGAAGAGCATAAGACAGGTAGAGCAAGTTGACTTATCTCAAAGTCAATGAACATACATGAGTTTTCCACTTGTGAAACAAAGCTGGATGTGACATCAGCTAAAAGAAAAGAACTTCCACTTAACTTTTTTCCCCCCCTATGGCCAGGTGCCTAGTCTTCAGTATAGCTGAAAAAGCAACCCAAGCAATATGAGGGACTCAAGCTTAATTAGAATAGCTGTATGTGTTGGACACACCACAGATGCCCTCAGTATAGACCATATAGGGTACAACTTGATTTTTGTACTACCATGACTTTCAGTGTTTCTGTGGCTTTACAGACTCATTAGGGAAAAGCAGAAAAGTCTCTCGTCAGCTAAACCATAAGGAACGCTCTGCTTAAAACAGTATTAGCTCAGGAGATCAGAATTTCCACATTAAGAACAAACATGCATCAATCACATTAATGTCCACATACATACCATCCAAAATAATGTCCCTGTAGCAAGAGCTGCATACTGTTCAATTGTAGAAAGCACACTGAAGATAAGGCATATCAACACAATAAGGAAGCTGTAAATAAAAAGAAATTAAAAAATTAAAATAGGACCTATAGGGAGGACAAGTTATTATGCCATTACAAATTATCTGTCCACACAGAAATGTTATTGGTAGTGGATTATCCCAAAACACAGCTGGTAACTTTTACATGATCCTGCTTCATATTTGATAGTTTATTTCTCTTCAGACACTGAGGCTTTGGGTTGCACATTATCAAATGAAACTACACTATAACACTTTAGCTTTAGCCTACCTCTAAGACTCGCTGTTTCCTAGCTCCTCAGGAAAACAGCATTCCTTGTTCTTTCCCATTGTAAGGACTACTCTGGCTGAATCGCCACACAACGCCCCAGAATGTTTCAAATACTTCCCTTTTTGCTATTCCAAATTCCAATTAACTGCAAAGAGACATCCCAACAAAGCCAGAGTTTAAGAGGCTCTGCCCACACTGTCTTTTACAACTGATCTCTAAAAGGCCCCAAATAAATAAAGTCTGACATTTGGCATTTAAAACACAACCTAGATCTGATTCCATTTTTAAATGAAACAAAATCTCATAGCAACTACCAGAGAGTGGGAACATACAGGTTTGTGCCCTGGCCACCCCTTGCCCAAGTGAGTCACACAATCACATTGGGCTTGGGTTGGAAGGGGATCTTAACATCATCTAGTTCCAACATGGAAGGGACACCTTCCACTAGACCAGGTTTCTCAGAGCCCCATCCAACCTGGCCTTAAGCACTTTCAGGGATGGGGCATCCATAATTTCCCTGGACAGCTTGTTCCAGTGCCTCACAACCTTCCCAGAATTTTTTCCTAATACCTAATTTAAACCTGTCCTCCTTCAGTTTGAAGCCATTCCCCTTTATCCTGTCACTACATGGCCCTTGTAGAAAGTCTCTCTGCATCTTTCTTGTAGGCCCCTTCAGGTACTGGAAGGCTGAAATTAGGTTACCCTGAAGCCTTCTCTTTTCCGGGCTGAACAAGTCCAGTTCTCTCGACCTCTCATGGGAGAGGTGTTCCATCCCTTTAAGTACCTCAGTGGCCTCCTCTGGACTCGACTCAACGGGCTGATGTCCTTCCTGTGCTGGGGACCCCAGAGCTGGATGTAGCAGTTCAGGTGGTGTCTCACCAGAGCAGAGGGGCAGAATCATTTCCCTTCCCCTGATGGCCACATTGCTTTTGCTGCAGCCCAGGATATGGTTGTTTCTGGGCTGCAAGTGCACACTTGTCCTTAGGGCGGGGGTCCTGGTTCCCAGCATAAGACAGCCAGGAAGTTGCCCAAAACTCAGCCCAACTGCCTGTAACCCCCAGAAACCCTCTTCCCCCATCTGGAAGGTAACGCTCCCCAGCTGCCTTTGCCTTCAGATTCCTTCCCTGAGCAGCTTCAGCTGTGCCCACCACCCCCCAGAGGACTGCTGCTAACCTTAATGAGACCTAACACAGCTGGGAAGCAAAACGTTGAGGATCCAAACTGGATGCTGTCCTCTACACACACAGCATAGGCAACTCCCAGTTTCCACAGAAGAGCGTGTTTCTTTCAAAAACACAACACGAGCAATCAACAGGACTTAAGACATTCACTTGTTAAGCACAGTGCTAGTTGTTGTGCCTGTTTTCCACAATTCTGCTGAGACAAGCAACACCAATCCTTTGCACTCAATAGAAACTTGCTGCAGAATCCAATAACTAAACCATCCACCTGGTAACAGATTTCTAGAAAACTAGGTTTTTTATCCTGCAATAAAAATAACTGACATACTAAATAAACTGAACACAAGAGGAGAAATATTAAAACAGGACATCAGTGGCTGCAAACTGGCACAGATCAGCTGAAGTCACCCAGAGCCTTTATCTTTATTCATGTAAGTGAGCATTTCATTGGGTGAATCTTTTGAAAGAGGACACACTCAAGAAAACAACTGTGTTAAGGTTGACATGATAAGCTATGCTGGTCAATGATCACATTAATGCACAGTGCATGCAAATCTAATGCACACATAGAGAAATGATCACAGAATCATTTTGGTTGGAAAATACCTCTGAGGTGAACAACTCCAACCTTTGAGATCAGATCATCAAGTTCAACCTTTGAGATTGTACTACAAAATCACAGAGAGGAAGTTTTTATGTAATTAGGTACAAAAAAATCAAACTGATAGTGAACCAACAGATAATAAGGATAGAGATTATCACATATTAACACAAACACACATATGGGAATATACTTTTACCTAAGTACAATATAAATGTGTGGGTGTTTCTGATTTATCTCTGAAACATTCTCCTTTTACTTAGTACCTCTAACTTTCACTGTTCTAAGCACAAGTAAGCAGTGCAGACAAGGCAAAAGAAGGCAAAGATCACTCACTCATTTGAAACTTAACATAAATGCTCCCTAAAGTGTCCAGTCCTTCTACCTGCAATATTCCCACAACTGCATAGGACCAATACGCATGACAACATGAACATAAATGGGTTCAGTTGCATGGACAGAGCTAAGAATCTCTGGATAGAAAGTCCAGCATATGTAGAAATACCATCTCAAAGCCAATAAAGAGTTGCAAGGGATGGTCTAAGCTGTCTGAATACACTTTGAGCATTAATACTTACTATATCATTTAATAGTAGTAGTGTTAAAAAGTTTAACTCTGTCAATACATGAAACCACAAGAGGGCACCGAAGGCAAGACTATCCCATTTCTGTTCTTTTCCTAAACACATACAACAACTGAAGGGACCCTAATGAGGCTTAAAGGTGAAAGTTTGTGTGCCTAAGTGACAGCAAGATAAACTTAGGGTTAATCGTTTGCCAAATCCCTTTGTTTGTTACTATTAGAGAAACTGATGGCTGATATAAGAACTGCATCAAGTGCCAGTCAGTGCCCTGTCTACTTTTGTGGATTTTCATGCACATGGATCAATTTCAGCCTTACTAACTTTAAATTTTTTTTTCACCCCCAGAAAAATTCTTGCAGTTTGTTGCTGTGCTCTTTTCAAGCTGGTGCATGAGACATCTTCGTACTCACAGACACACATTATGCCAAGCAAAACAAAGATGTTTGGTCAGATACTGCTGCTCATCTGTGGCATTAGAGAGATGATACCCACTAGGCCCACTAGTACAGCTGTGCCAGTGGAGCACCACAGCTAAGATACTAACCCTGTTACAGTGGTATTACTATTTTGCTTAGCTCAATTGTACATAAGAAACAGAGGGAGCAAAATTAAGACAAAAAAATAAATAAATACATGTTGTCCTACTCTGGCACGAGCCTGCTGTTTGTTCCCTTCCAACACCGGGCATCTGTTTTTGTTTTGGTACCAGTGGCATCCTCCTTAACTTCTGAAGCTTAAGAAGGGAATGGGCACTAGGAAAATGAAAAACATTAAGTTTGCCCCTTTTTTCCTTTTTTTTTTTTTTGACAGCTATTTCCTCTTTTTTCAGCCAGAAGTGCAACACAAATCCTCAGTTACTGCCCAGACAGCAGACAAGTCCACCAGAATAAAAGAACTACAAACAACAGTTGCAAGGATGGACTCTGCCTCAAACTTGAATTTGCTCATGTGAAAATAATCCTGAGGAAATTTAACTGGTATGCCTCAGAACAGCGAATATTACAGTTTTCACACGTCCAAAACAACCTTATCACTCTTAGTATTGCTTTATTGGGATTGCCATTACTGCATTTTCAAAAAAAAAAATTTACCTTGATACAGATGCTAAGCATGTAAATTCTTCATCCAACCAGTTAATACCAGACAAACTAATGGGAAACTGAAAACAGCCTTACAAAAACAGTTATAGAGAAATTACTAGTAGACAGATGTGTCAGCGCTCTCCTAATGAATCCCATAATTCGAGATAGCTAAGTTAAGACAACTTTGTTTGCCTCACTTGCATGCCAAAGCCCTCTTGTCAGTGAACAGACACTGGACAGCTTCAGGGAGTAAATTTTATACCATGTGAAACAAGTTACTGTGCAAAACATTTAGTTATTTCAATGGCTGAGTGGGTAAAGGCTCTAAATGTGGACATTTAAATTAGGTAAGCTGAATGTGGAATGATAAGTGTGCAAACTGGAGGGAGTTGTCTGGGAACCACCGACTGCTGCTCAGGGATGTGCTGGGCAATGGTCAGTGGGTGGTGAACAACTGCATTGTGCGTCACTTGTTTCTTTGGGGTTTTTTATTTCCCTCTATCTCCTTTTCATTGCAATTAATAGTAGTAGTACTCCTTATTATGTTATATTTTGTTTAATTATTAAATTCTTCTTATATCGACCCACAAAGTTTTACAATTTTTCCCATTCTCCTCCCCTCTAATAGGCGGGGCAGGGGAACAGAGTGGTACTTAGTTTTCATCTGAAGGTAAACCACAACACTTCTCTGTCTCACAGTAAAAATTTCAAAATACCTTAGCTTCTATATAATATCATTCAGAGGCCTAAAGATCTAAGACAGATGAATGGTTTAACCAGTAGCATCAGCCACTCTGGAAAACATTGCTGAGCGTACAGTGCCATGCAGATTTCACTAGTTGTATATGGGGTAACAGAACAAACATTCACCTCTGAATCTGCCCTAAAGGACTCCACCCCACTATGGCAACATTTGTCCTCTAAAGGAGAGACAGCCAGCAGAACACAGGAATTTCTTTAACTTTAGCAGCGAGAAAAGGCTTAGTCTCTATGAAACCACCAATCGTTTATCTCCTCAAACCCGTTGCTTGTTTACCCTCTATGATGACCATCTTCATGAAAGGAAGCGATGAGGAGTCCAGGCTTTCGTCAGCTCTGATCTCACTCTTAGATTGTGGGGCCAAGCAAGCATTAGAAATGAGGTAATAGTGTGTGAAGTTTTTCATACTGTCTTTCCCAGCTTACAAAGTAGGATCTGCTTGAGTGTAGATAAATCACAGATACGGCATCAGCAGATGCACTCACAAATACTTAGATTGTGGTTAAGTCATATCTAACAGTGCAATGTTTCTTTTAACACCAAGAATTTTGCAAGTGCCCAGTCATCTCTGTACTTCTCAACTTGAAACCACGAAACCACTGTTAAAGCAGTGTGGGCACTTAGAGAGCAGCAGATGTTTTCTTTCATGGACTCAGTTTTTGCTGGACTACTACAAAGCGACCCATTTCATCTCAGACAGACAGCACTATTTTACTAGAAGCCAGTTTCTGTGGTTGTCTTTTCAACTCGAGTTTTCACAGGCTCTTCATACCTGGCAGAGTCAAACCCAGATGTGGAGCTATCTCACTTCACATGAAACATCACCAGTGTGCAGAACTGCAGTCACACTTCAAGCTCACATACATCCAAGCCTGTATATGGACTTGGGATGTGTGTCTATGCCACACCACCCATGAAGATGAAAAGCATGTACACAGACATAGTTGTGGAAAGAGCTGCATGAGACAGCGTGTGCATAGAGGGGGCAGGGAGGTGTATGTGCACAAACATACAATAAATAATAAATTTTGGCGTACTCCGTGAAGTCAGTCTGACAATTTAGATAATTTTTTGTCTCAAACAGGTTTGAGAAGCCAGAGCATTTCCAGGAAATAATTATTCAGCTGACAAGGGAACATGGCTAGCCAGTATGTAACTATATTTAGCAACAAATAGGGAACACATTAGGAGCTAAAGGTTGATTTAATGTTTTTTGACTGTTCTAGGATATATTTTGACTTACAGAACAGCATTTGGGCTTTTTTCTGGACCTCAGTGGCAGCTGCAGGAACTTGACACCTTACAAGTGCCTATCAGTATTTTACAGGCTTCAGCCCTGAGCTGCTGCCTTTTTTCTATATTTAACTATGATTTTTGAACATTAGCATGTCTTTTTTGTGGCTTGAAACAATGTGTAGAATGATCAAAGGAAGAATTAACCACTTAGTGAGAGATTACAATGCTCATTTAGTAAATGTCACAGGTAGGAGAACTGATAAAGTTTCATAAAGAATGTCCAGGGATATGACAAGGAACATTTTTAAAAAGGCGCATGAGACAAGCTGGAAGTACTTACTCACCAGATTAATACAGTCTCATGCACATGCAGCTGTTATCACCATGGCCTGTATTACAATATTAGCAGATTTGATTCCTTCTTGCAGTGTTTCTTACATAGTCTCAATGGAAGTCTTTCCATAAACCTGAAAAAGGTTGCCATTAAGCTCTAAATTCAGCTGAAACCTCAAAAACATTTAAAACATGAAAAGAAACATGCAAAATTCAGCTTGATTTATATAAACCAAATTTGAGTTCTATCCCTCCAGGAAGACAAGAGTTTTTCCTTGTTCAATGTCACTTAAGAGAAGCCTAAGTCTTCTCTTTCCGACAACTTTTATTCGTTACATCTATCAGTCTTGAAGGTACCCTCACACATAGGGAATACTATTTTATCTGGTAACGGCTGAATCTGGTTTTTTGGGGTTTTTTTTGGCATGAGGTCAACGGCTAGCTGTAGGTCATCCTTTCTGTCTACTGGATAAAATGACTAACTAAAAAAGAAACTTTCTGTAAGTAAAAAAAAATTATATATATATATATATCTTTCAGGTGCTTCTGTGTCTTTGGTAATGTTCTGCCTAAGCTCCCTTCTTGAATCTCTGTCTGCTCTTATTTTTGTGCAGCTGGATTGTCTTTCTTTGAACATACAGCTTTGTTCAATCACATACACAATCAGTCATTGACACTGTAACTCAGGGGGTGGTTTGATTTTTTTTTGCTTTGTGGGATTTTGTTTGGTTGGGTTTTTTACAGAGTAAATAACTTTTTTTGCCATCTAAGCTTTTAACTGTAGTAGGTTTCTTAGGTAAACAGAGTAATATAAAGCTTAATCTCCTCTAAGCATACAGCTTTACAAGAACTGGAAGGATGACATTGAGAATGAACAACAACTGTGCAGATTAAACATGGGCAGCTTCTTATCTTGATCATCATAATTTGCAAACTATAATGCTGCTGCATATCTAGTTCACATTAGTTCATTAAAACATGACAGCATCATCATTTCATCTTTCATCTCTATGGCTTATATGTACTGACACTCACTTTCCAGACTGTGAACACAAAGGTCAATGGCATCAAAAAAGGACATTTTCACACAGCTTTCCAGGCAACAAATAGAGTTACTGCAATGAGGATTCAGATAGACAGCTACAGGTAAGACACAGTGAAGAGAGGGAATCACTCATTTTGTCATACATTCTGTCACATTCCAGGCCAGAGAAGTAATTCCTGACTTAATCTACATGAGGAAAACCCTGATTAAAAACTTCAACAGGTTCATATTACCACAAGTCAACATAAATCCCTGACCATCTCGCACAGTACTGCATAAACATTTCAATGGTGCAAGCAGGCATATGCTCATACTAAACCATCTCAAGCAATTTCTTACTACAGCTAAGCACCAGGTCTTTCTTGTTCTTTCATTCAAGGTATTTGGGGGCTACTTAAGGGCGGGGGGGGCGGGGGGTGGGAAATCTAACAGAAGGTAGAAGTTAGAGAAAGAACAGGTAGAACTTGTCAAATGGAAGAAAGCTGACAACAACAAAAGAAAGATTCTATGATTATAAACGGCATTCCCAGGAAGCTAATACAGGATGGCAATTTATTTTATGGGACCATCATCAAGGTATAGTGTCAAACACAGACAGTGCTTTTAAAATTGAGAAACTCAGAGTTGCTGCTTTAAAAAAGAAATGGGATTTCACCATGCAGACAGAACTCGGATCCTTAATGAAATTCACACACATAAACACCCTGTATGCATAGGTATTACACTGAACTTTTAGCAAGTCTGAACTGAATACTGGAAAGACATTAATTCTGTCATGACTATGGACTACCAGAGCACTGTTAAAGTCTATGAACAGAATAATAAATGAGCATCCAATTAGACAACTGGTAGACACCAGAGGTCCTCCATCACTTACTCCATTAAACACGTAAGTTTGTTTTTAACAGAATGGTATAGTGAAAGTACATGGTTAGAATGAAGGAGCTCTGTACTCAATTGCTCTTTGACACTTTTATTAATACATTGACTTTATTAACTACAGTAGCTGTTCATGAATTAGCATTAAAAAAAAAAAAAAAATCACTGTAGCAAGGAGTTAGAAGAGACCAGCAACCTACAGCTGAAGATGAAACAAGTTTAAAATAAACAACTAATTAATCAAATACAGAAATGTGGTGATTTAAATCTCTGGCCACGTCAGGTCTCTGCATGGTTTTTCTCTAAGGATTTGTCTTATCTTTCTCTGTTCTGTTTCTGAGGCAGGGGAAGGAAGGAGGGGTGCAGCCCCTTCCCATCTTCCAGCCCCTCCACAGCAGGAGGATGCCCAGCAAAAGGGCAAGTATACTTGCATTCATGCAGAGAAGCATGATTCCCTCCAGGAACTGGCTACAACAGCTTCCTGTACAGCACACGCTTCCTCTCTGTTATGTCCTACACAGGTCAAGTAGTAGACATATCCCTGTTCTCAGTTGTCACTTGCCATCAAAAAACGTTTCAACAGACAAAGTGAGAATGCTCTGTTTGCGTTAGCTCAAGTCTATCAGATGGAGCTTCCTGTTAGTCTGTATTTGTTCCAACTCTAAGGCAAAGTATAGCTGGTGCTTCCTGAAGGAAACAATGGCATAATTTTTAACCAACTCCTTGATTTCTTGTCAAATAAATAGTTTTCTATCTCCCATGTGAGAAAGCAGCTTCATTGCACAAGAAAGATCATATACAATACAGGGTGGTTGGATATTAAGAAAAGCAGATTATCTGTACAGCAAGGCTTCTATCACACTTACCTGGTTCTTCTGGGAGATGAGAGTCTGTAAAATTAATTTAAATTATGGGCAGTGTACCAAAGCCCTAAGCACACAATGAATCCAAAGTCATTTAGGATACAGCACCAGAATTATTGCAGGAAAGGTATTTAAGGTCTTGGCAAAAGGTATAATTGCAGCAGAAATGCAAACCAGACGTCAAAATGCTTCAAGAGTAAAGGTTAACTGCTCACAAAAAGCAGTGTTACTGCATCCTGCAACAAGGTATTGGTTCCTTTGAGAATAGGCATGGATGAACTGGAAAAAGATGATAGGTAATGTGTAAGAAACTGGAAAAAGAATATGCCACATTTAAAACAAGTGCATGACCAAAGAGATGTGAACCACTAGACTCCAAAAAATTTATCAGGGCTCCCCAGACGGTTTACAACAAGCTTCTGATGTGCCTGATCATTAAGGTGAAACTCTAATATAGCAAACACAACAGACACAGAAGGAGTGAGTCTACGTGCACAATGGGGAAAGGATGTCATCCAATACTAGAAATCGAAAGAATTTTTGCAATTTTCTTAACATGTATGTCAGGTTTAGCAAGAAAAAAAAAATCTGCCATTAGTCCTCTTAACTGAAGACTGGAAAAGTACAGTGAATATCCTCTAAAACAGTGCAATATTTTCTCTTATTCTTGTGGTTTGGGGAAACACTACATAGCAAAAGAGAAAATGTAATTTTCACAGGTTACTTTGCTTGTATTATCTTGTCCTCACTTTTTCTCACTCTAAATACCATTAGGAAACGAGTACAGTCCTGCGTGCTTTTCTAATCCTCTCAGTTCCACGTTCAGGTTTGCCCAAGTTCTGTAACCCCTCATCATTCAAAGCAAAACCCTTCATTATGTTCCAAAAGACATCCACCGCTGCACACTCACTGCCCATGTGCAGGAAAGCACCTGTGCCAAATTCAGACTATACTTGGTTTAAGCACACGCACAAGCAGAGCTGAACTGTGGCTTTTCAGCTGTGTGGGCCAAGCTGGTCAGTGGTGGTGGCAGCACCAGCAAGAGAAGAGGCAGCATCCGTCAAAGTGTCCGAGCCTAAATCACCCTTACACTGTGCTGCAGTCAGGGTGGGAGTGGACATCTGCCTTATGTTACACAAAAGGCAGATTTCAGCAAAAACAAACCCGAGATGTAAACTCAGGGCTTAGGACAATACATCAGTTGCAAAGCACCACTGAAAGCAAGCAGTCTGTTCATATTGCAATACACAATTTCCCTTTTGATCAGCCAGTTCTGGAGAAGAACGGAAAGAAACAGGAGAGATATGTTCTAAAATGGAGTGCCACAATACAAGTAAAAGTTTTCTAGGGGGAGTTTTATACAGTCAATCTGAGCACTCACTACATCACTATGCCACTTTTCTTATAACAACCAGATTCAGGGCAACAGTGTTTAAATGTGTTAGTGTCCAAATATTAAAAGAAAATTACTAAAAGCTGAGACTGTGTAAAACCCAGCTTCTGAAAAATTGCCAAGCTTATTGCTCTGTTTTGCTGTTATCAAATCCAAATTAAATAAGTATTTATAAATAAAATACTGCACCTTTTTTAATAGATACCTTTAAACATTGCTTTCATTAAATACATAATGTTTTTTTAAACTAGTAACAATATTTACTCCTAATGATTTCTCTTACTTGGGCTGGCTGCACACTATTTTCCTAGCTTCATCTGACAAAGCAACTCAAAATCTGTTCTTTTGTTGGGATTTTTTTCCTCCTATTAACTATCATAAACAGCAGTACTGCTACAAATCACTTTGCCTCCACCATTAAAGATTAGAGAACATCGTATTATGACTTCTAAAGCATGTGCATTTTATAATGCTGAAGAAAACTAGGCTCAGTCAACTTCTCAGCTCACAGACTTCTTCCTTAGTGAGCAGCTTCTGGACATTGCACGTGCCCAAGTAAGGATGCTATCCTGTCCCAAAAAACTAAAACAAGGCAGGAGAAAGGAAACACCAAAGGACAAAGGCACTATCCCACCATGTTGTACAACTGATGTAGTAGTGCATGTAAACTTGAACACTAATTTTACAGCAGTACAAATCAGGACCACATTTCTATGTGTTCTACAAAGAAACACCCACGCTGCTCACTCACTAGAAACCTCTCCGTGACAGGAAAACAATATTGATAGGTTTGACAGCATCCTTTACTCTTCAGTTGTGAATACAGTGAAACAGTGACAAAGACTCAAAAGTCAGAGATAGATAAATACACAAATGGGGAAGAAGCAATCATACCGTGGAGCCACGGACTTGGATAGATGCTTAATTTGATTTATTTCAAGTGCCACAAAAGTGGTTCAGACCTGAGCAACTCTGGCCTACCTGATCCCCCTCTAATGCCTTTTGCACTCCCTTCTCCTAAAACAACTGTGTCTGAAAGGTACTTTCATCACTGCTGAAAAGTAAGATGAAGACCGTGAGAAAGATCTGAAGCTGGGATAAATGCTGTCACCGGGGTTTCCATTATGATGCTCTGTTTCAGTTATTTAAAGGTAGAGTTGACAGATACTTCCACAGAAATCAGTCTTGTTGTCATTTGAGATTTTTCCACAATCAGCTCTCTGCCCCACTTTTCTAGGGGCACTGGGGGAGAAACATGGCACCCTTAATGCATCATAGCTTAGAAACAGGGAAGAGAAACTACAGGACAGGTTAACGTTCCTAAGGTGAAAGCAGGGGAATTCAGCAAATAGACATATTTCCACTTACAGAACACAGAAAGGGTTTGCTGAAGATGCGGTGCTTGGAAGCTACGACAACTCAACTTTCTTAGTTTGCTTTCAGCATGATGAAAAGTTCAAGTGCCCCTGGAGAAAAAGAATGAAGGGAGTCTAGAAAGTGACAGGCAACTGTTATGGTGACAGAGTCTGTAAATACAAAAATCTCTATAAATATGTACCATGAAGTACAGGAATGGTAAGCACTCCATTTCCTCAAAAAGGTCTAAATAGATTAAATGTTCAAATGCAATCTATGCTGTGCTTAAAGACCTTTAGCTTTGTGCCCTCACCACACAACAGACAGTCTTACAGGCTGAAAATTACGAGGATAATTACTTCCATCATTCCAGCAGTCAAGTTAGCTTTTGTGGAAATTCCAGTTGTCTATCATTGGGCTAAAAACTCTGCTATATCATTGAACTTGCCTGCCCTGAAACATTAAAAGAAAAGGGTTCAAGAAAAGTTTAATCAGTTCCGAGGCCTGCATCCAAGTGACATTTCAAGGTGATTAAGGGTACAAAACACTGAAGTTTCAAAATGGGACTTCAAACTTGTACACTCAACTAGCAAAGAACCGCCTTGTAAAAGAAGTTCAGAAGAAGTAATCAGAGGTGTGAGATGCTACATAAACTGAACTATACAGTAAGGGCTCCTAACCAGGAATACAGTGGCTCTTAGGTAACATAACAAAAAAAGTAATCAGCTTGGACAACCAAGCCTGCTGTACTCACAGCAACAGCCTCACCACTGGACCTGCCAGACACACACTTGATTTTTCCTCTTTCACAAACTTTTCTGTAGTTGGAATTTTAAAAGCCTTATCCTCTATAACGATCAGGAAGTCTGGTTATGAAATGCATATTTTATATTATAACTATTAGCATGTTCAACAAACCAGCACCAATTAAAAGCATATTTACTGTAACATTGTACAAGAAAAACACATCAGTATGTGCATACCTAATGCCATGGCAAACTTCAGCTGCCCAAACATCAGGCCTCCATTCTAAAAGCCATGAGGCTTCCTGGGAATAGTTTTTTGATGCTGCAGAGGAAAGAAACCCTGTTTTTCTTGTAGCAAAACCTCAAGATCTGTCAGGTAACTTCAGGAACAAGGATTTATCAAGATCCATTAATCAAAAAGGCTTGAGAGATGGTAACATTTTGTGGCACATATGAAAAGGGCCACAGCCTTGGGAGAGGAAAGCTACCACAAGTCCCCTTGAAGTCACGCATTCAACATCAACTTACCTCTATAGGGAGCTGACAAGTATTTTGCTGCATGTGTAAATATTTTTCACATGTAAATGCCACCTCAGGTTCAGAATTCCAATGGACAACTTTTATGTATTTTCCTAAGACTCCCAGATTTTGCTGCTAGTCCTACAATCTCCAGCATAGTGGAACAGGTCAGTGCACTGGTGGAGACCAGCTGCTTGGGCCACCCATCATACTGGCTGCAAAGCAATCAAAAGAACAGAACAAAAAAAATTCTGGGATGGGAACTTCCTCTGAACTTGGTTATCTGTCTGCCAGAACTTAAAAAGAATTGCTCCTAAGCTGCATAATTTTAAGGATATGATTCGATGCTATCCTTTAGCATGTAGTTGGTCTCATTGAGCTGGACACTGAGCATTTGACTAAATGCTCACTGAATTTGGGCTTCAATCAGGGCAGATTCCAGCTCAAAAGTATATCCTCATTGGAAACAGTGGGGAGCTGAGCTATGAAATTCAGTTTAGAATTGAAAAGACCTTCCAATGTTCCTCGTAATTCTGATACATCATTGCAAGACAACAGGAGGAAGCAAAGGTCCAGTGTGTGGGAGACAGCACACTGCACCATTGACTATTCCAATGTTAACACAAACATAAAATGATTTGTATTGCAGCTCTCCCTGAGGCTTTCGAATGATACACAGCAAGTGTATAACAGCATGCAATACATTTCTGAAAATAGTGATAAAAGTCAGAAAAAGGCAAAAAAAAATTAATTTGCACATCGACTTGAATAATAAATGAAATTCCAGTTTATTGTTAACATTGCAAGGCCTGGCATTATATGCAAAAGCTTGAATACTAAATAGTTTCAATTGCATGGAGGAAAGCATGTAGTACCTACACAACATTAAGATGGCAAAAATACTAACTTACATAGATTTAGGACTCAAAAGAATTCCACCTCATTTAAACTTTATAAATAGCAGAAAAAATTAGGGCATTAAACTATAATACACATATTGTTATTATTTTCTGCATATTTCTTTTTAAAGTGCCAATGTTTCTGTGCATGTATTTAGTTTTACATGTGGTCCTCTGCTATGAATAATAATAAATTTGTAATACATAAAGCTCATTACAGGGGTGCAAGACATCATGAGAAGCAGACCTTGAAGAGCACTCTTCTGGAAGTCATCATTTCATGGCTAAATTACCAGGAAATATCAAATGATGACTTTCTGTCAAAGTTCAGTGCCCTTGAGATTAAGCTGCCATTTTAAGTGTATGTTTAGAAAGTGTCTAAAGCGTATTCGTATGATCTGCCAACATAATAAGAACATTCATTTGATTAAAATATGACCTCGTGGCAAAATTATGCTATAAGGTACTACTCTTGGCCCTAAACTACTAGGCATTTTGAAGGAGTATTAACAACATTACAGCAGCATCTATAAACCCTAAGGAAACCACAGGGTCAAGTTCACCCACCTATTGACGCTGCAGTAAATGCATATCCTTCCATTTACATAACTGGCTGCCAATCATGAGACTCAGTACAACACTCTTTGATACCTACTTGCTTCACGGCATCTATTTAATTCTACCAGTTTAGTTTTCAAACATGGGAATTTATTGTTTAGAAACAGTTCCTGTAGATTCTGGTAGCAACGTACTGAGAGAGAAAAAGCAGAGATGAAAGCTGGCAGAGAGAAACACGGTACCATAGAAACACCCATCAAGAACCCTGAACTTTCTGCGTTGCTTTTTAACAAACATGGGTTTGTATGGTTTTAATGAAAGCTAGTAAAAGCAGGCTAACATTTTGCAGGCACTTCTGAAAGTGCATCATAGTTAAACCATCACACTTCACATGCATTAAATAAACCATAAACTTCTTCCAGATAAGGATCAGATTCTCATGTATATTCATCCTCCAGGAGCTCAGATATTATTCTTTTGAACAGATTTTTCACTTAAAGCATTGCTCCCCTTTGAACACGTAGTCCCAGTTACAGATCCTAACTGCTTTTGACCAATCAATCTCTACTGAATTTAATAAACTACAAAGTTAGTCAAGCAGAAGACTGAGGATCCTAATTCTATGCTAAATGATAAATTTCACAATAACTAAAAAGAGGCAAAAATTGCAATATTCAGGGCCTACTAGTCACCTTGCAAGTCACAAGACCAATAAAAGAAAATTACAGGGGATAAAAATAGTTTACATTCCTTTCAAAACTGCAGCTTTAATGACATACTTACTTATTTCCAAATTATTCTAGAAACAGGCTTGTCTAGATTAAAGAACAACTTCATTTTTCGTGGAATTTTTTCAGAACAGGCTGAGTCCTACAGAATTCAGAATTAAGACACAGGCAAAAAAAAAAAATTTGCATCCTTGAAGATCTCAGCACCAGCTGGAGACATTTTGCTTTTTACTCTTTCTGTTTACCTATGTTGGACCCCAACCTCCAATGACTAATACTGTTTTTAAGGTTGCAGAGCGCTTCAAAAGCTGCTGAAGACTGAGGAACACCAAAGTCATCAGCGCAGCACAAGCCTGAAGGACATGATTTGGTTAGAGATGTTATTGAAACGGCACCTGTGCTATTGGAGAATATTTCTCTATGCCGTTCCACCTTCGTCAGCACAAGCAAAAGCATTGTTCTACTTGGAAAGTCTTTGGCAGCAGATTTGGGAAAATAACAAAGTATCTCTAATGCGTATAGCACATAACATTTGTTTCGTAATCTGATGGAGCAAATTAATTTCTTGACCAGCCGACAGGATATGCTTAATTAAAAGGGGAGGAAAAAAAAAGAAAAAAAAAGTGTGTGGAAGGGACCTTTCTTAGCCTGTGTACTTCTCATTTCTCTTCTCCAGCAGCTGCCTGGGCAGACTCCTGCTCTATGCAGTCTGCATGTGACTATCACATGAAGCAACCCTGAATATGAGCATGTGGAAACCAGTGAAATCTTCTTGCTTTTATGTTTCTTAGATACTGTTTCTATTTTTCTCAGTATTTCTTAGATAAATACAGCAGATGATAACACAGATTTTGACCATCTGCTGCTCCAAGGGCTACAACCATTAAAAATGTAAGGAAAAATGTAAATACTAAGCTACCCTCACCATAAAACAATCACTTTTTGACAAGACAGTTATTACCACTGGTTAAAAAAAAAAAAAAAAAAAAAAAACAACAAAACCTCAAAACCTTAGGAAAGTAATTTATAAACTTCACATTTCCAGATATCCCAGATTTCCTTTTATATACTGCTTCCCACTACACAGCAACAAATACCAAAAGAAAGTCATGCTACTGTGAGATATGCTAATCAATTCTTAGATGGGAAGCAGGGGTGCAATTTCACATTGCTCATCTCTGACATAGATTTATGGGGAAAGAGTATTTTATAATAAAAATACATTATTTTCAGTATGACTCTGACTCCAGACCTACACTTGAGCTCAGAAAAACCTAGCATTGCAGAGACAAAAAAAGTGGTGCACACTAGCAAACAAAATATTTGTGTTTGAGCAGCTGAAGTCACAAACTCTTTCAGCAATATAGACTTCAATAAAAACAAACAAACAAACAAAACTCCCACAATTATTGTGAACAGCAAGAAGCTCCTTTTTCTGAAACAACAATTCCCAAACTTCTAGAAGTGATCTATGAAGTTTTTGTGCCTTGCCTAAGTTGGCAGAGAGACGTGTTTCTCATTCACTTCAGCCACTTAAGTTAAAATAATATTCTTGTTCCCACAATAAAGAGTTCCAGAAAGAGTATCCCTTTTAACCAATTAAAAAATCATTTGTTCAAAAGTTGAGGGGTTTTCCTTGAGATCGATTCCTTTACATAAAAGTCAATTGTCAGATCAAGTGCTGCTGCTCCCTATCACAGCTTCGAGACAGGAGCACAGAACAGTCTAGGGACGGAAAGCATCAAAAGTCGAGTGTTCGTAAGAGTCGGGGAGAGAGAAGAGGTTCAGTGAAGAAACAAATTATGTCTGTTTGGAGGACCACAGGTGTGGGGGGAGAAACGAGGCTCCTGAGGGAAGACTCCAGCAGATGGCCCCCAAACAACAGCAGGTCTCAGCACAGCTCATGGACAATGAGTGCCATTCCCAGTCGTTTTCTGTACACACAGCAAAGGTAAGCACAAGTCAGGTCTGCTGGTACTGATGCATGAAGAAGGCACTCTTGTTCTACTAAAATGAATGAAAGCGTCATTTGATTTCATTACTTAGTTAAGAACATAAATTAATACACAAAAGTAAGTCCGGCCAAAAGTTGTGATCACTTAGACACCTATTTTTCAAAGTTACATTTTTCTAAGGACATTATTTCCATTTTTATGGATATGGTGCCGCACAGCTTCTCAAAAGCTTCTTCTATTATGATTAAAAATCTTCAAATCATTTTAGAAAGCATTTTAGGCATACATTTTCCAGTAACAGAAGGTCAGAACAAGGGTACAGCACATATTTCATTACTGTAATTACTCACACACTTCCAAAGTTAGTTGTGCCAAAGCCCCTTTAAGAAACTTAGGAATGGTTTCCCCTACAAGAACATTGAAGATGCACATGCTCAAAAAGCAATGTATTCTGGTTAAAAATTACTACATTCTGAGACTTTCAGGCCTCACATGCAAATGTCTTCCTTAAATCTATTCCTTCAGAAAAACTGTTTTATTAATCACAGCTGAAAAATCAAACAGACCTTTCACTGTGCTCTGGAAGGCTTGAATCCAGGATAGATGTGCTCATTGAGGAACTTGCTAAGATTCAAGCCACCAACACTTGTTTCATTACTGCTGCACCATGAGAAAGTTTGGAAGAGAACACTGTTTTCACCATTAATAATCAACCTGTAGTTCATTAGAAGATAAATAACTTATTCATGAAGGGATACTTACAGCACACCTCTCTATCTGTAGCAAATATACACATTCCACTGAGCTACAAAAGCAACTGAAATAAATTAAGGGTGGTCATCTTTTCCATGCTTTGCAACATAAACCTTGACAAGATAGATGAAGCTCTCCCGATTCTATGGACTTCCCTGCTTAGTATTTTCACAGAACCATAAAATGGCTTGCATTGGAAGGACCTTAGAGGCCATCTAGTTCCAAACACACCTGTCAAGGGCAGGGACACCTTCCACCAGATCAGGTTGCTCAGAGCCCCATCCAAACTTGGCATTTAACACCTCCAGAGGCATCCACAAATTTCTGGGGCAGAAATTTTAAAGAAATTCAGTAGTATCTAGATTTCGTAGTCTATTTTTTTTTTCTTAAATTCCACCACCTTCTTATTTGCCAGAATTGAACCTGTCATACATTAAAGTCTGAGAATTCAAAAATACATTACAAACCAAGAAATTAAAGTTCTGTATAACTCCTACCCCAATATGCTTTCTGATCTCAGATAGTTCCCTTGCTCTTTCAGACTGACCTTTACTGAAAGCATACTGCACACTATATACTGCAAGCTTGCAGGCACAGAGTATATTCTTTGGTCAGGTTAACACTTAAAAAGAAATGGACTCTAGCTACTTCCTAAATGCATGCAAACTTCCACTGCAGTGACCCACGTAGCAATTATCATCATTCACGAGCAAGGAAAAATGAACAGCAGGGAGATTAAGTGACTTGTACAAGGTCATATAGCACATGTAATGCATAGCTGAAGATAGATCCCCAAGGACCTGGGTTCCAAGAGTGTGTTTCACAGAGTTTAGACTGGGCCAGCTCTTCACACTGAAGAAGCCAGCAGGCAGGGAGAGTCACCTCCTGTCCCTGCCCAGAGTGACTTACATTTAAATCAGCACCTCTGAGCATTCCCCTATTCCAGCACAGCCACCACTGAGCCTGGACACGGACACACTGCAGATGTTTCTTGTCAGCACAGAAGGGACAAAGTTGCTGCATCCCAACAAGTCCAGCACACCCACCAGCTTGCGGCCACCTACCCTGATTACTGGGCACCCTGCTGGTCAGCCAGGTCAAGGCAGGGAGGTATAAAGAACTGGGACCACCATCAAGAAAGACCCTGATCTAATCCATATGCACCCCTGGTACCCTCTTGTCTTCTAAGGGAAGGCCCCATATGGGGAAGGGAACCCCTGAGTTCAATCCTTCTGCAAAGGGGAGACATCCTGCCTGAGGAGTGGGGATATGAAGGATGTGGAACATAAGGATTAGAAATGCTTTGGCCATGCCAAAGGTTCTCACCCTCATTTTTAACATCCATCTCTGTATTTTCCTTTACTACAATAAACATCACTTACACTTCCCATGATGTAATACTGATTATACTTCTCTCCCATCAGAAACTGCTTAACTACTTTGTCATGACAAGCTATGTAGGGATTTAAACACTATGAAATGTGCATCTTTTGTTTGCAGCTTACAGAGAGGCACTTGTAAGCATGGGGACAAAGTATTTGCTTGATAATTTCAAAGGAGTGAAAGCAGAAAGCAAAAGTTGGTCAGAGTCCTTAAACTGGCCCTATGACATTGAGAAAATTATAGAGTGGATAAGCTGAAGGCCTTAAAAACCAAAGTCATCTAGCTTGTAACTGATACAAACTGAAAGGGGGAGACCACTGCTAATGCTAACAGAACAGAGAAAGGGCAAAGTTATCCAATAAAAATTTAAAAAAAAATAAAATCAAATAAAGGAAAAAGTGCTTTATAGCAGCATCATGTATGTTTATAAGCAGTGCAAGGCTGCATTTGTCAAAGACAAAACAAAGTAGTAACTCAAATACAAGACGGTAATAATTTATCTAAGTTTTATGTGCCAAAAAGGACACAGAACACTAACACTCCTTGTATCTTCTACTCGAAAAATGCTCAAGCATATACATGTGCAAGGATACAGGAATCTCTATTGAAGATAAAACCCCATGTAAGAAGCTTGAGCATCAGGGAAGGATCGGTGCTTCCTATTCACTTGTAGAGATGACTGTACAGCACTGTAGCCAGGTGATTTGCTTACTAAATACATTGAGATTGAGGTAACAAAGGGCTGACATGCACCATTCTCTAAAGAAGCTGTTTCTCTTCCATTAACTTCCCAAATACCAAGGATGTGTTAATTTTGCACACAAGTCCACTGTTTGACTCAGGGTTTTGTGTAAGCAGAGATCACTACTTACACAGAGATGAAGTCACGCTACTGTGGTGGGGCACAGACACAGATCCCTTTGCACCACTCAGCCTCTGCAGCAAGAGAAGTGCTCACATGAGCATTCTATACTGAGATAAATTAATTTCTACCTAGTATAAGGCAGCAAACATCTGCTGGGGTTTCATTTGCTTGTTTTAAACCTGTGTAGCCTCTCAGATGTTATGACGGACAAATCTTACAGTATTTCCTTCTGGCCTTGCTAACATTGAACAAGTTGTGGTACTTGGTAACAAGAAAATAAGCATTTGGGCAGTGGTCAAGCCCAGTGACGGAGTGCCAACATCTTCAAAGCTGTATCAGGTACACAAGAAATCAAGGGTGGGCAGGAGATATGGAAGGTGTTTTACTTCAAGTAAATGACAGGCAGATTTGGGTTTCCCAATTTTATATTGGGGAAAGGAGAACAAAGGAGGGAAACTAAAACAGCAACTTCACTGCAGGTATTTCACTCAAGTCAGCAATAAAACTGTCTTTAATCCAAAGCAGTACAAATACAGACTTACAGGTATTTGCACACACCATACACAGAGAAAGAGACTTGCATCAGTGTATGATAATATACCACTCTAAGTCTTGACAACATGACATGGCACCAATACAGAATAATTAGCCACTTCCTTGACATCACTCAGAATGAGGGATTTAACAGCAGTAGAGACAAATAAAGCCAAAGCACCCAATGCCCTCTTCGCCTCAGTCTCTACCAGCAAGGTCTCCCTGACCTCTTTGCTTAGATGCAAGGTTCAAGGAGGAGATAAACTACCAGGAAGAAATCAGAATTGAGTTAAGGATTACTTGAGAGAACTCATCCTATACAAGGCCATGGGACCCAACACACTGCATCTGACAATGCTGAGAAAGATAAGGTCACTCTGATTTACTCTGAGGGTAAAAAGTCCCGTGACAACTGGAAAAAGATAAATGTTTGCACCCATTTTCAAAACAGCCAGAAAAAGAATACAGCAGGGACTTTTCTCTATGTGAGAGCTATAGCTGAAAAAGTCACAGCCTACACCCCTACATTTAGTGTTCTGCTTGCAGCCAAAAGTGCCACAAACTGCACTCTCATTCAACTCCACTGGAAGTTCACCCACAAAAGTTATATCCACCAAGCCACAGACATGAGGGCAAAAAGCCAACAATGGAGCAATCAGGAAAAAGGAAATCCTTTGCATCACAAGATTCATCTGTCTGACACCATCTGGAAATTGACTCTTCAGGATATAAAGTTCACGGCATACTTTCTAAAGAAATGCAAGCAAAAAAGATTCACAAGTTTCCTGGGCTTTGACCCAGAATAGACTCAAACATCTTTGTCTGGTTCTATATAGTTAGAGGAAGATTTAAGTGAGAGGTTAAAATTTTCCACGCTAAAACAGACAGCCTCTTCCTCATCCTTCTCCAACTAGTCCTGCTTAATCTAGTCACTTCTAAAAGAATGAAATCCTGTCGTTTTGTATCTCTGGGGTGACACTATGCACAACAGAACTCCACAATCCCAAATATCTGGGAGAAGGATACAACAGCTACTCCCTTCAAAAGAGATGCTTGGAGGAATACTATGAGCAACATGTCAGCCACAATGCAATCCTGAAGACTGTATGCCTAGAGGAACCCTGGTGGCATTTCACAACTTCTAACCTTTTTTAGCAAGGAAGATGCAAAAGATTCAGGGTGCAAGATTAAGTTCCACAAAATCCTAACAGTCTTCTGCCATAAATCTGGGGGTTTTTTATTTCCACCAGCAGAGAAATCCCTGCATAAATAAGTCCACTAGATTTAATATGAGAATAAAGCTACTGCTTGCTTCTTTTACTTTTGTCCACAAGCCCAACACAAATACAGTGTGGAAGTGATAGTCACTCTCTTGTTCTTCTCATGTGAAACTGTCTTTTTCAGTCCTCATAGGGACCAGAAAAAATATGCATTAATTTTGTAGGAAGCGGTTAGATACTTTTCTTGATAAAAACATCATTTGTTGATGGCAACCCATCGCAGTAACTGCTACACTGAAGTTTAAGAGGGAAAAATACTTATACAAAAAAAAAAAAAGAAAAAAAAGAAAAGAAAATGCACATTTAATAATTAAACTTCATTTCAGACCAAAGAAAATAGTGTCAGTATAATGTGCTTTAACCAACAGACCTCACAAAGTGCCTGAGAGAAAACAGGACAGACTTGTCAGGTAACATGCAGGTGTTAAAAAAATTGCATCAAGAATTTCCTAACTACCAGTTATTCTTCCAGAGAAGATCAGCCTGGTATACTGCCAGGTCATAAATGTTCAAACACACACTCCTTTGGCAACAGATGCTACCAAAATGTCTTAAAGAGTAGTTAGGTTTCCAGGCTTCCAGAGACTACTTGTCATGTTTTGAGATACCCCACCACACACTGTGACCTAATCCTAACCAAGAGATTTGAGGCATATTCCAGCAAACTGTGGGATCTAAATCCTATCTGTGTCATAACTTCAGAGGGAAATGTTTGGTTCTAATTCTTTTCTCCTCCTATTTTCTAGTCTCCTAAACTCTTTTTTCCTCATTTTTTCCTGGTCTGCCACTGCAGCAAAAGAAACAAGCAAACATGGGGAAATGTCCAATTAAAAAGATCTTTCAGGGCCCATGAAAATTTTAAAAATAAAGAGAGAAGCAGAAATTTTCAAGAAGAGAATATTCAACATGGGATTATTTGGAGGTTTTCAATGTGTCTTAAATTTTAATTAGCTCTCTAACAATGTTTTTTTAGAGTTAGGAAGGCTTCAAGCCAGGTTAAATAAATGCAGATACAGTTCAAGGGGGTGCCCACAAATGATCACTGTTCAGTACCTCTGAAAACAATATGCAGCACATCTGGGGAATCAACGGCACTTTCGGGCAATCAAAAATAATTCCCCTAGCATTGGCTTTCTGATGTGCTGGTTTTTTTATTCAGCCTCTCAAACTGCCTGCATTGCAGTTTTGTTTCCAGTTTGAAGAACTCATCAATTCAAAGTGAGTTCCTCTTTTACAGAATTTATCAGCTGCAAAGACCCCTGTGCACGCAGTGGCTCCGAGAAGAACAGGCTGAAGGCCATGCAGGTACCCCCCAGTCACAAACTGGAAAAGACAAGCAACCATGGATCACTCCAGTGCACGCTGGCAGCCTTAGTGGTCTCCCAGGTTTGCGGATGCAAACTGCAGATGGCAGAGGGCTCACCATGCTTACAGGGGCCAAAGGATAAAAACACCTCTCCAAGCCCACAGAGCAGTGTAATACAAGAGCAGGTCCATTTGCAGAATGCCACACCGTATCTATTCCTCCCGGGTATGTTGTCAGCACACAGTAACAATCCAGTCTGATGAGGACACACCAGATGAACAACCCATCCCATCGCAACTGTGCTATTGTTCACACACAAGAGTTCTTCCTAACACCATCTAAATACACAACATGGAAACTCTTGACGCACACTGCCATTGTTCCTTCCTCACAAGATTTGCAACATGAACTCATTAACCATAAATATTTAAAGTGCAGCTCATAACATTGTTTCCCTCAGACCACTACCCTGCTGTTATTAAGATGCCACTTTCAAACTTGTGTTTTATCTGAATGGCTTTTTACCAGCGGTTCCCAAATTAAGCCAGGAAGCAAGTCCAACACGTTCAAGGTCACTGCTTGCATGTCACATTACACTGATGGTTTTAACTGTTGCAGTTTTCCACCTAGAGAGGGCAGGAAACTAAAAGTCTTCTGGGTAATCAAATGCACATGTAGAAACAATAAAATACACCCATAAAATGATGAGTGCCAAGCTTATTAATACAGTCTGCTTTCCCAGAAATGGCAGCCAGTTCTAAGTGTTCTTAGACACCTTTTGCCTCTTTGGGGTTTTTTTGGGGGGTTGTTTATTTTTTCTTGCTGTTGGGTTTTTTCCAGTTTTGTTTCGCTTTTTGATAGGGTTTTTTAAGTGCTACAGCAGTGCAAACATCAATGTCTCTAGAAGTCACCACAGCAAAAAGCAGAAAAAAAGACATCTGAAATTTTCAGTGTGTGACTGCTCTGCACATGCACTGCATTCTTTACTCATTCCTGGATTATTGTGTTTAACACAACAAGAGACAAATAATGAAGGTTACTCTTTGTTGTCATTTCTGCATAAACAAAAGGTGTTACTAAAAGGTTATTCTGAACAACAGATATGCAAAACCAACCAGAGAAAAGCAGAGCATCTTTGAAGGAGAGTTTATCCATTTCTCACATAGCTGCTTTCCCAATACACCACCTCATCCTTGCTTTTATTTCAAAAGACACTTATAAACTATGATAAATTATTTGTAACCACAATGAGGAAGCACAGGGATTCCACTGAACCAGACATACTACAAGCACACCCAGAATAGAAAGATGCGCTCTCCTTGAGGAACTCAGAAGTCTAAGAAGAGAAACAACTGCAAATAAGAGGGAGCTAGGGGATTGCAAAGCAACACTACTTGCTAGGGACTGGTGGGATTTCTGTGTGTCATCTGGTCCCCTTCTAGACATCACAGAACAAAATACATACCAAAACCGCCTATTTTTCTCTTCAGTATTTTGTCCTTAAGTTGCTCAGAATGGCTTTTTATTTCCGAACTCCCAGCTGCACGGATATCTTTGATTGCCAGAACAACTGTGTTGTCTAAGCAGCAATGAAAATGGCACCCACAGTTCAGAAAAATCCATTAAAAAAAAAATCTGTCCAGTATTGTCCATTGTATTATTTATACTCTAGATTCAAAAATATTATTTCCTCTAGCAATTTAAATTACTTGAAGTTCTTTTGTTATCACCACCTGAAGCTTTGCTGATCCAAAAGCTATTGACAAACTGAACCCCTGGACACTGTTTGCAACGGGCACCACAAAGAATACAGCCTTGAGAATGACAAATTTCTTGATCTGATCTTTGCCTCAGTTTATACATTCTCAAGTACAATATTTGGAAAATATCCCTGAGTTAATAGTATTATATACATATATTGAGTTCCAAACTCATTTTTTGTTTGACCCAAAAGGAAACACATTGTTTTCGTCTGTTTCTGGGCACTTTCTTTCAAACAAAGCAAAGAAGAGGTTCACACAGGGACTCAAACACTGTTTACAGACAGCAGGAGCTGATGACAGTACTACCAGCAATTAAGAGGTTCATACACATACAGGTGACTTAGGGTCTGCAACTGCAAAGAGCACTGCAATAATCCACAAGTGAGAACTACAGTTCTTATTCAAGTGGCTCCACAATTTGGAATAAAGCTATCTTTGTATTTTACAGTGCAATGACACAGACAGCAAATTCAAGCTTAGGATGCTCTCAAATGCACGTAATGGAAGAGAAGGGAAGATGATGATCAACCTTAACAAGACTTCCACTGCAACTGCATGGACATGCAAATTTATTGGCCAGGTAGCCCAGAAATTTATAGCATTAAATTCAATTGAGTTAAGGAAACCCTATGCCAGCTAGTAAAAAGTTAGCCATGTACCTACTTCATGTTGGCTTCTGAGCACACAATTCACACACTTGACTTTACAGCAGGACACACATAATGCCCAGTCACCAAGTAAACAAGCACTCACTTGTACTATAGGGACATGGGCATTTAAAAGAGATCTATGAGAGAACATACAGGCAAAAATTAATGATACATTCTGGGCTTCTTTAAGTTTAACCGTGGTGGAAAATTTCTCTTGCAGGAGTTAGTTGGATTTTTGGGGCTTCTTATTTACTGAAACTTTAGACTTACCAGAGACATGGTTACTGCCAGCTGTCTAAAAACCACTAGTAATAGTAGATTCATAAAAGCTTTCTTCACACACGTGAAATCACAGCTTTTGAATGGCTCAAGAGCTAGAGGATTATAAAAGAATGCAGACAGTTGTCTTCGGGTGTGGTAGCTCCATTCAGCAAACACCAAGGAGGCTTCCTAAGCTTTTACACTCCTTCCTCAGCCTCTAGTCAAACACTAGACACATTCTATGCTGTGGAAACTTATACTGTGATGGTAAAGGAAGAGGGAGAAACAATTATTCCCCAGTGTGTTACTGCACTTATCTGGCCAACAATGTTTGAGAGAGCTTGAAGTGCTCTTCATTAATAACCTTCCTGTTAGATGAACTTCACCACCACACTGAGAACTTAGCTCTTTAACTTCACTGCTTTAGCTGCTATTGCACAATCCTTTGCCCCTTCTTCACTCTATATTTCTCCTCAGCTTTCTATTTCCTTTCTATCTCCTGTTTTTCCTGAGATGCATATCATACAATCACAGAACAAAGGTGCATTTGGCAGGCCCTTGACTCTCACAAGGTCAAGATGACAACAAACAAGTTAGAGTGCATCTCTTCAGACGATAAAGCATGTTTAAGTACTCTTTGAACCCTTATACAGTGATATTTTATCACTCTTTTCTTAAATACTCAACATTTCAAATATTTTGTCACACTGAAACCAGCAAAATTTCCCCATACACAGAAGAATTATAACTGAAATACAAGTTAGTTACCACAAAAGAAAATAAATATATATCTGAAAGCAAAACAGATTGTGATGCATAACTCCTTGACAGAGCTCAGAAACTGAGTTTCTCAGGATCCCCATCCTGCTGGCTAGGCTGCAGGGCTCCACATTCCCCAGGATGAAGGTTTCAGCTCACTGGGTTGGCTCCAAACAAGGTTCCTTTCATAACCATCTGCCACTACTGTCTTTCAGTTGCTTGTGACACCTTTTATTCCACGCACTTCACTCTGTTTTGACCAGGATGTGTACCAGCTTTAGAGAAGATTGCTGTGTTTGAGGCTAGCAGAAAAGGAGAAAGTACTGTGGAGGTTGTCCCACGTTACACTTCATCAGAAGACTCCAGCATGATCCCAGTTGTTTGCATTGCCCTAGCACCTAGCACCCTCCACCATGTAGCAGTGGGCTTTATTGGTAAGCACGGCACACACACAAAAAAACAGATGGCACCGTGACAGTAAAGTTGTTTAAAAGATCAGCTCAATTCAAAACAGATTACCAAACTTCTAATATCAGCACAGGCCTGACAAGGTAAAGAATTGGTGCCTTTCAAAAGGTGCCTACATTCAGCCAATTATTCATAACACACATGCAGGTATTCATAGTTATGTGCACCATACCTTCTGCAGAGCTCATGTTGCCTGAACCCCCAAGTCTCCTGGCCAAAGTGACTGGGTATGTAGATACACTGGTACTACGTATGGGGTTAGGAAGAGATTTTCCAGTCTAGAAACAGTGCATGTATTAAGCATTGAAGTTTCCTCTTTGGAGTTTATTTCAACACCAGAGCTTACAAGCAATTCAAAAAGCATTTGGTTGTCAAGCTGTTGACAATACAGAATTGCTGTACTGGTTATTTTATGGTAATTGCATAGCAGAGATCTGGGATCTTTATTAAAAAGCCACTCCTGGCTCATGAGTAACAGGAACTGCTTGCTCCAGACAGAGCTGCAAATCCCTTCCCTGGATGGAATTGTGAATGCTTAGAAAGATTTTTCTTGAAAAGTAAACATTTGCTATTTCATGAGAAAAATAAAAGCTAACAAATACAAGGAAACGGTAAAGAGAAATCCAGGTGAGAAGTAAAAAAAAATACACACCTCCTATCCATCTAAGCAAAGGCAGCAGTGCAGTAACATTGCCAGGGTACTCTGAACTAATAGACTTGAACTGGTGACCACTTGAAAACTTACTGATTCCAGCTCCTGCTTCTGTTTAATTACATACAGGTAGCCAGCCAGCAA
Organism: Acropternis orthonyx; assembly: GCA_035583155.1. Classification (NCBI taxonomy): domain Eukaryota; kingdom Metazoa; phylum Chordata; class Aves; order Passeriformes; family Rhinocryptidae; genus Acropternis; species Acropternis orthonyx. Next base: position 15,761,273 of record JAWWEU010000158.1, read on the forward strand.
TAGCTTGGCTAGGCATTACTCCAGTAGGAGCATTCCTCTCCATAAGCTAACTAGAGAGACATCAATTCATAAGCCAAGGCAGTTTCAACTATGAAATTCCTCATGAAGGAGGAAAAATAAAAAATAAAAACCAAACAAACAAAAAAACCCCCAACACTAAAATCCTGGCAACAAGGAAAAGCAGTTTCCTTCTACTTCAAGTGTGCACAGACACAGAAAGTAAACAACTGCTCTAGCTTCTCATTGCTGCTTTTCCTCATCTAATACACAACTGCTCTCCCAAGAGTCCAAAGAAGCTCAGACATATACATGTTTAAAAAGAAAAAGGGAGACATTGTGTTTGTACACTACTTCACCCACCAGCCATCAGAACTGCACATAACAGGCAAACACATTTGCAGGAGAGGTAATGGTATCTATTCTCTACACGTATTATGTGGAACGAAAATAAAGATGCCCTCTTTTAATAATAAAGATCACCTCTTTTAGGAGCCAGTAGGACTGTTTTACACATTATTTTTCTTCCCCTTCCCCAGTTTGTCTTTTGGCAATAGGCAGCTGCAAACAAATTACCCATCAAAACAAGGAGCTTCCTGGATCATCTCAACAAAAGGATGAAGCATTTAATGCAAACAGCCACAGTCATACTCCTAGAATTACTTATTTCTGGTCAAGTCTCATTTAAAGACTTTCAAAGCTGCTACAGAGAACAAGCAAATGCAAGTCTCATTTCAAGTCAGTTAGGGACATATCTTCCCTAGGCATGTGTGGAAAACACATTCCCACAGATGGGACATATCTGCTACTTAAGGGGTAGCGTTGAGATGAGAGAAGGTGCTTTCAGTGCAGTTATTCCTGATTAACTAACTGCTGTCCACCTGCTCCCTGGCAGCTGCCATAAACTGCGCAATTTTTTTTATATCAGCTTCTTGTTTTAAACTTGCAGTTCCAGAGTAATTTTCAAGCTAAAATCCAAGGACTTTTCTTACTTCTATTTTGTTTAAAAGTAGCTTAGATGCATTTTGAATTGCATTTAAAATGTTTGTTTGGCATTTTGAAAACCTGCACATCTACCAGTTTCTACTGACGCAGTTGTAGACCCAGATGGAATTTGACACCTGCTCAAATCCAGCAGGCTAACTTCAAAAACAAAACCTCACAGGCAAAGCCATCCAGAAATGTTGATGCAACTGTTCAAAGTGATTTTATCTCTGGCCCAGTTCCTTAAAGGTGGAAAGAATTTTGGCTTTAAGTGTGTGGCATGAATATAGGACCAACCAGAGAACATTAACTCTGAAGACCCCATTTTTAATATAAATGCATAAGCACTATTGCAATGTTTAAAAACGCAACCTAAAAGGATTAAGTAACACAGATCTTAGTTTTGACAGCAATGCAAAGTCACTACTCTATAGTGACATCTATAGTTTAACAAAACAACTCTCTAAAATTGAACATCTTTACATTGCCCTATGCACCTCAAGTCAATCTGTTCTTAACACTCCATTTTGCATTTCTTCACCTGTTGGAATCAATTGTTCAGCCTGAGTTCTTCCTGAAAACAAAGTATTTCTGTTGGATTTAATTTTATATTCAGCAGAACGCCACTTGCTAGAAACATCTCTCTAACACAGTGTCAGAGTTGATAATACCAGATGACGTTAAACAAACAGCAACCCTTCACTGCCCAGCAATTAAAATTGATAAGAAGCCTGTGTTCTTCAGGACTTCTTTTCAAGTCTAACAGTAAGCTCTGGAATTACCAGCTACTGAAGGTTTTTATGACTTTGCTTTTTATGAATGCACAGCCCAACAGGCGATAAGCACTTTTGTGCACTTGGGTGGTGTTTGCCCATGATCAAGAATGTTGACTGGGGGGGGTTACTGGTGTGAAAGATGCCAACAACAGCCCAAGGACAGACTGGGACATTCCAGAACTTGTCAGAGAGGTGCCAGCTTTCCCCTAAATCAAACACCACTGTGATTTCACAGAGCCACAGCAATGCTGATAACAGTTTTAGACATGGGTGCCAGGGGAGAGAGCAGTGAGATTGTGTTATTCACCACAGCTAGAACAAAGAACGTACAATTTCCATTGAACTTGTGAGTCAGGGGAAAAGAAGACAAGTTTATTTACAGTTGTCCATCAGTCCCTGATGCCACTGCACTAACACATATCCAGGGATATTGAAAGCAAAGCGCTCCAAGGTATCAATGCAGGGTAAACTCAGAAGTACAGACTGGCTACTTAGTTGTACTGCCACTTTACCCTAGAGGCCAGGAATACTCCCCCAGCGCTAGACAATGTAAAGACACAGAAAGCGTGGAGATCCCTGCTCTAGAAGATTATGCTACACAACACAGCAGTGCTGTCTACCCAGTTAGGTGCAGTCACAACCTCTGTCAGGCTCAGTGCCATCGTTGGTCCCAACTAAAATTGTTAGTGCCTACCTATGGTAACAAGCCCTTTGCTAGCACAGGCACAACCCTACAACTGTTGCAGCTGTCAAGCTTTTGGGCCAGAACCAACTCACACTCCACCAGCTGGTCCAGCTGCAGGGTTTGAATATACGTTCTCTCTACCTTCATGCTTAAAACAGCTTTTTCCAGCCTGATCTAGCAGGTATTGCTCAATTATAATCCACATTTAGGTGCAGGAGAGCATTGGAGACACATCTTTTAAAACCACCTTGATTAGTATCAAATTTAGTAGAGATATGAAGAGAAAGTTACAGCCAGTAAATCTCATTGTTTCATTCAGGTCCATGGGTGCTGGTAGAGCTAATTTCTTCTCCTCTTCAGTATAAAAAGTGATATAAAGCAGCCAACAGAGCTGACTCAAAAGGAGTTAAAAGGAAGAAGTTAATTTACAGACAGTCCTTATCCTTAGTGTCTATGCTATTTCTTTGTCCATTTCATTCCATGAATCCAAACTGATTTCAGCTCATTACTATAAAGCAGTCACATTTACACTTGTGAATGAAAGCATACATTGTTTGGCTTTCCCATGACTATTTATCTTCCTTGTATTGCAACAACACTGTCCCTACAATGATCCTGTAAAAAACCACTTCATTCTCCCATACATTTATCATTACATAAATGCAAGAACTTGGAAAAGTGAGGAAATGACTTTCATTACCCGTATTGTAACTATATAAGAAAACCACTTATTCAAAGCAGAGTTCAACTAATAAATACCTTTCAAAAGACATGCCCTATAATGCTAGTTTTCTTTTACAAGGTAGGTGCTAATCTCAGCAGTGCAGCCAAATTTTATTCTAGTTAATCATTTGTTGCCTATGGGACACTTTATTTCAATTGATTTAATTTCTGCCTTCAGTTCTTGTCCTAAACTCACACCATTTTCCCATGGCTGTGCTATTTCACAGCCACTGGTGACTAAAATTCAGCAGAATACAAAGTCTCTTCCACACACCACACGGCTTGAGACATATATTATTTCATAATGACAGAGATAATGAAATTCCTGAAACAAGCTCTGTTTCTTTGAAGAGAAAGGTATCCAAATATAAAACTTTCTTCAGAAAAAGGAAACGACCTCAGCAGAGGTTAATGGCTAGTATCAAAACCTGCTTGAATGTTATCTCCACTCTTTTATGTAAGAGGTATAAGCTAGTGTCCCTGAACTCTTACAGATACCATCCACTGAGAACTTCAAGAGATTATGCTCTTCTCAAAGTACATCACATTTTCAGAGTCTGTTCAATTTCTCAGTCTCACTTTACAGTGAATTTCAATAAATGCGTACTGTTTACTATTCAAGCCACCCAACAAAAGACTGCCAACAGAGGTGATTGAGGAACCTCAGTGTTTGACCATCAGAGTGCAACAAACAATTCACACACTCAGGAAGGTGAGCATTAACACAGTACACCTACAGCCTTGCATTTAGCTCCAAAACCTGCGGAATCTGAAAGCTTCGTCCTCTCCCTCATTCTTGCAGCATTTTTCTCATTTCCATGGTTCAAATACATAGTTGTCCCAATAAGATCATGTCATAATATTAAATAAAAGCTACTAAGAGCTATCTTGAATAAACAGAACTATGAAGGCATACAACTGACACGACTGTGCAACATTTAGATGTCTGTGTCTGTCATACCTTACATACTGCTAAAACAGGACGCTCAGCTTAGCACTAGGGTGCTGGATGATCTGTTGACATAGAAAACATCCAAGGAGCAGGTTTAGTTTGTATGAAGTGCTGAGATAATTCACTATCGGTACTTTCTAGGTCACGGGTAAGATAACAGCATACAATCATATGAAGTTTACTCACACTACAATAAAGCAATATGCAATTAGTTATTTACTCATTGTCAAGTTTGACCACATTTTACTGCCATCTGAGAAAGGAGTGAAAAATAAATAGCCTCAACTAGATCTGTTTAGAATGACTATTAGGGAAAAAATATGAAGTTTGTAAAGATCAGATAAAACCTTTTTTGTACAGAACACAAAACAGGATCAGCACAGAGCGTTCTCTACTTCTTGAAGCCACGAGATGGAAGATTTCCCCTCTTGTCTCTTCCTATCTCTACTGCCCTGGAAAGAAAATTGGGTACAGGCATTTGAAGGGTGTAAGAATGAGATTAGCAGCAGCAGCTATTTCCTGCATTCATTCTCCTTTGCTCTACTTGTCAACATCCGTACAAGAGATGAGGCACCTTTACTTCAACCCTGAGCTTAACTGTGGTGCCCTCAAGGGTTATTGTGAAAAAGAAGACTCCAGCCAATTCCAGCCGATTTTCAGATGACACGGTTTCACTGGGAATGGGATAGCTGCTGCAGGAACAAACATATTCTTTGAAGGCAATTCCTTTCCTCGCAGAGGGAAAATACATTTATTACAAAGACTGCAGCCTTTCTTGTACATGGGATGAGCAAGGGTTCTGTAATCCTTGCCACCAACACCATGCCTCTGCTATTAAACCTACTGTCTTTGAAAAGGATCCAAGGAAGTAACCTGATGGGTGATTTACATTCTGTTTTCAAACCATGACTCGATTATTTTTTTTACTAACCAGCCCATATAAAAGCACATAATATTAATGCTGCAATGAAAAAAATATTGTTAAAAATGAAAAAATTTCAATGTATCTCCAAGATTTCAGGGATTCATTGTAAGTTCTCAGAGGAAGCAAGCAACTTCTAAGCACTGGATTTATACACATCCAAGCCTGCCCAGTCTCCCTGTGTCGATTCCAGACTTTTGTCTGTCAGTGAGCAGCCTATTGCAAGTGTGACCACACTCTGGTCTAAACACAGGGGACAAGTCTGTATTTTTGCCCAGTCTAAAACACATGCAAGTTGGAAGGGACAGAGGGAAGACCACTAATTTTCAGAAATCCGCAACAAAAAAGATGACAAAAAAACCTGTGTACAAATGTTATGTGATTTAACATATTTACTACAGCCAAGAGAAAAGAGTCATTTGGACAAAGTAAAAGGTGATACAGAATTAGCCCTGTAAGTTTCTCAGTCTTTCAGAAAAAAATTACTTTAAATAAAATAATTTTAACTGATCTCTACACATCCTGTGAACAATGTCTGGCAAGTAATTTTAATTGCCCTAATTTTGGAGATGAGTATACAAGCTTTTGTCTTTACTAATTGGTCTTTACCTTCTATCTTCAGTCCCACTGGAAAGCAAAAAGCTGTTCACATAGTGAAGTTAAACAAACAATTCTTGCAGAATCAAAACAGATATTCCTTCAAAAGAAAAGGTATGTTCTATTTTTTTTAAGGATGCGTTAGAGTAAAACTAACAGACGATGAACAGGAGCACAGCTTGTTAGGATAAGCAAAGATAAAGATTTTTCTACTATTTCAAGACTTTAGTTCACTAAGAATAGTATCTTTCTCATTTGAAGTTCTAGTCAAGTTCTATAACAATGCGTTTACTTTTTAAATAACCCCAGAAGAATGCAACAGAAGGATTTTACAGTTAAAGAGTAAAAAGAAATTCAGTTTTTTATTACAAATATGACAAAATTTTTTTGTCAAATGACATCTCCTAAGTCCACTGGCATTAGCAAAACATGTGAGATTTATGTTCCAATTGAAAACTTTAATATGAAATTCAAAGATCCAGATCAATATTTGCAGAAACAGAAGAAACTTCAAAGAATGCAGAAGCCTTGCCCTAGGTTCACTTCCACTTGGCTAGCAACTTTCATATAGAAATAAAACATCACGTGGCTTGTGAAGAACACATGAGAAAAAATAAAAATAGCTACTCTGGGTACATTGCTGGGAACACCTAAAGGCCATCTAATGACTTGCAGTATAATTTCCTATTTTTGACAGTTTATAACTTTCAAAATTATAAAATTCCAAGGCTGCAGATTTAGTGCTTGGTATATTCCTTGCAAAAAGCCCCACATGCAAATGCATTTATCTCTTAAATTCAAAAAAGATCCAGTCAGTTTTGAGAAAAGGCGTGTTCATTATCTTACACAACTGGCAGTTCTGACATTAAAGCAGTTCAGAGATAAAACTTGGCTTTTGTCATAGTGTTTGTACTAAGCTTTAATAAATCACTGGCTTATCCTGTACCTGTCTGCTTTTTATTGCAGTTCGTCCAGGTTCTAAATTTTCTGTTCTCAAGTGTGGCTGTTAAGGAAGGAAACTTCCATTTAAGAAATGTGTGACAGTAGTTTTGGTTTTGGGGGTTTTGGTGCTGTTTTTTTAAACTACTTACACTATACTTACTTCCCCAGGCCCTGCTTTGCACTGTGTGCAGTTTCTTACAGCCCCTTGAACAGAGAAAATAGCTGCTATTTTACTGTTCTGTACCATGATATAGGGAAAAGAAGAAGAAAAGCCACATATTTGCAAAAATTGATCATGCGGGACAAGGAAAAAGCTCACAGCAAGCACGTCTTTAATCATGCAGGTACATACAATCTGGAAGCCAGAAAAAAAAAAAAATCCTGATTTAGAGTAGCTTTAAAATTTTCTATTGAAAAAAAAAAATAAAAAATCTTTGTCTAAAAACACATAGTAAAATTACTACTAAATTATTCCCACTGTAATTAAATATATGCATACACACACACATATACACTCACATATCCATCTTTCTGGTAGGAGGTAAAACACAATAACTACTATCATAGCAGAGGCTTGCAAATACATGTGCTCTCCCATTACAATTATTGGTATTATAATGGTTTTCAAAGGCCATTATGCCAGATGAAGCATGACTGTATAGGGAGAGCTAGTACCTCACCTAAGACCTCACCAATCTACACATTCTTCCTCTCTAACAGCCTACCCATCAGGTTTATTTGCATCTGGCAAATTGCCAAGACATTTGAAACATGTTGGACCTCTGGGTAGCAGGCAGAAAACACCTTGCCCCCAACAAGACGCGATTTTCCATCTGAAACTGAATGAGCAAACATTCACAGCTTTTGTGTTCGGCCACTAATGCCCATTAAACAACCTATTAACACACAAAATTAATGAGATGCTGCCAAGTTTAAAGTCATCTAAGCACCGTGCCTGTGCACAGCTCCCCACAGCATATGTTGGCGCCGTTGTTTGTAATGGATCCAGCGTTTGGGCATTTGGAGCCCAGCCTAATTAGTTCACTGCAATTGAATCTCAACTCTAGCCTTGATTCAGCTGCAATGAAAGTTTTGAAAGAGGCCTATCTACACAACCTTGCACGTTTTTCCCCTGGCACTTTCAAGAGCCCTTGCAAGGAAGTGTGCCAGAATTGCCCAACCAACCATTTGACAGATACACAGCAATGTGAATACTGCACTTACTGGTTTTCTTAAGATCATTCATGTGCAACTTTTAAAGGCAGAATAATTCTTTTCCTGGATGAAAGTAAACACCAGAGAAGGGCTTGAAATGTCATACTGGAAGGATGACAGGAAGAGAGAGAGAGGGCCTATCCTCAGGAAAGCCTGCCCAAGTTAAGAAAACTCATAACTTTTATATGTGTATTTCACAGACTTGTTTCTCCACTGCAGCCAACTTGCCTTCACTGAGCGCTAGTATTCACCAGCCTACAGCCTTCTGCTTCCATCAGTTACTAGAAAACCTAAACACCAATAAAAGTCTTTTTTACCCCCTCCACAGAACTTCTCTGGCTCAAAAACGTTTTTCTCAAGTAGCAAACCATATCATGCTATGCATTTCAGAACAGAAATTTAATTTTCCCAGTTATTGCTAGAGGTACCGTGTGCTTCCAAATGGCATTTTAGTCAGGAGATACCTAGTTTTTTACCTTCCTTCCTTTTCAACAATCAAAATACATTTCCACAATAATTTTCAGGCAGCAAAAGATATAAAGATGGTGGTTTAATCCAGGTGGCTTCCAGGGCATGAAGTACTAGTGTTGACATTGAGAGGATCTGATTTCTGACACTGCTTTTCTTTCTGATGACAGCCAATTATTAGGTAAACTTGGTATATATTTTCCCATTTTTAATCAATTATGCAGTTATTTGTATCTGTTTTTTTTAAACCTGAGAACTTCTACTGTCCCACTGGGAGAGAGAAACAGGGACCCCTTCTGACCTGTAACTACACTACCACTCCTGAGGTCTTCATTGCATGGGCTTGGACTGGTCTTGGCCACAACAGCCAGACAGTCCACAGCAAAAATGTAACTTCTGATGGGTTACAGAGTGGGGAAACATTGCAAGAGTGGAAAGCTGTGTCCTGGCAAACCCAAACACTAACTCAATCACACAAGTCTCAGAGAAGAACCTTCGTGCAATATTGTGGCTGAGTGGCTGCACTGCAGCAAGGAGGAGGGAAGGAGGGAGCAGCAAAACCCTTAAGTCACTTCTTGACCTCACCTGCATCCAGAATCTGCCAAGACTCCAAGCTGCAGTATCTGGCTGATCAGCAAACACGGCTGACCCTGCAACACCAACTCCTGCACATGAGCACACTGTCTTACACACAGCTACAAGAACGGGACAGGCAAATGGTTTTCCTTTCTCTCTGGAAATACCTAAAGTCACAGTTCAATTCCCTTTTCATCTCAAATAAAACTGTTACCGAGCACATTGATAGATACATACTGTTAGGTTGCAGAGTTGCCCACTCAGCTGCAAATCAAAATGCTAGACTCTGGAGTCGGGCTGAGGAAGGGAAGGGGGAAAGCTACAAATATCTCACCTTGTTTCCACTTCATTTTTCCCAGCTGTAGTTTTTAAGCATGTGTGAGACCTAAAAGATTTATTTAAGCCACTGCACAGCTCTTGAAACCATGAAGTGACAAAGCGGCAGATTCCCATTATTACAATTTTATATAGCATGAAGAGATGGGAGTATAAATAAATTTTAGTACAAATACAAAATACTGGTTGCAAGCAACAGGAGCTCAGAGACAAAAGTCACATGGAAATAAAGCAAACACTTGTTCACATCATCCTCTGCATCACAAAAGGCATAATCTCAAATATGCCAAAATGAGGGGGCCAATTTGACCTCAACTAAACTACCTCAGTCTTGATGAGACAAAAAAAATCAAAACCTGGGTCCTCCTGCTATTGGCAGCAGAAAAAAAAAAAGTGTGACCAAGTTTATTTTATTTTTCTTTCCTTCCACTTAGAAAAGCCATATTTATTTTGGAGTATTTATGTTTCCTTTCTAAAACAGAAGTAATAACCTGAAAGTCTGATTTCAAGTCACAAAAATCTCTAAACATACAAATGTTCATGCCAAAAACATAGTACTTTGGTCTGCAGTTTTTTTCAGTCTGAAAGAAAAGTCACATGTGAGCAAGTGCACACACTAATATTTTTATGGACCTTTTTTCCTCCTTGACAGTTTATGCAAGTATGAACCAGGAGGTTTGGAAGTATGTTTCGAGTACATACAGAAACATGGCAAAACTAGGATTTTAAGTTGGATTTATGCTTCTTCCTCACAGTACTGTGTGTAAACAGCACTATGCAAACACTACATCGCCTTTAATAATTGATTAGTGTAAATCCCGATTCAAGCAACTGGAATAATCTATCTGCCCTCACTCCCTATCTTTGCATGCATACACATGCAACCACACTTCTCCAGAGTCTGCTGTTTCTACATACCAGTTTTCCAAATCCCGACTCCTGGCCAGTCCAAACTTATGTAAACAATTTGGGATTCGAACAAACGCAATGACAATCATCGCTGATTAAACCAGACTTATACAAAGGCAAAGTAAATTGAACCAGGTACACGCATGCAAAGATAAGATAGAAGCTGATTATCTTGCATGGCAACAAAGGAGAGCTGCCACGCTGGAACAGACCAATGGTCCATCAGTTTCCGAATTGCTCCCTCCCGTTACAGCCAACACTTCAAAGAACACAGGGAGCCGACACTGCCAGAAGTCATTATCTGCCATACCAAGAACAAGAGAAAGCAGTTCCTAACTTCAGTTTCTTTAGGCACACTTTAAGATGTTTATTTTAAATTTAAGAGGGTGAGAAGAAGCTCTTCCCTTGAGCACTTAAACCTAAAATAATTATTTTAAACATCTGACATCTTCTCTTATTCTTCACAGTCATTTCCAACACTGGGACAGAGTCCAAGGATTTCAGCAGGCCCCTATGAGGACAGAATTTAAGTTTCTTTTGTCACTCCACCTCTCCTCACAGAGCCTGAAAACTTGATTCGTTAAGGCCACAGCACGTTTTACTTCCCAAAGGTGCTATCTCAAGGTGTACTACTATGATAAGTGTGATAAGATGCCCTAGCTTGGAAGGTCATTGAGAACAGTGGCTCTCAGTCATTTCCTCACCTCTGACAGCCAAGGCAGATTTGGTGGCTCTGGCAGGACATTACCATAGGTGCAGCCACACCACAGAACAAGCTCTTGCTTGCAAAGTCCAGGTTTCCAAGAAACCTCTAACTGTGTTTGCAGAAGTCATGCATGTAAATCTTCAGGCACGGAGCCCAATTTACTTGCATTGGTAAAATTAAGTGTACATATATACTGCATCTATTTAAATGAAGTTTATTACAAAGTCAAACAAAGTCAAGTAGCTGAAGTAAAAGTTTCTGTCATCTCTGCTAATACTTTTCGGCAGGTTTTTTAAGTGGCAAATTAATAGCCAATTATCCATTCCTTCTCCCCACAGCGACTATTTATGCAGCCTTCAAAAAACTAGTATAAATGAAGCACAATAATTCATTTCCTATTCTGCTCTCTTGAGAGGTTTCTTCTCTTTGGTCTGAGCAAATAAGAAAAAGTCTTAGAAAGACCTGTCCAGAATTTAATTGATTTAATCAGTGACCATGATGTGAAATCACCCTGGAAGATTAAAAACATAGACCCGAGAGAGAATCTAAATTTTTGCATATTTGAAAACAGGTATTTCAGACACCTTTTAAAAGAAATAATAATTCAGAAGTAAACAGGTAGTTGACCTGATTTATTGCTGTACAAAATACCCAGATTCCATTCCTTAAGTCAAGGGTACACGAGGGGCTTTGCTGCTCACCAGAACACACAGCAATCAAAACAATATGAAACAAACATACCAATCTAGAATCTGGGAATTAAAGTTTGGTGTTCAACTTCCTTTTTCTAAACAATATAATATAAACCCAAGGCAAATCAATTCTGAATATCAGTTCTTAGCTATTAGCATTTTACATACTACTTGACTAAGATTCCTGAGCAGGAAAAGGGTGTGACAGGCAATCCGTAGATGTAGCTCTTATCACTTGATAAACAGTGTTTTAACAACCAGCTAGAGATACAGATCCAGAACAAGTTACACGGACTATGCCAGGAGTTGATTCTAACTGTAATAATTCCAGCATATAATTAAGAACATAGCTGCACACTCCACACCGCAAGGGAAACAGAAAATGAAGAAGCCCCCACTGCTTGTTGCTCCCTGGCTAGAGCTTGGCCAGGACCCTCTACCCAGCTTAGATCTTTGTGCCCTGCTTTAACACCACTCCTGTTTCCTTTCCTTGCCCTCTAAGCATTTAAGACAGTGACCGAGACCTCCCAGGCAGCTGAAAGACCCCGGAATAAAGCAGGAGGCAGACAGCAGAGAGAGTCAAAAAGATAACAGGCAAATGACTTCAGTTTCCTGAACTCATTTGAGCAGGAGAGATAAACATCACGGTCCTTGCACACCACAAGGTAAAACCCAGCCTAGCATTCTATGAATGACTGTATGCTGACAATAGAATAATCAAGTACTTCCTCCAGTGGGAAAGAAGCACATGCATGACAGTGTATATGTGTGTAGCTTCTAATTCCAAGTCCTTTCCAGCTCTGCATCTCATCCCTTGTAACCAACTGTCTGCACAAAGCACGATCCGTGCCTCCTCCAAAGCAGATGCTGAGACACAATAGGGTCTCTGAATCAGACAAACTTACCTTGTCAGTTAATCTTAGTAACAAACTTTTCTTCTGTAGCCACTATTCATCTGCCAAATCTCAGCATCTGGCTGGCAAGGGCTGTATTCAAAAGAGAGCAGTCCTTTGCACAGCAGGGAGCTACTTTGGGAGCTCAGAAAGAGAGATGGAGAAGTACGGACTAAAGATAAGTAACTTAAAACATTATTTAATGGGCACGAAAAGTAGAAGCTTATGTGCCACAAAAATAAGGAAAAGTTGGGATAGCTGCGAACAGTACAGCTTCAATTCCCTCTGCTGGTGGGAATCAGGGTGAGGCTGCCCAGATGGTACTTGCAGGTTGCCTTGCAAGAAACACCCAAGGGTGTTAGTACCCTCTTCTGTCTCTTCAGTACTCTAAGGAATTTGAACAATGCTTAGTAAGAGGCTGGAGAATATTTACTGCCACTGTCATCTGTCATTGCATCAGAAAAGTTCTTCTGGAAAGAGGAGAAATGCTGGAGCAAATGCTTACACCATGGATAAGTGAGTTTTGGGGGGAGAGACAGGCAAGGATTTATACATGTTACATTCTCTTACAGTAGAATTACAAAATCTTAATTCTTGCACTGATAGGATTAATCCACACTGTTAATACTTGGTGGGGGGGAGGCAGGATATTAAAAATCAGGATAGAACCTTCGGTAGACAAAGGGATCTAACAATTTTTAGGCTGGTTTTGTTTTTCAGAATTTTCCTAAGCTCACTGTTTAGATTAGTTATGACATTGAATACAGTTTACTGTCCCTTCTATACATAATTTGAGACACCTGAAAGGTCAGAAACTACCCAAAACTCCATATTAAGGAAAAAAAAAAAAAAGGGGGGGGGGGGGGGGAAA
>JAWWEU010000158.1:15774526-15931367 GCA_035583155.1 Acropternis orthonyx
CCCCAAATGCCGAGTCCTGAAAGTGTTTTGCATTGCTCACCACAACTATTAGGCACTTCATAATTATGACCATAAGTCATTTTGCCATCTAATGGCATTATCATAATGTTAAAGATAATGGAGCCCACAATTATCTCAGCAGCTGCACACAATCATCTCCCAATTACACACATTCAGGTGACAGCTGTGTTCCCTCCACTACAATAATGTTGGTACCACTTCACCTGACGACCTAATGACTCCAGAATCCTCAAATGTAAACTAGAAGCACACAATCCTCAATTGACTTTAAATAGTTACTTAAAAATAGAATTTCAAACCGGAATAAAATAACTAGATCACAAAAACTGACCTTCATACCTTTTGTCTTAGGATTTTGACGATAAAACGTCTTGACCCCTAGATGTTGTAATACGCATACATATATGTAATAGATATCTATACACATATGTGTTAGTGCATGCATACAATAGACACCATGTTTCCACCTGACCTTATTACCAATATGTAACATACGCCAATTGCCCAAGGGTCAGACGAGCCTTCAGCAACACCTTGATTAAAAAGCATTGATTTCTCATGGAGACACTTGTTGAGATGCTTGTGCACCACAGACCTACCACGCGCTAGCTTGGGTTGGACGGTGCACTCCAGAAACAATATTATAGCCAAAACAGTTTTCAACCTGCCTGCAGTTAAATAACACCCTCCAAACATCATCTCCTTCCTGTCTAAAAATAACAGTGATGGCATTCGTGCCCGATAGCGCAAGGAGTTGGAGCAAGGGGCAATAAAAGAGGCAAGGAAAAGGAGTACCACCTGTCTCTCATTCTCCTCTGATAGGGCTTGCAGCACTGATAACACACCTGTTCAGTCAGAAACTGATGCTGCGCGGGGAGCATTGGCATCACGCAGATGTTACTGCATCGAAAGTTAGTAAAGAATGGATGACACTGTTACCCTACTTCATTCCCACACTCAGCGTGAACAATTTATTTCAACTCCCAGGGTAACCTTCTGAAGAAAATCGCCTGAAGCCAGCGCCTACTCTAGCTGATAGGTACACCTAAGCACTCCTGAACGGAAACACTGCATTTCTGTTTAAAAGAAAAAAGGAGAAACTTTCGCCTGGACCGTGACTTCTGTGTCACTTCACACCTGTTTAAATAAAACCAAAAACCCCATCCCAAAAGACTGTATCTGCGGGATGTTCAAGCCTGAAACACCGGGTTGGTCCGGAAGCCCCCCGGTGCGGGAAGACGAGCCCACCCAGGTGCGGGGATGGGGCCGGACGAGCCCTCGCACCGCTGGCCGCGCCGGGACGGGACGGTGTCCCCTCACCGGGACGGTATCCCCGCTCCAGCGGTGGTAACGGGAGCGCGGCGCAGGTGCCCGGCGGGAGCGGGGCGGTACTCACACGGTGAAGTGATACACGAAGCACTTCCAGCCCGTGGGGCGCTCCAAGAAGTTGTAGACCCTGCCCTGGACGCTGCTGCGGCTCAGCAGGGGCTTGCGGAGGCTGTAGATGGAGACGCGGGGGTCCAGGCTGACGGGGGGCCGCGGGCAGTCGGCGCTCACCATCACCACCTCGCTCCGCAGGCGCGGCGCCCGCTCCCGCACCGGCCCCGCGCTGCTGCCCGCGGCCGCCTGCCCGCCCTGCGCCGCGGACAGCGGGGCGTAGTGCGCGTTCGGGGCGCTCTCCGCCAGCTCCAGCGCCGACGGCTTCTTGCCGGGCGTCATGCTGCCCCTCCTGGGCAGCGACAGCCGGCCCAGGCTCCGGCTTTTGCGCTCGCCCGGCGGGGAGCTGGAGGACATGGCTAGGACTGGGCTGCGCTGCCCCGGGAGCTGCGGGCCGGCGCCGGGCTCCCCGTCCCGTCCCGCCGCTGCCGCTGGCCCGGCCCCCTCGGGGCGGCCCCGACCGGGAAAGGTGCGGGGAAGGGCGGCGGGGGCGGGACGGGGCGGCCGCAGTGCCGGAGCCGCCCGGGGGGAGGCGCTACCGGCGGCCCCCTCCAGGCCGGCCCCGGGGGCACGGTGCGGTCTGCGCTCCGTGCCGCCCTCAGAACGAATGTCACGCTCAAAAGTGTCACTGGCCTCCCCCTGTATCACCTGTCCCCTCGTCACCGCCGTGCCTCTCACCTGTACGAGGAGCTGCGAGGGCAGGGAGCAGCCTTCCAGCAACTCCGAAGCCCAGCAGGGTTTCCCACCTTCTCGGCTGACATTGGGAACAAAGTAACCACTCTTTCCGTGGCCGGTAGCCTTGGGTGTCTTGAGAGGTTCTTGGGTACAACCCCTGCCCTCAGATGTAGGACTGCCAAAGCCTTCAGGGCCGGCTGCTCCACCCCTTTTTGCAGAATTTCAGCACCTAGGAACAGCTGTGCGCTGCCAGACTCGGAATTCTCCAGGTGTATCTTTTTAACAGAATAACAAGAATTAAGAGCCTGGGCAACGGGCCTTGCAGCCCCTCATGTTATTGTAACAGGAGTAAATAGCTGAATAACTGGGAAAATTGTAGAACACAATAAACAGTTCTAGACACTTGCTTCCTCTACAAGTTGGGTCTTTCACCAGCAACATTTTACTTTTTGTGGAAGGGTGCATGTGTTAGGCCACTATAAGAACAGGTTATTTTGAGGGCTTGGGTAACTGTCCTGTGTAGTGGAGTAAGTTATGACTTCCTTAACTGTGGTGTGAATCGATTTGTCATGATTTTTTGCACCAATTAGTTAACAATTTCTATTCCCAGAGCAAAGAGGAGGGTGCTCTTTGATCTGGACTGATGGGTTTTTTCCTTCCAGCCCAAAATAGAACAGCAGGGGTAAAGAGCTATGTTGAGTTCATGGTTGATACTGGTACTCCGACAAGAATGTTACAGGGAGATAAGGTGCTAAATAAAGTTAAACCAAAACAACCCCGCTAATTGCAGTTCCATTCAAGTGTCAGGCTGCACGAATGGTAGGGTAACTGGGCAAGATCCTTCACTAATGTAAACAAGAAAGACTGGTAGGCCCTCGTGCTGATTGACACCCTTGAAAGCTCCTTAGAAATACGAAAACAAAAGTGATAAAACGAGAATTTGCAAAACTTGTTTCTAAACCAACAACGTACTAACCAGGCTTTCCCCCCTTCCACCAGAGCATGAAGAACAAACCAGCTTAATAAAAACAGCGTTTCAAAGGAAAGTTTTCCTGTGTCTGGTCAAAAGAGAGCCAGGTTTCTCTGTTTGGAGAAACTGTTCTTTCTTGCAATAGGCCTGCAAGAAAAATGACTCACAGAAGAAAGAATGTCATTGCTACCCTTGAAGGCTCACTGTTTGAGGACTAGCCTGATAAAGTCTTGATATCAAAGTTAACAAATGTCTTTATGTAAGTGTTCCACTTTGTATTATAGACCAACATAACGTTGTCTGGGTTATACAGGACCTTATTCTGGAGCCAGATGCAGAACATAACTTACACAGTTCAGCAAAACAAGAGTCTGTATCTTCATAAGTACAGTATGTTTTTTTCAAAAACTTTTCAAAACCTTTAAAAAATATTTTGGCATTATGTTGTTATCTATCCATCCACTAACAAAACAGAGAATACAAACCCTGCTGTATCTGAACCTAAGAAAATGGAATTTCTGTATTACTTATGCAATTTCCTTCCAAAACAAAAGTTAGAGAAGTATTAAGTACTTAAATGGCTAGGCAGGGAAGAAAATTGGTAAGAATGAGAATCTGTTCCAAACAAAGTTGTTTCAATAATTTTCTCACTGCAAAACAAGAAAAGTCACAAATACATTCCACAGCCCAACATATTGAACTGTTTTTCAGTCCAGACATATTTTCATAAGGTTTTAGGTTGGACCTCTAATGTTGGGTAAATCTTTCAAAGAATCATCACAGATAAAGGAATTTTTAAATATTTAAAATTAGTATTTAGGCAATACCTAAACATACTTTCCCTTGAGTCAAGGAATTAATAAAAATCCACTTTTTAAAATGTCTTACTGATGGATGATAACTTTTATTTTATATAGTAAAAATAATTTTGTTAGATGATTGCCAGCTAGTTCATGTTACTGAATGCTAAAACATCTGCCTCGCATGTGGGAAGGCAAGAGCATAATCAAAGAAAAGTGTCAAATAGATGACTACTTAGTAATGAGAATCCAGGCAATAATTATCTTTAATGTATATTAAGTTACCAAAACTCTACTATAATGTGCAGCATTTTCAAACCCGATACTTTATCATGGTAATGGCAATTCCTGATTTTCCCCTTTATAAGTAGCCACGTCTTGATAATATACCTGTTCATTTCACAAAACAGCAGAATTATGTAAGTGGAAGAAGAGAAAAAAAATCCAGAAAGTATGGTGTGAACATGGAAGAGCTAAAAATGGGAAGAAGACACAGATGAGTGTGCAAATATATTTATGGAGCCAGGTATTGTGGCTTTGATAGTGAAGAGAACAGGAAGATACGCTGAATAAAGAGAACATACTTTTTAAATATTAAGGTGAAACTACAACACTAAATTGTTTCTTAGAAAAGTAATGTTTTAGTCTACTTTGAGTATTTACAAAACTGTAGCAAAGTGAATAACAACCATGATATTTGCTATTTCACAGTTTGCAAGTGCTGTTTTAAATCTTTATGTCTTTAAGAGGACTTTGATTCTAAAACTGAGATGGCATAAGTCACTGAAGTATGATGACAATACGTCAATTAGCAGATGGTAAAGCTCCCAATTCTAGTAATTCAATTGGAGCGAGAGTAGTAAAGTATTTCTGAAAATCCTACTGTTGAACTACAGTAGATCCAAAATGTTTGTACCAGCCTGGGGCTCTGTTTCTGTTATCCTGTATCAAATTATGACCGATTTTATGCATGCATTGTCAGATATGCTCATTACAATGCTGTAATTTTCACTTCGTGCCTGCCGGAGTATCATGTCAGATCACACTGCTGAATGTTTACAAGCTGGAACTGCTGCAGCCCGATAGAAAGAGACACCTTGATCTTTCACATGATTGCTTCCCTGTGGAAGCTAGGACTCAAACAAACAGTGAGTGTTCTCTGTCTTCTGAAAGCCTTTAACACCTGTGTTGCAATTACAGGTTGCACCAGTTCACCACTGCCATGGAAATCATTTTGTTTGCTGTTAGATTACTTTGGGGGATGGTCTTTGTTTGATTTGGTTTTGGTTTTTTTTTTTTTGTTTGGTTTGGTTTTTTGTTTGTTTGGTTGGTTTTTTTTTGTTGTTGTTGTTTGGGGCAGTTTTTTTGAATGTCACTTTCTGTAGTAAGCTGTAGTAGGGAACATGTTAAAAAACATTTTTCAAGGAGAGGAAAGAGAAAGTTGTGTTGTCTCAATTTTGAAATTATTTTTCTTGAATTAGAGCAAATATTCTGTTGCATTCCATTTCCTGGAGAATCCACCATTTAATCAAGTCAGTAGATAATATTAAAAACACAGTAAGTGATGAAGGTAAATGTGCCTCAGTACTGAACTGAGAATAAAGTCCTAGATTGTTTATATATTTTCATATAGCAATAACTGTATGACAACAACTTTTGAAATATTATCTATCCACCAAAAATTCTGTTCACTGATGTGTCATTACTTTAATAACTTTCCTATTAAAAGCTACAAAACAACTAAGTACCTAGACCACATACACAAAGAAAACACAACAATAACATGTTGGAGAAATAAACCTCAGCCTTACAACTCAAAGCAAAGGCAAGGACAGTGGAAAGAGACACAGGAGTTTCCTTCACTTTTTAAATCCTGGGAAGACTATGGCTTAGCCAATTCAGAAGGGAGATGGGGAGATATATATGTTTTCATTCATCAAGCTGCAATTAAGAACAGTTTTCTGAGTACCTGTAGACATTTTTCATTGGACACCTTGGTAATCTTATTACCATTGGTTTTAATTAATCACAATGTGCTAATATACAACTGGTATGCTTTTATGCAAACTTAACTTTAGGTTTTAAATTTAAGTAAAATTTTTGTTATAGGCTCTTGAATACATTCCTGTTTATCATGTATAAATCCAGCAGCTTTTCCCTGTTGGCAGTCATTGCTAGTCAAACAATTCAGTACATCAGCAGAAACTCCAGAGGGAGAGAGTATAATATATTTGAAATGCAATATGCCCTAAAATACTGACCATCAGCTTTTTCCTTCAAGTGAATTTACACCAGCTACCTTGATCAGTAAGATCCACAATTACCATGTCATTGCTCTACCTTCAATTTAGGCACCTGTTAGCCATTGCTGTCTAGGCTTCCTGGAGGTCAATAAAAGCAGTAGTACCACCAAGAAGTATGAACAAAGAATGTCTAGGGAAGGTGACACCTTTGCTAATCACAGTACAGTCCTAGTAAGTAGGATAAGTGCTGCTGTGAAAGACACTGGAGATGTTCATCCTTAAGAATGACAGAGATCTCAGCAGCCTAGTTGATGGGCAAAGTACGTCCTGGGTCATACGCTCAATAAATTGTTTCCTGAAAACTGAACAATACACCCTCATCTATTGTAAAATGCTGTGTTCGGACGCAAATTAAGCATCAACAAACAGAATAGAACCTGGGGAAAAAAAAAGAGAAACCCATGTTCCTCCACTTGAAATGACTTCACAAAGCAGGAGCAACCTAATAAGTTAGAAGTTAATCAATCATAAGACAGAGATCACATTAATTAATCACTTCTCTAAAAGATTAATCACTGTCAAAAAAGGCACAATTTTAACAGGTGTTTCAGTTTCTTTCAAGACAAATGGAGCAGATAGAAAAGAGCAGATAACATTGTATTCAGAAAGTTTAAATGCGCTTTTAATTCTCTTCCCTCTTTACTCTCAGGTTATTTTTAACTGTTGATGCAGTAAGTTTAGGAACCTGGTCAGTAGAGAGTAGTAACATTGCAGAAGATAGAGGCATGCACAAGATATCTGGAGCATGGAGGCTGTGCAGTCCAGCAGCTGACAATCCTGATTAGCATTATCTGTTTGAATGCTATCTTAGTGCACAGTTATGTCTACATTTATATTATAGTTTTAGATTGTTTCATAGGTTTTTTAAGCATATTGATACTGTTCTGGGGAAGAATTTTTATTGTATACCAATGCTCAGGTTTCAAGTTCTAAAGAAAAGAAAGACCTGAGCATATATTTAGACTTATTCCACACAAACCATTTTTTTCTTTTGTTTTGTTTTCATGTGTCCAAAGTTATGCATCTGTTTAAATGCTTAACTGTTCTGCAACTTAAATTTCATAGAATCATAGAGCGGTTTGGGTTGCAAGGGACCTTAAGGATCATCTAATTCTCACCCCACCTGCTGTGGGCCTGGACACCTTCCATCTGGAACTCTGAGCCATTGACCACTACAGCCTGGATGTGACCATCCAACTAATTTCTTATCCACCTGACAGTCCACTCATCAAATCCATCTCTCTCCAGTTTAGAGAGAAGGACGTTGTGGGGGACCACGTCAAAGGCTTTCCAGAAGTCCAGATAAATAAAATCTGTAGCCCTTTCCTTGTGCGTTGACATAGTCACTCCATCACAGAAGGTCACTGGGTTGGTCAGGCAGAACTTGT
Organism: Acropternis orthonyx; assembly: GCA_035583155.1. NCBI lineage: Eukaryota > Metazoa > Chordata > Aves > Passeriformes > Rhinocryptidae > Acropternis > Acropternis orthonyx. The sequence continues at coordinate 15,782,121 of JAWWEU010000158.1, forward strand.
CCTTCATGGAGCTGTTCTGGCTGTCTCAAATCACCTGCCTGTCTTTCATGTGCCTTAGCATAGTTTGTAGGAGGATTTGTTCCATGATCTTCCCACGCATAGAGGTGAGTTATGACAGGTTGGTAGTTCCCAAGGTCCTCCTTTCTACCCTTTTTAAATGTGAGTACAATGTTATCCTTTTCCCCATCACCTGGGACTTCACCTGACTGCTAGGACTTTTCAAATACCATGGAGAGTGACTTGGCAACTACATTGGCCAATTCTCTCAGGACTCTGGGATGCATCTCATTGGGTCCCATAGACTTCTCTATATTCAGACTCCTCAGGTGGTCACGAATCTATGTGATCGTTACTTGCAGTAGGAGGGACTTTACTCCCCCATCCCCATCCTGCTGTCCATCCACTAAAGAGGTGTGAGAAGACAGGTTGCTACTGAAGACTGAGACAAAAAAAGTTCTTCAGTACCTTCTCCTCCTCCTCCTCCTCTGCTGTTACCAGTTTTCAAGCACTGTTTATCAGTGGGGGTACACCTTCTTCGGCCTTTCTTTTCTGGTTACCATACCTCTAGAAGCCCTTGTTATTCTTTGTGTCCCTTGCCAGGCTCAGTTCCAGCTTCACCTTGGCCTTCCTCATCCCCCCTGCACAAATGAGCTTCATCTCTATATACTTCCCAGGTTCCATGTCCTTGTTTTCACTGCCTGTGCATTTGCTTCTTTCCTACTAGTTTGACCAGCAGTTCCTACCCAGCTGTGCTGGTCTCTTGCCTTCCTTGCCTGATTTCTTGCTCCTGAGGATTACTAACCCTTGCCCTCTAATTTGAGCCTTGCAGGGTGATAAAAAAACACCCAAAAAACCAAACCAAACTGCCATTTGTCCATTAGATTACTCCTGCTGTTTATAACATTGCTATTCTTTGTCTTCAACAAAAAAGGTCAAAAATCAAAATAAAAGCCCTTCCAGGAAAGACTGTGCAAGCATATATCTGCAGCAATACTTGGTGGACTCTTAATTTTTCTTACTAAGGAATATCCATGTATATGAAAAACTAGTACCAGTCAACTGGAATTTTTGTTTCTGTCAATAAAGGTCCAAGTTTTTACTACAATGTTACTCTGTTCTGTTTGCTCTTGTTGTTGGCTGACCAAAAGCTTCCAGGTATAAGAGTCTGAAGAATTCAGGTCCTAAATGTTTACTTGTTTAGGAGCAGGACTTCAGGGCAGAGCTCTCAAAGGGCTCATTGGCAATAAGAAGACAAAAATGGTGCTAGAATTGTAAGTGAACTGCTTTGGTCCATCACAGCCTGTAAACATACCTCTCAACGCTTTCTTTCTGCTCCCAACGTACCTGCAAATCTTCAACAAAGTGGTAGTAGGAGAAATAAAAATCTAAAACTTGTGAAAGCCTCAAAAAACTAAGAGGGGACACCTTTAGGAGCTCTTGGCCTGTACGCACTCCTGTATACACATGCATGCGTATTCTCTCCAGTCTGTTTCAGCAGTTGCCCGTGGTGTCCCATCCTCCCCAGTTCTTTAATGTGGTGAATCATTCAGAGATTTTTGTAACTGTAAAGGACTCTCCTAGGTATTACTCCAAAAGAGAGAACTAAAGAGGCTGGCAAAATACTGCAACACTCATTTTCGTCATTGAGGTAGATGTGGTATATTTTAATCTCAGAAACACGTGAGACTCAACAGGCCTTTGCTTACTCATATGATGCCATTCAGGATACAGTGGGCATACTCTTACACATGCCAGCGTATCTGAGGGCAGAGTGACAAACAGTGAGCTTCAAATGAAGAGATCGTTACATCATCTTCTTGCATCAAAAGCAAATTCTCACAAACCCTGTCTTTGTTAGGCTGAAATCAGTAACAAACAACACCTCTGAATAAGCCTCAAATGAATTAACTGAAATTCTGAAATGCCCTTGAAATTTTTGCTCCATAGTTGCTTATGGAGGGCACTGTGCTTAATATAAAAGGATGTTCTGGTATTTCAGGAAGAGTTTCACTCTTAGCAGCCGAGAAAGAAATCACTAGCTATCGCTAAATCTCTTCCTGATCCAGGAACACTTCCTGCCTGTGACCATGTTAATTTGTAACATATAATATCCTACTTCCCATGTATGGAATGACATGGGATACATAATCATTCTTCTTCAGCAGGACTCACTTGGCAACCCACTTTGAAGTCAGGCATCATCAGTCTGACAGTTAAGCATAACTGTGGTTGAACGTGTCTTCTAATTGCAGATAGTTCATTAGAAAACTTCAGTGGGAGGTTATAGACATGCAATGCAAGGAATATAATGCTAACTCTGTGGCAGAAGCAAAACCTTTTCACACAAAAACCATCAAAGAGCTATCTAATGCCTCAAATTAAAAAAAAAAAGAAAGTAAAACAAACCAACAACAAAGAGTAATAAGAAAGGTACTAGCAATGTCTCCTCCTCTGCCACTACACCTTTTCACAGCAAGTAACCTCTAAAGGCAAACAAATTGGAAACTATAAAACTCAGTGGATAGACCAGAGGAGACCTGTGCAACAATCAGCTCTGCCAAACTGGAATTTCAGATTGCTTTCGTCTCACAAAATAAGAGTTTTCATTTCACTAATACTATTCTAACAGGTAAAGTTAACAATGCAATGTAGTTTAAAGTGTTGCAAAAATTCTTTTAACCTGTTCCATAATTGTAATTTAATGCCAAATTCTAGAGACATGCTTGACCTTTTTCCAACTGGGTTAATTGCAATTCTTGTCTCTTTGTCCTCACCTTCAGTGTCTCAGAAGCAGTTGCTTAGCAGGATTTCATGTTTTACAGCAGATGTGCTAAAGCTAAATCTTGCTGAATCTGTGCTCTGCAGAGCCCCAAAACTTTGTGTGTGAAGAACACCACAACTTCTTCTATATTATAGGGGAAGTAAAGAAGGCAAAATTAAAGCACCCTTGTCACTACCCTGATTCATGGCTAATTACAAATCCAATGACCCAAGTGGTAGCATAACTACTCTAGAGAGCATTTGCATGCATGGCAAGGCATTAACATTTGTTAATTGGGCTATTAAACTGCTGTTAAAATTTGACATAACTTGAGGGCTCTGCTAAATTGCCATTCCGTGAGAAAATAAGCTTATTGATTTCAGACTGTCTGCACCACATCCAGAAACTCTCAGAAACTCTGGAAAGAGAATAACTGCATTTGCTTTGAACTCCTCAAAAGAGCGACCCATAATCTTACCGATAAATTACAAACCTCTTCAAAGCGGATGTGCTTACCTCACCAAGTCAGTGAAGAGGAAACAACCCACCAAACTCATATCCTACCAGGAGGAAAGTTGCAGTTTCTTGACAGAATTTATGAGATAATTAGTTATTTCATATTTCCTATTATTTCAGAGCTCATTATAAACAAACGACTATTCCTTTGGTCTGCAAAACCTTTTTGTTTTTCTTTAAAGGCACCTAATTCTTCAAAATAGCCTTTGCAAATGTTTTCATATATTCTATTCCTGGAGGTCCCTCTAGTGGCTAAAGTGTCAAGTTTATGTGGTCTGGCTTAAAGCGCTAGAGGTGTTTTAACTCATTTTTCTTGGTAGATATTTCTCATAATAGACAGAAAGATTTTCCTAACGCTGATCATTCCTCCTACTAAATAAATGGAAAATCAAATAAAAATATTTTTTCATCTTGCCAAAAAGAATAAGGAAGATATGCACTTTGAGGAAGATACTTCATACCGTTAGAAAATTATGTGTTCTGCTTACAAGCCTGTTTAGTGTTGCCATTCTACCAGAGTCACAGCTGGTCTTGTTTTCTTTTAAATGTCTGTTTTAAGGCACGGAGAGGTAATATCAGCATGTGTTCTGCACAGAAAATATTTTTCTTGAGAATCATAGAATGGTTTGGGTTGGAAAATACCTTAAAGATAATCTAGTTCCAATGCCCCAGGTTACTCTAGTTTCAGGTTACTCAGAGCTCCATCCATCCTGGCCTTGAACACTTCCAGGGATGGGGCATCCATAACTTCTCTGGTTAACCTGTTGCAGTGTCTCACCATCCTCACAGTAAAGAATTTCTTCCTAATGTCTATCTAAAGTTTTCTAGTTTAATTCTAGTTCTTTCAGTTTGAAGCCATTCCCCTTGTTCTGTCACTTTATGCCCCTGTAAACAGTCTCTCCATCTTTCTTTTAAGCTTCCTTCAGGTCCTGGAAAGCCACAATTAGGTCACCCCAAAGCTTTCTCTTTTCCAGGCTGAACAATCCCAATTCTCTCAGCCTTTCCTCATAGGAGAGGTGCTTCACCCCTTTAATTAACTTAGTGACCCTCCTCTCCACTCTCCACAACAGATCCATGTCCTTCCTGTGCTGGGGAAGTCTGTCTTATTCAGGTATGACGGTTCATTGAGTAATCTTAAGTGTAAACCTCTCCATATCTTTTTAAAGAGAAGTTGAGATACTCTCTGAGGAGTCAACTTGCATTTAAAATTCAGAGTTCTTAGCACCAAAGAACTGTGATTCAAAATTTCAAGTTAAGGAAAGACTAAGTTTGTAGTAGACAGTCATTTGTTGCTACTTTTTTTAAACTGGAGGTATCTATGTGACTAACAGGCAAATCTCCATGTGAGCTCTAGGTTAGAATTTATCATGCTAGTTAAAATGCCTTTCCAGGTGGCTAGAAGTGTAGATATACTAAAAATACAATTTTGCAGAGATGACATTTTAAGCAACACTGCTTCTTACTACTCTCCTTGTTCCTGTAATTTTGCTGTAATAAAAGTGAGAGCTGTTTATCTCAAGATCCCAGAAGCACCTACAAAGACTGAAAACGTAGTATCATCTGCTTGCTGATAATTTCTCCTCATGCCTGACACAGGAATACTGTCCCTGAAGGGTACTTAGACCTGCCCTGCCCTGCTCAGAGGAGCTGCTATCTCCTTTTCCTTTTTCTCTCTTTCACCTGAGGAGCTTTGCTTACTGCACCGCTGCCCCCACTTCCAGCTGCCTCCGTTTAATGTCTCCTGGCCAGACACACATGCCTGTTACTAGCACAGAGACAGCTGGCCACAACCTCCTCTGGTCCTCATTGGAACAAGCTGCCTTATTGGAATCACGTAAGTGGCAACAGCCGAATTGTTCTTTGAAGTGCTACATTTTAAACTAGGTAAGAAACAGGACAAAGTAGTTTATAGAAATCATCCCATTTTCTGAACAGAGGACACTTGATACTCTAAAGGGAGGGTGATTCAGTTACTTCTTTTCATGCAACAAACCCCAAAACACAACTATTTACTTATCTGTTACAGTACCGTTACTCACGGTATGGTAATTTGATACAGCTGGGGATCTGACCTTGCCATCTTTTCACTACTGACATGGTCTATGCATGGTCTTTTCAATAGACAGGGCCCTTCTGTTCCATTTTTACCAGGTGTTGTAGATTATGCTTAACAGTAGATGAATCTCTTTACGCTCCTTGTAAAATAATGGTCTCTCCTGCACTAGTAGTTTAGGAGTCCCAAAGTGCTGGTGACCAGGTAGAGAACATGAGAGTATTTTCTAAGATAAAGGCTGATGGCTTAGCCCATGCTTTCCATTGAAAATATGTCTGTGACTTGACTTCTGTTAATAAACTAGGCAAATATTTGAAAGAGAATAACATTGTATTTCACATTTACCATTACAAGAAATGATACATGAAAATTAAACCCTAATAAACTTAGTAGTTTGATGAGTAGTTGTCAATGCCAAAGGAAAAAAAAAACAAACCAACCAAAACAAAACACCGAAGAAATATGGACGAGACTAACTCGATACATTACCCAGATTTGCATAATGAACAGTAAGAAAATACCAAAGAGAGCATCAAATTCTGTAAACACATTGAATTTAAGAAAGTATTTTCAAAGTTCAAGTTTATAGCCTTGGACTTGAATGACCAGAGTTCAGCTCCCAGTTCTCCCACAGACTTCCTGTGTGACCTCTGGCGTGTCACTCTTCTTATTTGTGCCTCAGGTTGTCAATTTGTAAATGGGATAATAGCACTGTCCTCCTTTGTAGCCCTGACAATAAATGTGGTTGCATGTTAAGCACCCAGATTTCCTGGGGAAGAGGAGAAACAGGATCAGTCAGTATAAAGGCAGGGATGCTTTGGAACACTGTACAAGGTTCTGGTATGCAGACAGAACTAGTGACACTAAGATTTTTAATCAAGACATGTTTTGAATGGAAATACAAACTTGAATTTATGCTTTAACTGTCACTAATGCCATCCAGAGAGTTTTCCTCTTCCTTGCATTTGAAAGTTTACTACATGAACAGACTTGGAAATGGACATAACCTGGCTTGTCAGCCACATAGGAAAAGACTTTGTTGTCACTGATAACACTGACCGTTTAAGTTACAGGCCAGTCATTGCACAAAGGAAAAACAAACACAGCCCATTACAACATCAATGGCTGGGTTTAATAATCAGAGGGGGAGATATGGGAATCTGCTGAGGATACAGAAACTCAGATTTTATATTAGAAGACACAGTTCAACTCAATGAAGACTCAGATTAAAGTTTGACCTTATAAGAAAAAGTAATGTTGATAATAATTCATTGCACATACACTGGCAGACTAAGCAAGATTAGTGGGAAGAGCTGAATAAACAGTGTCGTGACTTTGCAACACAGCAGGTGCCTTCAGTGGCTTACAAAACCTTTAATCTCAAGCATCTGTAAGATAGTAATCAATTATGAATCTTCATACTCAAGCATTGTTTCTCTAAGCAGCTTGACATTAAGGCTGGAAAGCTACCAGGAAGGGAGATAGGTGTACAGGTGTGATGACTGGTCAGAGTGGCCAGCAAGTCTTACTAGGACTCTCCAGAAAAGTTAATGGAACTGTCTAGGAAATGGATTAATAATAAACACATCTGTTTTGAGCAGACAGGAAAACATGTATAAGAACATAAAGTAAGAGTTAACCTGAAAGAGTACTGATGTTTAAATAGTACTTAGAAAGATAAAGACATACAGGCTTTCAAGAGACACCCCTGCAGGCCAGGAGGGACGGAGATGGTCTTACTCATGATCTGGTACAGTTTAGTCTCAGACCCAGTGTTGATCCTTAACTGTAGATTAAGCTAAGCAAACCGCTCAGTTCTGAATTAGAGGAAAACTTCTGCTTGGGCTGTGACTTTCACTGGCTCAGCACTTAGTGCTTTCTGACAAAATGTTAATCAGCTCTGGACAAAAATAGCCAGTGGCTTCAACAGCGTACTTCACAATCTGGTTCAGCTTTCTAAGAACATTTCTTGTTAAGGTCCTGCTTAATTCCAGGGGTTTATACTTCAAGCAACTGTCACTGTTGTAGCAAAGAGCAAAGATAAAAGACTTTTTATGACTGTGATGTCATGTAATTTAACACAATTATATTCCTAGAAATATAAGCATTAACAGAACCATGGATAGTTAAAAAATACTGGCATGTAGATATACAAAGGAAATTTTTAAGCAATACCGAGTAATTACATGCGTCATCATGAGAGAAACAAAATCTGCTGTGTTCTCTTGAACAGATAGAATGTGGATATCTGACTGGTTTATGTAATCCGATAGTCTAATCAAAGGGATGTATCAGAGATACTTTTCCTAAACATTTTAGAAACAAAGTGCAAAGGAATGCAGACCTGCAGAAAAAAGATGAATTTAAAGCCTATGAAAATAGCAAAATCTGTTTTAAGAAAAAAAGAATATTTATGGCATACATGAATTTATGCAAGAAAACACAAAGTACCAGTACAAACAAGTAGGAATCATACCACTTATTTTGATAGTGAAGGGCAAAAATATTTTAAGAAACACATTACTATTATCATGAAAGAGTTGAAAAGCTCGGGCATATGTTTGATTTCTTCAAAGTAGCTTTTATTCACAGCAGACAACTGAGCTGCAATAATTTATGCCAAATGAGGTCTGTTATATATCAAGAGAACCCCACAAGCAAGTTACCTAAGGAAGCATGGTAATATAACTTTTGCACTCTCAATAGAGAACAAATCCTTAAACAGCTTCACTTTTAAGTGCACCGAATTTGAAGCTATCAGTGAGGATAAGTGGACAGTGCTTGTTTGGAAACATAAGTCATTAAGAAAGTGCCTTGACTACACATGTGCTTTAGGAAATTTGTTAAAATATTCTCTAGCTTTGAAAAGCACGTGACTCTTCTCAAAGGGAAATGAAGGGTTAGTTACTGATGCAGTTACTCAACGTCCAAGTTAATGCCAAAATTTGAAAAGTTAATTTAGAAAATACATTCACAGTTATGTCCATTTCTGCTTGTTTATTTCCAATAACTCTCTGCTCCGCAACTGCTGCACGGAAGTCAATATTTGCATCTCCATCTGTTTCACAGGGCTTATTTTCATCCCAGAGAAGAGTTGTTGGTATCATTCTACATTAGCAATGTTTACTTTCATTGTCATAGGGACCAGCGTGCAGAGTAAACTGGTAACACCTTCCTCTTCCCAAACAGGAAAAGGAACAGCAGCAAATAGCAGTGGCAACAATTGCCACTGCAATACAACTTCAGCACCGCAGATGGATGGCCATGCCTGTTGCAAAGGACAGCCAGCAGGTAGGATAATGAACCCTTACATGTATATTGAAATGCTTGTGATTCCAGAAGATATCATTGCTTAGTCCACATTTTCTTTCCCCTTTATGATCTGTCAGTAATCATCAGCAATATAAACCAATCACTGTTACTCTTTCTTCCCCTTGAATAATAAAGTATATGTAACACTTGAAGAATTTCTGTATCAGTAATTTCACAAGCTATTTGTTGCTGTTCTTTGTCTGTGATAACTTTCTGCAGTGTTTTTTCTGTTCAGTGATTTGGTTTTCTTAGATAGATAGTAGCTAACTTACTGTATTTGTCCTGTTCTCCAATTAGACATCACCAGCATTTCAATATTGCACTCTCTACTGTTGAGACCACCTTTTAGCTTGCACTAGGAATAATCCTTGGAATCTTCATAGACTCTTGTACCTGTCTGATCCTTGGATACTGTTTTGGCCTCACTACAGAACTATTTCAGTCAGGCAGTCATCTACTATACAGATGAGACATCAAAGTGGATCCATGAATTCTACTCTTCTACACAGCAGTTTGCTACTCTTCCACCAGAAGATTCTTCTGCCAGCTCCATGAGTTTAGGACATCAGCATGTGCTGACATAAATTTCCTCTGTGCTACTCTGGCTTCCCTCTGTCATGTATTTATTGTTCTCATCCTCAGTTCTGAAAGACAATTCCCAACAGTATCTTGGGGCACAGATGATGTCTCCAGCTCTATTTGCTTTTCTAAACTTTTCATGTAATTTTTATTTTACAAGACTACATTCAGAACACCCGATTATCTCAATGTTGGATGAGAGACTTCACGCAGAAAAAGCCCTCTTTATTTGATGGCTTCTGATAAAAGGCAGTCAACTGTCTGTAAAGACTCTACATTTAGGCAGGATCACAGGGAACACAGCCAGAAATGCCAACAAGCCAGAGTTTGGCTAAATTTATTCTTCATTTTTCATCAACTCTTCACCTGAGAAAGTATCTTCTCCTAGTGAATTTAACAAAATGAAGTCAATAAATGACAAATGTGAAAATCATCATGGTCTTTAGCAAACTATTTCAACTTTAGATACTTTTTTTTTTATTCTAAGGGATAGATCAAGGGAACTGCTTATGTAAGTAAAATTAGGTACGCACATTTTCAGAGCACTAAGTCTATTACCTTCAAAACAGGCTTTTTAAGACCTTTGTAGAAATAGCCAATGCCTGGCAATTCGTATCACCTCAGATGAGTATGTAAGCTGCTTACATTTAGTATTATTCACCTACATATGTTTTTATTTCATCAATATTTTAATCATTGCCAATGGGGAATAAGATGCAGCATATTGATAGCAATAGCAGAAATCACACATTTCTGTAGCTATGTTGTAACTTTGCATTTTAGTAGCCAATAATAATTCCACAGAATTCTAGGTTTTAGCTGTTTTCATGAAATGTGTGGCAAGTGAGAAAGTGACTTTTTAATCGTTTCTAGACGTGCATTCTGCAATTAGCTTGAAGTTACATGCTCATCTTTGTGGATTTAGTTCTTTTATTTTTTTAAAAATAAATGTAAATAGCACTGTTACATCTTCAATATATAGCTCCACAGCTTTATAATTATAGAAGCTTTATGCCAATTATGTTGTGGTTCAACTTTATAGCCTAAATATTAATAGGAATCCTGCTAAATTTCAAACATGAGAGCCTCTGACAGTGTAGTAACTGCTGAAGCGCTGTTCTCAGCTCTTGACGCCTGGACAGCCTCACACTGTGACATAACCTACGAGATGGCTCATGTGTCTAGCATCGTGTGGAACCTTTTAACTTCAGGAATAAAGAGCTTACTTGTCAGGGTGGCTGATTTAAGCTTTCTTTGCTTGCCTGAGGAAACCTGTAACAGCACCAGAAATTACACTGTGTAAGTATATTTCTATATATGTCTGTAAGTATATATATAGTTTCATATACCTACTCTGTGGAACAGAAACATATGCTTCCCTTCACTTGGTGTTTACACACATTCAGAGTGTTGCCCTGGTCAATTTTTCCTCCTGACTACTGAAATACCTTTTCCTCTTCAACAGCCAAACTTTCTGAAATGTGTTAAACTGACTTCTGCCTCATCCAGCATAATTCGCTTCTAGAAAAAGAAATTACAGAGCAAACTTGCTATAAAAAGCAGAGATTGCAGGCAGGGGGGAAAAAATTGACCAGGGCAACACTCTGAATGTGTGTAAACACCAAGTGAAGGGAAGCATCTCTGCTTCTATTTCTCTCCTACAGCACATTAACCTCTCTCAAGCACAGAATTCACCATGGATGAAGAGTTAACTTCTGCTTATAACCGGTTATTGCTGTGAGTACACCTGCCAGCAAAACTGTTCTGGAACTAGGGAAAGCAGGTGCATATGGGGAAGCACCAGAGGCTTTTAGTACACAGTTAATTTAACAGACTTTGAATGGTCTTCTTCAGCTGTAGACAGAGATTTCTTGCATATCCCAAATACATAAGACTAAGCAAGGTCCCTCTTTCTCCTGTACACTGAAGAAGTCCTTAACAACCTTGGATCAAACACTTTCATTTATATTCCAAGTTCAGACACTTGTTTTGTGCCTTGTAGTTTTACAAACTCTTTTTGGATCTGACCTGAACCTATCTCATAAGAACAAATTGGCTGTGATTTGCTGCAACTGCGGGTTAAACATCAATACTATCCAGAAGAAAAAAGAAAGAGCAAGCTTCCTTTTAGTGGGCAATAGGCATATATTTAAAATTTAACATTGGCAGGCTTGCTATATGCCAGAGATCTAAATTTCTGGGGGAAAAAAAAGAAAAAAAGATTAAAAAATAGTTCATAATGCATTCAGTGGGTCCAATTTCTAAATGTGCAACACAGTCCAGGAAGTCAGGTGCTTAAACCTGAGGCTTCCTGCAAGTCACAACCACGTCCAGATGCAACTTCGGGTTTGTAGTCAATGGAAAAGATAGAGACTCCTGCCTCACAAAGGAAAAAAACTCAGAACAGTTGAACAGTTTTGCCAATACCATTTTTGCACAATGTACTAAGTTCAGAATTGGATCTGCAGTTTTGTTGTATTTAAAAAACAAAGCAAACTGAATTATTTTCCTAAGGTTCGAAATTCTCAAAGCATGTTTTGTATATGGCTTATGCAAAAGAGCTTCTTAGTTTTGGATATACTTCCCCTTCAAGCTTACAAAATTTGCCTGAAGCACTGAACAAGCTCTTTTAAGTATGAGATGATGAAATAGTCACACGCAGAAACATAGCAAAGGGTTTTTTTCACTGTAAAAGTTGCTCTTTTCTATAAAAGAATGCATGGTTACAGGCATGAAACAGCAAAAAAAGAAACTGCACAGCTGACAAACTTGCAAAGAAGTAAACATTATTTTAGCATAGCCTGTAAAGATTGGTACTAGCTTAGTGCTAGGGGCAATTTTTTGAAGTCAGCTGTTGCACCAAGAGAAACATTTGTGACCTTCTGCAGATTCTACAAGTGTGATATAGTAAGATCCTAACAAGCTTATCTGTGGAAAACCACACGAGGTTATTTCAAGTCTTGCCTTTTCCCAAGTGGCAGTCCTTTTTATTTTCTAATACTTTTGCTTCAGTTGTATTTTTGTGTCCTTTGCTTTCAACAGTACTTATTTGCCAGTGTCCACATACCATCCAGCTTCAACTAAAATTTTCAGGTATGGTTTTGTCTGCCTTTTCTGTACATTGCCCTTCATGAAGCACTTGTTTTGAATTAGAACTCTTCCAAATTTCTTGTATTTTTCTTTCAGTATGGACCGCGGCTGTGCTTTCACAATACATTATTTTCAGGAGCTTGTGTGGCATTCTGTAATACCACATTAGTGCACTGATTTTGCTGAAAAAATGACTTGAACAAAAATGAGTTCTTTTTATGTGAACTCAGTCTGATTCATTGTGAGGCCACACAAAGAGTTGTGCTGGCACAGCTTCAAAGTAACATGCCATGCTGTGGGAACAGAGCAGTGAAGGTCCAGGAATATTTGAAACTAGTGTCAACTGCTCCCCACACCCCACATACAACGTGCATACAACCTGTGTGAGCACTGCCAGTTCCTTTATTCTAATCAAACATTCTTGCTGTGTGTTGTCTCTCATCAGATCCGTCTGCTCCTTACGTTGTTTACTTCCCTGATGTCTACATTTCTCTTTTATCAACTCTCCACCCTCTCAGGTTTTCTTCCTGGAATAAATCCACTTCTATGAAATCCGCTGGCTGACATCCACATGCAGATTTCTGCAAATTTCTGCAGATTCACTAAAAGTACATCATTCAAAAGCCTCTGGCGCTCTTTACTTTGTTAAGCAAATGAAGACAGAAATAAAAAAGATGCAGTACCTATATTTGCATTAGCATTTTGCACATTCATTTGATAAAGACTGGGGGCTAAGCATATCCAAGCAAAGCACTACCCACTGTCCTGTGAAGTGTTGGTTTGCTTCACATCCTTGTGTCCTGGCAACTACTGGAAGCATCCGGCTCCAGAGTCATACCCTAGAAATGTTCAAACAAAGCCTATGCTGGTTCAGTAATAAGACACTCTTTCCACACATCTGTTTATAGCTTGCTGTTATTGATGGGGATTTTTAAATAATTTTTTCTCTTTATTAATTTTGTTCTGATTTTTGACTATGCACAGATACAGTAAAGAGGAATTATTTGATATTCAACATTGTTTAACAACTGCTGTTCTAGAAAGGTAACTGTCACCACAGAAGTTTTTGAAAGCTTCTAGTGGGGCCAATTCACATAAATATGCCTGGAAACTTAACCCAAACTTCTATTTTACTAGGCCACTTCTATGCTTCACTTCTTCCCATGATTTTACTTCAAGTTCCTCATTTCCCACCTGCCCTGTGTCTGCAAACACATAAAATCTCTGGTTACTGAACACATTCCCAAGGTTGCTGTCAGTCTGAACTAGTGTGTCTCTGTCCTAATTGAAATATGGAGAAACCTTCCCTTGCATCCCTCCAGCTCTCATCTCTGGCAGTTAATAGCTTTTCTTAGCCCTCCTGTCTGAACATGAGAGAAGTGTACTTTACTACAGTTCAAGCTGCACTTGTTGTGACAGTCATGTTTCTTCTGTTCCCTTTTTCTGTTTGTGCAATTCTCAAAGATGTATTTGTTACAGGCATGGCAAAGTCTTAGGCAGGACAGCTGGCAAGGATTTCTGCTGGTGTGTTTCACCACCCTGAGGTCTTTATGCTTTATTTAGCAATTCCTTGGCAATCATGGCAGATGATTCTGCTTTGTCATTAGGCTGTGATGCAGAAATCTTTCATGCATCATTACCAGAATTTGAATGTGCTAATTCCTGACAAACATCTTCCAGAGCTGTAACATAAATAAATAATAAACATAATGTGTGTAATTGCACATAGGTGTATATACATCAGTTTCTCGCACAGATGTGTAAGCATTTATTTTCCCTAACAAATACTTCATTTTGTTTCATATTATGTTTTTGGATTCCCACAACAGTTTTAGATATTTTTCCCTTCTAATTAATTCTAGTTATTCTAGTTAATGCCTTCTCATACCTCCCTTTCTCCATTGCATTTACCTTTGGTTGAAATACTGGTTTCATTTCTTCATGCTTAAACCTACACACTAGTTAAAGTCAATCCAATTCACTTTTCAAGCACATGCTGAAATTGAATATGAATTTTACTGTGCCCTTCACTTCTCTAGTATTCCTTATTCTGATCCCCTGCATCTGCTTTGTTCTTCATATTTATTATATTTTAATTCAAAACAGGAATAAAAAAGGAAGCAAATAATTCCATTACACTGTTGCTGGAACTGGCCCAGTAAACTCACTGATGCAGTTTTCCTTGAGTGAGGACTTGCACTAAAGTCAGTAAGGAGTATTTCCATTAGAAAAGTTATATCAGTGTATGTGTATCTCGAGGCTCAGAGCTGACGATTCATATCCTGCTCATAGGGTTGCAATAATGTGCACTTAAAGGTCAGGTTCTTTGGGTCACAACATACAGATGCCATCCCAATCAAGGACTGCAGCCTGGTTGCTTTTCTTGCTCCCTAAGCAGCACTATAAGGGTTTCCTTCTTTCCAAGAAAGTATTTCTCTAAGTCTGGTTACCACTGTGTCCCTGGGCAGCCTTGATACCATTCTTCCCTTTAGTCTGTTACTTGCTGTTGTAGCCACAAATATAAACAGCAAATCTTTCCTATCATCCTTTTGCACTGGTAGAGTATTACATTCTCTTTTTCCCTTCTTGCAGTCTTCTCTGCTTTTGGTTACACAATTCTAATTTGCTCAAACTTTCTTTCTCTTTTAGCACAAGGTCTCTATTCTTGTTGCTTCTTCTCTAACCTCCTCCAGCTGCTCTGTAATTCCTTTGAAACTGGCACTCAAATCCAAACAGAATATTGCAGCTCAGTGACTTAAGACAGATTGTTTATTCTGTCCTATATGTCATTTCTGTCTTGCAAGAACAGCACAGCATTACTCACATTTGCTCTGCCTGTAACCCTTAGATCCTTTCCAACAGGACTGCAATTTAGCAAATGGTATCCCGTTACATGTGTTGGAAGCTGATTGTTCCTGCTCAAGCAAAGTTCATTGTACTGGCCTCCGTTGAGGTTTCCCCCTTACTGTTTGGCTTCATTTAGTGTGAGCCCTTGCTTTTTCTTACCAATAATTAAGGCTTACTCTTTGTTAGGATTACTAGCTCACCCTGCACCAGTAAGGATACAGGAACTGGTGTAGTTTTCTTTTGCTCCACAAGAAAGCATCCTTGAAAGTTTATAAATCAATGGGTTTGCTTCATCTGTCACTGAAGCTTAAGGGGAGGGGGGGCTTCCTGACTGATTTAACATCTACAGTAATAGGCCTACTGCATTAATATATTTAATCATTTCACCTACATAGTCAAATGTACACCTTGAGTGAGTGGAGGAATCAGAGTAATTAAAAGTCAGGGTGTGTCCCAGCCTGCTGATTAATGTACTAGTATGAAGGAGGATTCTTACTAATTCTAAGTCCTGAGACCTAATGATTACCATACACCTACTCTCTTAATCGAGCCATTGTCCCTGAAGACAACAATTCAGGTCAAGCCATCCCCTGACTGGGCCCATTTTCAAAAGATACATTTGAAGGGCTCAGATTTGACCTCTCTTCCTTCCATGGACACAGCCTAACCCTGGTTAAAATCTAAAGGAAGAACGAAAGAGACCCACATTCTTGTCATCCATCTGGAGGTGAACCATCTGTCATTTTGTTACCACACAAGGAAGTAGAGATGTAAATTCACAGTGGGCAAACTGGCAGTGGCAAAGGCTGGGAAGAGACTTGTGGTAAGCTGTGGCACGCAGTGAGAGAAGTTGTAGGGGAGAAGGAGGCTGGAGGGAGAAGGCATGGCAGAGAGGGGGAGTGGAAGCAGAGACAGGAGGGAGAACAGTCCAGGAAGGGATGAACATAGGTGTCAAAATGTTTGTTTGTGTTCTGATCTCTTTTTCTGGAAAAATCCTTCAGAAAGGAATCTCTGCAATGATCCTCCTTGCAAAGTTTCCCCAGGAGCTATCAATATTGTCCCCCTGAAATTATACCTCTCCACCAATCTCCTACATCCCAGAAATCTAGAATGCCCAAACCAGAAGTTATAAACATCCAAAATTAAGGACTAAAGAGCATTAGGACCTGCAAACTCCAACTCACAAGCACTGGTTGTACAATGGTACGATTCTTACAGCTCCTGTTTACGAGGTTAAAGAAATAATGATTCATGAGACTGGCTGACACTTGGAACGATTTAACCAGGCCATCCCTAATGTAAATGACATTGACTCACATTTCCACATGTAGGTGGAACCGGCAATTGTCTTTTCCTCATAATTGTCTTAACTTGCTTTGCTAGTTAGAAATAGTTTTCTAGGTTATATTTCAAATCTGGTAATTGTTAGAGGTACATTCTTTACATAGATGTTTGTATTTATAGTCAATGGAACATCTAGGACAGACTTCGACCTACAAATTTATACATGTAGCAGCAGCCTAGACAGAAGAATATGTACTTAAGTCTGAACCAGAACTAAAGTAAGACTGTATGATATATATATATATACAAACTTTAAAATACGAATGCACATGTTGGGCTTTTTTTTCCCCTCACTCCTGAAGTATTTCTGATTTCTTGCCTTTAAGTGAGCTTTCAGTTAAATTTAATACAACGGCATTCTCAGAGATAATGCAAGGGAAGAAAAAACTTTAAATATCAGGATTAAAAAAAAAAAAACCTTGGAAATTTCTAAAAAGTTTAACTAAAAATAGTTAATATGGAAAGGGAGAAAATTATGAAATACTGGTCATATCCCATTGGCTTTGATCCAAAAAATGCTTAGACCCTGCTCTCTTTCTGGCTATCTCCCTATTCTTTCCCAAGGGAAGGGCTTATTCCAGACCCTTGCAATTAGACAGTGTGCTATGATGTTACTGTGATGTAAACTGACCATAGTTAAGCTGACTGCAGTGATATGTCATGACTTTGACCACAGAGATTTGACCCAATTACTGTGACCTGACACACTTGCAATCTAGTACAGCCTGAAGTCTCAAAGCAATAGCCCCTAAAACCACTAGAGATTCATGTGAAAGCTGAAACCAACCAGAACAAGACTGAATTAAACCCAGGAGAAAGGCACTCCAAAAAACTGTAATTATATCAATTTGGTAATTACATAGTTTGTTAATACATACATACTTTGCTTGTTAGAAGACTTTGGGTGAGATATCCACATGCTTTTTAAGAACAGAAGTCTTGACAATCCAGGAGGAAATGACAGAGCTGATTATATCCTCTTTTGAATACGTATTAGGGCCATAATGAAATCTGCGTGCTGACTGATTGGTATGTAGTAAAGCTCCACTGCAGTGCAAAGTGGTGTTAAGGTGATGATGCACAGTCCTTGAAGAGATTCCATGCAGTGTTTGGTGATTCTGCCGCAAACAGTGAGTGTTTACACTGCAGTAGCTGAGACAGATTCTAGAGGAAACATTGAATGTGGTCAGGCTTTGTGCTTAAGAACCACATCTGCAAATCTTATGCAGCAGGTTTCTTCTGGTGATTTTGCAATGTTCATAATGTCACAGAATCACAGAAAGGATAAAGCTGAAGGGATCACAGTGGGACATCTGGTCCAAGCTCGCAGCTCAGCAGGACACATTGCACAGTATTTCGTCTAAACTGTTCTCAAATATCTCCAGTGAGGGAGACTCGGCAAACTCTAGGGGCAATCTGTTCCAGTGCTTGGTCACCTCCACAGTAAAGTGCTTCCTCATATTCAGGTCAAACTTCTTGTGCATTGGTTTCTGCCCTTTGCTTGGCAACACTGAGAAGAGCCTAGCTTTATCCTCTTGACATCCTCCCTTCAGGTACTTGTATACATTGGTCATCTCCTCCCAAGGATGAACAGGCTCAACTCTCTCAGCATTTCCTTTGTAACAGAGATGCTCCAGTCCAGTCATCTTTGTAGCCCTCCACCGGACCCGTTCCAGGAGCTCCATGTCTCTCTTGTACTGAGGAGCCCAGAACAGGACAGAGCATTCCAGGTGAGATCTCCCTAGGCCTATGGTAGAGGGGCAGGATCACCTCCCTTGACCTGCTGCCAGCGCTCCTCCTAATGCACCTCAGGACACCCTAGGCCTTCTTGGCCACAAGGACACCCTGCTGGCTCATGGACAGTTTGTTGTCCACCAGGACACCCAAGACTTTCTCCATAGCTCTACTTTCCAGCAGGTTGGCCCCCAGCCTGTACTGGTGCATGAGGTTATTCTTCCCCATGTGCAGAACCCTGCACTTGACTTTGCTGAATTTCAAACAGTTCCTCTCTGCACATCTCCCCAACCTGTCGAGGTCCTTCTGAAGGGCAGCACAGCGCTCTGAGGTATCAGCCACTCCTCCCAGCTTTGTTTCAGCAGCAAACTTGCTGAAGAGGCATCTGCCCCTTCATCCAAGTCATTGATGGGTAAGTTAAACAATACTGGCCCCAGCATTGAACCTTGGGGGTTGCCACTAGACACAGGCCTCCAACTGGATCCTGTGACACCGAGTATGACCATTTAAGATCTGTTGTTCAGTTCTCAGTTCTCAGCCCCCTCACTGTCCATTCATCCAGTCCACACTTTCTTAGTTTGCTTATGAGGTTTTGTTTTATCCAATACAGTGTAGTATCTAATAGAGCAGCCTTTAAAATCTCATTTCCCACCCTTTCAAATACCAAAGCAACAATTCCTTGCTCTGTTAACACCATTGGATAGAACACTGCACTGACATAGAACATTTGTACCTGTACATTACTGCAATCATACCAAAAGTACATTATTTATCCCTTGGAAGTCAGAAGGTAGAAGATAAAATAAGAAAAACTGTCAAGGAAACTGAGAAATATCACTCCCTAGTAGTACAGGATCTCATCTACTGTCGAGTCTCAGCTCCATATATGGCTACACAATATTCTTGCATGGATACCATTCAGAATTCTGCATAATTTTTGGACTTGTTTAGCAATTCTGTCAGTACTGCTTTTCTGCTCTTGACGCTGAGAGATTTCCTGGCTTGGAATATAAACAGAAGGACAAATTCCATGTAGCTCTGTATCCTGTCATAAACAGTGTCCTAGAGGGATGCTGAAGGAGTGATATAAGAACAGGATGGAAAGATGAAGTTATACTTCCCCCAAATAAGCTCTCAGTCTCTAATGTCATGGTTCAGAGACTGCTTGATTGAAAAAAAAAAAAAAAAAAAAAAGGAAGAAGGTAGTGCCTTGTGCAGTCCCAGTTATCAGGTGCTTTCCTCACTTCCCAGCCTTATAAACGCTTGTGAACAAAACTTCTCTTGCTGTGTCTTACCTATTTTTATCTCCTTCATTGTTGTTCACTGTCACATTGAGAACCAGAATTTCTGAAGTGAAACTCAAATAACGTGTTATTTCTGAAAAAAAGTCAATTTCCCAAATGCAATATGTTCCTTAGAAATCTCAGCAGCCTAGCGTCTTTATTCCAAAGGAGAAGTCACAGATAACCGCATGAGAGGATTTTGCAAGCTAAGATCTAGAATTGGACTTAAATTAACCACTTGAGGCCAAATTAACTATGAGATTACTTTGTAAATTACTATCTATTCCAAAATTCATTGCTTGTGTGGAGCTATAAATAAATGTGTACTATCTAAGACAGTGATGAAGAGTTACTAATGTACCCTGGAAATTCAGTCCTGAATAATTTTTTTTTAAATAAAATCCTTTGTTCTGTCGGCAAGTTCCAGGAAGGGTTTTCTGAACTTTATAACAGACAAAATGCACTATTATTACTATATATATTAACTATTTTTTCCCCCCTCAGAATCCTGTCTTCAATGCTCTTAGGAGATAAAGCGGCATCTCCAGTGCAAAAGTGGACTCAAACAAAAAGGTGGGCTTTGCTGTGGTTACCTTTATTGAGGATCCAAAAGAAATTCTTTTAGGTAAGACTTTTAACCAGACTAGTCTGATATCTTAATGTTCACAATCAACACTTCGTCCTCTCCAGAACTGAGTAGCACGCAGGGCAGAGAGAATGAGAACAAGCACCTTCAAAGCAGTGATCTCCAACAGAAATTTGGGTGGATACAGAGGTGTGGCATAGCTGTAGGGGAAACAAATCATGAGAGGGTTCATAAACACTTTTCAGAGACAGACTGGAGGGGGGAAAAAAAAGGCAACTCCAAACAACGTTTTCACAGAAAACAGAAGGGAAGAAAATACAGAGGCAGCAGTGGTGAAGCAGCCAGGATACAGGCTCCTAAGAGGCTTCCCAACCCAAGGGAACAGTTGGAGGGCTTCCTCCCTCTACTGGAGCATTCTAATAGACACACAAGAGACCTGCCAGTTTGACCCACTTTAAAGTCCAGAAGAAATCTTTTGCACTAGGAAATAAAGATTAACGCAGGGTTGATTACCATTGCTGGCTTAGTATCACAGGGGTTTTCTTTAAAATACTGACTGCATACTTGAATATGCAGATGAAGGCAGAAAGAAGAGAGCTATTTCATTGCTACTGTTTTGAAAAGAAACAAAATAAGGCATATACAAGTTGAAATCTGTATTTTACAGATCATAATTCTGTCAGTTCAGCCAAACTGGACCATGGGAAAAGCAGGCAGACCTTTCCAGTGTCTCATGTAATGCAGAAGAACAACTCTTGCTATATGACCTTTGCCCTAGGACAGATCACTTGCTGTCATTCCCCTAGCCACAAACAGAGAAAACCACCTGCGTTTTTGAACTGTATGTTCCTGATGAGTACAGCCTGGCCTTAAATACTTTGGCTTATGAATAAATAGCCTATTCCTACAGCAAACAGAGAATAAATCCCTCCTAAAGTATTTTCAGGCAAATATAGTATCATGGCTTAGTTATTTAGCGTTCATGTCAGGTAATGTAAGTCACAGCAGCCTGAGGCACGAGATCAAGAAACCATGACTCAGACACTGACACAGCTCTACTCTTGCTTGAAATATTCTGTGGCTGAGGCTGCTCATTCTCTCTTGTAGAATTAGGGTCACCTTTGGGCTCTGAGACACCCCACATGACTTTGGACACACTGCAGGCTCTTGCACCTTGCAACTCAACTTTCTGCCCACTAAATGAGCACTGAGGGAGCCTTACTCCTTCATGCCTTTTTATAACTTAAGTTACATAGTGTTGGTGTGGAATCCCGCCTCCTCCTTTATGTAACATCTGACATTTTGTACAAAGACCTCCAATTTTAGCTGAACATTACAAGTATAATAGTAAAAAAGTAAAATATTTGACTAAAAACCTCAGCTAGATCTATGTTAGTGGATTTTGCCATCTCTCCAATTTAAATAGTGTCTCATTTTCCATTTTTTTGTGATCTCAGTGAACATCTCTACTGGTGCTCAATCATCTTACAAATTCAATGGAGGAAATGGAAACC
This sequence comes from Acropternis orthonyx, assembly GCA_035583155.1. Taxonomy (NCBI): domain Eukaryota; kingdom Metazoa; phylum Chordata; class Aves; order Passeriformes; family Rhinocryptidae; genus Acropternis; species Acropternis orthonyx. Next base: position 15,803,740 of record JAWWEU010000158.1, read on the forward strand.
AAGCTCTGCAGCAGTGACAAAGAGGAAGCTTTCAAAAGAGAACTACCATATTGCATAGGAGAAATAGACTTCACAGCTTCTGGGAAGAAACACGGAAAGGTAGGGCACTGAAGAATTTTAACCCTTTAACACTATTGCTGTTGGTCAGCTGTTGGTTTTTAGCATTAAATGTAGAGGCTGTAACAGTAAGAGTCAAAGTGCCACAGTGCAAAGCACCACGTTGTACTCAAAGTAGGGAAAATACCTTCCTGAACATGAATGTGTTTTAAAATGTAGCCTATTAATATATAGAAATCAATCACTTGGTTTGCAATAACACACTACAAGTACAATTGATAACTTTTCCCTTAAAAACCCCCCAAACAATTATGTGCCCTAATGTTGCAACATCCCCTGTTTGAACCTCTTTCTGACAAAAATAATCACTATAGATGTCAACATTTTAAACATACTTTTGAGCTGTTTCAAGTTTCTCCTTGAAGTTCTCCCATGGTTCTGCTAATATGCAGATAAGGGTGTATATGGACAGACCCACCTCCTCACTACTCCTGTGCATACATTAGTACTAGAGCAGAAGGACTTTCTAGGAATTCCTGAAATCTGACTTAAGATTTTGTTTCCTTATAAAATCTTAAGCACAAAGCCAAAATATATACAGAACCGGAAGAAGCAATAGATTCATATAATGTGTCCTTGAAAAACAGACATGAAATCAGGTGAATATTTCAGCTTGTGCAGAAACAAGAAACATTGAAGAAATTTGTTGGCTTTGCTGGACTACTGAAGCAGCAGCATTCAAGAGGAGCAGCAGCATTAGAGGAGGGTGTAATATGTCAGTCTGCAAGACAGAACCAACCCACTGAACTGACCCAATCAGTGAGATGGCAATTATATAGAAGCCTGCTAATTCCATTTGAGTATTTAGTTCTCTAGTAATTCTTTCTTAGATAACCAAGTTTATGATAATTCCCTTCTGCATTTACCATGAACAATCTCTCTACTCTATCTTACTGTCCTATCATTATTCATGGGGCTTTTGTTTTGTTTGTTGAAGTTTATTAAGGTGCCGAGTACCATTCACCCTGGAATTATATTTGAAGTTATGCTCAACAAATGGAAGCTACCTGCTCCCAATTTGGTTGTGTCTTTAGTAGGGGAAGAAGAAAACTTCCAGATGAAGCCTTGGCTACGGGACACCTTAAAAAAAGGACTTATAAAGGCAGCTCAAAGCACAGGTTAGTGCATTAGGTTTTAAAGAAGGAATTTGTATTCCTGCTGGAATCTCACTGCTAGCATATGGTGATCTGCTAATAACAATGGGCCTGTTCACATGATTATTTCTGGAAATTCAAATACCTTTGAAAATGAGAGTGGTTGTATTATAGTAGCAAAACCAAGTTATTTTGAAGGAAATTACTGCAGGCAACCATTCCTGAAGTGTAAAATTGCCTGACATTACTCCCTCAGAGATGAGACTAGAAAGAAAGCATGACATGGAACCAAATACATTGTCCCTCTCTGGTGCCGTAACAAAATAATTCTTAAGAGAGCTGAGCAATTTGACTTCAACAAGAGTGAATTTAGGTCAAAAATAAGAATTCTTCTTTTCTCTATTCTCACTTTTTAGCTTCCAGTCAAAATTATGCTACAGCAGTTTTTACTTCTTAAAATCTTGTTTTCTTCAAAGTTAAGAGTTGAACAGATTGTATTAGTCCAAGTGCCTACGATTGGACTCTAGATTAGCAAAAAAACTTATTAAAGTATAACACAAAGTAAACCAGCTCCCTTTTCCCCTGGCTGTTCACATGAATGACAAGAGTAGTGAAAAGCATTTAAAAACAAAACCAAACCCTCCAATGTCTGTGAACAGGCATGGAAGTGACTTTCATGTAAGATGACAATTTTTTCTCCATGGCTTTATGAAAATACCTATCAAAAAAAAAAAAAAAAAAAAAAAAGAAGTGACAATATCTGTGACCGTTTCTCAGCAATTTCTTGGTTTAGCTTCACTGTCCCAGACAAGATTGCATCAGTTTTGCCTTTTTGTAATGAAAAAAGCCCAGCGCCGAAGCTCAGTTTGGTACTTACGCACCACACGTATATTCTCTAGCTCCATCTGCCTTCTGTGCTTAAGGCTGGACAGCATCAAGATCTCCAGTTTGTTTGTGTTACATATTTGAAAAAGGCCAACTAGCGGTTTATCTAGGGTTCTCCAAATTCTTTGTTGCCATAACAATACTGCTGTAAGTTCTGCTGTCATGACTAATTCACTGTCCACGCACCCAAGAACAAGAGAAAGAGAAGTCCAGATAAGGTAGGTTAGGCTCAAGCTCTTCTGCTAAGAGGTGATTACATGGGGCTGTTTAGCCCTCAGTTCAAGTCAACAACTCTCCCTTTGCTCTTCCTCATACAACAGTCAGAACTGCCTGGCCCAGTGATGTTTCTGCTCATATTCAGTGAGTGACTCTAGAGCAGACACAGCATTCTTGATGAGCTTATTAATATCAGAGTAAAGATGGCAACGTCGCATCACATGATATATGAAGAATGTTTGCTTGGGCATATAATTTCTTCTTATTTTATCTATGAAAGTCTTACATCCTTTGTATGTATTTTAATTCTAAAAGTTATAGTCCATCAAGACCTGTCTTTATCTTAAAAAAAAAAAAAAAACACCTTAAATCCAGTACTGCATGTAATGTTACTTGACACACAAACATGTTCAATTACAAAGAAGTTATCTAAGAAGTTATCTAACTGTTTTTAAAAAATAATTTCAGGCGCCTGGATTTTTACCAGTGCTTTACGCGTAGGAATAACAAGACACTTAGTGCAAGCAGTGAGAGATCTTGCACTGGCTAGTACTTCATCCAAAGTGAGCGTGATTGCCATCGGAATAACTTCGCTCAGAAAAATTCAGCACAGAGAAATTCTGGACAACACAAAGGTACTTTTCACTTATTCTACTTCTGAAACAGGATATAAGCTGCACCTTTACAAAGTTTGGAAGTAGCTGGCAGAACGACTTTGGTATAACTTAAAAAAAAAAAAAAAAAGTGGGGTTTAAACTGTGTTTTGGGAGAAAACAGAAATAAAGGTCAAGAAGTGTATTAGAACCCAACGAGTCTGTGCCTGCCGCGCTCCGAAAACGCGGCAGCAATTCCAGAAATACTCAGCAGGTGGTAGCATTAGGCATTAGCGCAAGGATGAACGTCAGGGAAGTATCACATGGAATAAGGTCCCTTTAATGGGTTTTTTGCGTTCTCTGCTTACTGCAGAAGCGCTTACTCCAAACTGTTACATAAATTCTGTGAAAAGCATATTTTCTATTATGGCACACCAGACACAAATATTCCAAGACAAAGTTTTCTTAAATAGGCACAGAATTGGTGCCTAGTATGCAAAAACTTGCTCAATACACCAGGGCAAAAATACTAGCCATGCACAATTTTGGCTAGTTATTGGGAGCTCTAGGGACTTCTCAATTTGGGTCAAAGAAATCAAAGTTGCTGGGAAGAAAAAAAACAAAGCAAACAAAACAACAAATAAAAACCTTCACCCAACAAAACAGTTGCTGAAAGTGTGGTTGCTAAATTGACCTGGAAGCGAGGAAAAGTAGCATTACCCTTTTGCCACTGGATATACAGTTTGCCCTAAGCAGAGTATTATAACAATAAAAATTCTCTTCATTATGTTTGTGAATTTTGCTCAGGAAAGTTGCTTTGGCAAATGCAAACTATTTCACCTCCCTCTTACTTTAAGTGATCAAAATGCATCTGCATCTTTCCCAATCAGCACCTCCAAAACAAGTGCACTGGTCTTTTTGTTTCATGAGATTTTCTCTCCCTTAACTAAAGCCCGAATTCTTTGTCAAGGAATATTTTGTAAAGAGCGTTTCTGACCCTATGACTTCTGGCACAGCATCCACCTAAAAACATTTTGGATTTTAGTCAGTAACTTCAAGACAAAGAAACTACAGACAGGGATGTTGATCCAAACCCAACTCTCTTTATACTTGGCACTAACACAAGCAGCTTGTTGTGTAAAATAGAGCTAACAATCCACACTAGCAAGGAGAAAAACAAGCCCTGAAATCAGTGGATCTCTCCCATCTCTTCTGTGTTAATGGTATGCTTTAAACATCATTGTACGATCACTTCCTCATTTTCAGAGAATAAATAGAAAAATCCCTAAGGGCCTTTTTCAACTGTTTGTTGTGCCTCTGGGTCCTGGTCAAAGGTCAGATCTTGGGTGAGTAGGCTTAATGTTACCTGGCAGCAGAATATAGGCACACCCTCTGTCAAAACAAAATCTGAAGGAAATTAATTGTATCAAGAAGGTTTCCCCAACAAATGAGACGCAGAGAGAAAGAGGTAAAAGAAATTTGTGGCAATTGCTGTTTGTAAAGGACATACAAGTTTACTGCTGTTTTTCCTGGAACAGCCTCTGACTTTCAGGCTCTTCCCAGAGCTGCTGACAGGGAAAGCTGCCATAGGACCATGCCTAATAATAGCCCTTTTCACCTTACTTTGCAGGAGATTTCTCCTCTCCAGTTTGACTGCCTACAGCTTCACCTTCAGAAAGTGGTGTAGGGGCATGCTATGCATGTGCAGCATGAAGGAGCTTGTCCTCTGAGTTGCTTCATGTTTTTACCCATTAGTAGTGCTGCTCTATGAGCTCCTTCACCGCCTCTTCAACATCACGCTTAGTCTTGTCTGTGGAGAACATGGATAACTGCTGGGTTGGACTTCCCCCAGGATTCAGCTGGGCACCCACTCCTCCTATCAGACACTGCCAACAGCTGAGGTTAAGGAAGGCTCTGCATAAGACCTGGCTCTTAAATACCTGAGTGTAAATCTCTCTGTCATACCTTAACGACAACTAGGTTACTTGTGTAGTTGCCCTGCTAGGTCTCAAAAGGATTTAACACCTGTTTGTGTCTACACAATTAGGGTGAGCAAAATGCAGTACACAGTCACAATAGTCAAAAGCTGACACTCTGAGTTTTGCTCATCAGCTCAAAGACTGCAGGAATTGGAAAACAGGCATGATAGAAGGAAATGCAGATCTTAAGCAGCTCTTTTAATCTGATTTACTTGAAAGAGGACAGTGATTATGAAAATTAAAAATAATAACCAGGCATTTACAGCCTGGCTTGCAGCTAGGAATGATGTGTCAAAGTGGATCTGCAACAGTGGCAAAGATGTATTAAGGTAGTAAAGGGAGCTTGAAAACGTGTATGCATGGAAGACCATATGTAGTGCAATCCTTAGAACAAAAGACTCTAATAGGGGTTCTCTTTTACCTAGACTGATTTTATGCAAAAAATCACTAATAAATAATTTAAAGATACAACACCCCTCAACCAAAATAAAAGATAAGAAGATTGCACTTCCTATATCTGTCACTCACTCTTTTAGAATACAATTTCCAAACTGAGAATAACCATTAGACTTCATATAACCCTGTCAATTAAGTAAAGTTGCATTTAAATTGCTATGGACATAGAGCAGGCTAACTTACCTAGTGGCCTAAACATGGGCAAAATGCTACTGAAACAAATAGGTTTGCCCTTCTTTATACCAGCTGAGGCTTTACAGCTCCATCCACAATTATCAAGTCTCATGGCCCCTTTACATTTGTCCAACAAACATTTCCAAAACCTACATTCCAGAGATGGTGATTGATGTCGCTATGCTTTGCAGAGGCCAAGAGGAAACTTCAGGAACTTCAGCTATCAATTCTGTCAAATCTGACCCCTTTCAGAAGGAACACATTCTCCTTCTCTACCCTTTTTCAAGAGTCTATTCAAGTGTCTCACAGGTGGTGTGGTATGCCAGGGTGAAGACAGCACAGGAATGGAGATTAAGCATATTAAAACCTGGACTGGGTTTTGCAGAGAGCACTAACATCTCTTCTCCTCTCTTTAGAATGAAAGGCTTGTACACTACCAATCAGATGATAATATTCAAGGCCCACCGTATTCCTTGGACCACAACCATTCCCATTTTATTTTGGTGGATGATGTAACACCAGATGAGCCAGATGGAACCACTAAGCTACGTTTCACCTTGGAAAAGCATATTTCAGAACAGCGTACTGGATATGGTGGTAAGTAGGTTCTATCTAGGCATGCTAACTTGAATAATACTGATATTACAGCAATACCTGTGGGCCCCTGGCCTTATCAAAGGCAAGTCCAATTCTCAAGTTGGACAATTGCCTACATAGGCAAGATCAAGCAAACACATTTGTCATTACATAAGAGGAGAACTTTGGTAACTTCTGAAGCTGAGAAAGCTGCTCTTTGAACCAAAAAATCTGGACTTTTATTGCATCTCCGTAAATGTAGCTCAATGCTGATCTTCAAAGCATTGCTCAAATTGCCTTAAATACAAAAAATGGAAAATATATCCAGCTTCAAGTGCCTTAACAAGTGGTCCTAAGAGATTGATATTCATTGTTGTATACTTGTACCTCCTCTCACACACAAGGTCTTGAATTGTTCCCACACTGGAAGAAAAGACTTGTTCCAAAGCCTTCTGAAATCTTTTAAGCCATATTTATTTCAGGATAAAATATTATCCTGTGTAAACACCATGGCATCTAATGCCCATCTGAATCTATGTGACCTTTGTTTATAATAAGAACTGAGTGTTGGGCAGGTCTTGTACTGCTGTTTGTGGAAAGAATTCAGTTGTAGCGCTAATACAATTATTTTTACCTTTCCTTTGTTTCTGTAATACCTGCAGTGCTAGCACAGCTGAGCAAGAAGGGAGAGCTCACTTATTCACAGTTGTATGCATTCCATGTATTGCATTACACAGCCCATAATATGGTTGCACAGGTGTCCCTGAGAGCATGAATGCACCTGAAGAATGTTTATCTGGTGACTCACATGGGAAAGACCCCAGGTGGGCTGTAAGGGTAGGGTGAGGTTTCAGTTCTGAGAATTACAAAGTAGCCTCTTTCTGCTTGCAAACCAAATCTGATTGAACAAATTTCAGTGGGACAATATTCTGACAAAGAATGCTGTTTCGTATGACAAATATTTTGCTGGAACATACTGAATTCAGTGTTATCTTCTATACACAAAACCCATTCATTCAAACTCATTTATATACAAGCTGAGCAAAGCTATGTGACTTTACTGAAGTAAAACATTTTAATAAGGTCATGCAGAATTTCTCTATTTAAAAAAAACACCTAGAAGTCTTTTAGAGGAAATTTTTTATATATTGAATGTTCTTTGCAATTAAGGACTTTCTACCTTCCCAGCATAAAGTCAGAATTCACCTGCCCCTCCTCTGGCTAAATTTTATCTAAATCTATGGTCAATGAAGCCTTAATTACACCTTGAAGAGTCTGTAGTCACAGAGGTCCCTCTTGAAAGAACATTGCCTTACAGAGGTATGACAGTGCTATGCCATTCACTAAAACAAATTAGGTTGCTTGCCAATCACATCGTGGCGACAGCTCAGTTCAACATTATCACTGTAGTCATCCCACAAGATACAGAACAAGTAGTAAGTGAAGATCTGTGCAGAGTTCTGGAAGACCCACAAAGGGAAACATCAAAAAAGTGTTTGGACCAGATGCCTTTTATCTCCCAGCTGAAAGAGGCAGTCATCTCACAATACTACTGTTTTGAGCTCCTTCAGGCCAATCTATAGTCACCTTTGAATTACAGAGTTCAGCATTTACAGTAGAAACCATATAAAAATATGTGGACCCCTGTGGGAGGATGGCTTAGGGCAAGGATGCTGACCTAATTTCTTCCCCTGCTGTCACAACATGTTAAATATTTCATTAGTATTTCTTTTAAAAGCATTTGATTATGTTATTATTAATCCCCACACTAGACTGTGCTGAATGAAGTTTTAAGCTCTTTAAGCAGAATAACAGAGTATATGGTTCCTATCAAATCATATCTGACTCATCTCACCCAAGCCAGTCTACACAGTCAGCCTCTTCGTATTCTTAAATACTCCTTTTATAAGGCTTTCCTCCTGGATTCCACTACACCTTCCAGCACGAGCTAGGCACATGCATAACAGTGGGGACAAACTGACAGCTTTCCACTTCTAACTGTACCTTAATATAAACAACGATAGCTGCCTCTCTGAAAACAGAACAGTCTTGTCCTGCACCCTAATGCAACTGCATTACTCCATAACTTGATAGCCTTACTGTAAATAAATAACTTCAAAATGCAACAGTGGCATGACACACAGAGGTGACAATATCCATATTGTGCAGCTGAGGTGTGCTAAGGCGAGAACAGCCTAAACTGCTTACTAGGGATCACACAAGACATCCGAGGCCGGGGTGCCTTCATTCTGAATCTCAGATCAGCCCTATCTGACAGGGGACGGTGTTACTCTCTTCCTTTGCTGCAATTGCTTCTGCAATTGCCTGCCTTCTGCAGGTTTGTGTAGGCACCAAAATAGCACATAAGAGGAGAAGCATTTTCAAGGGGTCAGCAAAACTGCAATAGCTTTGTGAAAGCTGTTAACTTTTCAAAATTAAACCATCTGTTTCACAGGAACGGGTAGCATTGAGATCCCTGTGCTTTGCTTACTGGTAAATGGAGGACCAGGCACACTTGAGGTAAGAAGCTGTTTTCAACTTCACAAAATAAATTAACTGGTGCCAGGTAATTAATGGGAAATTTGGCTGCATGACAAACACATCTATTGGCACTTTACCTAAAGTCAAATTTCATATCTATACATCATTAAGAACTGAGTTCTGTTAATATTAAATTTGTCAGTATTTGTTTGGGAGAAATATTTCCTTCTGAATCAGCAACAGCTGATCATTAAATCTTCCATTGGCAGCTTGTACACTGGGAAGAAAGAATCCCAAACCGAAACAAACCCACAGAAGCCAGCTTCAGATCTAGAGAAACAGAAATACTGGCTATTACTTGAGAACACATACAAAAAAGATAAATCATTCAGTGCTGTCCAGTGACAATGAGACAACTGTCTGTCCCAGAGCTCAGAAGAAGTACAAGACTGGGTTTGCCAGACATGCCATTTAAAATGATAGTGTCCTCGTCCCACTGAGCAAAAGTACATTGTAGGACAGAAGGCTGGAGTGCTGTCTGCTAACAATCCCAAATCTTCTTCAGTGAAGGATCAGTTTGGGTTTTTTTCCTGAGTAATTCTACAACTTAAAGAACCTGTTAACAAGGAGTTAATTTTTGATTTCTGTTTTACTTGTTGTTTTTTTTTTTTTTTAATAATACTCTCAGTCTACAGTACCTTTAAAGAGATATAATTTAACCATAATTTTAAGTTTCCAAGCGCTGAGACTGTGCCATGCAAGCTGGTAACCTCTTTGAGAATAGTGACTCTTTTCTGGTGATGTTCTCTAGTTTCACTCTCCAGTCCCTGTATCTTGTCATAACTTTGTCAGCACACATGGGTGTTAGAAATCTCACTGTTTAAACTAGGATTATGTCACTTCTTGAGCTTTCTTTCTAGAAGCTAAGTATTGCAGTGTTTCCTATATCTTTGGTTTAGAAAAATCACATATTATGGCATATAAATCCTCTGTTCAAAGTTTTAGAGAACAGCGTGACTTGGAGACCAAAGCTGGAGCTGCTGGGAATGTACTGGGAATGGATAAAGCATCACCATTTTTTTAGAATATAAATTTCATAATACACACCAAAGGCTACAACAGTTTTATAAAACTCAAAAAACCCCTCAACTCCTAAATTAGAGAAAACCCTCTGCACCACAGCTGAATCAATAATCTCGCATAACTCCAGAGGAAGAAATAGCCTGGCACCAAATAGTCATTGTTGCAATTATGATGCCATGGCCTCTGCTTTCTTCTCTCAACAACCTGCCTGACTCATTCTAATTGCACAAATAATACAATTAACAGCGTTTAACTTTTGTAGTTGCTATGATTCAGTGTTTTTTCCCTGCAGCTCAGTGTTGTATTCTCACAGGCAAAGCCCTTATTTTCAGAACATATTGCCAGGTTTAGCAGACAGAAAAAAACACTACACCAAAAAGCCTGAAAGACAAAAGTCAAGGTCAAAGAAATGTTACGCATTGCTGTCCAAATCAGGTTGCTTAGCTACTCAGCAGATGCATCAGGAAAAGAGGCATAGTCAGAGGCCTATACATGGATGACCTGCTACAGAATCCAAAAAATCATAATAGCTTAGAGAAGTCTGGACTGACTCCATAGCGAATCTGCTTTAGGTACACATTTTTTCCTAGTTTGTTAGAAGTCCTTTTGAATAACATTTTCTTTCTGTATATGAATTCTAAAAATGTACTTTTTAAACTACAGAAAATTTGCAGCGGTTTGGAAAATTCTGCTCCCTGGCTTATCTTGGCAGGGTCTGGAGGTACAGCTGACATCATAGCTGCGTTCATGTGTGACCCACAGCTTATCATGCCAGAAGCTGTTGAAAAGCAATTTAAGGAGAAGTTCCCTGCAGAAAGCTTCTTGTGGAAGGACATTCTTCAGTGGACGCTAACAGTGAGCTCTCCTACCATTTGTAGCTTTGGTAGCCTGTTCACTACGGATGTGGCAAGAAGCTGCTCAGAAGTTTTGGGTACTCCAGTGCTTTGACACTAGTGCTGTAGGACACCTCTCTAACATTAAAATCAAGTGCTCATTTGGTCATACAAACTACTTTGTTGTCCTAGTGATTCAGCTGAACACTTAGGGCTCTGTCTTTTCTCAGTTATTTCCTCAAGTAACAGTCAGCCCCCAGGAACCCCACGGTCCTTCTGTAGGACATGAAGCATTATTTATATCCACAGCTGTGGAGCTTGTGCAGCTGTGACAGTAGAGGACTAATTCATAATCTACAGCTGTTAAATGGAAACCTACTTGTGGATGAGCATGAATAAATTAAATAGAATGAAGCATGTTTAGAAATTATCCTATCTATTGTCAGTTGCTTGTTCTTAAAGTATTATTGTTCTTAAAAAAGAAAGACAAAAGAGATTGACAGATCTTCCTTACTCTTTGTCTTGAATTTGTTGGATTTAAACCACTATGCATAAGCCTTTTAGAAAAAAAACACCGCTTTGAGATTGTCTTTATGTGAAGACTGAAGAGCACTGTGTGCCTCTGAGATAAACCAAGTCCACCTGACCTGGACCACTACTTATTCTTTGCACCCCCTGCTGTAATCCTTATCTTTAAAAGTTCCACATACTAATTCCATGAAGAAGAACTTGGCCAGATTACTAACAAAAGGGGATGAAAGGCATATAGAAGCAATATTGCCAGATACTCACAAAGCCTCAGTGCAGCTGCACTGAGAGAAAGAAAACTCAATGAATAGACAATCAGAAAAAAAAGAGAAGACTACTGTATATATCAATAGTTGAGGACTTTTACTCAAAGAAGAGTTACAGACTATGCTTTTAAATAAACAACTCTGAGAGCAAAACTTAAATGTCAAAGCAGGATGAGGTAAAACAAAACTAGTGGTATGCTGGCTATAGCATGACTATTAGTCAAATAGGAATGTGAGTTAAGCAAGGACCTTTTAATTAAAGCACTGCTCCGGTTCTCAGGATATCCAAGTTCTGTTCCTCCTATCCTGCTAGGTGACTTTGGAAAAGGCAGTAACTCCCTCCTTGCCTTAGGGCTTATTTATATATGTGGTAAACTAATAATGTTATTCTGCTTGCCAAACCTCAGCTTTACAATTAGAACATAATGTTTTTGGGAAATACTGTATGGGTGATCTCCACTGGGCTCTTGGACACTAATATGAAGCAGGAAAACAATGTGTAAAATTACTTTTGTTTCAACTCCCAATAGATTCAGAAAATTATTTCACACCAGCACCTTCTAACTCTGCACAACTTTGAGCAAGAAAGTTCAGAAGAACTAGACACGGTCATTTTAAAAGCTTTAGTAAAAGGTAAGAACAATAAACACAGGACAGTATAATGCTTGTCTTATTTGACTTCTTCTCTGCCATAAATATATTTCATTCTTTTCCAATGCAAGTTCAATTGTCTGTTGTATCAGATCTCACTTCTGATGCACTGTTCTTTTGTTTGTTTATTGACAAATTAACTGGGGCAGTTACCATAGCTCTTGTAACCTTGCTTTAAACTACTGTTTGCTTTTTAATCTCATGCTATTGTGTAGTACTCATTTAATCACTCCTTTATTTCAACACTTGCTTCTCTTAAGAGTAGAGGTTATAGAAGAACTGAAATATACTGGAGCAGTATATTATTCCAGTTACAAACCACTAAAAAAAACCAACAAGAAAACAAAAACCACAACCACAAGTAGACCAGAATTGTCTTAGTTTCAGAAACAATCTACTTCTCCTATAAGAAATCGCCACTGTATCTTCTGAAAGAAGGCATTACCTAATTGAAGCAAGGCAAAAACAGCAGACAGTCCTGTCTCCTGCTTTCTGCAGGCCAGGGTTCCTCTTAAAATCCAACAGCCATTTAACCTTAATGGTTTAATAGCGAATTCTGATAGAAAAGAATAATATTTTTGAATATTTGTATTTCTTAATTTGAGAAAAAACTGCTGTGAAGTGTTCCTGGTTAAGCAACCCATAGACCTGTGATAGCTTAAGGAGAGCTTGTATTGCTAATCAAAGTACCAATATTATATTAAATTAAACATAAGTGTAAACTACTGAGTTTATTTGCATTTCCTATTTTTGCCAGCCTGTAAAAGTCAGAGTCAAGAGGCTCAGGAATATCTGGATGAACTGAAGCTGGCAGTGGCCTGGAATAGAGTCGACATTGCTAAAAGTGAAATATTCAATGGTGACGTGGAGTGGAAGGTACCAGGTTTTATTTAGAAGGTGGTAGGAAGAATGTCACTGTTTTCAACTGTAGTATAAATACCCAGCGCAGTGGGGACCTAACATTACCACAAATCCTACAACAGGCTATTTGTGTTGATGTTTTAACATGAAAGCTTACATAGACATTTTGTCACAGAGAAATTTAGAGAGTTCTACCTCTCACTGTACCCACCGTTGACCTGGTGGAAGACAAAACATGCATGTCCTCATGTTAAATCGTACCTCTCTCATCATCCATCCATAATTACCCCCAAAAACTTCCTTGTTTGTTTTTTTTTTTTTTCCCCCTTTCTCCCTTCATCAATCTAGTCCTGTGACCTGGAGGAAATGATGATGGATGCCCTGGTCAATGATAAGCCAGAATTTGTAAAATTATTTATTGACAACGGGGCCAACATATTTGAATTCCTGACCTACAGTCGTCTGCAGCGACTCTACTGTTCCATTTCCCAGAAATGTCTCCTCTATGAACTTCTCCTGAAGAAGCATGAAGAAAACAAACTGACCTTGGCAGGGCTCACTGGTCAACAGCAAAATGAGCAGGAGATCTGCCCACTCTTCACTCTCAGTGAAGTCTCTAGAGTTCTCAAGGATTTTCTTCATGATGCATGCAAAGGTTTCTATCAAGACCTCAGACATGGACACAAGAAAAAATCTGTGAGTCACAACTTTGCACTGTAGTTCTGTTCCATTCCAACTTACAATTTGAATAATTTTAACTAGGTCTACCCTTTGGGGGTGGGGCAGGGAAGGAAAGGGAAGATGACAGAATAGTCACTTCAGTTTCTCATTCTTTTTTTCAGTTCCTTAATATCACATTTTAAATGGCTTGATTCTTTTAATTTCACAATTAAAAAGGAAGAGAAAATAATTTCCAAGATAAATTGTGATTGCTCTTTCTCCCCCTCTGCATGTGGGGTTTTATGCAAGGTTTTACTGTACCTTGAACTACTGCTAAGATATGGCCTTTGTTTCACAATCTGCAGATGTCCCTGTATTTCACACTCTCACTTTTTACTAGACACAAAAATAATCTGCATTTCTCATACAGAACTTCAAGCAGAAGTATTTGAAAGGCAGTATTTTCTAGGAGAAAGAAAAGTAGGCATGGATATTTTCAGTCCCTGAAAATGGTTATCTTTGTACATGAAACTATTCCCAGATTTATACTGCGTGTGAGTGGACTGGATATTCAACAATATGCAGTATATGATACTTGCCTTTAGATCATTATAGTCGTGCTGCTGAGTGACGTAACACACAACAAGAAATAAGAATGATTGTGTGAAGTGGCCCTGGCAAGCACGCTGGCCAACACGTGACAAGGATAACGTGATGGGTACATCTGTGGAACGTCTATAGTCCACAACTCTGTGATAGATACATCAACATTTTTTGCATTTTGACAGTGTATTTAAACATTGAAATGCCTAAGTACCAAAGTTCTTGAAAAAGCATTGAAAATGTGTTTGAACGTATGATTTCAAAACAAAGACATACAGAGAAATTCCATTAAGGTTCAGCTTTAGAGAAACTAAACAATTAAGCCATTTGCCAAGTTCTAATTCCATCTGAAAACTGTCAAAACTAAAAACTATTTAAAAACAAATAAGACAAATTCTCACTCAAGATCTTAAATCACTTGTTTTGATAAAGTCTACCTAAATTAATTATTAGTATGAAAAGTTAAGTCTGAATCTAGTCAGGGTTTCTTCATTCCCAAGGACAGACAACATGGGACAACACCTATGAAGTCATTAGGCAGACTCCAGACTTACAAATTTTACAGAAATAAAATTTTGCCCCAAAATCTCATGTACCTTTCTGGCATTTGGCAGTAAGGGAGCTAAAGCCAAGTGCTGTAAGTAACACCCAACTGATATCTTATCAGATCACGCCATTTACTAGCTTTTTTCCTTTTAAAGCTTCTTCCCATGGCTGTTTCCCAAGAGTGACTCAATCCCCTTATCACTGGCAACAGTACCGGGATACCAGTGTCACTGCTGCTAAATTGTGTGTCTTGTTTCAAGTTAGGAACTAGTGGCTATAAAGACAGATGAGACTTTGAGGATATCTTTGTCAGCTGCAAGGTTTTCAGTGCAATTCAATTGATTAAATAGCTCACTACAAAGTGAAGAAACCTGCCTTCAACATCCCTCAAAAATGTCATTAAAATAGATTTGAACAGTCACATAATTCAAATGATGATTAACTATATTCTCCCATAAACCTTGTTTTATTAAGAATAAATCTGCTCTGGCTGCTTCTAATTAACACAATAGATATAAAGGCAGTTTTAAAATATACTTAAAGCTCAGAACTTGACCTAAGTGGCTACATTTCCTCTGGACAATTTTTTAACAAGTGCTAAAGGAATAAGCAGTGTTCTACTTAAACTGCTCCCTGCACAAGGGAAAGGTTTATCAAAGGAAAGACTAAAAAGGGGTATTGACACGCTCTATTCTTGTCCTGTACAGGGCCTAAGTGAGATTTATTTCTGTTGAAATAAAATGTCTTTTGTTCCCTTTTTTCTGAAACCATGTTTTCTGTGGCAGTCGAGCTATGTCCGATATAATTGAAGGCAAGATCAGAATAGTTAATCACAGGTTTGCCTTGTATAATATTACACACCAGCAGTGAAACCCCGGCCTTAATAAAGTCGGTGAGAACTTTACCATTGGCTTTGACAGAGTCACCGTTTCATCCAGAATGTTCTCACACATACTGAGTTATATCAGGGACACAAGGGTCCTTTGACGCAGTGCAGAATGAGCTAATTACCTCTTAGTCCTACAGAAAAGACCAAAAAAAAAAAATCAAAAGAATATGAAGTAGCTGGCAAGGCCAAGAGCAGCTTAGATCATGTCATTTGTGTGGAATGAGGCTACAAAGCACGTTTTAATTTTATACAAACCATATTCCAGGATAAAATGAATACAAAGCGATCACCTGGGCCTTTGGATATGAACCAGAAAAGCGAAAACCCTTGGAGGGATTTGTTTGTATGGGCAGTACTTCAAAACCGGCACAAGATGGCAAACTATTTCTGGGCTATGGTAAGCTTTGAGCTGTAGCTGCTCCAGGTGAAATATTGGCGTATTTCAAGTTTATGAGATGTTTTTTTGCTCAGCCTTGCAGCTCAGATGACAGATAGGTTCGTTTCCAAAATAATACAAGAGGTGGCATTTATAGGGCCCTTCATCTCTGCATGGCTTATGCAGAGGGGACCAGAGGGAGGGAGGGAGGGCAGTGCAGCAGCAGGTGTAAATCAGCACAGCCCAAACCTCTGCTGCAGAGCCCAGCCTCCCCTTCCCTGCCTCTGGTGACTCACAGCTCTCAGTCGCAGGTTTTGTGCCTTCTACAATAGGCCAGTTGTTTGGGTCCGAGAGTGATGGGAGGGAAGACGGTGCAGTGGAGCATCCTTAGCTTACATGCAGGGAACAACAGCATCACTCTCTCAAAGGATGAGCTCCAAGCTGGCATAATTGGCTGCTGTTTTACAGTCCTCCACAACCGAGGCCCTGTCCCCTACATCTGGGAGCCTCCCTGCCCCCACTAAGTGGGACTGCTGTCAGGCTCCATATCCCTGACCTTCCAGAGGAGAGCATCTGGCACGGAGCAGTCGTGGGGAGGGACGAGCTGCAGCACAGCTCTGCAGGCTGCGGGTGTGCGTGCGTGGGCATCGGCACCTTGCAGGGGCTCGTGTTGGTGGAGCCCTGTGACCAGAAGGCACGTCTCTGCTCTGTGCCACTGTTGTGCCTCTGCCAGCTGTACTCTCTCCTTTCTCGGGTCTTGGCACAGCCGTGTTGGAGGTATCTCAGCGCTGTGAGACTGTAATGCTCTATTTCCATAGCATGTTATTCTCCTTTCTAGCCTTTGCCACCCCAAATCAGGCCTCTCTAGGGGCTTGGACCCTGAAGTCTCCAGCCCTACAAGGCAAAAAGAACTATCAGTATAGAATCATAGAATATTTGGGGTTGGAAGTGACCTCAAAGATCATCCAAGTTCAACCTCCCTGCCATGGGCCCTACCACTAGACCAGTTTGCTCAATGCCCCATCCAACCTGGCCTTGAACACTGTTAGAGACAGAGCATCCACATTATGTGGTTTTCAATTCTCAGTCATCAAAACTGTCATTTCGATCAATATTATGACTTTCAAACATGTATTTGAGGGGAGATTTTTCTTGAAAGGGGAGACATGTGTGAATTTTTTGTTGTAGTTAGGTGTGTTCCTTAGTGGAGTCTCCCCCATTCAGAAATGCCCTCCTGTGGAGGGTGACAGCAACAACCCTTTCAATTCTCCAGGGCCAGGAGGGTGTAGCTTCAGCTCTGGCAGCCTGCAAGATCCTTAAAGAGATGTCCCGCCTGGAGACGGAGACCAAAGCAGCCTGTATAATGAAAGAGGCCAAGTACGAGCAACTTGCTGTTGGTAAGTAATGGCACCTTTTGAATGGCATAGAAAATTTAAGAAGTAACTGCCACTGGAAGGCAAGCAAGTGAAAAAAAACACTGTTTGAGTTGTGAAAGGTCAACTCTCATGAATAATTTAACAGCCTTGCAGCACAGGCAGTCCCAAACATTCAGATACCACAGAATGACTTAAAACCCAATCATTTTGGAAAAATGACTATTCCATGACTGGCCCCTGTGATGCATGGAAGAAATTACTCTCCTGCTGCTTGGTGGTATTTTAAGTTTCTGACCTTAGTACAAAGTGTGTTACAATGATGTAGAAGACAGAATAACCAAAACACTCCCAGGCTCACAGCAGTCTGATTTTCCTGCAATATCAAGCTTGCTCTGTAAGGGCCACTAAAGCAACAAGTTTTAAGGCTTGTCATTGCTGCTAAAAATAATTTGAGATTACCTCACCCAGAAGAGGGCTAACTGTACACTGCAAACTGCAGGGAGGCTCAGACTCCTTTTGCAGCCCATGAGCTGCCCCTCCCTACAGCAGAAAAGCATCCAGGCAATCTGCAGTGCCGAGATGCTGAGCCCTCTCCACTTTGCCCCGTTTAGAAACAGATGTCTGCACACACAAGCTTCTCTGCTGATCTGACTTCGGTCCAGCCCATACCTGAGGGTAGAAATGCTGTGAACAGAGGGGTTTACAATATGCCACACACTGAAACAAGTGGAGATACTTCAAGCGCTAAAGGCTCATGCAGGCGTTGCTACACTATTTACATGCAGATCACATTTTCCCTTCTTGTCACAGGGCCATTATTATTTTTAAAAAATTACAAATCAGGTTCTTGTATAATCACAGGAATCAAGTAATTTAGTCATGGAATTACAGGGCCTAATCCAATACACAGAAGTCTGCTCCTTGGATTTGATATGTATTAGTTTTAATTCATGGCCTGGATAATGCTGTCAATACTACATAAAGCAAACTTTCTTTAAGAATGATAAATGCCACATCAGCTACAAAAGGTGTCTGTATATCGGCTTATTTTAAGTGCACTTGATCCTTTCTGCAGCCCTCACAGTGTAACAAGGTGTAGGCTGGCTTAGGAAAGGTACTGAGGTAATCAAGCGAATCAGTAGAATGAAACAGACACAAGAAGTCAGATCTTGTCTAATGAGAAAATCTTGGGGGGTTTTGGACTGTTTATCCTAGTTTCTAAGCTCCAGGACTGGTTTCTCTGGAAACAACTGTGCCATAACACCCTACCAAGTCTAATATTATTTGACGTCAAATAGCTCTGTCTTAAAACCAAGGATTTGTTGTCTACAAGCCAAAGCTGAGCTGCTCCTTTTGTTTAGTCAGGAGAGTGGAGAAACATCTCAACTCATCCTTCAAAGTGTAAGAGGATCACCCAAGAGATACAGTTTTGCTTGATAGTACCTACAGCTCCACATAAAGCAGCTACAGATGAGGGACTGTAACAAATACTTACACGTTTCCAAGAAGTTGCTTTATCTGTCTGAAGAAGAAAGAAATATTTTTCTCCAGATCAAACAATAATATGAAAACAAACAAACCGAACAAACACACACCAAACCCCAAACCTGTCATGTCAGAAGCCCCATGCTGAGAAGGGAGCAATGCAGATAGAAAGAAGTAAAAGGAAGGTACTGAGAGACTGAGAAATTTACAAATCTGCAAATAGTGTCAGTTTTTAAATTATAGTGATTTTTTTCACCAAGGCAAATCTGTTTCATCTGCCCTCTGCCCCAACACATGTACATGCACACGTAAAGCCATAGTGAGTTATCCTCGTGTTCAGCATCCTTCCTCTCCCTCACACCTCCTCGTATCTCTCTCAGGCTCTTTTCAATTACTTCAGCCTTGAAGTCTCTGGTGTAGCAAGCGGCATCTGGCAGTGCTCATGGTTTGCTGCTACTGTGCTGCATCCTACACACATTGCCCTCTTGCCTGACATTATTTTTTTTCCAATTTTTCTTTTAAATTACGAGATCTGTTTGCCTGTGTTTCCTTCATTTGGCAGAACTGTTCAGTGAATGCTACTACAACAGTGAGGAGAGAGCATTTGCTCTGTTGGTGAGGAAAAATCAGTACTGGAGCAAAACCACCTGCCTTCAGCTGGCTACAGAAGCAGATGCAAAGTCTTTCTTTGCACATGATGGTGTCCAGGTAAGTTTGACATATCCCCAGGGCTTTAAGTTTGACACAGAAGAGAATAGCACAGCAACAGAACAACACCATGAAATGCATTCCCCTAAGAGCCACTCTTTGGAGAAGGGACTCTCCTCTTTCTCTAGAACCACATGAAGAGGACATTATACCATGTCCTTGCAAAAGCAACACAGTTCCACCTTTCCCCACCCTTTCATCATCCAGTTGGCCCACAGACTAGCGTGCAGAGGAGGTTTAGCCTTTAATCTATCGTGTGCTTTTTGCTTTTTATTCCTTCCTTGCTCACAGAGAAGCATTGGAAAAACACTGTAAATCTGCCTGGGGCATGATGAAGCTGCTCCAAGATGTGAGGTAACTCCTTGTTCAGATTCAAGAAAAAGCTCACTGAAAAAATTTAAATCAAACTACTATTCAGCTTTGCTCTCACAACCTGAGTTGTCTCTGCATACACAAATCTAAATTAAGAGTGAAGCTGCTTTTAGCTCCCAGTGCTTGATTTGCACTTCCTTAGTACTACAGATGTTGCTTAATTCCGTTTGACTTGCTGTTCTTTCCACTGGTCTCTTATTAACTCTTTGCATACTCAACATCTGCAGAAGGATGTGCAGAGCACCTGTTTGCTCTGAAGGTGTGCCTGCTCCTGAGGTTTCCAGACCATTCACTGTCTTAGGAGTCACAGAATATAGGTGCACTTCATCTGCAAGTATGGTTTTTTGGTGTTAAAGCCATGTCTTGTTTTCTTCGCTTTCAGGCCTTCCTGACAAAAATATGGTGGGGAGACATGTCTACAAGCACATCTATCCTGAAGTTAATCTGTGGGTTCTGGTGTCCTTTCCTAATCTACACAAATCTAATAGCATTCAGGTATAAACATAACTATTTGGATGCAAGAGATAAGCAAGTGATGAAAAATAAGCCATAAAAAAATGTTCAGACTTAAAATTTCTCCTGTAAGTGATTAAAACAGTAATATTGTCTCAGTGTCAAAAGGACTGCACTACTATTAACCAAATCAGTTTTCTATGGGCTCGGTGATTTGTGTGTCCTGTGTTAGTGCCTGTTCTCATACTGAAAAGATCAATGTCATGGTTTCACATAGACCATTTCTATTTAGCACAGTCCACAGAAAAGCCTGTTGGGATTCTGACAGCTCCAGATGCTGCACAGTAATGTTTAGAATATTTCCAGGTGTAGCACCGTCAGTTTCTAAATTTGGCGATACCTGTTCAAACCTCTGTATCTTTTCAAGGAAAATAGCCATCACAAGCCGGTATCATCAGTCACAAGCCTTGATAACCATAACTCAAGCTTGAAAACACTGGACTGACATTAAATCAATTCAGATTTTCAAACTAGTCTTCTGCAGGCATAGCTTTGGAGTTTGTAGTTTTCAGCTTTTTATCACAATGAAGATGACCAGAATCTTAGGTTTTCTTGGAAAAAAAAACCAAACCTCTTACACACAAAAAAACCCCCCACAGAAACCAATGAAACAAAAAACAGAGAAGAAAAAAAGAGCAGCCAAGATGCTCAGACAGTCAGAAAAATACAGGATCTGAAACTTTAAGAAAATCTCATAATATTCACGGAATCATATACAAATCATCAGAATTGGCACTATGGAATGACATGTTATTAAGAAACACATGTTTCTTAGCTGTTAAACTACATAAAAAGTGAGAGGAAAACTAGTTTGGCACTACTGACTTTAGACTTTCCTTCTGCCAGTATCACTAATGACGACCTTCTTGCCATACTGGCTGCCAGATTCACAAACTCATTTAATGTACTATTTTGGCAAAGTTTTCATGCAAAGGTTTGAATTGTGATTCATAATCAAAGTAATCCTTTCAAAATTTCCAGTTTTTGGCCTCCTTCATCCATAAATGCAAGAACTAACTTGTTCCCTACTGCTTCTGGCATTTCCTCTCTTAATTGCTAGTAAGAGTAACTAGGAATGCAGAATTGGGCTATTGTCTTCTAAAACTGACTGAGGGGTTTACTTCTGCTCAAATCACAAGCAATTTGAAGAAACAGAGCACCCTGCTCTGTTTTTGTGAAACGTGCAAATTATCAGTTCTCTGAATATTGTGAGTGACTTCAGCCTTCTCCTTAAAAATAAACAGAATTTGCAAAGGTAAGGATTATAAATTATTTGATAGTTTCCGAGTGGAGCAAGTCCAAGGCAAGTACATGCTAGCAGTTCTGTATTAATGCCAATTTAGCAGTGAAAAATGACTAAGCATCATCTTTCAACTAATGAGTTTGTTCCCTTACAGTGAGGAAAAACAATCAAAGAATGAGCCAGAGCCACGAAGAGAGCTGGACAGTTTGGATACAGAGAGGACTCTGTTTTTTTCCAAGGAAGAGGATGGGTAAGTTAAAAACCATTAGTTAAGATAATTTTTATGACAACAGTCAAAGAACAGGACACTTCTTGTGAATTAGTGACCAGTTGATGATCCAAGTTGCAGCTGAAGGAGCAAGACAGTCATTACTGCTCAGAAAGCACTGTGGCCTCTGATTACTGCTGCTGTTGCTATCTAAAAGGAATATGGAAAATAAACAGGGATATAGCACTGCTTTAAGGAGACACCACTTTATTTGTTCTGAGCAGGTAATTTCTACAGAATAAGAGATCTGCTTATTTTATTCCTTGGGAATAAAACAGCATTTTCTGACATTCCCCTCAGGTCAAGATGACTGGTATACATTAGATTTTAGGAACTTAGCATATTACTGAGCTAAGCAGAAAGTAGGCTTTCAGCAAAATCTTATGTTATTTGAATGCATCACTGCATACTTTCCTACCAAGGCATACTTGCACACATCAGTTACTGGGGGATCTTGTATGGAGTCAGCTTCTAATGCTCTTCATTTATATTTTAAAAGATGAGCCCTGAGGAACCTTGTGACTTAGAGAGAGCATCACACAAATGGGAGGCTGAGCACAAAGATTTTGTCAGTTGCTCATGGTCACTCATTAGATGTGTGATTCAGAAGAGAATCCCACCCTATACCTGTACCACACACACATTCATTGCCAAAACCTGTGAGACCACAAGGACTTAAGTCAGGATAAGTAGTTTTTGATTGGCACAGAGTTCTCTTAGTGGTTAAATAGTGCTAAATAGCCACTTGTATTAAGCTTTTCCATGATGTAAAGAGAACTTTAGAAATATGTGAACCGTGGTAGAGTGAGGAAGCATCATCTGCAGTATGAAGTCCTGGACCAAGTCAGTTATTAGGTTCTATTTTTACCTCTGGCATTTAACTGCTGGTATATTGGAGAAAATCATTAGTTCTCTCTCCCTCCCTCCCTAACCTATAAAATACGTGTAAAAGCATCGGCCTCTTGGGAGCTATTTGTAAGCAGTATCATAAGGCACTTCTATATCCTGAGTGCAGCATGGTTTGGTCATTACATTGTGTGTTCCAATTGCTATTATCTTAGCAATTTATTTTAACAAAGAGGCTCTCTGTCTCCCAGATCTATTTCAGCATCTTACAGTAAAACTGCAATTATCTGTTTATGATATTAGCCTGTTACCATGGGAACCTATTTTATGATGTCATAAATTGAGAGAGAGTACACAATCAGGCACATAGAAAAGATTGGCTGTGAGGAGAATTTTTTGCTTTTAACAAATGTATTTAATAATTAGCAAGACTGTCTGAGGAAATTAAAAAGCAGTGAAGAATCATTGTTTATTTTCTGTGAGGCGAAGCTGAAAACATACCCTAGTGTGCACATCCGTTGTTGGAGGTGACACCTCCCAGAGCCAGAATCACAAATTAAAGATCCAATAACATCCCTAGCTTACACAGGAGGGCATTTTATGTGGAAACAAATCCTCACACTGAGATCAAATTGCTATCAAATACAGGGAACTTGCATTTTCTGCACAGGATAATTTCCATTGCCAATAGATACCACTCCATGTTCCAAAACACATCAAAACAACTATAGATGTACAGGTCAAATTTCCCTTTGGTTACCAAAATACTTGCATAATTCCACAATACTTAAAGACTACCTTAATACATAATTTATGAGGTCAACTCTTTTTGCTAAAAGGCTTCTATATTGCCTTTTTTTTTTTTTTTTTTTTTTGCAACTTACTCTAATTTAATCATAAAGGGCAAGATGCCAGTTGTGTGAAGGACTAAAGTATTCCTTCAGTAGTTCTGTCAGACTCCAGCAAGGAAAGTCATGAAATACATGCTTAGTAGGATCCAGCACTTTGAGACTGATTCAAAAGTTTAAAGTCACAACAACAACAAGAATTTCTGCATGCAAACACTTCAAGAAAATTTTAGAATCAAAATAATTAAGAACTGACTCACAAACTACATTGGCCATTTTCTTTTCTTTCTTATTATTTAGGATGATAAAGAGCAGTTAGCTCCCTTCCCCCTCTCCTTGTGTGTTTGCAGTACATGCCGGAACACAGTGAAGTCACAAATCAAATTAATACAACTAAACTAAGAAGAATGTACATTTAAGTCTGATATGACTTCATTTTTCAAAACCTTCTTTTTGATTTGAAATATTTCTGCTACGGTAATGTGATTCCTCTGACTTCTACAGTCTTCGCCTTCTCCACCCCCAGCATCTGCCTGTTACTATCTTACAAGAAGCTTTATATAGAATAATGTTGAGCTATTCCCATGAACTACTTTTAGGAAATTGTCACCAAGCCTGTGGGTTTTTTACTTGCAGAGGAAATACTAAATTGGAAAAACAGAACCCTTCTGAAAACGCAGCGTGGGCAACATTCATCTTTACCCGGTGGAGAAAATTCTGGAGTGCCCCTGTAACTGTATTTATGGGGAATGTTATAATGTACTTTGCTTTTCTGTTTCTATTTACTTATGTCCTTTTACTGGACTTTAAACCGCCTCCACCTGAGGGTCCATCTGTTAAAGAAATTATACTGTACTTCTGGGTGTTTACCCTTGTCTTGGAAGAGATACGACAGGTGAGTGACCTACATCACCTTAGTAGTAACACAGTAAAATTTTTAGCAATTTTCCCAACAGATTTGCAGCCTGTATAACTATAAAAGCTTGAAGATTTCAAGTGCCAGGTGCAGTTTTGCACAGGTGACCAACACAGAACTTACCTTATCCAAGATATCTCACCACTCTCCCAGAGCAAGCTCTTCCTCCAACATATAAACCTATAGCTCCACCTCTGTTTTTCCATCCTACTCCAGCTGTAGCCAAGTCAAAGGGGCTGCCAAGATTCAGGTATTCTTCACTCAAAGTCACTTTCTGATTTCACTCCCTAAAACTAGGTCCTCCCACCACAAATAACATGAGTTAGAAGTTATATCATACACCTGGAAACACAGCAGACAACTCTACATCCTTTTAAGAGATTCTTCCCCACTGGGGACTGTTTTTTAAAAAAAAAAAAAAATCACCAAGAAAATTAATTCAGATTATTTGTGTTTTTCAAAGAATACTTCTCAACTCAAAACATTAGCAGACCTCTTTTGGGTTTGCTTTTCTTAAAGCAAACAAATAAACAAAACCACCAACTTCCAAAACCCCTTCTCAATTACTCTCCTATTACTGGTTTTGGAATGTCCTCAGTTTAACAACTGAAATAATGTGTTAACAATGGTGCTAGTGTGTTTCCAACTGTGAGGGCATAAAGTCCTTCTCTTTAGACAGAAAAAGAGCATTTACAGTCATTCACTCTGGAAAAAACAGTAGGTGTTCATTATTTAAGCAAAAGGAACAGGGAAGGGAATCCCACTTTGTTCCAATTTATCTGAAATTGTGCAGCAAGGCCATAACCAGAGGAGGACATGGAAAATATCTGGATCAAAGAACATTTCATTGTAAGCCTGTAAAACATGAAGACTGCCAGGCTAAAACCCAATTAAGAAACCCAGCTCCTTGCCTAGATAATCAAACATGCACCTTACCGACAGTTCCAGTATGCAAACCTCTTTAGAGAGCAATGTCTAGAAACTGAACTTCACCTGGAAGTTGTTGTGTTGTTTAACAGCTCAAATGCTGATAAATTCATAGAATCACAGAATGGTTGGGATTGGAAGTGACCTTCAAGATCATCTAGTTGCAAACTCCCCTGTTTGGGGACACCTTTCATTGACCAGGTTGCTCAAAGCCCTATCCGACCTGGCCTTGAGCACATCCACAACTTCACTGGGCAACCTGTTCCAGTGCCTCACCATCCTCCAAGAAAACTATTTCTTCTGTAAAACTCTGAAATCAGGCCTCAAAAAATTTTGAAGACCAACAGGGCAAGAATAAAAAGGTTTTTTTTTCTTTTTTTATCCAATTTTTGTACTTTAGGACAGTAAACTGAGCTTATGTTTCCAAGCTTTGTTTTTCCTTCTTACACCAGGAATTTGGCTTTGCTCTTTGCAGTGAAAGAGAAAGAGGAAACAGGTATTATGTTAAAGCTCACAGTGAAATAGTAAAACTGAAAACAGATCAATAGCAATGATTATTTCTCTTTTTCAGAGTTTCTATACAGATGAAGACACAAATTTAATGAAAAAATTTAAGCTGTATGTGGAGGATAACTGGAATAAATGTGATATGGTGACCATCTTTCTCTTCATAATTGGGGTAATCTGCAGGTATATATTTGCTCCATGCAATGTGGTCAGCATCAGTATCATGAGCTATGTATGTCAGCTGTCAGCAGAGTCTCATGTGCATGTGAGGACAGGCTGTGACATTTATTTTTACAAGCTTTGAGACACGGTTCTGCAAGAGGAGCCTATAAATTCAGTGGAAAGCATAGAAGTTGCTCCAGAGAAAACAAAAAGACATCCTGATACATTCAAATACATGTACTGAAAGGTTCTGCTTTGTTTGTTTGCTTTTGGAAATCACTTTTACTCAAGGTATAATTTTTTGTTTGTTTTATTTTTTGATAAATCCCAATGAAGCCAAGAGAGAGAAAACAGTATTCTTCCATCTTTTGGCTATTTCTCATCAACGCACAGGCATTATGTTAGTTTCCTCTTACAGGCTTATGCAATCACAGTCCTGAAAGCACTTGCCTTTTCCTAAGTAGGCTGTGCCTGGAACCTAAGTGGTATATTTAAGAAAATACTTCTCAGGAGTACTTGTGGAGATCTGATGTTACATTTCATGTGTTCTGCAGGATGCTGAAGTCAACGTTTCAAGCTGGTCGTACCATACTAGCCATTGATTTTATGGTGTTTACACTTAGACTTATACATATTTTTGCAATTCACAAGCAACTTGGACCGAAGATCATAATTGTGGAAAGGATGGTAAGAGTGCAGTCTCTCTCAGATAAATACTTGTGCATTCTAGGAAATGTAGAGTAGGAAATCTCTTTAGAAAGGAAAACAGTTTATAATCTGTCTCTGTTTTTACATTTTTAAGGCTTGTCATTTTGCATATTCCCCTGAGTATTATATGCAGTGTTTTAAATAGATCCTTCTGAAGAGCTCTCTAGTGTAGTAAGTTGGTCCCAATTTACTAATCCTTGTACCTCACCTAATAATTTATCCTCAGATCTGACAAACAAAGACTAGACAGTCTTTGACTTACTGCTCTTCCTCCTACTTCTTATTCTGAGTGCATCCAGAGGGAAGACCTCGGACAAACCATGTACAGAAGGGCAGGGCTTCCACTGACTGATGCTGCTCCGCCCTGGGAAACAGATTATGTTTTTTTGCAACAAGAAAGGGGAAAAAAAAAAAAGAGGCATGAAAAGGGGTAGTTACAAATTTGCCACTGGAGTTATTTTCACTTGTACTTTTTAGCTCCAAGTTACAATGAAAACATAGTAGTACTTTTTGAGTTGGAAGATGTTGATATAATATTTTTATTTATTACTACTCCACTGCAGGAAATGAGACATTGGGACTACAGTTACTGTGCTTGGGTATGCATTGGTATGCTGAAGTAGCTTTTTATTTAGGCACGTTAATCCTCTAGGTCAATTAGCTCCTGCTAACTGATTAATAGAGTTCATCTAATTGTAAGTGCTATTATAGAATCTACAAATATTTGATTTATGACTCACAGCGGAACTCAGTAAAAGCTCTACAGTCTAAACAATCCTATACATTGAATAAACGTAACTACCAAGCTATTTGGATTTGTCTACAAATGCAATAACTGGAACTCTAACATGACATTTAGTTGAAGTAGCAAAAGGGCAAATGGCAAATAAATATTTACTCTTGATCATTATGTAGTTTATAGCATACTTCTATTGTAAGAGAACAAGTCAGATCTAGAGCTCCTAACCCTTCCTTTGCTGCACCCCAAGCTAAACCAGGGCTTTGAACAAGCACATTGATGTGTCTACTATGTTGGCACCTGAAGACATACAAGATATCACACAGATTGAGAGCAGGCAAATAAGAACATAAACAGCAATCTACACAAAACCGTAGCATAGGACCTTTCATCTTCTCCCCATCCAAACCAACACGACGCCTTAGCTTTGGTAGTTCAACCTTGAACCTTATATCAAAGGAAAGAACAGCAAAGATTTCTTTAGTTAATGAAACCACCTTTAAAGGTTCACCAAGGGGGTTCAAGCAAGATAACTTCCTTTACTTAAACAGAGAAGCAATCCAAGATGGTCTCTTGCTGCTTTTCTTCTTTATAACTTTGCTACAGAATTGCTGAAATAGGTCTGGTAACTTCTAAAATGACAGAACAACACCAGAACAATGCCTGTTCCCAGAGAGACTGCAGATTGGAAAAAAGTATTTCCAGACCTGCAATTGCTCTCACATCCCTATGGCACCATTACAGTCCTGCAGCACTACTAAATTTTAAATCATCCTGAAAACAACTCAGATTCATCAAAGTCAGAGAGACATCAACAGTGACTTTCTTAGTTTAGAGACCATGTTTCTTATTACAACTCCAAGTAACATCCTGGAAGTCTGAAATGCCTATAACTGTACAATCCAATAATCTAATTGAAATGAATCTACAGTCCCTAATGAACTCTGTCAGATGAGATGGGAAGAGGATGAAGTGTTCCTCTTCCACCAGGGAAAAATTATTGCACTTGAAATGCATATTAGATTTTTTTTTTTTATAAGTAAGTGTTTTAGGATTCAATTACTTCTGCTTCTGTAGAGAAACACAACGTTTAAAAGCAGGAAGACCTGAAAACAATCCTTTAGATGCATCACTTAGCTTGAAAACTGAAGAGAGAAGCAATCTGATCCTTATAGCCTTCACTGTCTGCTCTATCAGTGGTTCAGCATTCATCAATGAGCACTGACTCTTAACAGGATTCTCTGCTGCAGCAGAACCCCTGTAATTCACAGTGAAGCACTCCACAGTACTGAGATAACTCACAGAAAATACGCATTTAAAGTTGCAATGAGATTCACTTAAAAGATAAAATGCGTTTCATTTTTAAATGTTAGATGACCGGAAAGCAAGGTTGTAGCTTTAAAAATGCCTTTATCCAAAGGAGCTATCAAAGAAAAATGCTTATTATAGGCCAAGAACAATATGATAACAGCAAGGTCAGGAGAGGAATTCTGTGCATGGAACTGTATCATATTCCACCTCCTTTAACCTAAACAAGCTTGTAAAGAAACAGAATTATTTGGACCTTATTCACACAGAAAGACTGCTGTTCTTTGGCCATGGTATCACAGTCACTGCTCCTTTTCTCCCCACCCCCTCTGTTTTTCCAGATGAAGGATGTTTTCTTCTTTCTATTTTTCTTGAGTGTGTGGCTCATTGCCTATGGTGTGACAACTCAAGCTCTACTTCATCCCAATGACAGCCGAGTGGAATGGATATTCAGAAGGGTGCTTTATCGTCCCTACCTTCAGATATTTGGCCAGATTCCACTGGATGAAATAGACAGTAAGGAAATTTCTTTCCCCCTCACTTCACCTTTTTTAATGCACACTTCTGATTAGAGCATGGAATTCCTTCCAAGCATTGTCTTTTTTTTTTTTTTTCTTTTTTTTTAATCTCTGTCCTACAGGTCAAAGCTTTCACATTACTATGATATAAATAGTGTATTTGCAAAGAGATAATGTGCATTGTGGAACTACAATAGAGCAAAAGGGCAGGCCCTATTTAGACAAGCTCTGAAATATTCCCACAAAGATTTGCAGTTTTAAAGGCTGGCATACCTTCTTTCACTTCAACCCATTTCCATTCTGTTTAACCTAAACCCAGATAACTCTACGTAAGCTGAAATAATAACACCTCTATACATTTTGGCAGTAGTTTAAAATGAGAGTGTTAAAGCAGTACTGCTCTGCCCATAAGCAAACACTTATATTTTAGAATAAATATTCCTCTAGAGCATTTATTTACTCTGGAGGTAAAGCTGCCCAAATCAAACAAAGCTAGTAATTGCTTATGTGCAGCACTGCAAAGAAAACCACATAGTAATAATCACAAGACACAGAAATAATTACACATAAAAATTCAAAGGCAACTTTTCTGATAGGAAAGCAGGAGAAATAATAAGTCATCTCTCAAAAAGTCCAAAGTAACACCACAGCATTTAGCCAGAATAACAGTGCTACATGTCAGTGGCAACAACGAAGTAGGATTCAAACTTGGAGTAATATAAATGGAACCAAAAAAATCCCATACACAGAAGCAAATCAGTACACATTCTTTCATGTTCACTGTGCTTAATAAGAAAAAGCACGTCTTAGGAAAGCCAAAAAAACCTTTGAATGAGACAAGAGAGCAGGGGTGGGATTCATCTCACTTAGTTTTAAATGCCTGTGGTGTAAGTGTGCACAGCACAATCAGTCACTCTTATTTCCATTAAAGTAATTGGAGAGACACAAATATTTTTGGAATAGGATCTGCCTAATTTAGAAAAAGGTCACATGTAGCATTCCCTAGAAATGCGTGTTTCTTTCCACTGAAACTCCAAATGGTGTCTTCACCTGAAAAAACAACTGGTTAAAAGAAACAGGAAAAAAAAAAAAATCAATTGCATGGGCTCCTGAAGGGAGCGATTTGTCCTGGAGCCCTCTGGGCCTTATTCTGTTTAACATCTTTATAAAACATGGAAAAGGACATGGGTAACAAGGAGGACAAAATTTGCTGATAAAACTGTATCACTGGGTAGTAAAGATAAAAGCTGACACCTAAGAGATGCAGAGGAGCCTCATGAGTGCTAAATCATAAAATGAAGTTCTGTGTAGATAAGTATAAGGCAATGCCCTTGGTGAGAGTAGTCTCAGCTGTGGTGAGCTTTGATATAACGGGGTGCTCTAATGAATATGAACTGGGGTTATCTGTGGCAGCAGGTAAAAGGATCATTAGTGAAAAAAATGGAGAACAAAAAAGTAAATATCATTATGCTACTCCAAATATGTGGATTTAATTCATAGCTGGAGACAGACTACAGCACTGGACCTCTAGTCTGATGCAGTAGAACCAGGTGTTCTTCCTAGCCTTGACTGCAAGCTCAGATATTCAAAGGAGTTTAAATTTACAAAAAGGAACCCCATTCCCAGCTTTTACTGAGTCTCCCCCTCTAACACACATGACCAGCATAAGGACTGCGAAGACACAAGCATGTGGGGGAACACAAACTTGGAGGTGGTTTGACTCTGAGAACTCAAAACTAGTCTAAAAATGATACAGCCCTTTCAATACCATCCCTTTTTTGATGAATGCTAGTAAAAAAGCCAGCTATGACAGCCATCTTGCCACTAAATGAGCAGCCAAGTTGCAGAGGTCTGCACTGTCCTAGGGCTGCAAACACCTTGCACAATAAAGTAGTGTCTCTCATGTACATGACATGATTACATTTTCACAAAATTAAAGACATTGGACATTAGCAC
The DNA here is from genome assembly GCA_035583155.1 of Acropternis orthonyx. NCBI lineage: Eukaryota > Metazoa > Chordata > Aves > Passeriformes > Rhinocryptidae > Acropternis > Acropternis orthonyx. The sequence continues at coordinate 15,835,007 of JAWWEU010000158.1, forward strand.
ACACAAATGATCTTTCAACTGCGAGAAAGCTCTGTAACTCAAGCAGTCGTAGAACTGCCCTTTTAGGGTAAAGAGATTCTCATATTCATAGTCCTGCCAGTAGTCAACAAGGGCAGTGCAAAAATACTACCACAATATTTGTGTTTAAGCTTTTAATGATTGTAAAATATTCAGAACAAAATTGTGTTACCCCTTATATGCAGCTCATATTAAATCTCATCTTAGTAATCAATATCATCATTGTCCTTCTTATTTTAACAGTAAAAGGTACTAAATATATGCAGCCATCCACATGGTTAGTTCTTTTAAAAACACATTTTAAAGGTGTTAATTCTGTTTTTATTTGCACTGAAATAGTTATGAAATTAATTACTTCAAATCTCAGGAGCAATTTGTAATTCTTACCATTCTTTGTTGAAAAGCAGAGATCTTGGTCATCAAAATGCAAAGCTTTTGTCCCCCCACTAAGAAGAACATGGCAGTAGGATTTGCCAAAACTATTCGTTTATTTCTCTATCTTCCTTTGCAGCATCACGAACATATCCCAGGAACTGCACATTTAATCCACTGCAGATCCTGCAGGAAAACACACCATCGTGTCCTAACAGCTATGCCAACTGGCTCGTCATACTTCTGCTGGTCATCTTCCTACTAGTCACAAACGTTCTCCTTATGAACCTCCTGATTGCAATGTTCAGGTGAGAGTGATTTCACTAAGTATCAAGACCGAGGCTGCAAAGGTTTAAGTGAATGCCCACATTTACTGCGTTGCTGTTGGCTACTCCTTTTGGAATACACTTGCCATTTTCTTAATGAGTATTACTTGGGGATTGATAAGCAGAATTCTGTGATCATATAGCTCTTTAATTCTCATCCACACTCTCGCCACATTGAACATAAGAAGAAAAGAAGCCTCTTTTACTACTAAAACTTCAATAAAACATGCATAGAAGGGTCTGGGTCCCTGGCTGTGCTGCAGCACAAGGCTGCAGGTGCAAAGCAGCCACAAACTTGGCAGACTTAACAGTCGATGATCTCCGCATAGAGGAAATACTTATTGTCAGCATGGGTAATAATGATTCATTTGGCTGAAGGACTGACGTGACATGTTTGTTGATCTTTTCTGAATTAAGTAGAATTTCCTTTCTTTATTTAAAAGCAAAACCAAAACAAATGTACTTCTAACATTTGAAGACTGTAACTGGTTTAATATCTAAGAATTTGCACAAACTTTAGATTAAATTAACACTACTTGCTGAGCTTGCTGTTCCGTTTTAAAGTAAATTTGGCCCTAAGTTTTGTAATAATAATCTTTAACTTGTTGTAGTAGTAAAAACAGTTGTATATTTTTATTTCTTCCCCGCCCTCCCAATTACAGTTACACTTTTCAAGTCGTTCAGGGCAACACAGACATCTTCTGGAAAGTTCAGCGCTACAACCTGATTGTGGAATATCATGGCCGGCCTGCCTTAGCACCACCATTTATCATTATTAACCACATAACTCTGGTTCTCAGAAGACTTTTCAGCAAAATGGAACATAAAAAAAATCATCTGGGTGAGTTGTTAACGAGCATCCAGCAACTGGAGACCCTGACGCACTCCTAGACACAGTGCACAGGCAAAACAGAAGAGAAAGTCAGATTTCCTTAAGCCAAGTCACAACTTATTTTTAACAAAGAACGCTGGGAGAGGACAAATGAAACGTTAAGGTTTATAGTTTATACTGTAAACAGTTTCCCACAATGCATTTCTTTATGCATCATAGTAATTACAACAAAGGTGGCACTATTAAACGGACTAAAGGGATTTGATTTCTGAAGATAAGGCAATTGATAGGCTTAATGAACAGTTATTTCATTTGCTCCTGAATTTTAATAATTGTTAAGTACAAGCAACCCTATAAACAAGTAAGTCTGAAAATCTACTAGGATCAATGGAATTTCTCAATACAGAGACACGAAGAGAGAAAAAAGCACTCTTAGAGAAATGATGGTGTCTTAAAAGTTATAATTAAAAGGGCAGATGAAGTTCAGGTAATTACAGAAGGGACTTTCTATCATGATGGCAAACTTGGTAGTGTCTCATAACAAGCCTATTTACTTCTCATGTACAGGGTGATGATGGGCTTTGGAGCAGAACTGTTTTCAGACTGAACCAATACAGAGCCCTCTGCCTAAGCTCCCTTTCAGACACACTCCTTTAGCCTAGCAAAGCGTGCTGCTGAAGATTTTTTTTTAAAAAAAGAATTCTTTTATCTCCTAAGAAAGCAAGTACCTGACCCCTCAGGTTACAGATTCAGCAGTGTTTGGAGCACGCAGTAAGTGTGCCCTTTTATCAGTCTTTAGGAGGATGCAAAACTAGTATGTTAATTCAAAGAGCATGTGTGAAGCTGAGGTCTGTTGTTGGTTTGGACACCTGCCAGCAAGAACACCAGGCTTTGTATTTCAAGGTGGAGGGATTTACTCCCAGTTTGTCCTTCCTGCTTATAATTGTTCTAGTGAAGAAGCTTAGATGATAAAGTGCATCTGAACATAAAGCTCTGCTCATTGAATACTTTGAGGCTAAAATATGTCAGAAGTCCATTAGGGTTGTCAATGAGTTTAAACAAAACCAAAGAAATTCGTTAATGCTGTTCTTAAGAAAATTCAGGAGTCATATCTAACTGCAAAAAGGTTTACTGCCTGCCATCACAAAGAAAAAAAGGTAGGAAATACTTACTTTACTTTGATTTCATAATATGACTCCTGAAATTACAAAGGGTCTGCAATGGTAAGACTTCACTTTCCTTTAGCATATCAGCCTTTCACCACTAGTATAAGAGAAAAGGCTGTAAAATACAACTCTTAATTTATTTTTCCTACAGAAAGAGATCTTCCAGTGGGCCTAGACCAAAAAATCATAACATGGGAGCTGGTGCAAAAGGAACATTATCTTGTAAACCTTGAAAAAGAAAAGAAGGAAAGCAATGAAGAAAGGCTGAAGGCCACATCTAATAAGTATGTTATTCTGACCCGTAATAAGTGTAACTTGCAAGTCCAGCTTTGAATGAGATCAATATTAAAGTGCTAGTAAAGCTTATACAAAGGGTCCAACTGGAATGCAGTTAGGAAATACACAGCCCATTAAAAAATGTGAGGCCAGCGTCACTACGGTATTAGAAGAGTTTTTGTCACTCTTGAAGTATGTAAAATTACAGACCTGTAAGTTCCAGCCAAATCTGCAGTCAAGTTTAATGAAAATCATATTCATGACAAAATGGTGGGAAAACAGTTTGTTTGCTGTACTGTGGCACGTGTACTTTCATCCCCTGTAGGAACACAACACAGGCTTTCGAATGAGACTTTTTAATGGCTTAGACTTTTGAATGGAAGTTCGAGATACCTTGAATTAACCTCAGCCCACAGATGCAGAAGAATAAATGTTTATGGCTTTATGGCACAAGACTGAGTATCCATTTATGTATTTCTATAAAATATCTCTCCAGTAAGAGTATCACTTAACTTGGTTTAGTATGCTCAAGTCCTAAGTTAGTATTCAGAGGTTTAAACTTTTAAGTGAGACATAAAGTAGTTATATGCAGGAAAACAAAAACATCCAAGGCAATACTGAGAGCCAGACAGCAAAGCACTCTTGAAAGAAGCTTTTAACACCTATTCCAGCTGTTTCCTCTTCTAATAAAACTGACTACAAATAGAAGCACAATGGGTGTGAAAGTTCCCATAATAAGAAAGTTCCATGGAAATGTTCTCGTGCTCTCTGCTTTCTTTCAAAACAAACCTCCAACTTACAGAATAGCTGGAGACCAGAATAGTGTATTTATGTTCTTGGAAAATACTCTTCTTCCTCTAATTTACATGGGCCCTTAATTCATCATAATTTAGAATGATTATATTGGTTTAAACTTTATTCTCCTAAGCAGATCACTGACAAACCCCAGGAGTGAGAGCTTAGTTGTTCAGATAAAGCAATAAATATGCATGTAATTGCTTCCAAACAAAGGGCACTATTATATTCTTTTCTAGCTTTAAAGCCAGAATGCTTTAAAGATGGTACATTGTAGGTGAGGTTACTGCTTTGAGGGGAAAAGTGAGAATCTGTCCAGCTTCACAGTATTTCAGGTATAGCAGAGCCAGAAAAAGACTAGAAAAGATTCAGATGACCACCACTAAACCTGTGGCTTTTTATCTTTGCTCTCAGGTGGTAGCAGTGTGTTTTTGAAAACTTATGAAACCCTCAGGAAGTGATTCTTTGCACTTTGCACTGAACCAGGCTCAAAATGCACTAGACCTGCCCAGCAGCAGGTTTTTCACACAGATCTGATTGGAACATAACCTGTTAGAGGGAAACCTTGAAATAAGTAGCTCAGTGAAGGATTTCCCGAGTCTAGGGGGAATCAGATGCTAAGAATGAGGAACTGATGGGAGAAGAGGTGAAGGATGCAGAAACCATGTGGATAATTCAATGATTTGGAGGCACTATTTGGAAGTTCCGTACACAATCCCCTTGGACTGCATGAAAAAAGGGATTTGAATGTCAAGCCAGTTTCCAAAATTTAAAGTGGCCTCTCTCTCCTGTGTAGATGGAAAATACTGTGGCCTCAGTTCTCACGCCAGGATCAGCTTCCATTTGGTACAGGTGGGAGAGCCACGTGAGTGGCTGAAGAGGCAGAAGGCTCCTTTCTGCTGCCCTTGATTTCCACGGCAGCTGGGGCTAAGTGGCGCTCACCAGAAGCTGAAGGGCTGCAGTGATCTGTGTCAGTTTATGAGTCCCTGGGTAACAGGTGCATGAGAACGTTCCAGAGATGCTGCTCTGTCCAATAAATACTTGTGGGAAGATCTTAAAAGGACAAAACTTTTAGGGGGCTTTGGGATGTCTGAGCAGCACAGAATGCAGCAAGGGGCCAGGCTCTAGTAAGTTACACAGGGTTTGTGTTTTATGATTCCTGCTGAGGCCTTTCCTTTTTGCTTAATGTGTTCTGCTTTGTTTCCACAGGGTGGATAATTTGTCTAAATATTTTAGTGGGTTGAAAGAACAAGAAAAACGGTTTAAAGTTCTGGAAGCCCAGGTAAGTAATAGTTTTACAGGCATTTGTATCAGCTTTAGGATTTCATCATATTTCTCTCATTTAATGGTGGTTTGGCAGACCCTATTTAGGGATAAAGCAAAGGAGAAATGGCTCTGTATGATGGTTTCACTTTCCTTATTGTTTTCTGTCTGGTGGTATACATATGTAAAGAAACATTTCTGACCACTGGTAGAAAGGAGAAAAGGGAATACAACATTTCTTGCTCTCTTTGCTAGTCTACTTGAAAAGTGTTTATTTCCTTCATTAAGAATGCTTCTGGAATGCTTCATCTTCCCCTCTCCATTCTCAGTCTCCTCCTAAACTTTTCTTCCCTTAAAACTGTCAGCTTGGGAAATACCCCTATTTTGTCTGATCTGACCTATCTTCTTGGACATCGGTTTTTCTCATTATCTTAGATACCAGGTAACAACATGTCAAAGGGAAGTGTCTAACATACAATTGTGAAATGCAAATAATAGCAGGAAACCCTGTCTTGCGCTTCTGATGACAAACCCTTGAAATATAAACAAACATTTCTTAACGAGTCTGAAAATGCTCAGCATTAGGAGGTGTGATGTAGCACAACTGCTACTGTTTTCTTTATCTCTACACTCTCCAGTGTAATTTTGGCCTTGCTGAAAGTTCCTTATCTTAATACTCCCATTACAGTTTCCCTCCTCCCTCTTATCCATTTTATGGCTTCCTGAAAATGTCATGCTATACAGGTTCAACAGGAACACACAAGGAATGCTTTAGTAAGTTTGTGCCAGCTTGAGATAATGCAATATATTCACAAAAAAAAGGAAAGGTATTTAATCAGTACCTATTTTCCAGATTTGCTACTGTACAGCTGTTATCTCCTCAATGGCAGAGGTCTTGACCAAAACCAATCTCCTGTGCACCCAACCAGCCCCAAACTATACATGTAAGTATTGAAAACAATTATGGATGAACCAATTAATACAGTTGAACAATGTAGTTAAAAAAATGCAAGGGGGGGGGAAACAGATTGGGAAAATAACCACATAAGGAGATACCTAGAAGTAATGGGAATATAAGCAAGGAACAGAATGAAAAAATTACCTTTTGCAAAATATATTTAAAAGCTTTGGGGAAAGAGCTGTCACTTAGTGAGAGAATAGTCTCACTCAACTTCAAGCACATAAACAATTACCTATTTGCCACAGAGGATTCTCTTGGGGATTTCTTGAGTCAATGGGATAGTCCTACTGAAGTATTACAAAATATTTAATATGGGTAAAAATAATCATTAAAAATAAAAATTGTGCAAGCCATCTACTTTGTTTTACTCAAGATTTCATTTGCCTTCAGAGCTGCAATTATTTGGCAGCTAAGAGTCTTGTTCCCTGTCCCAGGGTTCCTCTGTCTGGAATTTAAAACATTTGAGACAATTTCTCAGCCATGGCAGGATATCCAACACAATAAAGATTTTGGATATTCTTCTTAATGATCTATTTCAATATCTACCTACTGCTATCTATTACACAAAATAGCCTCCGAAACCCATAAACTGTACACATACTACATGGGAAAAAGAAGTAACTGGAAAATGCAACAAAGCCATGACAAGACCTCAAGTCACTCAGACTTGGGCTAACCTCAAGCTTTACTTAATTCTGTCAGAGGCTTATAAAACACTTACATGAATTGCTTTATTATCAGCACTCAGCAAGAAAACTCATCCTGTAGTAGGCTTCCTAGGCATTTTAATACCGTAACTGCATAAAAATCAGAAACTTAAGCAGCTGAAAAATAAACCTGCATTTATCATTTATGGAGCAAATGCAAAGTAGTAGAAACTACAGTTATCTTTTTTCCAATATTTTAAAGTTCATTAAGCAATTACCACTGCGTGCCCCTTGTCCTAAGGGTTTTAAACAAGCATATGACTTTTACAACCCTATTAGGTGTGATGAATGCCAATGCAGAAGCGCCTTTGACAGAAAGAAGTGAAAGAGAAGAGCATGCAAATCAACTTGAGAATGACATCACATACATTGATAATTAAACTTTACTCTTATTTCTTCAGATTAAACCTTTTGTCCTACTGAACTACTGCAGAAATAAATCCTAATCTCATGAAGGCCTAAGGGCCAGCTCTCAAAGCCTTTACTCTGAGCACTGTCAATGGCTGACATTATTAAGGATTTCTTGGTCTTTCTCCTTCAATTTCCTTGGCTTTCTTTCCCCCTGCTCCTGTAGCACTTGGTCCCTTCTCCAAAATGATTCCACAAACAGCATTAAAAGCTTTCTCCTCCGGGGTGACTGTACCACTTTATTTTCTAAATACGACCTGCCTTCTGTTCTCCAAATACCACACCCTCAATCCATCGTCATCATTGCCAATTTCCACACCTCTCCGGTTAAGGGAGGCTCCCCTTGGAAGGGTGATCATTTATGCACTAAAAACCAAGCCCCTTCCTTGGCTGAGAAAGCAAGCTTGTACTTCTGAGTTGCTTAGAGAGGAAATCATGAAATATTTTCCACAGGAAAGGGCCTGGGATACTGAACTATTACAATCCATAGAGTTCCTGGAGTTCTTACAACCCTCAAACAATTGCACTCACCATCTTCTCTTCCCATGCTGGCTCCTGGGAGGTATTCCTTTGCTGGTATTCCTTATTGAGAGCTCCTCACTCATCCCTAGAAACTGGAATCTTACTGCTTGTTCCTCAAGAGTGCAGTGGTGTGCACTTACTTCCCACACGCAAAGTGCGTGACCCTCCCACAGTCAGACCCCCAGCTCGCATCACACCACATGGAATGCTGCATCCACACCGAAGCAGTTCTCTGACTGCATTTTACTTTTCTCTCTCAAAGATCAGGAAAAAAAGGAAAATCACTTAAGAGACTTTAAAACAGGAATGTGTACCAAGAATTATCCTACAAACTAGGAATTTGGGCTGCTTGCGGCTCTTTTTCATTATTTAAACTGGCTTGTACGTTTTTAGCATACAAAAGCTCGCTGGCTTTGTTAGAATTCTGTATGAAAAGATACACCAGTAAAGTTCATATTAAAACTGTTCTTTATGGGGAAATTTCTTTGGAGTAATATAAACAACATCAAAAGGGGGAAGTATTGGGCTGTGTCTTGTCTTACACTGATAAGCTTCAACTGCATTTCCTCACGCATATATTGCTTCTACGGAACATAAATGTAGGTTGCACAAAAGCTTTCTGTTACCAGAGGTTTTAAAAAAAAATAAATCTCAGCTCTGACAAAAATACCTTTCAGAAATGAGTCTTTTATCAACAGATATTAAACTTATTATAATGGCTTCATAAAACAGGCATTTGTCCAATTTATTCAGCTGTGCCTCTGCCTGTGACTCCATTAACAGCAATGCAATTTTGATAGTCCTACCTGTTCTTTGCCCTAAGCAAGCAGAAGTCATAAACCCCGTACATTTGTACTGAACTAATTTTTTTTTATTAAGAAATAGTAGATATCTTACAACCAGCATGCCCTGCTCTTGGCAGCAGCTTCCATTTTGAAATAGCTACTATTTTTATCCTCATCAGCACACTAATTATCCACTGGAAATAAAAATCTATCTGTTTGGAATTGTTGTATCCCACTTACATGCACTGGAACAACCAATGTATTTACCAATGCCCCATTAATTAATGTGCATCCAACAGTACACTCATGAGAAAATACATTCTGCTTTTGAAATTAAAAGGCCAATTTCAAAAGATGGAGCACACCTGTTCATTTCACATTGTTTTCTGCTTATTCTGCATCTGTTCAAACACAAAGACCCACCCAAGTGATTTGGGCCTATCAGTCAGTTACTGATAAGATGGAACCCCCCCTCAAGTAGCCCCCTCAAATACTCTTCCGAGTTTGAGCAAGCACAGCCTACCAAGAAATAATGACAAATTCTGAAGAAGTAATCTTTCACTATACAGTTACAAATACTACCATTGGGTTGGTTCATTTAGAACACTGGCAAAAAAAAGCCAGTTCAAACTGACCTGAATTAATTTGAGTTTCAAGTCATACAACTTTTCAAAGAATTTCATCTTTCAACCTTGTTTATCAAATTCACTAACACTGCACAAAGAAACCCTACTATATTTGACATACCTTACAATGTGAATCATTGTACAGATGATTCATCCTATGAGGGGATTATAAATTGCAAAATGATTGAAAATGCTAAAAATGTGAATTTTAGAATCTGTAAGACTCAAGTGAGAAGTTAACAAGATAGTAAAGCTAGAGTAATACTCTAAAAGGTTTTCAAGACAATTCTCAAATCAAACTGAGTATTCGTTAAAACTCCTACAGCTGCATTACTCAGCATAGTTCAGAGATGAATAAATTATGTTACAACCAAAAGTTTATTGCATCAAATAGAACAAAAAAAGTATCCAGTTCTGGTATAAATACCTCATTCTCACAAATACCCCAATCCACACAATCAGTATGGAAGCAGCACCTCCTGGAAAGGACATACAAATGTGTAGGTCATGGATCATCATATCATCATAATATAATTGGGCACTGTTGTGCTTTCACCCTCAATGGCAATGAGGGAAGGATGTTTTAAAAAACAAACAAACAAAAAACTTAAAAGGGTTTTCCTCCCTGGGACAGTGCCAGGAGAAATCTTGTGGAAGACTAGGTTTTATTTTCACTATTTAAAAATATCTACATAATGAGCTCATCACTTTTTCTCCGTGATTCTACAGGATTTGGGAACAACTCTAAAACTGGGAGTTACTAGGATGTCTTGCAGCCTTTTTAGCTAACACTTCTTTTTCTTTGGATACTTCAGCTCCAGGGCAAGCCCCAGGGAGCTGCACAAGCAAACAAAGCATACCTTATTCTCCCTTGCTAGGATGCAACTATCCTATGCCCACAGACTTCTCATGAACAAAAGGTCTGAAGTTTATTTTAGGTAGCTTAATTTCTAACAATATAAAATGTTCTTGGTGGCTATAATGCAAACCATTGGACAGAAAGCTATCATGTGGTTTTCAGAAGAGAAAAAAAAAAAAAAAGATAAAAATATTAACAATACAAGTCCTTGGATGTGTCCGATGTGCTTCATCCTTCAGGACTCTTCCTCCTCTGCTTCATCGTCTACTTTAGGTCGGAAATTTTTCCTACTCTTCTTTTTACTGCAGTGGAATCCAACTGTTTCCACTGATGGGTCTTCACCTGCCCCACTAAACCTTGCACGAAGCTTTTCTCCTGTATTCTGGTCCCCTTCCATCATGCACTCCTCCTCCTCTGTTGTCTTTCCACTGTCACTGTCTAGGTGCCCCAGCTCTACCTTATCTTCTTCCCTCAAGTCATCAGTCTTCTTGAGAGGTTTTCCTTTCAGATCTGTCTTCGTCTGTTTCTTATGATCCTCCAATGTTGAAGTTTTCTTTTCAAGTCCATCAACACCTCTTTTAGCTGGTTTGGTAAAGACAATCCTCCCAGCTCCACAGCTGGAAGGGTCCTGGTTGAAGTACGGGGTGTAGCTATCTTGGGTAGCAGAGCTTTGTTCTTCCCCTCTTTTCTTCAAGCCATCTAGAAATTCCATGGCCACTGCCCTGTTAGTCTTGTCACTAGACTCTGAAACTCCCTCTAGGCTGTATTTGGTCCAGCGTTCTGGGTGTGCCACATAGTCAGGCACTGCAGGAGAGGTTTTAGGAGCCTGTACTGGTCTGGCTTGCTTTCCCATGTTTTCTGGAACCACGTTACCTGAAACTGTGGTTGGAGGCAATGGACGCTTAAACCTCCCATCAACAACATTATCTTCAGGCATTGAGGGCACAGACAACTTGGCCGCCTCCTCCAGGCAATCAAAAATGCTCTGGCTACGGAGAGAGAACGTAGAACTCATGCCCCTCAGATGGAACGGCTGGACAGGAGATCTCTGACTGCTGTCTGAAGAGTCAGGGGTCTCCCCTGACCTGTAATCCCCATCATCTACAGATGGCTCCTCAGGAGATATTGTATCAACTTCTGCTTCACCTGCTAACCCCAGATCATCAGAATCAGAATCGCTGAGTGACACTGTGTCTGAGGGCAGAGCTCCTTCGTAGTCTCTGGCACCACCAGCCACTATCCCCAGAAAGGGTTCACCTGCCTCCTGGTCTCCCATCTTCGAGCTGTCACTCCACTGAGGTCTTCTACATAGGCCCAGGACCAGCTGCAAATACAGTTTTCCAAACGCCCAGCGAGTTTAGTGCCTAGAATACAAAGGAGCATAAAAACTTTACTGTGAAATGAGAACCAAGTATGAGACCATCATTCTGTGCCATGCAAAATAATTATTACCGCAATATAAGAGGCAACTGTACTTTAGGGATTCCCAAACAAATTTCCTTCAAATGAAAACATTATTTAAGGAAAGAATGCACGTTAAAATTAAAGATTTACACAAGACTGAATACAAGAATATGTAGTAATTAAAAATAGTGCTGCACACCAAATTTCATTACAGGTTAACAGCACATCCAATTACTAAAAGACGAACATAAAGCTTTTGAGCAAGCCTGAATCCCACATAACTGTCTTACGCATCTTCCAGGGGACAGCAATGACCTTTCCAAACTACACCCTGTGTTTATTCATATTGTATAAATCCACAAAAACACATCCTAATTTTTCACACTTTGATTTGGCCATAATGGTCCTTTTTAGCATTAGCACTATTACTTCTGTCCCAACAACCAGCATGTTCTGCCTACTGTAAAGGACACTATCATTGATCGACGTCAGTGGCAGAAAACCCACAAAAATATCAGGGCCACAGTTTCAGGTCTGCTTTAATGTGGCATAAAGTACAAGTTCCACTCCCTCCTTGGCTTTAAGCTCTCACGTCATTACCAGATTCCAGAAATCAGAAAACAAGCCAGTTCAAGAAATCAATCCCACTGGATTAAGAAAACCAACTGCACATGCCACGCTTGCATATGGAAATGAAGGGAGGTTGCAGTCATGGGCCTGTAAGAGCTGGCCCTTCAGTCAGTAAATGGCAGTGTGATTTGAAGCCTGATTTTCAGGACTGGCTGGAATACCTGACACTGCCACCTGCTTGAAGGAACCTTGCTGAACTGAGGCTGTCGATGGTCATGCTACCACTTGCCGGGCAATGGGAAACAGAGTTGGCAAACACACATTGGTTCAGCTCACAGAAATGTGAATTGTGGAAACAGTTCTAAAATGTTATTAGAATAAGTTTGACTACCTAATTATAGGGTCTTCTGAAATGATGCAGTAAACAGACATGGAAAGTCTGTTAGTCACTCACTTTCTCTTGAGACTGAGTCAGCTTTCCCTCCTGAGAGTCAGTTAAAGCCACCAAAGATCTCAGCACTTCCACCCTAGAAAACAAACATTTCCATCAAGATACTGGAAATGTAGTTTTAAAAAAAGTTTCAAAAATCATTCTTTCCCCCTGACTCATCCAAAGCTGCAGAACTGCGTTCTGACACAAACTCATGCTGGTATAAAAGTCTGCAGATATTGCTGGATTTTTGGCAAGAGAACAACACACAGCCTAATAAGGCAGGCATCACTATATTTACTCGGTCTTCACATTCACATTGCCAACTTTATTCTGTAGAACAGAAGTTTAAAAAAAAAAAAAAAAGTCGAACTGTAATTTGCACGAGCAGAAAGCCACTACTAATCACACAATATCAAATGCAGCTAGGAAAAGACAAAAATAATAGTTATGTGTTGCCAGTACTAAGTGCTGCTAAGAATTAAGGCCATGGGTAGCACAGAGTTCTGTTTTCAAAGAAAGGTTGTGTTCACAGTTAGGGCCAGATCATCATGAAGCATAAAACAGAGAGAGCATTCGGAAGAACCCCCCAGACCTAGTGCTGTGTTCCATGTGAAGTCTGGCTGTCTTTGACAAGAGGGATCTGACGACTGCTTTTGAAAACGCTGCCCTCCTTGTAACCCCTAATGGGAAATAATCTCAAAATGATACAGTCTCGGAGCACGTGAAAAGTAACGACTACAACTCAAAACAGGCGCTGAAGTGCATAATTAACTAAAACAGCTGTTTTCAGACGGCAGTAAACGTGTTCACCGCCGGCTGTGAATCAGGGTCTCTCCTGTCTTACACAGGAAGGCAAAATTCACCTCCTAAGGAGATGTTCGGGCCCTACCAGCGCTGGCCCTCACCCCGCGGCCGACTCACAGGTTTGTCAGGGTGCCCTGCTCACAGCACCGCCGGGGGAGGACGGCGTCTCTCCGCAGCGGGAGCTCCTCACGGGGCCCTTCCATCCCGGTCTGCCTCAGACAAGCTCTGTCCGCTTTCCTGCGGCCTGTGAGGAGAGCGGAGCTCCCGTCACCCCGAACGAGGGACGCTGCTGCACAGACACGGCCCGCAGCGCACAGGCCGCGCACACAGCGCGAACCGCGGGGGGCCGAAGGCAAAGGAAAGGAAGGGAATGGAATGGAAAGGAAGGGCAAGCCAAGGAAGGGAAGGGGGAGCGCTCCCTACCCCAACACCACGCGGGCCCTGCGCCTTCCTCCTCCCGCCCCCGCCCCGCCCCGCCCCGCCCCGGCCAGCGGCGCGCCGGGACAGCGAGTCCCTGCCGGGCACGGCGGGGCCGCCGGGGCGGCGGCGGGACCACAACCCCCGGCGGGCACAGCGGGGCGGGGAGGAGCCGGCCCGGGCCCGCCCCGCCTCTCCCCGTGCTCCTGGGGGCTGTAGGAGCCCGGCCGTGCCCACCGGGGGACATTTTGAGAAGCCGGGGAGAAGGGCGAGGCGAGGCCGGCCGACTACAGCTCCCAGGGCGCGCCGCGCCGCCCGACATTTCGCGGCCTGCCGGGGCCGGGGCTGGGTTGGGGTTCGAGTTTGGGGCCGGGTTCGGGTTGGGATTCGGGACGGGGTTGAGATTCGGGAGCGGGTCCGGAGTCCGGGCCCCGGCCGTGCCCCCGCAGAGCCGGCGCCGTGAGGGGGAGGCGGCATCGCCCCCTCCTTCCCTCTCTCCCTTCGCGGTCTGGAAAAGACATGTCACGGCTTTTGTTCTCATCGGAAAAGCGCAGGGCTTGGCCACAACGAGCGCTCTCAGAGGAAGTGTCTGGTTTTATTGTTTTGCTATCCACCCCCCCCCCCCCCTTTTTTTTTTTTAAACCTTCTGACGTGTGTATTTTCAAACCAGAAAACCCCAAGTCGCTCGGGGCATAAAACCGCTGTCCATAACAAAAAAAAAAAAAAAAAAAAAAAAAAAAGTTTCCATTTTCTGTCGCCGAAGAACATTTTTTGAGTGTTTGCCAAGAAGCGGAGCTTGCTCTGAAAATTTTCTATTTGGCTTTGGCCAAAGAGGCTCGATTTTTTTTTCCCCTTATTTCAGCAAAAAGTTGAAATTTTCAGCGCGAATACATTTCCCCAGTGGCTTCAGCCTTCGGTTTGTTTTCCCCGTGTTTAGGAAAAAGCGTTTGCTGTGCCAAGGGGGCTGTGCCAGCCAAGGTTGTGGCTGTGGAGGCTTCACTGGCTCCTTTCAAGCCTGGCCTCGCTGTGCGTCACCTGCAGTACAAACTACAGCCACTTTGTATGCATCCTCAGCTTTTGAATACGTACTTTTGCCTGCTGGACTGTTGCTAATTACAATAATTCATGAGACAGAGGCTGTGTTTGGAATACATTTGGCAGCAGTGATGAGGTTATTGCAACATGTCTTCCATCTTGCTGTAGTTTTAAAACAATAGCTCTAGAGGTGTTTCCCCTATGTTTTAGTGATCCTGTACGGTCACAAGCATTGGGATCAGTTCTCAGATGGAGGGAAGAGAGGAAAACATGAGTCTTCTAGTAGGTGAGCAGAAATGGCAAGGAGGAGAGTAGTAAACAGGCAAAGGTAGCCAAGAGTAAACCGCAGGTAAAGGCTACTGGTGCTGTGTAACACTGCCTAGGGTGCTGGGGACACAGCAGGAGTGAGTCTCTGAGTGTAGTAAAGGCAAGCAAGAAAAGGATGTGGAGTAAACAGTGGCAATGTCCCATTTTTGTAAGGCTAAGAGGCAAGCAGGGTACATCATAGACTGGTGCAAACAATGGCACTATCTTGTTTTGACCCCTGGTTCTACGTTAGATCAGTGGCTCAGAGGGACAGAAGAGGGCAACACCACCTCCATATATCACCTGGGGATGGGGGTGCCTTCAGGGACAAGCCCCATTTCTCCATTTCCAAAGGCTACAAGTTCCCATTTTTTGCCTGGATACCATCTGTATCAATGACCAAGGTCACCTTTGGAAGCTGAATGTACCCTATTCCTCCTTCCTGTTTTTTTATTCAGAAGATTTAGCACTGCACGCTGTGGAGAACTGGGGATGAGCTGCTCGTTCTCTGGTGGCTGAGGACAAGACAGCTTGCAGCAGTGGATATGCTGGTGTGTTGGGATTTTCGCTATTGCTTGGCGACAGCTGAAATAAAAATAATGAGTCAGAGCCTGAAGACGAACAGATGGTAAAGCGTTTTCCCCTTGCTGGCCTGAACTGAGGTGGCTTGAAGAGGGTTGGGGGGTGGAAGGTGGATCTGAGCTTCAGCACAGGACATCATCCAAATGAGCGGGCTGTATCCAGTGTGTGGGCTCCAAGGGGGGACGCTCATTCGTGGAGTGTGTCTGCAGGAAGCCAGTGCGTCCCTGTGTGCGGGGGTGGCATGTGCAAAGCACGCCAGTCCCAGCCCTGCTACCCGGCGCCTCATCCTCCTTTCTTGCAGATAAATGTCCTTTGGCCCCCATCCTGTGACTGTTTCCACTGCTCCCTGGCCGGCTCTGCTGCTGCTCCTGTGCTCAGAGCCCGGGGTAGGCGCCTGGCAGGGACCGCTGGCCCCTCTCCTCAGGGCTGTTGGAAAGCGGCAGGCAACTCCTCAGTAGCCACATAGATCCTACAAGCCAGACAAGAGCAGCATTTTCACCATGTCCTGCATCTGGAAGGAGTATGGAGGTTAGTCAGATGTGGCCACATGCAGCTGATGCTGGAGCTCCTGAGGGGAGGTGGAGAGAGAAAGGCTTATTTCACTGCAAGCAAAAAGGAAAAACAGTCATGACCATTGCATCCTTTTCTTCTGGGTCAAAGCAGTCACACCAAGCCAGACTGGTACAGGCTGAAGGAAATAATTGAGTTGCCCTCTCCTATTTGCCAGAAAGAAATCCTGCAAATGGGCCTTGAACTCCCCTGGGGGGCGAGTTTCCAGAATTCAGTGCTTGACACCACCTATCTTCTACACCAAGCTTCGCTTACCTATTTTACTTTGCACGTTCATTCAGGTCGTGGTTCACCTGCAAGCAGGTTTGATTTATTCCAGTGCTGTTTACTCATGTTGGTGCTATTTTCCCCAAAGGTAACTACATAAGATTAGTTCCCGTGGAGTGAGTTTTAATGCAGGCGAGCTCTGAAGGTCTTTATCAACTTGATTCCTCACAGTAAGTGTTATTGCCAGCCTATAGAGGACTTGTGGGGAGACTTGGCAAACACTTTTATGTTAGAGACATTGCATGCATGGGAGAGAAATAAATCCTTTACGAGCAAAATTAATACTCTCTGCAATTACTTGAATTTCTAAAAAGAAACAAACAGTTGGGGGTGACTATTCATTTTGATTTAGCTACAGAATATTTCTACTAAAAAAACCCCTTCTCTTAATTTTGCTGCTTTTTTCTTTTTCCTGTCATTGCCTCAGCATGCCTGATACTAACAGCAGTGATGAAAGGCTGAAAGAGGTCGAGGGAACCAGCTGAGGGCCTTGAAGTTTACATTAACAAAAAAATCACAGCACCCTGAAACTCCCCAGACTTCTTGTTCGAACAAGCCCTGTGAGACCTTCCTTAACCAACACAACTTTGTAGCCAGAGCCAAGCCTTGCATTTAACAGCACCTAACGCCTGCTGGAGGAAATCTCAGCTGTTTACTGGCAGCTGGCAGACAGGGTGTTGTGCACACCATCTTGCCTGACCTAACACCAACACCTCTTTGGTACTCAGCAAAGCTGTATTCTGACGTGAGGGAATGCCCTAGCAAAGCAGAGCCAAGAAATACTTCTTTTTTCTTTTTTTTTTTCTTTTTCAAAAAAAGGAAAAGGTGTGATTAAGCTCCAATTAGAAGTGATACTTGCAACCACTGGCACTTGAGCTGGACCATCTAAATCCAGTGAGAAACACCAGGCAGTCACAGTAGCATGCCTGATTGCAAAGTTTATGTACCCTCTAATGTGTCTGCAAGTGTGAAAACAGCGTGGGTTTCAGTTATGCAGTGGTTTTAGCGTCTGGGAGGTGTTTCCTCTTTGCTCCAGGTCCCTGGGCACTATAGTGTACGCTACATCAGGCTGCCAAAGTCGGACAAGCTGCCAGAGGCTGGCTGAAGAGGTTCCACTGAATAGCACTTCTGTGTCCTCCTGCTTAGGTTATGCCCTGTGCAAGGTAATGTGATGCTCCCCAGGCTGAAACTGAGGAATGGACAGATAAAAACATGCAGCCTCTATCTAGTTCAGGTGCACAGTGTGGCACATATGGGACTTGAGGTTCCCAGCCTGCGGCTTTACCACTTAATCAAGAGATGGTCAAGTAGTTGTTTCCCTTTCCCCTTCAGCACCCACTGGTGGCAGATGTTTCCTCCCTGGGGGCTGTAGTTCCACTGTTGCTGACACTGGTGCACCCACAGTTCGAAGCCCTGCCACAGCCCTGACAGTGAATGAGATTCTTGAAAGAGTCACTTTTTTTTTTTTTTCAAAGCAATCTTCTCCGTTGTCAGCGGCTTTTACCTGCGGCTGGAGAGGCTTCCAGCCACGCTGCCAAGCCCAGCACGGGAAACAGGGATTCAGAGCAGGAATGTGAGCACAGCCACTAACACATCCTTCATCAAGAGAGCCCGGCAAGCAGAGCTGGCAGGTAGAGGGAGGGTGCAGCCAGATCCAGCAGTGTGGTTGCTTTCCTTTACAGAAACATCCACCAAAAACAGCTCCGGCAAAGGAGAGCTGGCTGGTTTTATATCCTTCTGACAGAACATTGAAACTCTTGGTTAGACCTTGGAAAACCTCTGATTAGGGAATGGAATGAGCAATTTATACATGTTAGTCACAGCTGTCTTAGTAGAAAACAATTAGGCACATTGCTGCTTTAAAAACAAACAGCCCAGAAGAGGCTTACGAAACACAGCTCACCAAAGCAAAAAATACCTTCAAAACTTCTCATTAGAATCACTCAAGCAGGGTTTAAAATTTAAAAAAAAACCAAAAAAACCCAAAAACAAAACAAAACAAAAACCCCCCCAAACAAACAAACAAAAACCAACCAACCAAACAAACAAACAAAAAACCAGTTTGGGAGGGAGGAGGAAAAGAATTCCACTGGAAAAAAAATCCCTGCTTAGTCTAGTTTAGAAAAATTCATGCCTGTATTTTTATTTTCTCCAAATTCTTGTTTCATTTAAAAGAAATAAATTATTCCACAGTCATATTTCTAGGCATTAGAATTCCACAGTAAGGTCTCCAGTGACTTTCCAAGTCTTTCAGTCCTCTGGAGAAAAACGTTAAAGAGAAGCGCAAGCCAGGGCTGTCTGTGCAATATGAGCACAATCAGGCTGCAAGCATTCCACCCGCCCCTTCCCCTCACAGCTGGTTATCCATCTGGCCTCACATGCTCCTGCATGGCAGGACTGTTGTTTTCCAAGAATAACTCGTATCTTCCCTCAACAGCACCTTAAAGGGGCCTGGTTTGCCCAGTCCTCTCCCAGCGTCACGTTCCACTCCTCTGTTTCAAGCACATCAGTGCTAATACTCAGACCTGAAGTGCAAACAAGAGGGGACTGCATTTAGCCAGGCAAGGTTTAAGAGCCCAGGTATACTTCCAGGCTGAGGTCCCGAGACACACACCCTGGATGCCAAACACTGCTGTGCTTTGCCAGTTAGTCTCCACTAACTCCCCTTCTTGAACACCAGCCTCAGTCTGACAGTGACTCACATCAGCTTAATCCTACCTCCAGAGGCAGGAATAATTTTATCCCCATCTGGAGCAACAATGCAGTGCCACAATCCAAACGTTTTAAGACATGAAGCAAAGAGCATCACATTCATGGGAAACCACCTAGAGGGTCAGCTGAGGACAGCATTCCCTGCAGCCTGAATTTTACTTGAACACGAGAATGAGACAAGCCTGTTCCCTTGGAAGACATGGCAGAAATCTGTACATGATGGAAGGAAACAAGATCTGACAACACATCATTAAAAATCCACTAACAAGGGCGATTGCTTTGTTTCTTTTTTTGTTTATTGTTTTTAAATATCACTTTTTTTTCTTTCCAGGAGTCATTATGTCTGACTCCATTAACATTCAGGTAAACAAGTGAAAGAACAACAGATGGGCATGATCTTGTAGCACAGGCACAGCCACTGGGAGCAGGACTTGCCTTTCTTTGCAGTAGCTGACCATTGCTCTCCCTCACCCCGCATTCCCTCCCTCCCTCTCTGTACCAGCATGGGTGATGGCTGGCAACCCTGCAGGACATTCTTCTTCAAACACAGCAAGAAGTCCAAGGCAGGAAAGAGAAAGGCGGGCAGTTGTGGGATCACAGCACTTGGCCTCCCACCTTGCTCTCAAGCCAGGCTTTCCCCTGATGGTGCAAGAGGCAGGTGGGGGGCAGCAACAGTGGCATTACCAGACCATCCACAGAAACCAGACCAGCCCCCCCTTGGCCAGATGGCAGCAGAGGGCATTTTGGGACATTTTCATTCACCTTAGGAGAAGCCCCTCGAGTGCTCACAGTACTGCCACCTCAGGCCCCCTGAATTTCAGCACAGGCACTCTATTGTGCAGTCCACATTAGCTCCCCCACAGCTGTGCCCCCCTTCCCTTGAGGGTGGGGCACAATTGCTGCAACCACCACTGCTGGGAAGCAACCTTTTTGCCTTCCCTCAGCACCATGGTGGATGCATCCCCAGCCTGCCTGCAGGCCCCCTTCCCAGAGGCTGTAAAAACCCATGCTGTTGAAGCCTGGTTCACAAAGCATCCTGGTGTTAAGGTTAACTGGTTGTAAAATTGCAGCAGTTTGTCACACTATGCACACTATGAGAAATGTTTATTAAATTGATTTTCATTTCATTTCTTTAAAAAAAAAAAAAGGCAGAAAGAAGTTAAACACACTGTTTTGTGGCATGCTCCACAGTATGAAAAAATCCCAAGCATTCAGTTAAGCTGTCAGCGGCTCTGTTTGACCTTTCACTGTGGTCTTTGAACTCAGACCTGGACAGTTGACATTCTTCTCCACCAGCCTCTCTTCTCCTCCTTGTCTCAGCTTACAGCCATTTTCTCAGCCATCACTAGCTCCAGGAGGGATGCTTCCATGGAGAGGGAGGGCTTTGTATTTACAGTCTGCAATTTAATCTCTTTTTTGGGGGGGGTTGTGGAGGGGAGCAGTAATGGGTGCCATGTTGCACACAAATGCTAAGGTATGCAGGAGAGGGGCTGAGGCAGAGCGGGGGTCCTACCTAGTGGTTTTTCCCCCTTCACCTCAGCCAGCTTTGGGACTGACCAACTGGCAGAAGAGCCCTGTGGCTTCTGGATCTGGAATGCTTGCAGTAGGGCAAGTCCCCTCAGCCTTTCACAGCAACCTCTCTGATTTGTATTAACTCAGGACCAGCTTCACAGGAGACCCAAGTGGGTAGTTTTTTCTGTGAGGGTTTCTCAGTTAATTCATCACTCTTAAGCATGACAAGTTTCTCTCCTGTCCTGTTCTCCCAGGGCTGACCCCTCCTGTTACAGCTAATTACTATTCCATCGAGTGTGGGGACTCAGCTGGTAACTCTAAAGGAAGCATTGCCTTCTCACTGCAAACATCCTTCTGTCCTCTCTCCCATGACCTTCCCAGCTGCTAGTTGTTTCCCTCCTTCAGTACCTTTCCTGAAGGAACAGAAGGTAGCCCAGGAAGCTGCCTCTAGAGTTCTCCACAACGACAAGCTACCTCTGAAATGAGCCAGAGGGGAAATTGCAGCCCCTGCAGGACAGGGTCTGAGCAAACTTCCTGCTCCTTCTCCCACAGCTCTTAGATTCCAAGTACCATACCACTTTCTCCCAATTGCTCCTGCCTGGGACAACCCAAACCCCTAAAGGTACAATGTCCAAGGACACACCTGACCTGCATCAAGACCCAGTTTGTCTTCAAACAGAGCTCCAGCTACATACACAGCATCAACTGAATACTGAACAATATCAAAAATATGGTATAAGGAAAGAAAACAGAATTGAAATGCTTAATGGCATATTTATACACATTTATCAACAGTCAACAAAAAAGGCGGCAAGTTACACATCCATTCTGTATGCTAACAATCCCGATGCACATAGATGTAAACACACATGCTTGGATGATGCAAATACATATAGCCACATAACAGAGTAGATGACCTGAAGGAGCTACGCTGGGGAACAGGGGAAGGGGTTACCTACTGCAAAACCTCATCTCATTCTCGATGTGCACAACATGGACATTCAGGGCAGTGTTGCTTTAAGGCTATTTCTAAGGCTGAATCTTTTTTTGTCCAACCCCTCAATCTGAAGATCTGTTGAAGCACTTCCTCCTCTTACCCAGCACAACTTTATATATATATATATATTTAACTATATACTTTTTAAAGGCCCTATATACTAAAAGGCAGAAAGACAAAAGGGGGGAGTTGAAGGGAGGAAAAGCGTCTGAGTGGATCAGTTTGCCCCAGTGCAAGAATCTTCTATTCTGTAGTGGCAACAGCCATGGCAGCCACGTGCAGTGGACAAGGTACTAGTTTAAAATTATCAGTGATCACGGGTCTCCCTCTCTGTCAGATCTGAAGCGCTTTGTTGCAACAAAGAGGGAGAGTGAAATACTTTAAGAAACAGAAATATTCCTGAAGCGGGGAAAGTGATCACTAATTTAAACTCCTCCCCTTACCTGCTTCAAGGTGGCAAAAAGCTGAGATACTGTAATTTCCAGCTCAAGTGCCTGTACGGCTAAAGAAAAGGCTTTGCTTAAAAATATATATCTATAGAACTATACATATAGATCATCTTTTTAGTGACATTCTGATTTTATTACATAGCTCCTGGGTCACTCTCCTGCTCTATCTACATGGTAATGGAGTGGCATACAAAAGAAGCCACATACATCAAACTGATAACCAAAGTTATCAGATCACAAGAATGTGTTTGAACAGGTACGATCTAAAATCCTGAATTCCCTTGATTTTATAAGCTGGTCTGTTGTTGATATAACTGAAAGGTCTTAAAAATAAACTCTTTTTTTTGTTTTCAAAATCAGATTATGACAATTTCCCAGCAACATTACAGTGTGTGACAATATGCAATAATTAAGGAAAATTTAACTGAACAAGAGAGTGATGCAAAGATGAAATTTTAAGGATGTATGCTTATGGTTGGGAACACCCAAGTGTCATCCTGCAGTATATAAAAGCAGGATTTCTAAAGTCAAGGACTTTTTTTTTAAATTTCTTTTTCTAATATAATTTCTCTGTGAGAATTAGCTTAACAGTGGAAACCAGGTATAAAACTACATTGTTCCCAAAACATATGTCTGTAAAGAAACACTGAAGGAGGTTAAAAAAGTAACTTATTTCAGTTTATATTTGGAAAACTGGGATTAAAATTCACCCTTTAAGCTTTTATTATAACGAATCAGTGGAAATGATTAAATTTATAAAGTTATAGCCCCAAGGAAAAAAATAAACAAAAACCACAAAACCAAAAATCATTTTTATCTCTTTAGAGAGGAAAACAAAATTAAGCATGACTTCTCTTAAGGACTGACCTAATGATGCAAACAGGTCAGAGAGGAACAAGTGCCCGTGTTCCCCCTGGGATATGTCGCACCCAGGCGACAGAGGCTGTTTCTCCGCTCTGCTCTCCCAGGCTTCAGGCAGGCAGCCAGGCTTTCCTATGGACAGCCTGGAAATGCCAGGGAGTTGGGGTACTGGTTGGAAAAGATGACTACAAACTAACAAAACCTCTAAAAGCTGCTTCAGCATCCAATAAAAAAACTTTGGTAAAACCAAGGCAAAATTTTTCCGATAACAGGCTGCAGCCTTCTCCTCTGCCCATCTTCCACCAACATTACTTCTGAGTTACTGGGGGTAGGGAAGGGGGAGGAAGGACTTGATCTCCTTCTACAGCAGCTTTCCCATCACACAAAACTGATGTGTAACTAACTCAGCCACAAAGATACGGGAAAGTTTTATTTATTAAACAAACAAAAAAAAAGTACTTCAAAATAAAAATGGTAAGTACTGTATGGTAATATTGGAAGCATTTATATACATAGTTTTCTTTGTCTGTTGTTGAAATGTCTCCTGGTCACTTGGTGGCACTTGGGGTCCCCTCTACGGCCGTCTTCCCTGTTCCCCCCTTCCCCTCCCCGGCTCTCACGGCTCAGTAGACGGAGCTGTTCCTTATGCCACAGCACAGCACCATGCTCAGGATCATCTCGAAGATCTGTTGAGAGACACAGGGGGATCAGTGAGGCGCCAATCAGTACGACGCAGGAACTCCCCCCCCCGCCCCAGCCCAGCGTCTCCCACTCCACATAAACACTCCCATGCCAGAGATAAGGACAGGGATGCTACATCTTTGCTGCTGTTTTCATTAGGAGCTGGCCGATTTGAGATAAGATGATGTTCTCCTGTCTCTCGCTGGCAGCAGTGGTGTTACGTTACAAACTTCCTGGCTGCCAACGACACAGCAAATCCCTCTAGATCCCTCTGGCATTACAGCCCAGCCTTTGCACAGGCACTGGGTTACCAGCCCACGCCACCCACCCCTCACTGGGGAGCAAACTCAACATGGCAAAGCAAGCAAATTCCTTCCCATGGCCAACCCCAGCAACAAAACACGGCAGCCTGTGAAATGAGTGGTTTTTGGAGGCAGTGAGCAGGTTTCAATGGTGCTCTGCCCTTCTGGATGGGCCCGCAGGTGGCTCCTGCTCCACTGAGCTTGGCAGGTGCCTCCCCCAACATCCCAACTCCATGGAGGTATAACAAAGCCCTCAGCCTCGCCATGTTCCAGAGCAGCTGAGGTGTATAGGACTGGTGCTGCATGCTGAGCTGCAGGGACATGTGGAGGAGAGGGATGGATCCAGCCCAGCTGGAAGAGGACCGGGGTGCCATGAGGTGGCTTCTCCCTGTCCCGCCATTCTGTCACGCTTACCATGATCACAGCAACCACAACTGCAGCAATACCGATCAGGTACAGCTTCCCGGAGAACAGCTCATCGATTTTTTTGTGGCAGCTTGTGTCCTGAAGCAGAGAAGCACACCGGTCAGAGAGCTTGCTTTCCCCTCACTCACCCCCACCACCCAGAAAGGCAGGTCAGCTTTCTCCCAGTCCCGCTTATGTTCCCAGGTTCTGGCTCCAGGACTTCGCACCAGACTGCAACCCTCTACACCTGCCAGCCCCTCCAAGCAGGAACAGCAAATGAAGAACCATTGGGAACCTTCAACATCCTTTAGCACCATCCCCAAATAACTGAAATCTCTATCCTTTATCTAATTCCAAATAAATCCGCAAATTTCCTTGGCAGCTGAGGTTTCTCGCAGCAGCTGTGCTGACTGAAGAGCAGCGGTGCCTACCTCAAAAAAGCTTTTCAGGGAGTCCTTTTGGCAGAGGTCAGTCCTCCACACGGGAGTCAAAGTTCCTGTTGCAATTCCGGAACCACAGCAGTCCAGCTACGTGGAGAGAGATAAATAAAAAAAAAACAACAAAAAACAGCATCAGCAGACAGCAAACACTCATGCAAGGTTCTCCCCACCACTACATATCCTTGAAGCTGCCCAAGACTGAGGAGGCATCTTGGAGGGGGAAACAAGGGAGGGCAATAAGTCATCAAATTAATTTTTTTCTTCTTTCCATGCAATGCAGCTGCTTCATACAATAGTCCCAGACAGATCTGGCATGGCTATCCTGGAGGAGAGTGAATCCAATTCTCTCCAGAGATTTTATTTCCTGCTGAGTATCAGGATTAGTTCCTCAGAGCTACATCCCTCTTCCACTGACTTTTCTTTAAATCAGGGATGCTGAGGTAAATGAAAAGCAACTTAATTAGAGCTTGGGCCAGACTTCCCAGCACAGTGTGAAGGACAGAATATTGAAGAGAGTACAACTCTGCTTCTTGACATGTAACAACAGCAAATTTGACAGGTTAAGACCTGCATGTAGCATCACCTGCTTTAGACTCTGCTTTTCCCATCCATTTTCCTAACCTCCATTATTAATTCTCCTTCCTCCCATGTTCTCATTTCCTCTGGCTGCAAGAAACTTCTATGGAGAAGAGATTTCTACAAGGAACTTAGAAAGCAGGCAGCAAAATCCCAGTGCTGTGAACCTATTTGATCCAGTTCACTTCTAAGCATTAAAAATCCAAGATTGCCTTCATTCCCTGCCTAAGGACTTTAGTTCAACTTATTGCCTCTGCCTCGGTGGGGAGGACCAGCCCATGTACAGGGACATGCTACTACTCATGACCTACTCATGGACAAACTGCATGCAGAAGTTAACTGGGTACAATCTGGAGCACACCCTATCCACTGGTGCCAGCCCTGGCCGAGTGCACGCAGCCAAAGCAGGATGTGCAGCAAGAGCACCAACATCTTACCGTTTCATGGAAGGTCTTCACCACGGCTTTTGCGTTGTTCGCATCCGGTTCTCCCATGAGCGCCTGTTGAAGTGCTTGATCATAGAACTGCTTCACATCTTTGGCTATCTAGGAAAGACCCAGGAAAAACTCCCTTTCAGCCAGAGGAGGAGGAAATCCATCCAGCAGATGTGCCTGTAGTGGACAGGTTCCCTCTAATGGTACTCGTAGTAAGATGAGCAGTTTTCAAATAGATTAGGACCCCATTTTTTTTGCACAGACATGTGAAAAAAGGCCTGCCTTTCATAGGGCCTTTCACTGCCCCCTCCAGCTGTAGCATGTAAAGAGCAGCAACTATTAAGAACCTCATCCACCACCCAGCAGATTCCAGCCAACACTGTCCAAGGGCTCCATGAGCTCTCTCTAGTAGTTAAAGGCAGACAAGTCCTGAGGGTGAACCATGAGATCTGATTTAGCCTTCAGCCCAAGAGAATGTGCTGCTGGGCTCAGGAACACAGAAACAGTTTGTCTGAACCACTCAACACATGGAGACAAAGCAGGCAGGCAACATGTTTCCCACTGAGCCTGCAGAGGCAGGACATGCTGGAAAAGTCAGGAGAAGGTGGGGTACATAAGCAAGGCCGTCTGTAGATATTGGCACCTTGGCTTGCTGGCTTGGAGGGAACGGCAGGAATCTGGGAGAGATTGCACATTAAAGCCTAGTGAGGCAGCTCGTCTGGGTCAGCAGCTTAGGTGCATTTAGAAGAATGTCCTGTAAATGGTTATGTGAAAAGTCTCATCCATACTCTAACCCTGCCACTGGCTGGGGAACTGCAGCTGCCCATGGAGGTCTGCTGCACAGTGCAAGAACCTCCTGGATATCAGGGAAAGTGACCTTGTGATTTCTCCTCTAACACCTTCCAATAATTTGGGAGAGACAGATGAAAGGAGGATGTGCAAGAGAAGGAAAAAAAAGCCTGTATGAGCCAGAAAGGGAAAACGTTTTCTAGAACATCTGCTCTTTGGCAGCACAGACTGGATTAGCACATGAAAAAAGAAACTGCAGCAAGAGAGAGCATGATTTCAATCAATTATCCCAGAAGTCCTTTGTCATTGCGCAAAAAAGTTTGCTTTGGAAGGTGATGTTCTCCAATCAAACCATTTGATTCTGGTACATGAAAAAAATATAAAAATAATCCTACTGAATCTAAAGCGTCTCCAAGAAAGCAGGCTGAGGGAGAGACTGTCTCCAGCTTTGTGGAGGAGTGTCCCTACTGGAAGGAGCTCTCGATGGCTGGGATCATTCCATTCTTCCCTCCCAGCCTGTGTTGCTCCCAGCCAAAGCAGGGAGAAGCAAGCCACCTGCCTTGTGAGCAGGGACTTCAAAACAGCCCATTCATCATCAAGGCTGCAAAACCAGCTGATGCCAACAGACTGCTACCCTTGCATTTTAGACTGCAAAATTAATTTTAGGGGCTGAGGCCATTGCTCTTGTATTAGCAAATCCTAAATTTCTCAGCTTTACACTCTGATGGGCAAGCACTTTCTCCCCAGGATGGAACACAACAGCCATGAGGTCCCTCCTTACTAAGCCTTCCCTTTTTTCGCTGTTGGTTGCAGTTGCACATCTTGGACTCTTCAGGATTCACAGACTAACATCTGCAGGAGGTTAATTAGTTCACTAAAGTTGCTAAGAAACAGCACCCTGCCTGCATAATAACATGTTTAGCCACGGAAGAGTTTATTCCAGTGAAGTCATGCTCTCTCCCGCTGAATGACTACACGGGTGTTCCCATTCAGGCCAAGCCCATCAGCCATGGACTTTATGCATGTGAAAGCTGAGCAGGTCACCACCTACTTACACAGCTGGCTTACATCTCTTAGTAAAGTAAACACATTTCCTACTCTGCAAAGAGACTCTAACCTTGGCTTTGAGCACAAGCAGTCTCCTTCTCTCCTGCAAACCCCTGAGACCCTGTGATCAACACCCAACCTGCTGCTTGCTGCAGCACAGCCATGGCTCCCATACACAGACAGTTTTGCACTTCGAGACCAAACTGCATGTATGTGAGCACATGTGACTGTAGTGAAGGGAAGGTGAGCAGAAGCAGAAGGTGAAAAGCTGCAATTTTCAGTTCTACCTTTTAGCTCATCCCCTCCAGCCAGAAAATCTCATCTGAGCAGTCTCTAGTAGGGTGCCTGGTACAGACACAGGATTTGTATCCCTTGTGTGTGCACAGCTTATGCATCAGCAGCAAGCCCAGTCCTGGCAGACAAATGACCCAAAGCAGGTTATATGATACTGGTGAAGAGCAGGAAGCACCAAGCAATCCCGTTAATGCAGGGGAGAGCATTACAGTATTCCCTCTCTTTGGCACTACATGGCTGGGTTCACTCTTTGTTCCCTGGCACCCCGGATGTGCAGATGACTTTCCTTCATGACTTCATGCATGAATCAACTCACTCCGTGACTGACACTGTGGCAGCAACGGAGGAGACCCAAGGGAGACGGGCTATTTTTATTCTAGACATTGCACTACATTCCCTAAGGGACAGCTGCTACTGTCAAGTGCTCACATTAAAGTTCATCAGCCTGGCCAAGAGGAGTTGGGTTACCTGCCCGGGTCACACCGCTAATCCAAGCCCCCATGACTCAGTCTGGGAGCAACTTGTAAGCAAAACAGCTCATGCTGGGATCTGCTGTGGTTCTGCCCAAGCCTCCCAGTCCCACAAACACAGGTATCGGAGTCGTCTTACTTGGTCTTTGTTGACAAATCCCCAGATTCCAGCCGCAACTTCGCAGGCAAACAGGATCACCAGGCATGTGAAGAACTGCAAAGACAAATCAATAGAGGGGTCCTTAATGTAGCTGGCTACAGGCAAAAGCAGCAATTAGGTGGGTAGAGGTGTGGTTCTACTGACAGAGATCAGAGCAAGGTGTCACCTGACTTCAAACCATTTTATGTCTCATACACGCATTTAGCCCAAACGCATTTTCCTGTAACTCATCCGATGCCACCCCATGTCCAGACTTCCCATTGGGATGGTTGAGCAGGGATTAGCAAAGCCTTTCCCACAAAGGGACTGGCAGGGCTGAAGATGCCCTGTGCACCATGAGACATATTGCTCCTCTGCATACACCTGCAGGACCCTCCAGACAGGGTTCCTCCTCTGCCACAAATGCTCCAAGGACAGGAATTGCCAGTGCAGGGTTAAAAGCACATTTCAGCTGCTGAGGAGCTGGGGGTGTCAGGGTGTGATTTATGACCAGCTCTCTGGCGTCCACAGCCCTGCAAGGCTACTGCAGTTTTTTGCATAAATACTAACACTGACGTTTTCCCACAGTCCCACCCTGTTTGTGCAATTCCAGCAGTCCTCCCTGCCATCCCCCCCAAAGACTCCCTCCACCTTTTTGTTCAGATCCCAGGAACAAATTGTGATGGTTAGTCTGTTAGACTGGGAATGGGAAGCTGTAAAGCTTCAGAGTCAGGTGGGAAGGCACAGAGAGGCATACTTCATATGCAGCCAACATCACCCCTGTGACACTATCACTCAGTGACTTCTTCCTGGTAAAAGCCCCGAAGTGGCAGAGGTGCCATGGAAATAAAGAAGCAAAAGGCCCCACTGGGTCCTGGGTGGTCTCTGTTCCAGACACACCCAGGACATTTTCTTCAACGACAGAGGAAACAGGAGGTTCCAGAATGATGCCATTATCTGGCTCTCATGTGCAAGAGCAAAGGGTTATCAGCAAAATGGAAACAAGACTATTAACCTGACAACAGGAAAGGACTTCCAACAGTCTTATCCGGTTCCTGAACAACCAACTCCTATGTTGACACCTATCTATCCCTGACTCTGCAGGAATATCTTTGGAGGACTGGGTCCCACACTCCCACAAGGACTCACATCATCCTAAATGGTGGGTGCAATGCCACTGTAAGTCTCTGGTTAAGCACTAGGGCTCACCCTCCAGTGAAGGATGTCTTGTTTATCCCAGATTTGCAGCTACAAGTTCCTGCAGACTCAGTTCTTCTGCAAGTTGGCTGCAGAACACCAAGAGATGCAGTTTGAGGCTATGGGAACACAGTGATGTTCCTGGTCAGGCAGCTGGACATGTCCCAGCCCCTTCCCAGGGAGCAGAGCCTGATCCATGCCAAATGGCTCCCTCCTGCCTTCCTCAGCTTCCATGCTGCCTTTGACACCGGATTTTGATAGTGTGGAGCTTCCTGGTACTTTTCCCTTTTGCAATAAGCCCACAGTCACTCCGTCAGGAGGATGCTGAGGACACAGAGGATGCTGCCTGGAAGTGTCCTTGGAGCACAGTGGGAGCCTTGGCCAGGGGAAAGTGTCCTTACAAGGCATCTCCAGCCTTCTCCTATAGCAAGCCAAGGTGCAAGCAAACACGGGCAGCTCACAGCAGCTAGAGCTGTTAATTTCAGCCAAAGCAGACGGTTTCCCTGTTGGGCCTCAGGTACATTGTACCATCTGCCCTTCCAATCCTCTTTCCAACTTCAAGAGGGAGTGAGGGGTAATTCAGGGTCTGTAATTGCTTGCATTAACAAAAACCCAAAAAAATCCAAAGCTGCCAGACCTCAGTACAACCACCCCTGTCGGATTTGTGTGCAGGCTCCTCCTATTTCCAGCAGCAGGGATGAGATAATACCTACAAACTCCTACGGCAGGTCCTATCCACTGACTTTCAGAAGCGCTTTATAAACACTGGGGAAAAGTGCCCCTTCTAACTGGAAATCAGCAGCAACCAGAGGTGAAGTTATCTGCAAGAGCAAGGGAAAGCAGCTCCACTTCCCCCTCTCCCAGCTGAGTCCACACCCATGAGTCACCACACCACTACCAAGAATCCTCCAGCCCGACGAAGCCAAATGCTGGAAAGTCATTCCCATTAAAAAAAAAAATTATGCTTTACCCCTCCCGTTTTAATTTTTATTCATCAGGTTTAAAGCTGAACCACATGTGAGAGCTTGCTTTAAATAAATGGGTCTCCCTTACCCTCAAGGCAAAGGCTTTTGGTGTGGCTACAGTTTATACAATGAAGTTCGTCCCATGCCAGGAATTCCAAGCTGCTGCCTCACATCAAGGACGCCTGTAGCACTTCAGTAATGGATTTTCCAGGATGTATCTAGATGTTCTTACTAAGATATTGTGGGAAGCCTTTGCTGTTTCCTTGTCCAAACAGATAAAAATAGTAGACAATTCCTTAAAAGAACTGGAATTGCCACAGGCAGCCTTGAGACAGAGTGAGAGGGGAAGCTGTAGGGGACACCAGGTAAGAAAGAGGGTTTAGTGGGTGCTTTTTAAGACAGCCAGACCATGGTGGGGATAAAAGCAAGGGAGGAGTTCATATATAACAAAGAAAATGAGTCTAAGAATCCTACTGATCTCACCCTTTCTGCTATGCCACTGGCTTCAGCCTTTGCCCTGCAGCCAGGCCCAAGCAGGAGCCTGCCAGCTCAGCTGGAGCTCCATGGGCTGGACAGAGATGCCCTTGGCCAAACAGTGCTTCCTCTGTCCTTGCAGAGGTCAGCCAGTTCCTACCTCCACGCTCATGCAACCTCCCAGCCCCGTTTGTTGGAAAAGACCCTGGCAAGGGAGGCAGAGCCATGTGCTACCTGGCAGGGGGATAGATCGCTGTGCCAAGTGGCTTCCAAAGCTTTGTGCCTCTTACCGTTCCCAGAAGACACTGAGACTCCTGAATAGCGCCGTAGCATCCCAGGAACCCCACGAACATCATGACAGCTCCAACCGCAATCAGGATGTAGATTCCTGGAAGGGAGAGTGACAGGGAGACACGTTACTGCAGAGTTTGTACAGCAGCATCCAAGTTCCTGGCTGGACTTTCTGGCTGCCCAAGGCAGGTAACTACAGGTGTGCAGAATAAAGGCTGAGGAGGTACAAGCAGAGGTGGAAGCAGACATAATAGAACACAACGTACATGAGTTGGGCCTCTGTGTCTGAAGCTGCCAACACCAAAACTTTAATAACTCCATCACCTCCAAAATCAGAGGAAACACTGAGAGTTCAAGTAGTACTAGACAGAGGATGTAGCAGGACAGACAAGGGCTTTACAGCTGCCTCAAAGCTGTAGCAGGGAGTTCCCCTGGCATGCTGTTTCAAATATTTAAGCAGAGATGAAAATGATTAGTTAGCATATTTTTAAAAATAAACAACAAGGCATATAGTTTATTTATATTAAACATCATACAAATATTGATCTGGCTAACATTTTAAAGGCATTTGAACCACAAAACTAAGAGAACAGCACTGCTTAAGCATACCATTTAATAAAATCTGGCTTTTTTTGTTATAGATTCTTCTTCAGTGAAGATGACATTTTTTTTACTTGAACTTACTGAATTTGCATAGCAACTTGCACCATAACTAGTTCAAAGACTGAAACAGGGCATTGGGAGTGGTTCAGAAAACAGAGGAATGAAAGTTTATTCATTCAGGAAACAAGAGCTTAGCTCAAGGCTCAAGTCTGCTGCTGTGAGTAATCACCATGGTCTCAGCAACCACGAGACTGGTGAAGCCATAGTGATTACCTACCACTAACACTACCCAGCTCAGTTAAATCTGACAAAGCTTTCTGCTAGTGTATCCCTTTTATTAGTGCATTTTTGGTTAACTAATATTCCCAAGTATTGCTGTTCTACTACTCTCTTAAGTGAATCCTACTTTCCATCCAACAGCAATTGGATACATGCAAAAAATAACCAAATAATTACAAATGAGTCACCATTTTTAAAGGACAGTGAAGGGGGGGGAGGGGGAATATAGTCATGATGAGATTAAAAGAACATGGGGCATCCCACAGCTACCAAGCAACATAGTGAATCTTACTAGTGCCTGGGAGACACATCCCCTCAGTGAAATGTTTTTTGCTATGAGTCAAAATGTTTTATAGTTACTAATCAGTCTGTCAGCTCTCCTTTAGGAACACCCCTAATGTCTAAACAGAGCTCAAGATTAAAACTGCTTGTATACGCTTATAAGGTTTAAGGTTTTTCTTATCTCTGTAGCTTTTAAACAATCTTCTGATAATTAGAGTGCAAAGTCTAAAGGGCATGCACTGAGAGCAGAGTCAAGTAAAGTAAACCATTCTCTAAAACACCAGATATATGGTAACAGTTCTCAACTTGTTTAAAATTCCCCTCAAACTTGGCAGAGGGTGAACTTTGGCTCCTGCTTCTTCCCCCTCTAAAACAAGTCACGAGCACCTGAACGACGCGAGCACTGATGCAAGGGCCAACTCAGCGAGAGGTGGCGAGGGATACGCCATCCCAGCCCCTCCGGATGGTGTTCCGCACCGGCACGGCGCTCGCGCTATATTTGGGTGCCGCAGGAGGGAGGAAGCCAGCTGCAGGGGAAGTGCCGGCACAATGGAGCGTGCTGACCCCGCAGGAAGCCCCTCTTCACAAAACCTGACAGCAGACGTGGCCGGAGATACCAACATCCTTGCGACAACGCTGCCAGCAGAAGGGGAAGGAGGTGCGAGTTGCACCTCTTGATGTGAACAGAAGGGGCTTCAGCAGCACCCAATGGCCGCAAAAACCCAACAGGCAACTGGGTTGTTGAAGCTTCCCAAGTGGGGATGAGTCACCTCCTCACGTGAACGTATGGAAAGAAGGGAAAAACAAGCAAAAGAAACCTCCCAGCAGAGTTTCTTGGAAAGGACAGACCATCAGATAAAGGTCTGTGGGCCTGCCTGAAATGGAAGGAGGTGGTTTTATCGCAAGGGCTGGAGATGACACGAGTTGGAGCGGCAGTGGCAGCTGGGCCGAGCTGTGTGTGGGGCAGAGGGGCCCCAAAGAGGTTGGGGGCGGGTGGGAAGGCAGGAACGAATCCTTGTAAAATGAACGCTGTCTGCTGGACACCTGCCAAGTCCCAGAGAGACTGATGCAGATTGTCAGATGCTACATAACTGCTGCGGTCTCACAAAGAACAACATATCAGTAGTGGTGCCTCAAAAACAGTCTGCTTTTTGTCACCAGAATCTGCTAATGCCCAAGAACAGCCCTCATCACTCCAGCTTGTACCGGTGAAGCTGCTGGCTTGGGTTTTCAACCCAAACCATGTCTGATTTTTCCAGTTTACAGCCCTGCATGGCTCAACTGGAGAGTCTTCATCACAAGTCACTTTGGAAAAAGCAACTTTGCTCATCCCTGAGTGCAGCAGCTTCTGACTTCTCCTTCCATTAAGACAGCAGAGAGAAGACAAAGCTGAGCTGGGAGCAAGGCATTTCCACATCTGAGAAGTCACTATTCATGCTAACCAGCCCAGCAGACAGGTAACAAGCAGATGCAGCACAGCTGGAGACCAAGCAGCATGATGCTGGGACCCCACCAACTGGGTCACTCCCATGGATGGACAGAGGACTTTATTCTCAAATTCTTCAAAATAATCACTGAAGGTAACTTCTGGATTGAACAAATACAGTTGAGAGATCACAGAGTCATAAAGTTGCCCATGTTGGAAGGGATCTCAGAAGATGACCTAGTCCAACCTTTTGTGAGAATGGGAACCTAGGTGAGACTATCCAGCACCCTGCCCATTTATATCTTGAAAACCTCTAGCGATAGGACTCTATCACAGCCTTGGGGAGGTTGTTCCAGAGAATGATTGATTTCACTGTAAAAAATGGTTTTCTGATACAGAGATCACTGGGAACACATAGGAGGTGGGTAGGAAAGTTTTGCTCTAAAAACTAGGAAATGAAGGCCCAGTGAGAACCTCAATTGAAGGAGAAGACTAAGAGGAAACATGGACATTTCCTGTTTTACACAAGTCTTCCAATGACCTCTGTACTTGCTTCTTGCTGGGATTTCTGGCAGCTTTCAAAAACCAAAACCAAAACTGACCTGCTGAATTCTCACTCCAGCCAGGCTGTGCAGACCTTGAACTGTCAAGTGAGGTCCCAGCTTCCCACTTCTCTTCCTGCTTACACTTCATCAGCTCCTTGTCAGAGCCAGCACTGACATCAAGCAAGGAAACGGCAAGTAAAGGAGGGAAGGGAAGATGTGCACCACATGCAGCTTCCTGACCAGAGCCCAGCAGATGCGACCAGGCGGGTGGGAGCAGCAGGAATGCACAGCCAGGCAGGGGAGAGGGCAGTGATGACTGGCCTGATCTCAGAAAACCACAAAAAAACCCTGGAAGGCTTTTGGAATAAAGGCAGGCTTCATTCCCAGGCACAAACAAGCGGACGTTATGGAGTTGCCTTTTGTTACTGAGCACTACAGCCTCCTGGGAGCAGGACTCTGCTCCAGAGTTTATTTAAAAACAAGCACAAAATATTTAATGCCACAACAGCATCTTGTACCGTGAATGCTGGCGGTGTTTCTCCACAGAAATGCCATACTGAAGGCTGAGAAAGCAAACGAAGGCAACCAAAGTGCCCAACCACATGTTTTGAACGGTGTTTGTTTTCCCACACTCATCCTTCCCCTCCAGGGATAGGGGCTGGTGGGGGAGTCTCTGCCTCCAGACTGGGTGCCAGGAAGCTGGGGGGCTGTTTCATAGCAATCACAGCCCAGACTGGAACGACCAAGCCCTTTTCCCAGAAAGCAGCCTGACACATCTTAGCTTTCATTCCTGGCACACAGGGACGATGATGCCTAGCGTGGTTTCGGGCTCCACGTCTGTGAGCAAGGCACCTGTCATCCCCGTCATGAATGGCACATTATCCTCCCTAAAGTCAGATGAGACTCCTCTCCAAGCCCACAAGCCTCCTCACTATGTAATCACCAGAGACTGGTTAACTCCTGCTAGCCTGTTGTGGATGAGGAACTCTTCACTAAAGTGGTGTTTGCTCCTTCAGGGCTCCACCCGAATTGGCACAATTTGGCACAAGCAAGGCTCCATCTGCCTTTCACATGCCACTTCCCAGCTCGTTTTTATCGCAGCTTTCTCAGGGGTTTCAAAACAAGGAGCACTGTTTGCCATACACAAAAAGTAAAATGAGGAGAGGTATAAAATGCAAACTGCAGTGCCTACAGCCATGCTGTCCCCTCACACAGCAGCAGGAACATAACCCTGGGAACAGCCAGAGCTGCAGCAACAGGTACAGTGAGTACATCACATACAGGTTCACGGTACCAACATGCCTCCACATCCTTAAGCAGTGCTGCCAGTGTGATTTCTAACCCTATGGCACCATTCTCTGATAAGGCAGCAGCAGACAAGATTGCTAAAGCTGCTACATGTAACCAGCCGCCCACCAAAGCAAGGTGGGAGCGTCAGGACCTGTATCTCAGAGTTCAGGAAGACAGAGGAGGATTCACAGAGATGAGTGGGGTCAGTGCTGCTGCTTGGGGGCCTCTATCTGCTTTTGAGGTGGAGCCCTAAAGCAGAAAGCTTCAGGAAAGAGGCCAGCCACTCTTAATTTCATCTTGTCATCTGAATTCCAACCAGGAGCACAAGAACCACAATACAATTTCTTTGCTCAAGAGCACCAGGACATGATGATCAGAAAAAGCAGCAGCAGTGGACCCAACATCATACCCCCTTCCCCAGTACAATCAGGGCATGTGCTGCTTTGGGCTGCAGGGACCTCCTAAAGCTTTAGCCCCATGGAAAGCCTCCAGACATGAGAGCTAGAGGACTGATAGTAATTGAGCACTTCTCTTGGTGTGGTGTTTGGTAGGAAAGGGAAAAACAGCAGCCAAGAAGCCAGCTTAGCTCCCAGTTAAAGCAGATGATACCTCCATGGCCCTTTACCTGCAGGCCAGGTAGGAAGCAGAATGCTCAGTTCTGGGAGCAGGGAAGGGAGAGAAAAAGGCAGTATTCAGTGTCAGTACTTGCTCTGGCATTAAAATAGCATAGCTGGTGCTAGTAGGGTTGTAAAACCCATGTCCTGTCCCTGCTGAGAACTAAAGAAACCAAGAAAAAATAAACAGTCTTAAAAAAAAGGACACAATGCAAAAACAAATAAAAGGAGGAACAAGCACAGGACAGTCCCTCTAAAACAAGCAGGGAGCGGGCCAGCCCTCCTCCCGTGCCCCACCATGCCCAACAGAGATGCTGTGCAGCTCCAGGCATGGCAGACCTGGACAGTGCCATACCTCTCCCTTCATTTCAATCCTCTGCCAGCAGCTTTAACTCGTTAGGCTAATGGAAGCCAGTCACTCCCCCCAGGTCACCATAGCAATGTTTCCAAAAGACTTAAAAAAAAGAACCCCTCCAGCATCACACCATGCTTACTGGGAAGGCCGGGCAGCTCTCCAAGTTCTGCCTGCCCTCCCCATGGGATGGGCTTTAAAAAGGGGTTGAGAGCAGAGGGAAGAGAGATTTTAGTGTTTATTCTTCCAACACGCTCCCTAGGGGAGACTCTGCACGTCCAAGAGTTTTGCAAGCCTCCAAGGAAAGGAGGGAGGTTTCAGTGCCACCCTGCTGTCACTCCTGGACAGAAGATGCTGAACATCACTGGTCTCACCACCATGGTTGCTTCCCTGCAGGGAAGGGTGGGACCATCATAACAATGGTAGGGGAGGGAGATTCCATCATGAAGGAATGCCAACTCTGTAGAAAAAAAAATGACCATGGTGTTCTTCCTTGCAACTTGGGGGCAAAATATAGGCAGGGAGTGGAAAGTCCCTGGAGGACAGGATTGAGGCAAGAAAAAGATGACTGCATAAGCTAGCCAGCAAGGGAGGGTCTCCCAGACATTTTTGTCCAGTTGCCTGATGGAATTGGCCCAGCAGAGCTGACAGTGGTTTCTTCAAAGCTGGGTGAGAGAGGGGCTGGAAAAAGAGAGGGTTTGCTGGAAACTGACAAGTGGGAAGCCCCTCTGTCCCCCTCCACCCCCTTTCCCAAGGAAAACATCGTTGCTCTGTGGCTGCTAATGACTTCCAGATGGAGCAACAGGGTCACAAAGCATGGAGGGCTCTCCTGAGGCTACGGGGTTCACACAGGGAGATGAAAGACTGTACACGCTGCCCTCGTCTGCAAGAACAAGGCAAGGAGGAAGCAATGGACACCCT
Source organism: Acropternis orthonyx (assembly GCA_035583155.1). NCBI lineage: Eukaryota > Metazoa > Chordata > Aves > Passeriformes > Rhinocryptidae > Acropternis > Acropternis orthonyx. The sequence goes on from JAWWEU010000158.1 coordinate 15,872,658, forward strand.
CCCTGTCAGAAAAACAAAGGGGTGGTGGGGAAAGCCCCACAGAATGTCCTCATGTGCACACACTCATACCCAACATGACTCCACATAGACGCCCCAGTCAGGTTTCTTCTCTTCTGCCTGTCCCACCAAAAGGGGACTCGAGTTTTGTAAAGTCAGCATACCTGTGAAAGCTGGGAGGAGGCCCATGGCACATCTCCAGCACTGGGATGGACAATGGTGGCAAAGCACAGGAGACCCAGGCTGGAATATGCTGGCCCATCCTCTGCTGCTGCAGCCTACAGCACTTGGGGACATCTCTATTTGACCTGGTGTCTCACCCACTAACAGAGCACAAATCCCACTGGAGGATTCCTTGTAGGCTTTGCATGCCTTAAACACATTGCAAGCTTTTGAAGGAGAACTGCCAAAGCTACAGGCTTAAACAGCTCAGAAGAGCAAGAAGCCACCTCTGGCACAGGTCTGGGGCAGCAGAGACAAAGGAAAAGGGCAACTACATTATTTGTAGTTCAGTAGATCTGAACGCAAAATAACCTGATGGTACCAATTTATTTAAAGTCGTAACCTGTTTCAGTCTGCAGAGTAAATGAATCACAGGGGTTGGTCATGATGAAGGGAGACTGAATTGCAATTAAATGGAAATTAAATGGAAATGCAATTAAATAACATGTTTCTTTTTTAACAGAAATTGAATTCTGTGATAGTAATAATAATAAAATAATATTGTTTGTACTGTCAGATACATAGTTAAGCCAGATACTTAAAGGAAAGTACTGACAAAGTGTTTTGCCTTAAAACTATTTTTAAAAAGAATCTAGTATTATTGAATGAGTTGTTCTGACAGTGATTAGAGGAAAATCTAGAACAAGTAAGTCTCAGCTTTTTTTCCCCTTTAAGGGACTAAATAATTAAATTGCCCTTAACTGTAAATAAGTTTATTTCCAAGACAGAAAAAATCCACATATTTTTAAAAATCCACACATATATTATTTTTTAAATAATCCATTTTGTTCAGTGTGGTTCAAGGCCAAACGCAAACCTCGGTTTCGAATGCCAAGCACGCAAGCCTGGCCACAGCTCATGCGTCTGCTGGCAACTCCCCAACACAGGGAGCCTTGACAAAGTAGAGCACAAATGGGTGAGGGAAGAACCCAGTCCTGAACCAGCTGTGCACATCTGCAGGCATCACTGCAGCACCTCATGCCAAAACTGAAGGTGGTATCTCAGTAGTGTTTATTACAGAACCTAGAGACCAGGACTCTCAGGCTCTTCTCTGGTCCTTTCACAAGTTTAGCAAAAGATTTGCTGTTGAGTCTAACCCTGGGATACACAGAAGTTGATCCCATCTCTAAAAGGTGCCTAAGATTTCCAGAGGGATGGGGACAAGGATGTGAGTGTCAACAGAAACTAAGACCTTCTCACTACTCCTGATGGGTCCATACTCACTGTAGCACTGCTGATTTCCAGAGCCTTTGCAACACACTAGAGCCCTGCACAATCCCCTCTGTAATGAAAACCTCCCTGAAATCCCAGAAATCACTGCTTTTTGTCCAAGGCAGTCCTAAAAAGGCAATTAAGCTGCTGTTATGGACAGAAGGCAGAGCACCCCCATGACCACTTAGCCAATGCAGGTCTGTTTGGATGATGTGCTGAGATGCTCTGCGCTGCTGGCCCCACCTGGGACCCATGGCAAGAGCACACGAAGCATCCTCGCACACTGTAAGGGCAATGGGCAAACCTTGGGGAAGCTCAGGTGTCCTGATCCCCACCCACCTATGCAATGCTGCTTAGCAGGCCCTCCTCTCTACAAGGGTCACATTCCCCTGCTGAGGCCAGCAAAACCTCATGACAGGACTTCCAAAAATCCTGAAGACACCCATTAAAGCCTGGCAGCAGCTGCAGTTCAACTCACATTGGCACTTGTTTGTGAGAAAGACTTCAGAGATTCCCTTTGCTTTCTGGCCCATTTATTCTAGCTCCATCTGTATGAAAAGCAGCTTGAACTCATTTCCAGGGCAGAAATCATTATCCTGGATTGTATTTTTATGGAGAAAGATGCTCTGTGGGTCACCTTGTTAGAGAGCCTGCGTTCCTGTTAGCTGCTCCCCTGTCTCCCTCCAGTGCCTCAGCAGCACTCTGCCTCACCTTTAGTCTTGAGCTATTGCTGCCCTCATCTGTCCCCCCGCCTTGTCTCTCTCAGGTTTTGCTGCCTGACTGGCTTGGGAGCCAGATTCAGTCACCAACCTGGTATCTAGGGACCTCTCCCCCGCCAAAAAAAGACAAGCAAAAGCCCCCGCTCCTGCCTTTCTGTTGAGGCAGTGATACCCAGCAGGATGGCAGGGAAAGGGAGCACTGGCAGCAGCCTTGGTGGCCAAGTTTAACCTGTATGCCTGCACCCCTCCCCAGGGCTGTTGGTGCTGCCATGCTCCACAAAGAAGACACTGCCCTGCAGTGCAAACTTACTAATAAAACACAACAAACCTAAATAGAAGCAAAATGAGCCCCTTCCTCATCCTGGGTGTTGCACGGAAAACCACACCCCAGCTCTGGAAAACTTACTCTCAGTCACTCTCCATCATGGCTGGGCCTCACTGCCAGGGCCAAGCTAATTAGAACCACTGGTCATATCACCCTGTCACTTGCTGTGAGCTGTTGGAGGCAGATTTCCTATTTTGGATCTAACAGGAGAGTGAAGCCGAGACCATCCAGCTGCCACACTCCGTTCCTTGCCAGGCAACTTGAGGGAAAGCACAGAAAGGACAGGCAGCAGGGACGAGCATCCAGTGATACTCCAGAACATGGGCAGTCCAGCAAAAGGGAAGTGTGAAATCCTGGGGAAGGGATTTAAAACAAACGAGCTGAGGCTTTTGTCCCCACCATCCTCAAAGCATTTCACCCACAGCAGCCATCTCCAGGCATCACCTAACCAAGTCCAGAAGGATGGGGCACTTGGCTTTTTCCTCCCGCATTTTCACTGTCACCCCACCAAGACAGGGAAAAAGCAGTAAGTCCCGTGTCACTTGCCTCCATAAGAACCCTAGGGGCTCTTAAAACCAGTGACACCACAGCCCTAGCTTGCTGTGGAGAGATCAAACTGTTCCAGTTTGTACTGGTATCTGCAGAGAGGCCAGCTGAGCCTCTTGCCGTGGGCTCTCAACACACTGAATCAGTTTACTTGTTTGTTTTTTTTTTTAACAGTGCTTTATGTGTAGGGTCAATAAATATCTGAGAAGTGATTAACCAGTTGTTAGCAGCTTATCAATGCCTCTAGCTATCCTGAAGGATGTTTTCTGCTTTGTGACAACCATCTTCCCAACCTCCAGACAAGACAGAGCTTTCCAGATGCAGCATTATGCAATGGCAAGAAGGATTTTAGTTTTTCAGCTGCAAACAAAACAAATACGTGCCTATCAGACCATAAACCTAACGCAGATGAAGACCAAGTAGTTTCCCTTATAGTCATGAAAGCATGAAACGACTGTACTCCAGCTATCCCCATCCCTGGTCCTGCTTGGTCTTTACAGCGCTGAATCAGTTAATTTCCCATTTGCTGGAGTGTTGGGTCCACGGCCAAAATGGAAGTGCCAAAAGCCAAGACTGCAACAAGTGGTTGGGGGATCAGATGGTCTGCATGCCGTGCTGACGAAAAACCCATGAACAAGGGCTTGTTTAATAACCTCCCAAGCCAGCCCACAAGACAACTCCTTGGATGAAGCTGCCAAAGTGCTGGGGATGAGGGGCAGTGCTTGTGGGAAACTCCTGCCTCCAGGAGCTCCCTCCTTGTGGGCTGGAGAGGCTAGCGGGGGAACAGCTGCCTGCACCCTGGGGAACTGCAGGAATAGCTGCTGTGATGGTCCGGTATGGAAGCTGAGAGCAAGGACTGCTCCTCTCCTCCTGCTCCTGCAGCAGCCTGAAGGCACATAAGCATCACACCTGTAGCTGCCCTGTTCCCCACATCCTCTTTCTCCCATTTCCCCATTGCCCTCAAATCCCATACACCAACCAGCCACATTCATTATTTTTCCTGTCCTGTAACATACAGACGGCCCTGGGAAAACAGCCCTTAACAAACAGCTGCAGCTCTGAGGCAGGGGAAAGCACACAGCAAGAAACAAGGAGACACCAAATCACTGCTTTCCTACTTCCCCTTCTCACTCAGGACAAACCCCATGATGGAAGTTTTCCTCCTCCGACAGTGTTTATTGCTTCCCCCTGTCCTGCAGCGCCGCAGCAAAGCCAGGCTGGCCTTTAAAAGTCTCCTGACAGATCCCGGGACCAGCGCCCTGTGCCAGACACCAAAAAGTGCTTTGCAGGGGCGGGGTAGCAGGGAAATCAGCTCTGGAGGCCAAGCTCAGAGATGTTCCCATTCTCGAAGCCGGAACATTGTGTGCATGTGTACATTGGATGCCAGAGGAGAAAAAGGAGGGAGTATCAGTTGTAGGAGGGAAGAAAAATAGGAGTTGAAATTAAAAAAAAAGCAACAAGAAATCCCAGCCTTCAGACTCCAGAGGTCTGGCTGAGGGAGGCAGCAACTGGAAGAAATGCTCTTCTGTTATTACTGCATGGAAATTACAGCTGCCAGAAGGAATCCAGGCCAATCTGTTGCTGAATCTAACTTTAAAAAGACAGCCAGCCTCAAATCATGGATTGTTCACGGGTGTTGGGAAGCCAGTATGGTGGTAGGACTCATGGTCCATTCCGCACTGCCTTCTAAATAGCAAAGGCTGAGGACAAAGACAAAATAAAAAGGAGCAAAAGATGCCCAACAGGCAGGAGGTAAGGGCTCTGCCCCATGCTCCAGGTCCCCCAGGTTTGGGGAGAAAGCATTAACTAAGGAGACATCAGTTGTTGGCCCACCAAAGGAAGGAGATGTTTGGGCTGGTTCCTGGAAAGGACAGAGTTTAACTTCTTACAAGCTCAATTTTCTCTCTTTAAAATTGAGATCCATAAAGGAGAAGTGCTGTAAATACAGCTCTGGGTGTGAGGCAGTAGAGGAGAGAGCGCAAGAGAGGGAAGCCCACCACTATTTACAGGAGAAGCATCTTCTGTAACCAGGCACAGCCAGGGAGAGGGCTTAGGCGTGCTGTTTCATGGGCAAGCAGGGAAACACAAAGGAAAACCCCTTCCAGAAAATAATTTTAGCTACAGGTGAGAACAGGACATTGGATCAGATGATGTTCCCAGCCCCGTTGGCTTGCACTCCAAGCCAGCCCCTGCCTGGCAGCCAGCCCCTCCTGCAAGCTGCTCCCCCCTATGAGGAATCATTGGAGAACAAGGCAAAAATAGGAGTTTTCGTCTTCCAGCACGCCAGCATGCTGTCAAATTAACAAATATCGTGCTAAGCTTAGCTGTTACACAGAGGCTCCACCTGCCCTTCCTGGAGAACATGAGTCATGAGCTCACCAAGCTTCACTTTCAACTGCCAGGCACTCTGTCAGCTACTTTTACACCCCTTTGGATAGGAAACAACACAAGTTTCCAAGAAGTCCCCCCTCTTCCCAAATGTGCTCTGAGGCAGACTGCAGTGGAGAACAAAACTGAGGAAAGCCCAATACACCACAACATATCTTTTTGCCTTTAAGCTGATGCGACTTTGAATTCTGCGCTTGGGTCACAGCCAACATTTATTGAAGGCTTTGGCTGGCATGGCAGGGGATATTTCCAAGAGTAAGAGGGCAGCAGGAGGTATTTTTTTATTCTGACCTCCTTGTTGCTCACCTGGAGCTTTCTGCCCTGCTCTTGGGTACACTGCAGCCCACCCTGAGGCGTAACAACCACACATTCCCAGCCAGCTTTCCCAGACCTACTCACCAACGTAGAAGGTGTTGGGGGCCTGCTTCTCCCCCAGCTGCAGATAGAGGATATTCGTTGTCTGCGAGTCATGCCGGAGCCACAGGGCCACTCCCAGGATGATGCCTCCGGCCAGCTGGGGAGAAAGCAGAGGGAAGCAAGGGTTACCCACTGATCCAGCCACATCAGACCCAGGATGGCAGTCTTAGGTGGGAGCAGAAGGCTTGCTTTTCATCTTCCTGCAAGTGTACAAGAACATCCTTCCTAACCATCACCCCACCCGGCAACATGCTTTGTATTCCATATCACACGAGCCACATGATCTTCTCTGTTTTATGAAAAGACCCCTCATTCTGGGAATGTGCAAAGCCCTTTCCAGTTTCTGCATATGATTTCTTTCTCAAGAGCTATTTTATTATGCTATTAAAATGGAAGGATCAGCCTTACCCAAGCAGCACAAAATGTGCCACTGAGGTTTTTAGGACAGCTTTTCAACAGAAGTTAGGATCAGCCTCAATTCTTCCCTTTTCCCAATGGGCTGTTATCACTCCATTTAATTTCTGTGTGGGGGAACCGTCCATTTTTCCCTCTGCCCCCAAGTCTTGCATGCACACTACTTCCCATCCAGGGGCAGGCTTTCAATCTGAACAGACCTAGTGTTCTTCTGGCACATATGGCTTTCCTTAATGTCCTAATACAGGGATGGAAGTGGAGCAAGGCCTCAGTTCAGACCAGGGCACAACCACATTGCTTTTGGAGGCCTCCAGGCTAAGACTGCCGCCTTGACCACGCTGCTGAACAGCAGAAAAGCACACACATGTGCATACCAACACGCATGACTGACCCCCAGGTCAAGGATAAAGACATACTTCAAAATTGGGAGACATTCTGCACATGGAGCATCAGCTCACCACTGGGATTTTTATGTACAAACAATGGGAAGTTTTATGACTGAGCTCCTCACTGTTTTCTCTTTCAAGGAGGGGCTGGCAATGGCAGTGGAAGATGGGAGCAGACTGGGGGGCACTACAGCAGGGATGGTGTCACTGAGAGGATCTCAAACTAGAGCATTTCCAGCAGGACTTGCTGTGTTCTTTGTGACACCCCTCTTCGATTTAAAACCACAAGAGATAAGGACATGTTGGAAAGACCCCAAACCCTTAAAAATTCAGTATCACTGCTGTGAAAGGCTGGAAGCACCTGTTCAAATGCGAGTTTAATTCTGAGTGTCCTAAATCATTGAAAGCCATTCATCTTAAAAAAGGGAAGATAACTACCAAAGAGTACAGAAGTGGAAACCTGCTTTTTCTAAAAGGGCCTGAGTCAGGTCAGCTACAGGCATGATAAGGCACCACAAAGGTCACATCAAAAAACCAAAAACTTTGTTCAGTAAAAGTGCAGTTTCCAGTTATGCAAGTGCAGTACAGCCTCAGTGAACACAGGAGTGGGATCTGCAACTCAGGCTGTTGATGGGAGCCTGGCTTTGCCCCTTGGGAGGTCAGGTTGTGGTTCTCTCCTTGCTCATTTCTGCAAATTCCAGCCACGAGATTTTTACAGGGGTGCCATTGAAACTGGGGCAAAACCACACCATGTGTGCCAAACTCACAGGGCAAGCTAACCTTGGGGCTTTTCCACTTATTGAAGGGAGAAAATCCCCACAAGCTCCTGCAGAGGGAGGGAAGATTTTTGCAAGCTTTTCCCCAGTTTGCCAGCAAAGTAATCAGCTTTTAACACTTCTCCCACAGCAGCTAATGAAACTTCCCTGTTGGCATGGTCCACCATCCCTCCTGCACTTGGGAAAGCCTGAGGTTTTCCAAACACTGGCTATAGAGAAAAGTCACGAAAGCCAGTCTGTGCTCAAGTCCAGCTCCAAATAAGGCAGGTTGTGGCTTCACAGAAAGTTACCCAAATTCAGCCTGGCATGGCTTGTTCATTGTCTGAGGGCGTAACAAAGTTCATGCTTATCCTCACAGAAGAAAGAGTATGTCCCCAAATTAATCAGTGCCACTCTTAAAGTTCTCTTGGTGGCTGCTAAGGAAGAAGAGATCTCGAGGAAGATCTGTGTTTTCTGTGCTTGCTGGGAGATGGAAAGAAAAAAAGCTGCAGCCCTTTTTGGTTTTTTTTCCCCCTGCAAGGACACATTGCTCTGCCCTGGCATGCTGCCCGCTGCACCCAGCACTACCCACCCCAGCACCCCTTGCCACCATGGTGAAGTTGTGAGGTGACACCAGCAGCTCCTTTCCAATCAAAGTTGCCCTAAAATGCCCAACAGAATTGAAAGCAGGCTGCAAGCTGTCCTCGAGGTAATTTTTAATGATTTGAGGATGTCAGCTGAAGGGATGGAACCTATTCTAATGTACTAAACCCAAACCCACCCCAACAGTGAGGTCTGCCTAAGACAGCCAGCTGAACCGACTCCAGATGGTCCCCATTTCACCCTGAATACACCCCAGAACACCCCAAGTCCCTGCCACACTGCCCGACTCCATTTGCTTTTTTAACAGAGCATGGAGGACTTATGAATGGAAGCTTTAATCCAACAGCAGCTGCATTTCTTAAGATAAAATGACATTCACTTACTAATGAAAACAGGATTTAGGCTATGATGAATAACTTTTTCCAAGAAAACCATACATCCTTCCACCACCAAGTAGTGCAGAACATAATTAAGGCATCTTTCTTCACAAAGGAAAGAAAACAAGAAGAGAAAACCTTGTCAGGTCACCACAGTAACCCTGCCTTCTACTGTACCTTTCTTGGGATAATGTTATTTTTAATAAAACAACTTTTTCCACATAGAAGCTTGGTATTTTCTTCCCCCTCCGTCCTACAACTGCTGCTGTTTGCCAACACGAGAGCCAGAAGAGCTCCAACCACTGACGAGTGTCATGCTCATTTCTAGGCTGCACATCCTCACAAATATAATATCCCCGTTTTTTTCCACTGTAGGTATCTATGATCTTGTGCACGTTATCCCACTACTCTTTGTGTGCCCAGCTTGTCACACAGCAATGCCACAGAGCCTGGGGCCATCACTTGTCACAATACAACACTCCGAGTTCCCAGCACAGCTCTCAATTTACATTTTTGGGGACTGCTTTAACAAAAGCAATCATCTAAAAGCTGCAACTTCAGCAATGCCAGCAGTCTTTGATCTGCTTTCCACGAGCTGACCTCCCCGGCCAGCCCTTCCCCTGCCAGCACCACGGCACTTGCAGAGGCACATCCCTGATGCTCACACCCTGGGCAGCCTGCCCGCACAGCAGAGGTGGCGCAGCAGGCTCCAGCGTTTCCTCTTTACCGCTGTTTTCCAGCTTCCAGAGATTTATTGCTTCTTCCAGAGACAGCTAGATTTTTCCAGCTGGATCCTGCCTGCCCAAGCCTTGCTTTTTCAGGAATGCCATTCCTGCTTGATACAGTGTGGGGAAGTCCTCATTGAAGTCCTGCCTAAGGGAAGGAAAAGGCAGCCTGCCTGTCCCTGAGAGGTGATGGGATGGTACCCCATGTGATGAGGTATCACCGTGTGAGTACCATCATGATGGCAGGTTTGTGGTCCTGGCTTGCTGCCTCATCACCAGTGCTTGCAGTGAGGCTCCTTCCTGGACTGAGCCTCACAAACTGACATGCTGTTCACCCTAAAATTTCCCAGATCCAGCTGTGGGGCAAGGGAACAAGCCCATTTTTCACAGCTTAGTCACTCCTCCCCTTCACAAGAGATTCTTATGAAGGAATGGTCCCGTTTCCCCTTTCCATGTGGTGTACCCCATTTCTGAGCTGCCCCTACCTTTGCCTGTTGCTTCCCAGAACTCACACATGCCAGGATGTGCATCACCTCCCCAGTCCCTTCCTCTGCCTCCAGCCCTTTTCCTCCTGCTCCCTTCCCTCCACCCTTCTCCAAAATAGGTTTCCTGGCAGGGAAGAAAAAAAAGGAAGAAGTCCTGGTTATAGGGCAGCTTGTCTGTCATGCCAAAGCAAAGCAGACATTCTGTGGCTCAAGTCAGCCAAGCAGGGAAGTGGAGGTGGCAGCAGTTTCACAATGCTGTATTTTTAGCAGTACCACTTCCTGTGGCTGTGGCTGGTCCTGCTGCCAGGCCGTGCTTCCCAACCTGCATGAGCCCAGGGGCTGGGAGAGGCTCTCACCTTCCTGCTGGCTGAGTCCACACTGGAATGCCTGTGAAATACCACAGCAATGAACAAGAAAGCTCAATGATTTTAGCTGGTTTATGATTAAGGTAGATGATTGGATATTTTGAACAAGTTTTCAGGCTGCACAGGTCTCCAGCTTCCCTTACATCATCTGGAAGCAGAACCTGTCATGGGGGCAGCACCCAGACCCACTCAAGAAGATCCGCGAGGGCTCCCCACAGCTCCTTTCCAGCACAACCTGCAAAGCAGCTGAGATGGAGTAACACTGAATCCCCCTTCCTTCAGTTGTGGGGAACCAGGATGCAGAGAGACAAAGCGGCTTGCCAAGGTTGAAGCATGTCTGCGTGCAAGAAGGCCCTTGTAACGCCAGGAACAAATTGCTAGTTTGAGGTTAAATGGTTTGCTCCCAGGTCATTTAGGGTTCTCTGGGTGGACCAGCAGGTGTCATACTTTCCAATATGTGCAGCATAAATAATGAAACATCATCATCTTGCAGCTGCCAGTGTGAGCTGGGAAAAGCAAGGAGATAGAGATGCTTAACTTGATGAAAATTACCTTTGGAAGGCAGTACAAGCCCATGCAAGATCTGTGCTAGGACCTTACAGGTTCCACACTACCAGCTTGAGGACTGAGGCAGGCAAGAGAGGAACCCATGGAATGTGCACTGGCAGCACTGAGCCTGGCCCCAGCCTGTACCTTGCCTCCTGGGAAGCAGAAGATGAATTTATTTTCTCTTGCAAATAGCTGTGCCTCAGTGCTGAAAGGGCTTGGAGTGCAGCAAGGGGCTGATGGCCGAATGGTGGCCCACAAACCTGGTAACTTCAGCTGGATGCTGTGACAATCTCCATGTTATGATGGTGAGTCTTCACACCAAAAAATCACTTGAAATTTTAAGGTGAGAAGTGTTACATCTCACCCTTGGTGCTGCTTATTGGGATGCCCTGGAGCCCCTTGGGAGGCTGTAAACAGGCGAAGTGACGTAAATTGGACACGCAGTTGCAGTTTGACAGCCACACAATCTAGAAGCTTATCTGCCGAGCTCGGCACAGGCGCTCGCAAGCAGCAGCATCAGATAGGACTCTGTGAAAAGCACAATAAGGTCCTGCTGCTGCCTTCCCCAGCTCAACAGCCTCCGAAGGTCAGGCTGGAAGTTTGCAGGCAAGGCCTGCCCAGGAATTGCTGAAAGGGAATTTGGGAAGAGCCCCGTGCTCTGCAGGCAGGAGAAGGAAGGCAGCCTGTAGCCCATGCTCTGCTCCCAGCAGCACACCTTCCAGCAGCAGCTATTAATAGAGCTGCCGGCTGGAGCAAAATTCTCTGCTGGTGCCTATAGTTACCAGCCCCACAACACTGCAGAGCTTTTCAAAACAAGCTCCAGAGGAACACTCCCAGAGGTGTAGTGTGCCAGAGGCCAAATAAAGCTTGAGGAATGGGAGGAGAGTGGGAATCCAGCACCAAAATCCAGAAGCAGGGTCCTACAATGGGGAACACTCAGTCCACAGACTGCCTTTTCCTGCCACAGCCTGATCCTTGCTGCAGACAAGAAGTAGCACTTCACAGGATTTAACTGCCCTCAGCAGAGAGGAAAACAATTTCAGATATTGCTTTACAATTAATTTGGCCCCATACATAAGCATTTAACTATAACGGTAATACAGCTGCTTTTCCTTCTTAATCGTACAGTGAAAGGCACTTGCACAGTGCAGGATCAAAGTGTTTCTCAAGGCATCGTACGTTAATGCTCTTGCGGGAGATAAGCATTACGGTGGTTGAGAGAAGAATTAACTCAGGAAAACAGAGTAATCCCCCCTCCAGCCACCAGCACCCCCTCCTTTCAGCTGCAACCCAGCCCATTAACTGGAACTGAGCACAGTCACGGCACCCGTCTCTTCAAAAAAACCTTCTGTAAGCAGAGACTTCAGAAGAGGTTTTGCAGGTGATGGTTTACTTGACAGAGAGTCCAGAAACACATCCCAGAGACCCGTCAGCAGGGAAACTTGAGTCCAGTACTGAGCCTGCTAAGGAAACCTCTCCCTTGCCCTTCAAACACAGGTATTAAATAGCTGCAGGGTCAAACACGTGGAAATACGCTTGCCTGTTCATCATCCCGGGATACCAAACCCAAAAATCGGTGGAAGATGATACTGGATCAGCATCAAATTCTTGCTGCTTGTAAGGCTCTCTTCGATTCTTAGGGAGACCAACAACCAAACCAGCCAGGTGCTATCACTGATAGTATTGCAGCAGCGCTTGGCATGACTCCGCAGCCAGAACAGGATGCAAACTACTTTGTTAGTCCACAGAGTTATTTCAAACCTGTGTTTCAGAGCTGCATGCTTCAGGAACATCATCTATGCTGCATTTAAACCTGCAAGCAGTGGTACACAGCCGCCCTCCTCATCACACTGGGAGGCTCATGAGCCACTCTGCAGAACTGTCACCACGGGATCACTACAGAGAGCTGCCACCTCCCCACACCATCACCTCTCATCACCGCCAGGTATCTTTGTGCACACTTTGCAAACTCCAGGGTGCAGTTGACAGATTTTCTGATGCTGCACAAGAAAATATTCAATTCTTCTACCCCTTCCCTTTCGATCACCACTGTCGAGACAAGACTTTCACTTCCACCTTCCCTCTGCTTTTGCCCTTCCTCCCCTTTGCACCCAGACTGTGCTACATCCCCTCAACCCACACAAGAGAAAAGAGTTACACAGTGCCTGGAAAATGGCATTAGAAGCAAGCTCTTCCTTTTAATTAGACACCTCTCTGGTAGGGCAGCCAGCGGTGCTCTAGACCTGGAAGGCTGCCACGGGCTGTATTAGCTAATAAGCTGAACGATCCTTCTCCAAGCAAGTCAATTTCTCCTTGGTTATGTTTAATTACATTTTAAAATAGCTCACTGGCTTCCTTCGGCCTCCCCAGGGACTCTTTGCAGTGGTGGTCAGTTCAGCCCCATGCACTGAGCTCTGCTATTGGATTAGGATAATTCAGGAGAGCAGTCAAAGTCCAGCCATCTACTAAGAATGGGATGGAGAAGCAGTTGAGAATTGCTTCCTTTCTTGCTCTTGGATGCTGGAACAAGCTCCTGCGCAGCACAGCATGGTAGCTGCCGAACTTTGGGCTCTGCCTCTTGCTTGTTTTCATCAATAGGGCCCAATGTCAGCTGAGCACAAGGCAAACGATAAGCAAATAAGCACGAGGAGCCTATCAGTCCTTGCATGCTAACTAGCTGGCAGGGCCACAGCGCTGCTCCATCTCATACCTCCCTGGGGTCAGAAGTGGTGGTGTTCCAATACAGCCACCCTGCAGTGAGGGCATGAGCACCACATTCTGTCTTTAAAGGCCACCCTGTGAAATGGACCATCACACTTTGCTGGTAACCAAGGCATCCCTCCCCACCTGGGGATGCAAGGCTGGCTGCTAACTGCTTAATGGTAAACCTAAAATTCCCCTTGACTACTACTTTAAAAAACAGTACAAAAGGGGTTGAAAGCTCTAAGATCAGGTATTCAACCACCCTTCAGCTGGGCAGCCTCACAGAAAGCATTGTTACTTCTAATGAAGTCCCAGCTACTGAGCCACACAGGAGACAGTCCGAGGGGACTGGCCACTGGCAAGCCCAGCGCTGGGAGGTGTTTTGGGGAGCCAGCGGGTCCCAGCTCACAGGCTCCCCAGCTTGGGAGGAGCTGAAGCATCTTCCCCCAGCACTCCCAGAGAGCACCCTCCAAGGGGTAGGGCAAGACACCAGAAGTCCTAACAGGGAACTTATACAGATTGGCTATTCCTCTTGAAAGCAAAATGCCCATTTATAAAAGATCAGCTCTTTTGCAAAAGATTGAGGTGAGTAGGTGAGCTTGCCGAGGAGCGGTGGCTGTGCAGAGCACCCGGCATCCTTCCTGCCACCCAGGTGACCCTTCCTCCCTTGCATGCACAGCCGGCAGCTCCTTCGACAAGAATGGCAGGAAATCAGGACCAAAAGGGAGAAAAAGCCCTGGGAAAAGCATGATAATTGGGAAGGAACAACACTTCAGAGATGACCCTGCCCGCCTTCATCCTGCCATTTTAAGGGTGGAGGAGAAGTTTAAAAGAAAAACAACCCAGCATTCAAGCAGCTGGCAACGCATCAGGTATCAATTAACACCACTGTCATCTCATCAGAGCTCATCATCTCACCCTTGGTCAGCCTTATACCCAGAAAAAAGGCGAAGAGGCCTAAAACGAGGCCAGTTTTGAAAGAACTCACTTATTTAAGTCCTACACCTCCCAGAGGTGGGAACCCCCCGAAAAGAGCTTTCCCATGCACCCCCAGGGAGGAGTCAGCAAGCAGAGGCCCCAGACAGGCAGCACAGCTCCAGGTGCCAAGCCAGCCTTTGCTCTGGAAGCCATCACTCTCCTTCCCAACTATCCAGCCCTCCTTGCCGTGTTTGCTTCTGTAAGAAAGCATTAAGAAAAAAACCAACAAATCCTGGACAACAGAGCAGGGTGTCAGGCAAGGGGACACCGGGTGTTGGACAAGGGGCACATCCTGGCCACGCAGCCAGTGCCCAGGAAACAGTGCCTTGCCTGGCAGGGTGGGGCTGGGATCGCCTGCGAGGAAAAAAAGCATTTGGGGGAATGGAAAACAGCCTGTTTAACACTGAAATCAGCAGCCTGCTCGGGCACATCTCGTTGCCCCAGGCGCAGGAGCAGGGAGAGAGCTCTCGCCAGCCAGCCCGCCCAGCGCTGCCGGAGGCTGTTTCTAACCGGGACAAACCTGGTTTGCAGGGAAACGCCACTTTTTGCTAAATTAGCTGCACGTCTGGATGGATTATTTCACGAGAAACTTTCTCAGGGAAGGCAACCTCTCCAGCCTGAATAGAATTTGCATCCTAAAATAACTTCCCAGGCGGCGGGGGCAGCGGTGCCCGGCTCGGGCGGCGAGGCCGGATCCCAGCCCTCCCTCCAGCTCCGGGGCGGGGGGCGCAAAGGCAGCCCCGATAGCCCGTATTTTTTTGAACATTCCCCTCCTCTGCGGCGGGCGGCTGGGCCGGCGCCTCCCCTCTCTCCGCCTGGCAGCATCCCTGCATCCATCCCTCTCTCCCTGGCTGGGGAGCGCCGCTTTCCCCGGCGCAGACCCGCAGCAAGAGGGACTGCGGGAGCGGCAGCCCCCCCGGCCACCCTCTCCCCGGCTCTGTCCCGCTGCCTCTGCCCCACCCCGGCTCTGTTCCCCTGCCTCTGACCCCCCTCTCCCCCCCACCCCGCCTTCCGCTTCGAAAGGGCGAGTGCGAATATCGGTAACGGCTGGACGCGAGCATCTTGAAGGTCTCCTCCAACCTCAAACTATCCTACGATTCTATCTCTCTCTCTATATATATATAAAACAAACATAAATAGATGTATAATAAATAAATATATACAAATATATATTTATATATATGCAGGCATTAAAAAATAGCAAAGGATAGGCAGCCCCTCCTCCGCCCAAAAAAACCACCAAAAAGAAGCAGCCCCTAAGGCACATCCCAGGCAGCAAGTCTCATCCCTGGGGGCCAAAAAAGAGCCTAAACCCAGGCGCAAGCAGACGAGCCATATTGCAGCCCCGTTATTTAAAGGCCGGGGGGGCTCAGCCTCCCCCACCGCCCCGGCGCTCACCCAGAAGATGAAGTTGAAGACGAAGAGCAGGTATTTGATACACTTGGTGCAACCTTCCACCCCCATGGCGACGGCTCTGCCCAAATCTCTGCCGCTGTGCTGGGGCTGGGGCGGCGGCGCGGGCGGAGATAACGCGCCCCGCCCCGGGCACGGCCCCCGGCCCGCCCCCCGACACCCCGCCCCTTCCCGAAATAGGGGGGTAGTTGCTGCCTTCCACCTTCGCTGAGTTTTTCCTTTCCGTTTTCGACACCCCCCCCTTTCCGTCCCTTACCTCCCTTTTTCCTTTCTTTTTTTTTTCTTTTTCTATTATTTCCCCGTTTCTTTATTTTTCCATATTTCATCTTTTGAGTTTTCTCTTCTTGCTTTTTTCCTTTTTTCTTGCCCCCCCTTTTTCCTTTTTTCTTTTTTCTCTTACCCTTTCTTCCTTTTTCTCTTCCCTTTTTTCCTTTTTCTTTTTTATCTTTTTTCCCTTTTTCCTCATGTCCCTTTTTCTTTTCAGCCTTTTTTACTGCTTATTTTTTTTTCCTTATTTCCTTTTTTCTCTTCTCTTCCGCTTTTCCCCCTTTTCTTCCTCTTCCCCTTTATCCTTTTTTCTTTTCTCTTCCTCCCTTTCGCTTTTCCCCCCTTCATTCTTTTCCCCCATTTTTTCCTCATCCTTTCCCTCCATTTTTCTTTTAATTTCCTTTTTTTTTTTTTTGGATGTGTGCTCTTATCTGTTTGTTTCTTTGTTCTCCCCTTTTTCTACTCTTTTTCTCACCCATCAGGGACAGCTCACAACAAAGTTTCCTACACACAAGTGGGAGCCACAGGGACAGGTTTTGGGGGCTTGTAGCATCTCCCAAACCTGAGCACCATCCCTTAAAACTTCCTGCCATCTCCTAAACATCACCAGGCAGCCTGGGGTGTGGGGAGAAACCTCAGTAAATGGGCGCAGGGTGCAGCAGCATTTATTTATCTCTGTCTAAAAGTTTGAGGGTGCCTTCGTGAGGGGGACCCCTCCCCAGAGAAGAGCAAAGTATTTTTACATTAAAACTCACATATTCAGAGAAGCATTTCCTCATTCTTTTCAGAGTCTAGTGTTATCTTAAGCTCTGATCTAGCCTCACACTTTTTACCTAAGCTTGTCAATTCAGTCCTGCAAGTGATTGCATCAGGTTCAGTAGAACCACGTGGGATGTTTTCCCTCCATTACTGGGTCACGAGAGTATATGGGAGGCTTCAGGGCTCCCCACCAAAGAGATTTGGGTCACACATGTCCACAGTTCAAGTAAGCCTCACGCTGTGGCTTAGAAATTTTAGTTAACTCGTCCCCAAAGCTATGCAGTAGAAGCACAATGAAAGTTCCCCAGCTTTTGGCTGAGACCCTCTTTGGTCCACTTGCTCATCCCTAGAAATATAAATTGGTCTCACCCCATGTTATGCTTCCAGCAAGCTCATTTGCTTCTCTAGGGGCAGGATAGTAAGTCACATAACTGGATCATAAGAAGATGCCTGGAAAAGGCAGCAGCAAGCAGCTCCAGCCAAGGTCGGCACCTTACCATGCTAAATATGAACCTGGCACCCGCCCGCAGCCTCACCCGTGGAAACCTGCCCTCTTTCTGCCTGGACACTTTCCTTGAGCAAAGTATTTCAGGGAACAGCTTCTGTGCCAAATATTTTCACACTCATCTGATAGAGTCTTCCCTGCCATGCATCCCATAGGCAGGAATGTGCCATCAGCTAAGCACACATTTCCTACACATGTACATTTGAAATGAGTCAACTTCTTCCAAAATCATTCTGTTGCCCTCAGGGATGAGTTGGTCTGGGACTCTGCCATGTTCATCAAGACCTTCCTTGCCTCTCAGTAACAGCCCACAGTGCTTCTTGACAGTGGGGACCAGGAATGAATAGAAGTTGGCCCTGCTCCCTAATTACTTATGCTGCGTATGTCCCCGATTGTGGGCTTGCCATGGATTCATAACCCCTTTGTCTCTAAGCCACATTCACTCATCCAGACTTACCAACAAAGCCGGAGTTTCACGACGCTATTTATGCATGTAACTGCTATCCCAAATTATCAGCACGACCCATCTGGTTACGGCAATAGCTGTAATCCTGTGTGGCTCCTGCTCATCAATCCAAAGGATAACGGCAGGATCCCAAAGACGCTCACTTGCTGCATCACAGCATCCCACAACACCTTTTTTTCTGCACCTCCATCCTTTCCAGCTATAAATACTGAAACAAAAATACACCCTGCCCCATCCCACTCGCCCCCAAAAAAACCCCACAAACAAGCCAAAAAAAAAAAAAAAAAGAAAAAAAAAAAAATCAAAAAAAAAAGTAGAGGTTGGAGACAGGAGACTACATGAACCAAGGAGCCTCTGCTGCACGTAGGCATATATTTCCAAAAAAATTCTTGGAGGTGCTGCTTGGAGAGTCTGTGTGAGGGAGAGAAGGAACCAGCTGCAAAGCAGTAAGGCCTTCAGCAGCAGCAGCCCCACCAGCTATGAAGGAAAACGACTCTCAAACCAATTTTTGTGCACTGGAGAGCAGGAAACCCCAGCTGCAATCACTGCCACAAAGTTGGCATTGAGACTGCTTCCAGGGAGCTTGGGATTGCTTTTTTTGTGTGTTGTTTTTTTCCCCCCTCTGCTGCTTTCCTCTTCTGGTTTTCTGTGTTTTTTCCTCCTGTGTTGGGGATTGAAGGAAAATGGAAAGCAACAAATAAACCTTTTTTTATTCTCCAGAAATTGCATTAGCAAACAATTCAGTTTGGAGCTAACATAGTCCTGTTTGTGGGACCTTCCTTAAGGTTCTGTTGGAGCACGTGTTGCTCAGGGACAAATGTGGACCTGGCAGGGAGAGCAGAGGCACAGCCCCACTATCTCCTCCATCAAGAAGTTCCCAGTTACAGGCTAAAGCCTACTGGGTTTAAACTGGCCATACCAGCAAAGCCCTCTCCAAAAGTTGAAAGTGGAAAAAGATTTCAAGCTTTGTGCATTTTTTTGGTTGGTGTTTTTAAACAGCTCAGCTGAGTACATTTGAAAACTTTGACCTTGAGGTACGGGAAGATAAAACCACCACCATAGCACAATGACAAGATAACATATACTGTTTCCCAGGACTACGTATGATTTCAGGCACTGCATACTTATTTCTTGTGTTGTATTCTCATTTTTCACGCTGTACTACTTGCTGTACCCATAAAGTACCACAACTGTGTTCCCAAGACACTCAGTGGCTTTATCAGCTCGTTATAAAATGCTGGTTTATAAATAAGTAAAACTAATTTGCAAAATTTCAGTTCATGTCTTGGTGTCACATGCTGGTATTGTGTATGAGTGCTATGAATAGGCCTGATGACTTCCCTCTTTTAGGAGGACGGGCTGGTTGTAATGCTCATCATGTGCCATGCTAACACAGTTGTTCTCAGAGCAGCCAGCTGCAGGCAGGGCTGTGAAGAAACTACCTACCTCCCAGACTTTGCATTACTGAGATAAAAAGGTAAACTCTAAAAAAAAAGGTAAAAAAAAAAAAAAAGGAAGAAAGAAAGAAAAAACCCAAAACACCCAATCAAAAAATTCCCAAGCAGCCATTTATACGTGCTTTTGCAGTTGGGTTTGCAGGCAGAGTGAACCAGCAGAGAGTGGAGGCACTTGCAGTGTTTTTCCTCTGTCTGTTGAGCTTGGGTTGTTGGGGCTTTTTTGTGAACCTGTTTATAAAAGTCACTGTCATACTTGTGGGTTTTGGCCTCTCTGGGTATGACTCACCAGGACTTGTTAGAGCAGATGCTGCTTGAGCTGCCTCCCAGTCCGGGTTTAGCAGGACATCCCTTGCCAGTGGCACTCGACAAACCCAAACCCCAGGACTTTGAGCCTGCTTATCCCAGCAGCCCACCAGCCTTCCAGCAGCTCTACCTTAACAACGCTATGGTTTCACAGAAAGCAACGAAGGGGCATGAAGGGAGAGAGATGACACACATCCTCCCCACCTCTTACACCTGTGACTGGAGAGCTGTCGACGAGGGTGTGAAAAGATTATCATCAAGGCAGGCTCTAAATACTTGTTGAGTAGGGTCTCCAGGAGATTTGGAAGAGCATGAGAGTCCCTCATCCACTGGGGGCCACAGAACGGCTGCTGATGTGGTACTCTGGCTTGGGCTTGAGTGGTAATCGACTTACTCTCCTCAACCAGCACAGAAATGATGGACAAACCATGGGAATGAAATGCACATCATCTTGTCAGTGAGGTAGTAGTTAGCTTTCAGCCACTACCTCTTATTTTTAGTGGAAAATATGACATAAATAGCCTGGATTTCCAATTTACCTGTGGTGGTAAAAAAACAAACAACAGCAGAATTACCAAAGATCTTTAAACAGGACATTTTGGACATGCTTGAAAAGAAGCTCAGAAATTCATCCTGTGGGAGGCTAACGGTCCCAGAGTGCACAGGAGTGACTTCCTTGGCAGTCAACACCTCACAATACTGTTTTTCAAGGCAGGAACCTGAGCAAGGGCAACCTGCAGTGTCTGTACCGGCCTATGGCAATGGGAAGGTGGAGCTCCATCACCTCGGGAGAGACCCATCTACACCCCTGGGGGGCCAGCCAACACTTTTGTTTTGAATAGAAAAAAAGTAATATTAGAAATCTCATCCCCATAACTAAGGGGACATTTTCAGAACACCTTTTCTGTGCCCCAGCAGGAGCAGATGGTACCTGCTCATCCAAAAATCCCCATGCCCATCTCTGTAAGTTCAGCCTAAGTACTGTCATAGCCTGGGGGGTTTGCACTTGGCCTTGCAGCCTCTGGGGAGGGGGATGCAGCAAGCAGAGACCTGTAGCTGCATCTGAAGTTTCTGCTTCTAATAAACTCAAGAAATGGTTCCCATCTGCTGGTCTGTCTCTCTGCCATCTTTAAATATTTATATCAATGTATCTATGGTGATAGGTCAGGTTATGCAAGCAAGGGGGGTGGGGAGCACTGGGGAAGAACAGCATCAGCTCCTGCTGGAGCTAGAGTCAAGGGAGAACAAACTCGAGTGGGTTTCCCTTCTGCATAGATGCTGTCTCTTCTCAGGTCGTGAGCCCAGAAAGCAAACATTCATTTTTCTCAGGGCATCAGAGAGGGCCAAGCCACAGCTGGGCTGAGCTGTGCTTTGCCAGGTGCCATGTGGAAGAGCACGAGCCCAGCCCATCTATGCAGAGAGCTCTTATTGTATAATCAATGTATAATTCATTAGTAGGTGAATAAAGACTGGAATAGCCTATTGCTGACGCAACGGGGCTAAAAAGAAAGCGAGCACGTCCATGAGCAAGCTGCTGCACACAGGGGTTAAACAATACTGCTTAGTGATGCTGAGGGGAGAGAGGGCGGATTTTGTCTTGGGATACTATAAACAACCCAGCTAGCTGGCTTCCAGCAGCTCCAGTGAGAGGGAGAGCAATGCAGGGATATGCATCTTCCTGACAAAAATTCTGGGAGAGACCCTTTCCTTTTTGCCTGCTGGGGTTTAAGGGAATAGCATCTAGAAGACAGCAGGGCATTAACTGTTTGTTGGCACCTCCAGGCTGTGCCAATTCCTCGCAAGCTGAGCAACCACCACGTATCTCTTCCAGATAAAGAGGTGGATTTTTTCCTCCTTGACCCTCCTGGCAGGGGTAGATATGCAGTTTGCCTCCAGGCATAAATTTGTTTGATGGGCCCCCAAAATGCCAGGTGACTCAAGGCTTTGTGCTGGGGGTGAGAGGGCCGGCATGGTGGGGAGCAGATCAGCCTCACCAGCAGGCCTGCAATCAGTCATGGGTTTGGCAGTACAGCCAAAAGCTGCAAAACACACAGGACCTGTGTTTTTCCAAAATAGCCTCTGAGACTGCTCCGGACCTCCCCCTCCTCACTCCTGTGCTCTCCCTCACTGTCCCACATGGTGTTACATCTCTCAGTGGACAGGGTTGATGCTTACTGCCATTTGCTCATTCTCCTGGAAGAGGAACTACCCAGTTCAGAAAAAAATCACTTTTCACCCCAAATAGCATTTTACTAACAGAGAGAGCTGCAATGACACTTCATGTGGAAGTTGCAGGACATGCATGATCCAACTGTGTAGTCACAGCAGCTTCTGACCTTACCTGCTTTCAGCTGTGCTGGCAGAGACCTATGTGAGACATCTTCCACCTCTGGCTGCATTTCTAGAGGAGAGTTATAGCCAGGGGCTTTTGCAAATGCATTGCTTCTGCACCTGGTTAGAAAAACATATGTCTATCAACTACTACTTTCAAAAATATTTTGTGTGTCTGCAGCTCATAAACACAGCTTTACCTTGGCAGGAGATAGCTTTCTTACCACCCTGGCATGCAAAAGTCCACCCAAATTTGCCGATTTCTAAGGCTTTGGAAGGCCTTGCTCAGCAGTGTCTCCTCTAGGAGCTTGCTCCAGGCATGAATCCAAGCTGCACAGGGAAGGGGCTGTTGCATGAGGAAGTTGTATTTTAAGGGCAGTGGGAACTGGCAGACATACAGTCAATAGAGCAGGAAATAACAAACCATTTTGGAGTTGAGACAGCACATCATGAGGCTGAAAGATTCTGACTCTCACCACCGAGTCCTTTTAGAAACTGAGTATATTACTTAACTTGTGCTTTTCACAAGTACTCTGAGCTCCTTAATTTTTTCCCCTGAGTATTGAAAAGCCTAATTTGCAGAAGCACCCAAGCACCCCCAGCTGCTGTGCAAAGCTGCACGCTGCTCACCTGCACTTCGGCGTGAGCATTACGTTGGGAAAGCATCACCCACTGCTGTCAGAGCGGGCGCTGGGAAAGCTCCTCTGGCTCCTCAGCAAGCTGCGGTCAGGCCACCCAGGAGCGCGGGACAAGCCCCCCATAAGGCCTCAGGGGAATTTAATGTTCATGTTGGCAGAGCAGGACCTGAGCAATGCATGGGTCTTGAAGGGTGGAGAACAGCACAAAAGGCTTCTTGCTGCTGCCGCAGGCTGATGCTGCCCAGCCCCATAGGTTTATAGGTAGCCCCATAGGCTCATGGGTGTCCCCACAGGCCAGAGCAATCTAGCCTTAGGTTGCTCCCTCTTCCCATGTCCTCAGAAAGAGCCAGGGAGTTGCCTAAGGTAAAAGGAAAAAGGTAATTCATAAACCCAACCTAACACATACTCATAGAGAGGTCAAACCGCGATTGCCCAGATGACCTTAGTGGAAATAAGTGATAATTGCCGCAGCTTAATTGACAATTACCTAAAGCCCATTCACAATGAAATATTTAACTTTGCACCCTTGTTCTGTAAGTTTATTTTTTTTCCTCCTGCATATGCCTACATAAATAGGATTTCTTTCCTATCAGAGTGTGTGTTGACATGCTTATAACAAACAGCTTCCGCTAGAGCAAGCCCCAGGAAGGCTCACTGCTCTGCAGGTGTTTCCTAGCCTGGCTGCCAGCTTGCATCCCCAGTGCTCAGCTCCAAGCTCTTCTCCCAACAAAATCTCTGTCTTGCTCCTCTCAACACTGTGTAAATCTTGGCACCACTTACCAATAAGTTCCTGGGGTTTTGCTCTGGTTGCACAAGAGTTGTAATTTGCCCCTAGCGAGCAGCAAATTAAGGACTAGTAAGTGTAAGAACATTCATTTTAGGACAGGGGTTTTTTTGTTGGCAGAGGTATAAAAATACTGTTTAACACTTGCCCACCTCACAGGTTCCATCCAGTCATCTCTGGGTGCTGCCACTTCTACAACTGCAAAAAAAGTGTTAACACTGCACATTTCTGTAATGGGTTTCTAAGAACTGAGGACTTTAAGGTATTCGCTTTTCTGGTCCTGAAAATTACAGTGGGATGCCACTGCAGGGTGGCAGGAACCCCTGCTGCTACACACAACACAAGCTCTGGGAGTAGAAGGTGTCCAGTTGGGCATGGCTCTGTCACCTGCTCACTGAACAGGCTGCTCCTTGCAGGGGAACTCCAGCAGCCAGTGAAATGTGAATAAAGCTCACAAGATGGCCAATGGCCATCATACACGTGCTACTCCAGTCCATAACAATCCCTTTAAATTAAAAACTCACCTGGGAAGGTGGATGACCTAAAGCTTTAGCAGTCCTGGTGGTGAAGCTTTAACAGAGATCTTTTCTATCAGATGAGGCTTGAGCAGGTAACCCACACCAGTAACAGGGACTCCACCCAATTTGTTTGTCTGTGGTGTTTTTTGATACAGCAGAATATGAGCAGTTAAACGGCCATGGCAGATCAAGTGGGTAAGAGTTGATTTATTTTTTTTTAAAAAAGGAAAATCATATATTTTCTTTACATTTCTTCCATATAAACACTGGTCTTTATAGCATAAACATGTCCTTAAGCTTTTTTCCTCTGTCTGGCTGCATTACTCCTTCAGAGGTACCTGCCTGCTGCCCCGTCAGCTGGCCAAGGGTAGGATGAGATGAGGCTGATGAGCTGCTCCTTTTCCTCCAAAGGATCAATGCCATGCTCTCCTCCAGCACACTGCTGGGACAGGCAAGCACCGGCTGCCTGGGGAATCTCTCTTCCCAGCACTGAAAAAATCACGGAGTGCCCTCCATGACGCAACCCCCTGAGCAATTCAGACAGCCCCGTGCACAGCAGAAAAAGAGAAGGAATGATGACCTTTCCCAAGAAATTCATTTTTATTTAAGTGACCGTGAGTCACACGAGCTGCCAGCTGGCCTGAGGAATAACAATAGCAGTGTCCTGGATGGTAGCAGCTGAAGCTCACAAGGGAGATTGTGTCTTTCCAGAGATCAAGATACGTGATAGCACCTATATAAGTGAACATTTCCTCACCACTAGAAAGTGTGTATGCTGTCAAGAGCATATCACCCTAAATCCCTGTCAGCCTGAGGTGTGTTAGTGACTTCCAGGATGTAACTTGGGTACTACACTGGAGCAGCTTGAACTTCATCCTGCTTCCAGTGAAGTCAATGGCGAAACCCTGCTGGTTCCAAGGGAGTGGGATGTGAAGTGATAGCCCTCCCTCACCCCTTCACAATGCAATTCCTTCTAACACAAGGTATTTGCAGCCATGTTAAAATGCCAACCAGGTGCCATAGGATGTATTGCTGTTCTTGCACGTGTAGCAGTCCCTGCCTGAGGGACAGGACCCATCTTGAATATCAGCATGGGAGTTTCCATGTTCATCTAAATAAACAATTCCTACTTACCGTTTTTCATGGCTAAAAGCCATTACACAGGAGAGGAGTAAAAGCTGTTGTTGGTTCAACAGACATTTCATGCAGCCAAATAATCTATAGCAAGTGCCACATCCATTGCAATGATGGGTTTCAGCTCAGAAGTGGCTCTGCCTCCTCACAACAAGGGCAAAGCATGCCAGGGAGCTGTTTTTTCAGCTACACTGACAGCTTTTTGAAGTTCTGTTTATTATTGATAAGGTGATGCAAAGAGGACACGCAGTTGGACTTTGAGATTACACATACTTGCAAAACTTAAATCTATAAGAGAACAGGACTGATCTCCAACCAGGTCAAAAAATTCAAAGTCCTGTGGCATTGCACTGCAGCACAGTGGGTTAGTCAAGCCAAATAAAACAGAGCTGGGGCTAGAAGCTGAACAAGCCCCTGTGAAGTTAGTGTGTCATCAAGATTGAGGAGAATGACTCAATTCCAAGAACTAAAAAATAATGTTATATTACATTAGCAAGGAGGAATAGCAGAGGAATACGTCCCTTCTGCTGGTAAGTTATTTCAAAACTTATGCACTACTTTCTGATTTTGATCCCGATCTCCACCAAATGCTCTGTAAATCTGGCAATGTTTGAAAATGAGGGAAAAGCAGTCAATGGTCACTGGACACCTTCGAACTCCACCGTGATCAGAAACATGTCCAAAGTAAATCATTGTGAGTGTCCAGGCTGGGAGAGCACATTTCCCATCAGCGATGACACACTTTGTGTCTGTTTATCTACAGATGGCACAAGATTGATCCTGGGCTGCGATCCAAAACCATCTTCCTAGAAACAGTGCATCTTTGGGGGTCACAGGGAACTGCTCAGATGACTGTGATTTCTGCTGGTCTTCTCTCTCCATTTTTGTCCTGGGGGGCTCTTTGTGGAGCTACAGCCCTTACACCTCCTGACAAGGGCATCTGCATCTCTGAGCCCAGGAGCATGTCTCAGTCCTTGTTTGCTTGAGGCACAGATGTGGGATTTCTCCTCAGAACATCACCTGCTTTGACCAGCTCAGAAATGCACAAAAGCCAATAGTGCAGGAAAGGGAAATGTGTGACACACGTCCCGCTACCTGACCCCGCAATGCCTTACAGGGGATTTGTGGGTGAATTCAGACATTTTTCTCTGCCTAGAGCTGGCTCTACCTGGCAGGGATGCCCAGGCACTGGGTTTCTACCTCTCTCGCAGGATGTATTTGCCTTTCCTGTCCAGATTGCTGCTGAAGTGGATGGAGAACCAAAGGAATGAAGTTAAGATCATCCCATAAACCTGAAAGGATAAATGAGACAGGCATACAATTAAATGCATAACTGATTATGATCCTCCATCTGTGCAAATAAACAATCATAGATATTGTATTTGGCCATTTGGCACTTCTGAATTTTATATCAGGGTGTCACACTTTTCTTAAGAGAGCTGCTTTTCAGTGAAGTGGCGAACACCAGTTCTGACATGGGAGAAAAAAAAAAAAAAGGCAAGCAACACGTGGTTAAAACATCTGATTGGAATTAGCACAGCATAGCTCAAACCAGGCCCTAAAAATACCAAGAAATAAGATGAAACCAGGAAATTCGGATTTCAAATTCCTGCCACAAAACATTCCTCTGTGCAAACAAACATTATCTCTCTCACAGTAATAGCCTGTGTAAAGTTATCGTAGGGGGGAAAAAACAACACTCATGTACTGTTTGGAGTAAAAAAACAACAAAACAAACAAACAAAACCTTAAACCAACTCCAAATCCCACCCCACACACCTGCATCCTTACGATGCAGAGGACAGTGTACTTCCCCTCTATTGTGATATTCTGCCTGATATATCACACATCAGGATTTACACAGGCAACATATCAAGGGTAAGGCTTCTGTGGGAAGGATAACGAGGGCTTTAACAACGTGCTCTTTCCTAAAGTATGCCCTAACATGCAAGAGCCTTTACTTGCAGCTTGATCTGGGGACATTGTGTGCATTGTTGGATGAGGGACAGTGACATCAGAGCAGCTTATAGCCTTCTTCATGTGCTTCCTTTGCATCCTGCCATCACAATAGTGAGTCATGCAGTGAAGTTTCCTCTAGAACAAGCATCAAAGACAGCCGCCTTATCTGGCTGTAGCATCAAGCTGTGAAAAAAGGATATATATACTAAAAATGCTCCAGCTTTTATCTGAATATAGCTGCAGTGAAACTTTTCCTATACCTGAGAAAAATTGGAAAGTGGCACAAAATATTCACACATGATTTTACATTTATAGCTCCAGCCTGATGATTTTCTTAATTTACTGCTATCAGTATAAAATATAGACGTGTTTGTTCCCCTGGGTTTTACTTAGATGGAGTGAAATCTTCTGATCCATAATTGCACCAAGGTGGACACAAGGAGTAAAACAATCTTCAAATACACTTTCAGCCAGGAAAGGTCATGCCAGCTGGGAAGCAGCATGGAGTTAACACTGAAGACCAAACCTCCCTTCATGGTGAAGAAATGAGTCTCCTGGCACATTTTCTTTCCTGGTGTGCAACGCCACATATGCAGAGCCTTTCTGTAGAGGTAATTACACCTCTGCCAAGCAGTGTGTGGGCATACAGGCAGGCTGGTTTTAATTAGTAGCCCTCTCCAGCTCCAAAGAGACTGCCCCCATGCAGCCACTGAGCCCCCTCACCACTGAAAGACATGCTCCTCTTGCAGCATTTTGTTTTTCCTTTTGTCCTCCCCTAAATAACACTCACAAATTCAGTGCACATCCTTCCTACACAAGCCATCCTCCAAAGATTATTTTTCCCCTCCTCTGCACAATTCTCTTTCAAAGACAGAACCTGGGAGCCCAGACAACACCCTCTGCTCCTTTCCTTTGTAGCCTGCTTCTTACAGGCCCATGATTTACCCACTCACTGCCTGAGATGAACCTTAACGAGTTCATTAGCAGTCATTAATAGCATAGAGACCTTCCCTTTCTGCACAGCTCTCCAACTCCACTGCAGGTGCTCAGTAGCCTTCAAGACCTTCCAGCTCTAGCTGCACAAAGTGACTTCCCAGGCAGGCCAAGGAGGCAGCAGTTTTCCTAAAATATGGTGCTTTTACTGCATCTCCTTTTCTACCACTGCTGCTGGCTTCCTACCTCATCTGCAAACCTCTCACTCGCAGGAGAAGACACACGTGAAGCCTGAGTGAATGAAATGCAACTGCTGCTGCATCCTGCTCCCCAGTCCCAGCTGCCATGCCTCATCTGGGCAGAAAAAACTGTGCAGTGAGCCTAGTCCAGCAGGAAAACCAGTCCATTGATCACCCTGGCCAAGACAGGTCCTGCCCCTTTCCTAATTTCCACAGTGGAGTCCATAACTGCTTGTTTCTCTGCTGCTGGCCTTCAAAAGCAGTCAAAATGTTAGCTTTTGGAGGCTAATTTAGGATATACTTTCCCCGCTGGAGTCTGCCTTTCAGAGCCAAAATGCAAAAGTTCAGACACTGTTACCGTGAAGCCAATGGTGATTCCCAGGAGTGAGAAGACAAAGCCCATGTGCTTCTTCAGAAAGTCTTGGATCACTTGCAGGCAGTCCTGGGAAGAGAGAGACACCCCTTGCAGCACATCAGCAGCTTGGTGTGGGGCTTCAAACCTCCAATAGCTTTTGTCACAACCCCAGAGAGAAAGGGAGGCAAGAGAGCGGCGCAGCATTGCTCAGCTGGGCAGCTCTCCCTTTTCCTGCTGCTGCTGCTGCAACTTGGAAAGACAAACACCTGCCTCACATTTTGTATTACTACAATATGCCTGTGATATTCTTGTTATGATGCACTTTGGAACTGTGGCGGATGTGTGTGTAAATATGGTCATGCAGAAAGCTTCTCTCTTTTCACCCACAGGAAAACAGATGGAGGGAAACTGAAAGACGGAAAAGCGGAGCACACCGTGATGCTAAATGCATTCCCCAAGGTTACTAATGAACAGCTCGATTTTGCAAGGTGCTGGAAGTATTAATATACATTAACCTTAAGCATGCCAGTGTCCCCACAGAAATCCAGGAGGTGTTAGCCAAGAGAGCCATTTCAGAAATGCAAGAGCGTGCCCTTGGATGAAGCGATTTGCAGAGAGCGAGGCAAGAGCGCCCAAAGCCAGGAGTCAATGTAGTGCAGTCACCAAATTCTGTGGTTTCCTGTGTTACAAAGCACATCCTCCCACTGGCTTCCTCAGCTTCCCAGCAAGGGAAATACAACTAGGTGGGAGCAATGGAGTCACCCATACGGTGCCCAGCTTTGTTCTACTCTCCCTTCCTGCTCTTTGAGCCGAGTTTGACCCTGCCCCGAGATGTGACATTCCTGGAGGCAGTGCTTGGAAACAGTGCCCTGCTGGCTGACGTGTTGCACATCACGGTGTCCTGTTAGAGCTTTACCTCTTCATCTGACAACAATATTTTTGTATAGCTGCAGCAACACGGTTTTATTTTTCCTAGAGACAGCATGCACTGATGCTGGTGGTGTTAGCTACTTCAGCTGATTTGACCACTCCAGTGGAAGAAAAATAATTGCACAATAGATTCACTCAGAGAGTACAAAATTTACATTGTGGCTTCAGTGCAGAACAATCTAATACTGGTGGCTTCTCCATCAGCCTCACTGAGATACCGGAAAAGAGGAGGAATGAAGAGTAGTTGATGAAACATCATCAACCTGCTTCATGAGTTTCTCATTTTAATAACTGTTTAATGCCCCAGGAAAAAGGAATTACATCAAATTCCACATTTGTTGTTAGTGGAACATATTTTAAGCCTCAGAAACTACTGTCACATGGAAAAGTCGAACAGGTTTTTTGCACTTAGGTACATGCCCATGATATCTCACACTCTCTGCATGCACAGGAGATGAAGATAATGCTGGAGGGAAGTGACACACTGCAAACACAAACATTTTGAAGGCTTTCTAGAACTGCAAAGGAAACCACATCTGCAAGTGTGGGACCAGTCCCCCTGGGGCTCCTCCCTCTAATTCACAGAATCATAGAATGGTTTGGGTTGGAATGGGCCCTAAAGATCATCTAGTTCCAACCCTCCTGCCACGGGTGGGGACACCTTTCACTAGACCAGCTTTCTCAGAGCTTCATCCAACCTTGCCTTGAACGCCTTCAGGGACAGGGCATCCACAAATTCTCTGGACAACCTGTTCCAGTGCCTCACCACCCTCAACATCAACAATTTTTTCCTAATGTTTAATCTAAACCTATTCTTATTCAGTTTGAAGCCATTCTTCCTTGTCCTGGCACTACATGGTCTTCTAAAAAAGTCTCTCTCCATCTTTCTTGTAGGCCCCTTCAGGTACTGGAAGGCCACAATTATGTCACCCCTAAGCCATCTCTTTTCCAGGCCTGAACAAACACAATTCTCTCAGTCTTTCCTTGTAAGAGAGGTATTTCAACCCTCTAATCATCTTGGGGGCCCTCCTTTTGACTCATTCCAACAGGTCCATGTCCTTCCTGTGTTGGGGACCCCAGA
The DNA here is from genome assembly GCA_035583155.1 of Acropternis orthonyx. Classification (NCBI taxonomy): domain Eukaryota; kingdom Metazoa; phylum Chordata; class Aves; order Passeriformes; family Rhinocryptidae; genus Acropternis; species Acropternis orthonyx. Next base: position 15,902,896 of record JAWWEU010000158.1, read on the forward strand.
ACTGGATGCAGCACTCCAGCACTGTGTCCGGTGTTGTTACTGAAACAGAGAAACCCCAACAAAACAAATCCCAATCCATTTCAACCCCAAACCATGAAAAAGCCACATTTCTCATCAACACTTTAACTTCAGTGAGGTTTTGAAAGCTAGCAAGTAGTGGCACAATCCCACTGTGGGATGGAAGAAACATTTACCTTACCTGTTCTGCATCGTGTGCCTGGCCAGGTGGGCACGTCTTGTGCTCAACATTGGTTGTGTCCCCAAAAGGAGAGTGCTTCCCACAGCACAGGAACTGGAAGAGAGGGAGAAGCCTGCCAATCACTTTCCAAGGCTCTCACCTTGCCATCAGCGGCTGCAGCAGAAGGTGCCAGCAATGGGCCACCTTTCCTCCCTGCTGCTCCAGGCAGGGTTACCCAACTAAGGCAACAAGGAGCAAAGCATGTAGGTGTGGAATCAACAGCTGCAGCAACAGAGGCTAAATTCATAGGAGGTGAATGGACCTGGCCCCAAACTTGCTTATGCTCCTCCAGGACTGCTGCCTGGGACAGGGGCCAAGTCCTTCCTCTGTGGTCACACCAATGCTCAGAGTGGCTGCTCTGGAAAACCCAGGGATGCACAGACTCATGTTTCCAGTGATTGTCATGGACTGGGGAGATCACCAGCAACACCCACTGAGAAACTGGTTTCCTACAGCCATGATGCACTGTCCAGTTTGGAGCTCAGGCAGAAGGAAACAAAATAATAGAAGGACTGTTTCTTCATCAATTAAAGCAGCTAAAAAAAGCAACTGATGAAGCCACATATGCTTGTCCTTGTCCAGTGAGACTTGGGGTGTGCTGCTCCACAACACTGAGAGCAAGCACTTCCATTCCTGGTCTGGCTCTGAGGTCCAACACCATTGCTGTAATGATAAACATTTGCCCTGTTTTGCATTCTGAGAAGCATGGATGGAAGCAGCTTTGGAAAGTACTTGTTACGATGATTTAAGAAAACACAGAAGGATAAAGGGAGTTGCGTGGGAGGTGTCTGGAAAAGGCAAGCGAAGCTGACCTTCCCATTCAGACTTGCTGAGTACCATGAACTCACTACACAAACAGGCCCTGCTGTGCAAGGGGATGGCATCTCCTGTACTCAGCAGGCACTCATCAGTTTCTCACCATGGGGGACATCCTCACTCATCTGTGGCTTCAGGGGCAAGTGTCTTCTCTGTGCTCTGGGTAATCACTCTTGCCCACCTACTGAGCTACAGAGAAATCCCCTGTGCCAACAACATCCTGAGTGGTTGGTTTCTGGGAGCTTAATAGCAGTCTCCAGCTCTGTAAGAGACCATGTAGCCTCCAGTACTCCTCAGCCATAGGTTCAAGGGTAAAGAGAAATAACCAACTCCAAATACTACTGCTGGACTATGTAGGATTCCTGCCACTCCTCTCTATTTGGCCAGGTGTATACCCATGTTTGTGTATCACAGATAGGGAGCAGGGCAAAGGGTGGGCTGAGACAGACAATATGTATATCAGCTTCAGTGTGGCAGTTTTGTAGATCTTGTACCACAGTGATGCTCAGATAGCTGACCCTTTCCTCCTGGTGATAAACTGGTTCGTCAGACCTGAGAAAGGAAGAGTAGGAAGGGAGGAGGAGACTCCACAGCAGGAGGGAAAATGGCTTTGCAGCGTCCATGAGGCAGAGCACAGGTGTCACAGCCCCGGCCTGCCAAAAGTATTGGGAAGATATCCCAGGGCAAGGTTTTCTGCTGCTGCTGAAAGACAACTTACTGCTTCGTGGATGGCAGTCAACTCATGTCTCCTGAAGCTGGAGGAATTCCTCCTCACCTCCTCATACACAAAATCGTACACATCCATCATGCTGTCTTCCACCTGCAATGAAAGCAGAGGTCTGTACATGCGAAACACTGATCACAGTCATCTCTGGAGTGAATTACGCTCTTCACGCATTCCCCTGGAAGCTCTCCCAGGTATAGCAATAGAGGCAGCGCAGCTACTAAATGATCCCCGCACAGCAGGAGAACTGGTGTATGGCTCACCATGCACCAAGGGGCAGCTATGACACGGTGAGCCCCATGAGAGAGGAGGTGGCACTGCATACATACCACCTTCTGCTATGTGTGAACCCTTTGGTGTCATGCTGAGGCCTCACTGGCTGATTGCTGGAGCTTTTGGCCAGTTTTGGACTTAGTGTGAGAGAAGAACTCAGGTGCCTGTGACCAGTGTGGCTCTGAGTCCCTCTGCCAGGCAGTGATGACACTGTTGCCGCAAGCCTTAATATAGTTGTAGATTTTAATATAGTTTTATAGTCTTTTGCATTTGCAGAAATAGCTTGTAAGCCCTGTACTACATACTTAGGCTTGAGTTAACCTCTGTGTCATAGTTTGAAGCTTGCTTCTGTGTTAAGGGAGAAATATTAAGTTAGAACATTCTGTATAGGGATCCTTGTAACCAGAAAGCTACCAGAACATGTTAGAGTCAAAATACTATGTTGTTTAGTCATAGCATAAAGAAGGGTTAGAGGTGCTGGAAAAACTCCAAATAGAAGACATAATGTGAAGAAGATGAAGGTAAATGAGGAAAGGGTGGTCTTAAGACCTCTGACTCAATTCTAGAAGAGGCGTGTCAGGGGGGTGGTTTGTAGGATGGGCACATTGAGAGATTGGATGTATTGCCTAGATAGGATAACTAAGTAGAGTCATAGATTTGTAGAATTTTGTATGCCGGGGTGCACGCGTCATGTATTTTGGTTGCTAAAAGCTTTTAGTAAAGGAACTTTTCTGCCTTCACTCTGATAAACCTTGTCTCGGAAACTTTTTTCCTTGATTTTAGGCAACAACACCATGTCTCCGTCCTGATGGGGGGACTGTGAGGACAGGCACACATGACCATAAGATGCTAAAATACAAAGGCGAGAGGACCTCAGGGGGCTGGTGTTATCCCAGTGACAGAGCAGTTTTTCCAAACAGAGTGGAAGAAATAACAGGAGTGATTCAGTGGTGAGTCAGACCCTAAACATTTACCAAACGTGTGAGAACTTGCAGCTTGACAGATCCCAGCCGACTCCCGCTCGGGTGTTAAAGGGAAAAAAAAAAAAGACAATCGCCTTCAGCTCCTGGAGTCAAAGCTTGCTTTCTTTCTTTCATTTTCCCTTGCTTCCTCAGCAACACTGATCTGAGCGGGCCTACAGGCAGTGCTTGGCTTTCGGGAGGGGAAAATCGACGGCTGAGACAGGCATAGCAGGTGGCCGCACAGGGAAGGAAGGATGGGCACTCAGGGAACAGAGCCACCCCTCAGCAGGGCTTTGCAGCTCAATCTTAAGGGCCTGCCCTTGGAAATTGCTCTAGGAGAAAAAAAAAAACCCGCAGCACTGTCTGGCTCAGGGCTGAAATTAGGATCATTCGAGGTGGTTACATCTATTAATGCAATATTGCTCTACCCTGCCTGGCTGCCCAAAATGAAAGCAACAAACAGAGGGTGATAACCATGGAGGGGAGACAGGAAGGTTGAGAAGATGACTTGTATCCGACTTGGCTCTGTGCCTCCAGGAATAGAGTCTAAAGGCACAGATCAGAGTGTTTTCCATGGCTATCAACATGCCATAAAAGTGAAGGGGCTTGTGAGTTTCTCTGCATTTCTCTGCTGCAAAGCTGCCATTGCCCCAGGGTGCTCCATCATCCATTATGGAGCAATCAGAAGGTGAGGCAGGAGCAACACAGCTTTAACAAGAGATGTCCAGTGACAGAGAGGGTTCAGCTATTCTCAGCAAAGGAAAAACATGTTCCAGCAAAATGTGTGACACTGAACTCTCCCACACAGGTGAGGAGGGAGGATGTTTATTTTGTCTCCTCATGTATCAGAATGCATCAAGTGGGGTGGGAGCAGCAGCAAGACAAGATCTCTAGCAGACTTCTGCATCAACCTTCCTCTGAGCAAACCTTAAAACCCAAGAAAAAGGAACACATTCACGCTTTTCTAGCTTCTTGTGGGCCATGAAATAGCTTTCCAGCAGCAGCAAATAGATAAATGGATCCAATAAAAAGAACATCCATTTCCGCTGAAGAATTGGATTAAGAATAATGAAAAAAGAATAATCTTTTGACCTCCTCTTGTGGAGGAAGGAAGAACAGAGCAGCTGGATTTTTAACTCAAGAGATTATTACCTTTTGATTATCACAATTCCAGTCTAAGATTCAGGAATAAAAACTATTTTGTACTGTGACGACACACATATGGGTTTTGGCAAGGTAACAGTGCTGCATGTGCAATTTATGCCTTTTTATATTTACCGTTAGGCTCAGGATGCTGAGCTTTCCTCCAAAATGCCTAAATTTAGATGACTTAAAAAAAATGAAAAAAGGGTTCAAGCAAGTTGCTAGGTTCAAGCAAGAGTTCAAAGGTAAAAGCTATCCAGAAGTTTAACTACTTTCAGAGGTTTCTGGAACTCTGAGACAGGAAAGTTGGGACAGGTAGTTTTAAGTTCTCTGCCTTGGCTGGGCACATTCCCCAAAACCTCATGAAAACTGTCAAAAAAAGTTGCTTTGACTGCAATGAGTTTTGGGCTGGATCTTGTGCTGAGTTTACAATCATATTCAAGTTAAAACAAGGTAAGATGAGACTCTGTCCAGTCATGTTTCAACTGCAAAAATGATCCCAAGCTCCCTTGCAGCAAAGTAGGCTCTGGCCATGAAACCAGAACCAATTCACTGTGCAGGAAAGTCAATGTTCATTAGTACTTTGTGTTGATAATAAACTTCAGCACTCAGCTGAAGTTTATGTCCTCTGGTGGTCATGCTGCACTGAGCAACCTGTGAGGAGGGCAGGAAATCAGCCCAGATGTTGACAGCTGCAGGCTCTGACTGTGGCAGCTGCTAGATTGGTGGGCTCATGCCAGCTACATGAAATCCTGAGAGGATCAACAACATCAGGAGAGGCACTACCTGATACAGTGGTGCACATTTGAACCTTTCTTATTATTTCAGGTACTACATGATGATGTCAAACACTGAGACTGAGGCTGTTGGAAGGATGAGAATGGATAGAAAAGAACTGAAGGAATAAGATGCCCATAACAAAACTATGGCAGAAAACCATTCCAACTGTTGGAAACAATCATGCAAGAAACCACCAGCAGTCACCGCTTCACAGCCAGTTCAACTACAGTGATGGTGATGATGATGATGATAACCTTCAGGTACAAAATGACTCCTAAATACTTCAGTTGCACCATTTCTGAGCTTGTTAGTGAGCTGATTTCTCAGTTACCTACTGATTTTGTTATTTATTTTCATTTTGTCAAGCAGCCTCCAAGAACTGAAAACACAAGGGATTAAATGGAAGATATTTAAGAGCAATAATTTCCTCTTAGAATGTGTGTCTGGGCAAACCTAAGAGTACAATTTGCTGATTAGCTATTCTCAGCATTTCAATCCAGCAATCATATCTAGCATTTATATCCAGACATTATCTGAATATGCTATTCAGATGCTAGTAAGGGAATATCAAACTATAAAACCATTTTTTAAAGAGTGAATTGCTTGTAGTTCCTCCACATCATCTTTTTAATTTTTCCTAGGATCATTAGATTTTGGAGGGGAAAACTGCGGTTTTCATATTACACAATGGTTTGTTTTCAAAGATTGCTGCAGACAGCTTTCGCATTTAAATATTTTAGAGGTAGGTGTATAGTGCTAAATCTCAATATTTATCATTGGCATTTCTTTCTGTGCAGAAGACTGTGCCACAGAGCACAGGAGAGGTCTGGTTTAATAAAAGAAGGCGTATGAGAGCAAAACATTGCACTTTGCTGCCTGGGATGGAGTTATGTTTATACTCACAGATGCAGCCAAGTTCTGAAACACCAGTGATGCATGGCAGCAACTATCCAGCCCAAAATGTGCTAACTCATGCATGGCTGATGATGTAAAAAATAAAACCTGAAAGTGTGAGACAGTCACCAGGTGGTTTCATGACCTATCCTCATTTGCTGACTCAAGTTCATCCCTATGCTTTCCTTTGATCCAGGACCCAACACAGTAAAGATCTAGATTGCAGCACTGCTTTGTACTCAATTGCCATCCTCAACAGATTCCCACTGCACACTCCATTAAAGAGTAACTTCAAGTCCATTGCCTCAATTTTCTTTTTCTGTATCTTACACTAGGTGTTGGAGGAAAAAATATTAAAAATAAGCAGGGTGCTTTTTCTCATGGTTAAGCAACAGGATGAGCTTTGAGTTCGAGTGCTTATGCTTTTACTGTTAATGACATGCTTTAAGAAAAACAGCTGTGCCCCATCCCTGAAACAGTGCTTAGCATGTAATGGACTGATACAGCTGGAGAAGAGAAAGTCCATCTGAGCTTCTTTTTGAAAGGTCTTACATTCCTCCCACACATAAGCGTCATTATGGTCAAATGTATTTTCCTATTCCCACTGCTGGAGGAGTTCTGCTGGACCAGCTCTCCCTTGGAAGGAGACTGTACCTTCAATGCTTGTCAGTAACAAACACCAAGAGCTGAAGATAAAGCATCAGCTGGGCTTAAGAAAAATATCCAGGTTAAGTGATATGGAGTTCACAGCTTACAGTAATTCTTTTCCTGAAAGAAGTTAGGTGAAATGTTCCAGCTCTAAATTAGTTAAATAATTGCTGCCTCCCATTTCTGTCTGCATTCCTTAATGAAATATTCATTTAGGGATGATATTGATAGGTTGCTGGATACAATAAATGGAAAATCCCCACTGAGATTGATGCAGCTGACTCCAACTGACTCAATAACTAGCATTTTTCACTTAAAGTAAAAGAAAAAAGGAATTTTGACATTGTTTATCCTCCTCTAAATCCTTTATCTCCCAAGAAGCAGAATTTATGGCTGTAGGAAGACATGTACTCTAAGCCATTACAGTTCTTGCCCTTGGCTATTAAAAACTATAGCAAACTTCAGTCTTACCTCCTCTAAGAGGAAAACTGACATTTTTGACTTAAGTTATTTATCAAGGATCATTTTTACCTGTAACTGGATTTGGAACAGAAAGATGAGACAAGGAGGTCCAACCTTCAACTCCCTATCCCTTTGCAAGCTGAAGGTGCCAGTGAATCCCCCTCCTGCTGCCAGTGAATCCCCATGACTAGGCAACCTGAGAGTGTTGCTTAGGTGGAAACTGATGCACACTTGTACCAGGAACAGTGATCCGGATCTCATTGAACCATCTTTGTAACTGCTGTTTGTCAAAAATCCCTCTACAAAGCTGAAGCTCAAGGAGAATAACAGCAAAAGGAGATGACAGGATTATCTCAAAGACAGGCCTACCTTCCTCCTTTTTGATACACAGGAACACTCATGATATAGCAGAGGAGAAAGACAAGCACGGGAAGCAGGAGGAGAATCCTCCTCTTCTGTGGGTCTTTGTGCCCTTGAGGTACCAAACCAAGCACATGCAGTGCAGCCTCAGAAGAAGCTGCACCCTCAGCTCTTTGTGTTCCTTCAGCATTGCCAAATAGGCATCACTCAGAAATGTCCTGTCAGTGGTGACTACAGCAGACTTCCGCACTTAGCTATGAACTGCAAGTTAGTCAGTTAAGATGTGAAACTGGAATAAAGTGGTTAACTCACTTGAAATTCTTCCTTGCTCCTGTAAGAAAAGCACTTCTGCATTTTGCTGTCTCTGACCTTTCTTTCCTCCCTGGTGTGCAGAGGCACACACATCACAGCATGTCAGAAACAGGGGGGAGGCACATGCAACAGCTTGGGTTTGGGCAAAGCAATGCTGCAACTCCAATGAAACCGTGGGCAGAAAGCCACACTAGTTTCTTTAGCCAGGCTGCAGAGCAACTCCCACCACATGGATTGAGCACGTGGTAAAGATGAGCTCCCTGCCCATGCTCAACCAAGCCATCATTGCCATATCTAACACAGTCATTACAGCTTGCTGCAAGATTATATTTCCCTTATCGCATGTCAGCTCCTCTCTTCTCCAGCTTTCCTCCAGCCAATCATTCCCAGACACAGAAATAGGGTCAGTGCTGCAAACCAGAGCAGCCTTCGAGGCCCTACATGGAAAACAGCACAGGATAAGAAGGTGCTGCTCCCTCTTTGACTGACAGTGGTCAGTGGAGGCCACCGATGTGAGACTTTTAGCGAAATGGTTTTCACCTGTTTTTTTTTCCCAAAATCTATATATAGATGCAGATTTTATATCTATCTATCTATCCACATATTGGGGGTGGGGGGAAGACATGCATTCCCACCCCACCCACATTCTAGAATTGCCAGAGGACCAGGCAAACCCTGGCCATCCTTTGGACCATCACTGAGGAAATACACAGAAGAAGAGAGACTAAAAGCCATTGTGGAACAAAAGAACTCAGGAGAAGTGAAGCCTTGCAAAGCTATTTCTCTCCAGTATCAAGTACTTCCATCATGTCCTTGCATAAAACACTTAAAACATGTGAAAGTACTGAGCTGTTACAACCACTCACCTCCTCCTCCTCATTTCCTATCTCCACATCCCAAAGAAAACAGCAAAAATCTAGCTGTGTGGGTGCTAAACATCCCTCTAGGCCAGTGGGCAGGGGGGACATCGGGGCCTCTTGCCATAAATCCCCAAGGCCACCTCTGTGCTACTTGGATGTAGCCAGGAGCATTACTTTATGTCTGTGGCAGAGCACCAGGTGCTTTATAAGCAAGCACAGAAAAGCTGGACAGGCAGTTAATCAACAAGGCTTTTTTCCTTAAATCCTCCAGATCTGGGGCTGCACTCCTCGTGTCACCAGCCTCAGTGTGTCAAGGTCTTCTTGGTTTTTGTTAATTAGGTTTTTAGGTTGTATCAGCGACAGAGCCAGCCCCAGGAGCAGCCCTGTCAGCCCTCCAAGCTGGGTGTGGCTGTCCTGCTGTGGTGAGCATCCCCCAGGTGCACGAAGATGGGATGGCAACCACCCCAGCAGCCTCAGGTACCACGGCTGATGCTGCCGTAGGCAGGAGCTCCAGCTAGCGCTCTGCCACAGAATGCAGCAGAAATTGGGCCGCGTGGGTTCAGCGTCAGGGCAGCAATAAATTATAGAACCTCTGAGTGCAAATGCCTGTACGGAGGCTCAGACAAAGGAGAACAGCGTCTCGCTGGGGGGAGCGGGCCGTTGCTGTGTGATGAGAACATAAACACTGGGAAAGAGTCACAATATTTAAAAACATTAAGGAAAAGGGAGGGGTTTCCCCCCTCTTGTTTTTGCCCTGGAGTTCAGAGACTGGGAAAAGCTTGGTCCTTACCTTAAAGTGATTGTGCCTGGTAGATTAACAGCAAGAGCAAGGAGCAACATCAGATTATTCACAGCGTTCTGATAGGCAAACCACTGACTTTTGAAAATGCTCTTGAAATACTCCTATGAGCGGCTACAAGCCTGATCCATCCGCACTGAATCAAAAACTTGTTTTCTTCAGATCTGGTTGCAGAAAGCACATGAACACAACTTCAGCTTGTGTTTAAGTCCCATTAAAATCTCTAGGACTTCAGCCTGCATTTAAACATTGCCCACAGATGAGACCAGCTGGACCCTGCAAGACTTTGCCCCAACATATACCAGAGGCAGTGATGATAGGCACAAACACACCCTGGAAAACCCACAGACTTGGTTTGCCACTAGAAGGACCTCTACAGTCCCACTTAAGAAATTAACTGCATACCTGCAGAAACAAGAAATGCAGGTGCTGTTTCTATGCATGCAAAGAGAGTATTTGCCTCCTGGAGACACAGGCAATGCTGCACCTGGCTTTGCAAAAGTACTGGTTGGGAGACAGAGACAAGAAGACCAGAACTGGACCCATATGCCAGCAAGGGAGGAGGGAAGCTGCTCTCTTCAAGACCAAGCCCCAGGTGTGGCAATGTTTGTCATTTAACAGCTGCAAACTGTTAATTCCAGCTCTACACTCCAGGCCCTGTTAGAAAATCACCATCCAAAAAAGGTACCACCTTGCTTGCTAACAAAGCACAGAAGACTCTTGTTTCCACTTCCCAGACCCAGGAGGGGAGAGCAAACAAATTCATTTGGAGGAAGCAGAGCAACCCTGCAGGACAATCGGGGTGTACATGGATGGCTTATGTTCCATGCCCATAAAAACCTAAATCCTCACATTTATTCTCTGAGTACAAGCAGTGCAACATGGGCAGGCTAATGCCTTCCCACTCATGTGGAGCTAAAAGCCACAGATGAAATCTCCTTTTGAAATCACACAGAAACATGAGAAACTACTTGATAAGTAAGAGATCACCATATCATTGCAGCCAGTGCAAATTCAAGCAACCTCTTAATACAAAGGACATGGGGAATCAGGCTTTTATGTCAGAAATATGGGCAACTATTTGCATCAGTTTCAAAATTTCCCCTGAGCTGGGAAATCATAATTTAATCCATTTTATGCTTTTACCTGTAATTAAAACTCTCATTCTTGTTGCAAAACTTCTTTCATGTTGCAGCAATTTTACTGCTGCCAACCCACCCTGCCATCCTGGCTGGCTTATGGAGCTGGCACCACAGAGCTGCTGGAAGGACTGGCTCAGCTGCTGCAGAGAAGGGGAACAGCAGAAGATGACATGGCATAGAAACTTCTCTGGCATCTTTCACAGCAGGGCCCAGAACAAACCCCCAAACCTCAGCCTGAACAAGGCAAAGTGCCTGGTCCTGCACTTTGGTCAAGTGAGGTCAGCAACCTCATGCAGTGCTGCAGACTTGGGAAATAGTGGCTGAAAAGGTCCCCAGTGAAAGAAAGACCTGGGGATGATTGTTGAGAGCTGAACACAAGTGAGCAGTGTGCCCATGTGGACAAGACAGCCAATGACATCCTGGTTTGCATAAAAAACAAGTGTGGCCAGCAGGACAAGAGAAGTGATTGTCTCTCTGTACATGGATTGGTGAGGCCACACCTCAAGTCCTTTGTCCAGTTCTGGGCCGCTCACTAGAGGAAAGGCATTGAGTGTCCAGTTCTGGGCCGCTCACTAGAGGAAAGGCATTGAGGTGCTGGAGAGATTTCAGAGAAGGGCAATGAAGCTGATGAAGAGTCTGGAGAGAAAGTCCAGTGAGGAGTGGCTGAGGGAACTGAGGTTGCTTAGCCTGGAGAAAAGGAGGCTCAGAGGAGACCTTATCACTCTTTATAGCTACCTGAAAGGAGGTTGTAGCAAGGTGGGGGATTGGTCTCTTATCTCAGGCAGCTAGTGACAGGACAAGAGAACATGGCCTCTAGCTGTTCCCTGGGAGGCTCAGGCTGGACATCAGGAAGAATTTCTTCATTGAAAGGGTGGTCAGGCACTTGAACAGGCTACCCAGAAAGGTGATGGAGTCACTGCCCCTGGAGATGTTCAAGAAATGACTGGACATGGCACTGAGAGCTGTAGTCTAGCTGATTGGTTGAACTCAATGATCTTGGAGGTCTTTTCCAACCTTAATGATTCTGTGAGTCTATTTTTGTGTTGGTTAGTAAGGATGCCAGGTCTTCTATATGGCAGCTGCAAGTACATCTTTGCTTCAGCCTCTGCAGACAGGTTTGTAAAGTAGCAGTTAATGGGTGAGGAGGGAAGGGAAGCCAGGGAGGAGGAAGCAGCAGCCCTCCCCATCAGCTGTGCCAGATGTGGCATTTCTTTCCTACACCCCTCTCTGCACCCCAGATCCCAGCTGCTTTCAGCCACACTGTGAATGACTGAGAGACCTCACTTAGACAGTGGTTTGTGGAAAAGGAACTGCCATAAAAATAACTTTGGAAAACAAGACTCAGCTCTTCAGCTTCAGGAACCAGAACCTCCTAAGGTGGCTGAAAACCATCTGAAAACCTCATAATTTCCACAGTTACCACATCTGTTCTGTCAAAGATGCTTGAATAGAGGTCATCCTCTCTGCCCTCCCATGTACACTGGTCTCTCTCATTCGCTTCGCACCACCACTGTCCTTCCTCAGGTTTGCAACACTTTCCTACCAAGACCACACCTCCCACCAGGAGAAGGAATAATTGCAATGCAACCTTTTAGGATAAAGCACGATAAATTCCAAGTTCATGACTGCTGCATGTCTGGCATACATTGTTTTAAGAATAAAGACCATGGTGACATTGAGTCTATACGGAATGCAGATAACTTGAAATTAAAACATTTGGCATCTGCATGAAAGAATCTGTTTAGATGCTACATAAAGTCACAAAAGCAGAAAAGAATGGGAAAGGAAAAGATTCACACTTTGTTTACAGTGCCCAGGTCTGAGAATATCAAATATTTACAAATAACTTCCTTTCTCCCTATCCAGTTTCTCTGTAAGAAGTACTGCAAACAAGGCTCTGAAAGAGCCACACAGGCAGAAAGGACATCTCACTTTCATCATGTTCAAGCAACATTTCTATCGATTTTCTCTTGATAATAACCATCAAAACAATTTTTCAACTGAATATGGGGATTTTCTGGTTCAGGTGATTTGCTCTAAGAGAGGTCTGCTTTATGAAGGAAATGTAGATTTTTTTTTTTTATTTTATTTTATTTTTATCAAAAGGAGTAAACCACTGAAGCATTTGCCATGGATTGTTGCAGGGCAGACCTTCCACTCCCTGGCTTGCAGAGGGAGGGAAGTGTTCTTCTTTCAGTGCTGCCTGTGTTCAGCACCTTACCCATGGGAGACAGAGGACAGAATCTATCACCAACAGCTCCCAGCTGGCATTTTCAAACAGAACAGAATAATTTTCTCTCTGGCTTTTCACTGGAAAGACAATGTGTTTTGCATGGGTAAAATTCAAATTTTTGTTTTAGCCATGAATGAAGGGGCAGTAGCCCCTTAGAGCTCTCAAGGTCAGTGATTCAGGCACATGTAATGGGCATATTCACCCATATTTAGTTTTACATCCTCCAGTTCTGTTCCTTTCCTGATAGCTGTCTACATCCCATCAGGCTTACAGGACATCCAACAGCTTGTCTGTGTCTGCCTTTTTCTCCCCCAGATTACCGCAATTAACTACTTCTTAGAGTACGGACATGAGGTAGGCAGTGGAGGACACCTGCATTAATTTGGTTCCTTATTTTGAGAAAGTCAGGCAAACAAACAGCTCTATAATGAGACTTCAAGAGTCTCCTCCCCACTTGATTCAATTTTCTGTACCGCTGCACTACCTGTCTCTCTGTCCTGGAGGGGCAGTCACATCCTCATTTCTCTCTGTCATCTACATTTCTCTTTCTAGTGGGACAGGTTATTTTTCAGTTGAAACTAAGTTTCCATATGTTTTGCAAGTGACACGTCTAATTAGTTCCAACTCACTTACACTCCCTGCTTCTCTTTGCATTTTAGGAGGTAGAGAAACCCAAGATGGTCTCTAACAGTATTGTATTTTTTCTGTTGTCAGAAACACTGCTGGTTTTCTTTAGCCGGAAAGCAAAACTTTTACAAAAACCCCTCATTTCGCCTAGTGGAGGCTGTTTTCCTTACCGAAGCCAAACCAATTACTAAAGCTAGCCATAACCATGGGTACATTTGTGGGCAGGGCACTCAAAGCAAAAAAAAAAAAAACCTATGAAAATAATTTGAAGTAAAAACAGATGTAGTGATTAAAAGATATACAAAGGAATTCTCATTTAAATATTTTGAGCAAAGTATTTTTTGCTGTATTAACCCAATATACAGCTTTTTCTTGCAGGCTTTTTACGCCCTACTCTGCGATGTGGATTAAGTATAACTAAATAGTCTATTTCAATAACACAATTTCACAAGACCAACCAGACACAGTTTCTGGTGCCATTTCTCCTTTAGTGACACAGCTTTTGCTTCAATCTATCATTTAACTTCTGCACAAGAAGGAAGAAAGTGTGTTCAAGGCCTCCCTTCTGTACTGATCATGAAAATAATATTATTTCCATATTAAATTGTTAGTGTGAATGTAATAAATTCTGACGGTTTTGCCTGAAAGGATTAGAAAAAAAATTACAGAGTCTGTGGAAATACTCTTTTTCATGGCTTTCTGAGCTCTGGATCTGCTTCAGCCAATTAAGTGCACAGATAAAAGGTGCTGTTTTGCCATCAGCACTCACCCTAACATTTCCAAAGCAGTTGGACAAAGTCACAGAGGAAAAATCCACCGAGAACATTAAAGGAAAAGGCACCATCAGGTGCCACCAGCAGGCACCTGAGCCACAAGCTGTTGTCATTTGAAAAAGCATTGCTTTGTGCTTGCTGGATTTTTATGCTGCTACCTTGGCCAACAACTCCTACCTTGGCCAACAACTTTAATCTGATCCAGCATAGCCACCTGCACATTTCAAAGGATTTTCAACTCCTGGGGCCATTGGTCAGCTCTGGACAAACTTTGTAGAGAAGTAGGACCTTGTCTGGCACCTTAATCCTGACTTCTGCTTTCAGAAAGACTGGATTCCAATTTATGTACAGCACACTGAACCATTGTGGGACAGGGCTTCTTTTCCTTGGGAAAAGCAATTGCCACAGTCCTAATATGGATTGAGTCTCCAGGATTTTGATGGAGTTGTGCTCCTCCATCACAAAGAGAGTCTCATGGCCAGCCTTCTGGCACACTGGTCTTTGATTCCCCCAATACCTGCAACCCTAAAAAGATGAGCTGGCAGCATCAATCCCTAATCCACTGGGATGATGTTTCACATTTCTACACTCCCATTGCTGCCCAGAACATTACAGGTCATGGCACGTGCCTGGGGAAGAGCAAAATGGACACAGGGATCGACCCACTGCTTGAAACATCTATCAAAGCCCCAAACACTTATCTGAGTTACTGTCAGATAATTTAGGTTCTTGCCTAAAATACTGGTGTTCTGTTTTCAAAACAAAGATGTTGTGAATTTTCTGCACTCCCGAGTCTCTTAAATTTTATATTTTTTGAATGCAGGGATGCAAAAAGGGGAATTAAGACCAAGTAGCAACAAATCCTTCTGAATGGGAAGAGGAACAAATGTGCAAAAAGCAAATTGTATCAGATTGGGAAAGGATTTTAAAAAAGTATAGAATTCTTCAGGCTACTAAATATTAAGTTCAATTTCTGCTTTCCCTAGCAGTCTGATACCTTGGTCCCAGGGGCATCCCAGCCCCAGGGCATGGTTACCCACTGTGATGCATATCTCTGCATGCCTTGAATCATCTTCCCCAGCACCTTGCATCTCCCACACCATCCATCTCCCACAGCACCAGCAAGCTCTGGATTAACAATTCAAAACCCAACTTTCTTCCAAATTCTCCTACAATCTTTTCTTTCTGGGCCAGCATGATAGCGACCCAAAACACCATTTTTCACTCTCGTGTTTTTCCTGCACCACTGCTGTGGTTAATAAACACATCTCCTGGGTGCTTCTCCTGGCCACTGCCAGGGACAACCTGAACAACCACAACCTGCCATTGCCTTTGAATAGAGGCTCCCAATTGACATTGGCAGGAATTAGAACCAGCTGGAAATTGCTTTTCTGAAGTCAAGCATGTCATTTAAAACAAAACAAAACAAACATCCACTGCAAAAAATTCCTAAAACTGGCTAAAATGAGACTTGCATTTTGTTTTGCCTTCAGGACAAAGAGTTTACCCTGCTTGAGGGGTTTCCATGGCTTCTCCCTTCAGATGATCCCGTTGAAGAGGCAGCTGGTGGAGGTGGTCCTGTTCGTGTAAAGGAAAGGTGAGACAGACCCTGATAGACCTCAGCATGGATGGCTTAATTACAAGCAGATGTCCCTTTTGTGGAAGAAATAGTTGCTACCAAAAAAAACCTCTGATGAGATGCTGGTGGCATTTCCTAGCAGCCAACAATTACCTCTGTGCTGTGTGTGTATCTCCAGTAGGCAGCTGGGATCAATCCACAGAAGGCCAGAGCAAAACAGAAAAATCCCTGAGGATAAAGAGGAAAAATACCATCAGTTACAGCATAGGGAGAAAAATATCCATTAGCAAACACCATCAGGACATATTTAATATGCTTGTTTGAGCAAGTTTCATTAAAGTTTAAACATCACCTTCTTTTAATATCCCTGGTTACTTAAAAGAAATTAGATGGACAATAATGTGATTCTCCAGCAGAAGCCCTCTAATTACACTGGAGCCAATTGAAGAGCTTGACCAAAAATGCAGGCAGCTTCCTGTGGAGCAGTTAATCTATTCTGCCCGTATTCCTCTTGGAAAAAGAAAAGGAGGGGGATAAAAGCATTGTATTTACAGTATGCTCCTCTTCTGCAGAATCACTGTGCCCC
Source organism: Acropternis orthonyx (assembly GCA_035583155.1). NCBI lineage: Eukaryota > Metazoa > Chordata > Aves > Passeriformes > Rhinocryptidae > Acropternis > Acropternis orthonyx. The sequence continues at coordinate 15,919,107 of JAWWEU010000158.1, forward strand.
AGAATAGCACCTCCTTACTCACGGGATTCAATTCCTTGCACTTAAAACTTGGCTATTGTCTTCAAAGAGAGGAAAACCCACACAAATGGTCCATAAAGAATTGAATGTCCAGGATGGAGTGCAACCTGCTCTGGAAGAGTGTGGAAAATTATTGGGCTGTGGAGAGCTTTGGCCTTGAGAGGATGCGGCTGTAGGCCTGGGAAAGCAGCAGAAAACTCCACCTGTGTCCTTGGGCCAGGCCTGAGAAAGCAGAAGAAAGAGAAAAACAACAGTGGAAAACAAAAGTGTGTTTTGAGACTGACCAGTATGAAGAGAGATGGTAACCACCCATCAGAAGACAGTCTAAGACTCGTGGACAAGAACACCTAGCCAATGAGATGTAGCATAGATTTGTGTGGACAGTAGAAAAATAGTATAAAAGATAAGCTTGTAGCTAATAAAGTGCCTTTGCTTTTTGCTTTCGCTTTTGCCTGACAAAGCCTGAGTCAGTGTCTTTAGTCCGCCGCAGAAGAGGAGCTGCACTGAACTCGGTGAGCAAGGTGGCAGCTGCACAGCCAAGCCGCCTTCCTTAAATCAGCACCATCCTAGTTAGACAACAGGATGACAGAAATATCATCAAGGCCAGCAACTGACCCTGAGGTGTTTAAACAATAGCGGCAACAATGCAGGAGGTGACCTTTGTCTTCTTCCCTAGGCTTGCAGAGCTGGAAGTTACATGCTTTGTCTCTTTCTTTGAAAAAATATGGACTAAAAAAACCTAAACCCTGATATAAACAGCACTTGCCCGCTGTGACGGCTGGACCAAAGGATCTTGCTCACATTAAAAAAAAAAAAAGTAAAAAAGAAAAAAAAAAAGAAGGAAAAAAATGCTTATGAAGCATTTGAAGGCTAAATGGGCTCATCAAATATGATTCCACAGCTTAGTCTTGGAATGACATAAGACAGTGAATAAGTACTAGTAGAAAATTAATGCCCTTACAAGTTCTTCCATGAAACTGTGCCTCTTCCAACATATTAGATAGGAAAGGAAAATTACTCAGCTGACTGTACCTTATTTTGATTTCTAATTTTTTCTATGACTGTTTTAATTGTGTGATATAGCAGAAAGAACTTGAAAAATACTAAATCTTACATGTAATTTTTCCAAATTCAAGTTTAACGAGAGGAAGAAAAGTATTGCTTATACTAATTCTGCTTCACAAATAAAAATTTGCCTAAAAGGTATAGCTTAAAAAAAAAAAAAAGCTCCACCCTCATCCATATGCAGCAAGAAAGGAAAACGTGTTACTTAAAATCCTGGAAATGAAAGTGAACATGCCAATAAACTGCCTGTTGCTGGCTCTTGTCCATCTGCTGTGTTTCTCTGCCCTGTCCAGGGACTTTGCTCCTGGAACAACATTGCCATTGGCATTTCACCACTTCTTGGTGGGGGGGTGCCTTGTTTCAGGCTCTGCGTCAGACACTGGGGAAAACCCTGTTACAGTTCTTAGGGAAAATCTTCAATTGTGTATGTCCAGTCACTCCTTCCTTTTATTTTTTTGGCAGCTGCCTGGCTGTGTAGCTGATGAGATCACTCATTGCCTTGCTAGGAGCTGAAATGAAATTACGGAAGACCCTAAAGGAGAAGTTTGATCAAATGCTGACATGACAAGGGGAATACAAGTAGTGAAGTGGTGGAAGAGCTCGCAGGGCAAGATATCACAGACTGAAACCCAGCTGGAGTGGGGATTCAACACCTGCAGGTACAGCACAAACTGGAGGGAGGAGGTGAGGTTACGCAGGCATTTCAAGCTACTCCTTACTAGGACCAGACCCTGCATTTTGCACTTCCTCCAACAACTTCCCCACCAAACAAACAGCATAATAAAGTCATCATTTTCACCAAAATTAAGTTCAAAACCAAGTAAAATTTTAAAAAAAAAAAGTCAGATGAAAAAATCAGCACTGTTAGCAATGTGAGCGCTCTTCTGCACATTATTCCATTAAGGTTGTAACTGAGAGGGCCCACGATGAACCTGGCGAATGTGAACAACAGCATGTCAGTGACACCACCCAGATTTCTTCCCCCATGCTCTCCCTTCCACCCACCACCAGCTCCAGCACTTAGGACATCTCTCTGGGGCCAGAATCCCCATCAGATTAAAATCCTCCTTCGCATTTTCCCTTCCCTCAGCTCCACCCCATATCTCAGTCCTTCAAGTTCAGTGCCAGCTCTCCCTTTATTTCTGCCTAGTTGCTCTGGGAATACCAAGATGCTGGCCCCTTGGGAAGCTCCCCCTCCATCCAGCCGGTGCACAGCAATTACATGGCTCCAAGAACATCTTATAAATGAATTATAGCCTGCTTTTTCCCTTCCCAGCCAAAAGGCTTTTGGAAGAGTAACTTTCTAATTATATTAAAAGACATTTGGAGGAACAAAGAAAAAGGCAACGTGCAGTTTGCATACAAAATGTGGAAGGGTCGAGGCTGGTTCACAGTCTCCCAGACCCTTGGAGCTCCTTGGAGACAGCCACAGGCTGCTGCCTGCTCCCTTTGCAGGAGGCAGCCACATCAGCCCTGTGGAGGGTTGTCACCAGCCAGACATCCATTACTCTTTTATGAATGACCTTGTTTCCATCCTTGCTGCAAGGAACAATTTATCTTTGACAGACTTGGCAGAATCCACCGAAACAGCATCCTGTCTGTTGGCTGCTGCTTCTTTTAATTCACCTTTCTGGCACTTCCCTTTTGGTTAAAGGGGTCTGCTTTGGATGAGGGAGGGATCCTTTAGCTCAGACTGGGTTTGGTAGCTCTGCCAAACTCCCACACTCCCATGGAAGAAGCTGATCTCTGCCCTGCTCATCTCCAACTACTTTTTGATGCTGCTGTGGTCATTGCAAGGGCCAGCTCCCTGCCAGACTGCACAGGCCAGGGGCACGGAAAGGGGGAGCTAATTTCAGATTGCATCCATCAGGTTGTGTCCCTCCTTCCCTCCCTGACCCAGTTCATCCAAAAGCACACAACGTTTTTGCCTTTCAGCATAGCAAACACGAGTCAGTGATCTCAGCCTGAAAGAGGAATCTGTCCTCAGCACCAGCTGAGCACACAGATGCCTCACTCAGAAGTGTTTCACCACCAGCGAGAGCATAGGAGGCAGATTAACTGTGAAAGTGAGATGCTGAAGTGCACTGCAGTGATATTAAGGACCCTCTACACACTTGCCTACAATGATACACTTGGGTACAGTAAAGCAACAGGCCTGTGCTGTGAGCTGGCCCTACTGCCACATCACTCTTGATGAAAAACTGTGTTATACTGCACATTCACTAAGGTTTTTTATCACAGAAAATTTTTTAGAAGCGCTGTTCCATACTGAACACAAATTTTCCTCTAAACAAGTGGGTTTCTAGGCTGTAAAGTTCAGATGTAAGAATTTCAGCTGGGATATTATGGTTTGCATGCTGCTCCCTGCTTTTTTTTCTTTCCGTTTCTCCACCTGACCAGGTAACAACACATGATTCCTTAAACCTCACTGGTGCCAGAGTCTTTTTTTTGTACAAGCAATACTCCTTTCCTGCCTTTTCCTCCCCTTCAACAGTGACATGGCCTCCAGAGGCTGTGAGAGCTGCAGGATATTTACATTCAGCAGCGACTGCATGATGGACCACCACAAAGCAGAGTTTGCCCGAGCCCGAGGACAGTCAATAAACCTGTTGCTATTTTTCCTGTTTAAGAAGAGCTTCAGGGATAATACGCCTGGATTTAGAACATAATTTTTTATCCTTAAAGTTACTTTCTTGAAACCAGCTTCCTTGCAAGCATCAGCAGATGCACAGTAGCATCTGTCTGGTCTGGTGATGCCGGTAATGGAACTACAAGACAACCTCCTGAGATATGTGTGCTTAATCCAGTTTGACCTGTTATGGTTTCTAAGCACTGTGCACCACTGTATACTGTTATTAGAACAGCACCAGTAAGGTATGCAGTGACTGGAGCCCCCTCTGTATACACACAAACCTCCAGATAGCCAGGCAGCATAAGCATTTATAATCCAAATGGACGTGAAAAGTGCTCCTTTAAGCCCATCTGCATCCTGATTAGGTTTCCCCCTGGGTGGCTGGTTTACCAAGTCATTGTGGTGGATTAGCCACATTGATGCAGACATCCCCCGAGTGTGGCTTGGTTTTGTGTACAGCCACAGATGTCAGACCAATAGTCTGGTGTCTTCCCTCTTTGATTACAGTGAATTAAATGGCTTTCTAAACAAGACACACTCTTTGCAGGGAGGAAAAGTCCTTTAAAATCAATAGCGGGGGAAAGTGAAAGATCAATCTCTATTGCAGAAGGAAGAAAAAAGCTACAAGCAGCGGGGCTGACTGCTCCTGCCTGTGATTGCTCCTCACTGCAGTCGTCAGGGTCGGCTCTTCCTGCCTTTGCTTCTTGCCTGCAGAGCGGAGATTAAATGTGTGCCTTGGGAGGCAGCAGGAACTGGGGAGGGGAAACAAGCAGCGGGCTGGCCCTCGGTGTAAGATGCAGTTAGAAGGGGCGGGAGAGGGGAGGCGATTCATAGGAATAAGCAAAATTCCCCTGTGTGGTTTAAGATGCCGATAAGCTGCTATGAACCAATTGGAGCGGAGACCACGGTCGCTGGTGGCCAGCTCTTGGGTATCTCCCAGGGTCCCCGTTAATTTCCGAGCGTTTGGGATGTGCCACCACCCCCGCGGGGATTACGGGGGAGCGCTCCCGTTCCCGGTGCGAGTGGAATCGCGGAGCGGGCGGCTGGCGGACCCGCGGCCCCCTCCAGCGGCGGAGCGCGGCGGTGGAGCGGCCCCTCCGCTCGGGAATCACCCCCCTCGCCTCCTGGCCGGCGTTTTGACACGCCCGCGGGACCCTCACGCTGCTGGAAGAGGCGGAAACGGAGCTTAAAGGCAAGCAAGGGGCACCCCGTTATCCCAGGTGAGGGATGCCACGGCTGCGGGGAAGGCACCTCGCACCTTTCCCGTGATAACCGTGTCTCCCTGCAACAGTGCCAGCAGGGATCCAAAATAAATTATAGAGAAGTTTGGCTGTATTTTCAGGCAGCCGTGACAATCTCCACTAACCTATACATACCCACCTGCTGGTTTAGATGTGGTAATTGCAGGCACACATCAAATACACTTCAGCAAAAGAGAGGGGAGTTATACATATTCTGCTAGAGATATTTGTGGGAACTGTGTCAATCAGGCCCCTGTGAGCATCTCTAACAGAGAAAGGAGGACTTCATATTGAGAAGGTGAAAACATTAACTTCCATAGTTGCTTTGCACTGAATTTTAAGGTGTCAGCATCTCATTTCTGCCATCAGTATCATTTCCCTCAATTACATAGATTAATCTCCTTAAAGTTAATGTATGACAGCAATGCAATTATTTTATATTAGGCACGATTTCATTCTCAACAGCCTGTTAACTCCTGCCCTTCACTTAGCATGGGAAAATATGCACTAAAGCAGCATCTTTCCACTCATCCCTCCAGCCCTGAGGCTGGCAGCTGCTCTGTGCAGGCAAAGCCCTGTGTGCAGGCCATGTTTTAAAACAGAGCTGAGCTCACAATCCAGCTTACTACTGTTGATGTGGTGTAGGCCAAAACACATGCTTCACTGTGGATGATGGAGAGGAGAAAGGGGGAATTTCAGCTCTTGTGCTACCTCTCCACCCTCTCCTTGTAGGCTGAAACTGAGGGTCCGGCCCAAATCCCCCATGCCTGCTGTCATGTTTTGTATTCCTCACACCACGACTGTGGTGAATGTTTGCAGTGAGGGCAGAAGAAGAGAGGCTAATTGTGCTGTCACAATTCAGGGGAGCAATGTGGAACTCAAAATTGCACTGCTAAAGTTTCCCCACATAAACCACTGTTGACTTGGTGAGAAAAAAATACCCTGGGAATTGTCATCACCGTAGTGGCTTTGTCAGATAAGCACTTTCCCTCTGAAAGCTGCATACACAGGACCTTGGCAAAAGAAAAAAGGTGCAGAAGGATGCAATCCTCAGCCTGAAGAGCTCTGAAAGGTCATGCTTTTACAAAAAAATGTCCCTTTGCAGCACAGGGTGGAACAACAGAGCCTCCTTCTCCAGGCATGCATGCTCCCAGGCATAAGGCAAACCAGACCCCAGCACCACGCTTTTAGGGCACCAGCCCCAGGTGAGCAAGGGCCCCTCCCAGCCAATCCCTCCGGATACGCACCATGGCGGTGAGGCACTGCGATTCGCGCACCGTGGCGGCAGAGCTCAGCAGGGCTGCCAGGATCAGGGTCATGCTGAGGCAGATCCCAAAGTAGAAAGCTGGAAGGAAGTCAGACATGGGAGTTGCAGTCAGATGCTAAGCGCTAGCAGAGGCCTAGTCTGATGCTTTTCACCCAGAGAGGGGTCAAAAAGAGCATTTTGGAGAGCTGGCCCAAAATGACTGGGTTACAGAACTGAAATTGTTCAGTAATTTATTCAATATCCCCCATCTGTGTATGCTTTGCTTGTCTGGTGGGGCTGTAAACCTCTGAGTGGTTCCCACAGCTCCAGCGGAGCGAAGCACCCTAAAAGGGTGTTGGTCCACCCAACAAACCACAAGCTGCCAATTATTTCAGCACTCTGTTAAGGATCTCCCCCGAATGGGGAGTGCTGGTGTGCAGCAGCTGTCCCACAGTCCTTATCTGGGCTCCGGACTCTGCTAATCTGGTGCAACACTTGCCCTCCGGTTTCCTCCTGGCTAAGGCAGGATCACAGCCCATACCCCGAGGCAGAGCTCAGGGACCACAGCACTGCAAAGGGCTTTGCTACCCTAACCATGCAAAGGTAATGCCTGCAAGCAAGGCAGGTGGAAGCGTTGCTGGAGAGGGGTGGCTGCGGTGGGAGAGCCTGCAAGGCTGCAGTCAGTGCCAATATATAACCACTCTGTGTGCAGGAACAGGGGAGGACTGTACCTTGGCTTTGGACTAACTTAGTTTTTACACCTGACTTGTTAAACTGAAAATGAGAACCAGGATCTAGAACGGGTATGAGCATGTTTAAGCCCAGAGTACAGCTTGGAAGAAGCAGCAGATACAAGTGCAGCAGAGGCGAGCAGGGTATTTTAGTATCTGGGCTATCTTTGCTCTAGCCTAGTACCTGAGACTCAGTTTATATTTGACCCTTGTGAAAGGGAAAATACCCCACATTTCCTAAAAAAAATCCCAGGTGTTTCCATGCATTTCTCTTCCCAGCCTCAATTTTCTGTGCTCTGCTTCAAATTCTGTAAGTCTCTCTCCAGCCCTCACCTTCAGGTTGTCTGTGGTTGAGGAGATTCCCCTGAGCTCTCAGCACAGGGGGTGGATGGGAAGATGATGAATAGAGGGACAGGTGCAAACAAAGAAGCACCTGAGCACCCTGTACTCCCACAGCACCCTTTGGTGCCAGGCATGCAGGTCTGATACAGGGGAAAAAAGTGCCTGTGGGACTGTGTTAGTCCTAATGCATCCTCCAAAAACCAGCCCCTTCCTCCTCTTGAGATACCTCTGCATTTCCTTCAATTGCTTTAGGGAATTTTGTAACTCCTGGTATCAGTAAATGTCTCACTGAGATGTGATCACAACATACCTCTATAGTGGATGACTCTGTAGGAGTTGCCGTGTAGGGAGGTATCGCTGATGAGGGTGAAATGGCGCCCATAGTGGGTAACTGTGCTCATCGTGGCAATTGATAGCCCCAGCAGCTGGAAAATAAGGGTTTTAGAAAGGTATTTATAAGGTAGCAGCTCTTGTTGAGTGCACACAAAGCTTTGAGGTGTATCTGGATGCTCCTGAGCCCCATGCAAATGCAGACAGCCTGATCATCCAGAGACCACCACATGTACCCCAAAGTGCACATAAAAGGACAAACCCCAGACACTTAAAAATACTAAAGCTCTTTTTTCTCTCTTGCATAATGAGTGCATGTGACATTGCACAGCCCGTAGTCTCTTGGCCATTGTCTGTGACTTAAATTCCCACCACACGAAGAACACCTAGAGGATCAGTGCTCTTACAGCACACCTGCACAGTTCCACCCTACTCTGCAGACTACACACACATGGTTGTGAGGGCTGCCAGCTTCAAGAGTGGTTTTGGGCAGGGATGACATTCTTTGCTTTGTTCTTTGCAATGCAAGTCCCATTGCCTGCTGTTGGCTCTGTTTCCTATTGCAGAGTTCAGAGATGAGTCTTGTACTATCCTAAGTTATCTATGCTGGCTTCTGTCTCTGCAACATGTTGCTGGTCTATCTGTTTCTGTCCCATCCCTGAAAGCACAGGTATGCCCAAGGCATGGGGCAACTACTAGCACATCACCCTCTATGTTGCCCAGAGTAAGTCCAGGTGATTGAGAGAGAACATATCTGATGGCACCCGGCTCTAGGACAGAGCTCCTGAAGCATGACTGGTGGCAGAGCTGGGACAAAGGCACCACCAGTGGGACAGTTAAAACCAGCTTCAACTCTACTGTAATGAACCTGGAAAATACAAAATGTAAGCCCCCTCCTAGCTCCTAAGATAAGGCTTCATCTTTTTGTGCCTTTACAACAGGGAAACACAAGGCAGCTATACCTGTGCCAAATGTGACAGTGTGATATCAACATAATCCCCACTGTGTGACATTTTATAACAACTTTTGCTGGAGTCTTACAGTTTCAGAGACTAAATACATCCAAACCATAGCATAACCTAATTTGTGGCACCTTCTGACCCTTCATACCGTGCATTACTGCGTATCTTGACCAACATCCACCAAGGCTAAGCGCAACACCAGTTTGTTCAGATTTCTGAGAAACACCAGTCTAAAATCCTCCTGACAGCAATAACATGATTCTAACCACCCACAGTGGCTGTGCCTTAAAGTCTCTAAACATGCTTGGTACCAATCCCCTTTGATTTCCTCCAAATTAAATATTTTGTTATTTGGAAGAGAGAACAACCTTAACAGCTGCTGAAGCCAATAGTCTTGGAATGTTAAAATTTGGGCAAACTGTGAATTTCATGTGTGGCCCAAAACAAGGTATTACACTCTTTCCAAGCCCTCAACCCTCTTTGAACTAAATTCAGAATAGTAGTAGTAGTAGTAGTAGTAGTAGTAATAGTGGTAGTGTAGTAGTATTGAGCTGGCAAGTTTCAATGAAATGAGAAGGCAACAAGAACATCCAAGTCCAAAACATCCAGGAGACTTGTTCTCCAGTTTCCACCATTTCCCATCAGCTCTAACAGCAGATGTCAAGAAACTCCCCTTGAATTTGATTCAAAAGCTGATAAAAAGAATCCCTAGAATTGCTTTCGCTTTGCGGTGCTGATCCACAGGTCTCTCACATACACCTCCATCAAAGCCTTGCAGTTTCCTCACTGATCCCACCTGCAGCCAACCACCCTACCAGCAACAAGCATGACTGCAGCAGGTCCACCTGCCCTCTTTTGCCCTAGGGAGAGAAGAGCAAATATCTTTTTGCTGAAAACCACCCATTCTGCCAGCAGCGACCTTTCCTTTCTCTTTCGAGGCAGCTGCTGAGTTGTGAAAGAGCTGCAGCGCAGTGACAGCCCTGAGAAACCAGAAGTCTATCAGTGGAGGAGGGGGCGATGCTGGTGGCCAGCGATAACCACCCATGGCGCAATGATAACTCAGGCAGTTGGCTTTGCTTGCCCTCCACCCGCTGAAAACAGAACGTGGGAAAACCAGACCCTCTCTGAGCAGGGATGGGAAAGGCAACCGTTCACTTTGGTTCTGCAGAGATCCCCCCAAACCTGCCTGCTCACCATGACACAGAGACTGGTCACCAGCAGCTGGCACTTGATGGTCCTCATCCCGCACCTGGATCCCATGGCAGCTTGTCCCCAGAGAGAGCTGCAGTTGTTGCCTCCAGCTCTTGATAAAGCCCGGGTTTCCACCAAAGGGAGGCATGGCCACAGTGGGGCCTCTCAGGAAGCGCAGTCCCCACCACGTGCCGATGGACCTCCTCCTGCCTGATTATTAAATCCTGTTTCGGGCAGTTACCTTCTGCACAAGCTCTCAGGCAGCTGCTGTCAGTTCCCACACACAGCCAGCTAGGAAAGAAGGAAAGGCATACAGAAAAACAATATTTCAGGGAGTTTGGAGCACAGCTCCTTAAAAATAATTTTTGAAACTGTTCAATCAAGAGTCAGTATCAAAATAGCCTGGTTTTGACTTTCACTGGGATGCAGTTTGTCAATAACATTGTCAATAATTTTTTTTTTTTTAATCAGCATAAATAGTATCTTGTGGAAAAGTTTAGGGACGTTATTTAGAAAAAAATAACCTGTTGTTTAGAGAAGATATTAAACCCCTCAGACCAATCTGCATAAGAGGCTTCTCTCCCTGTTTAAACCCACCACGTGGCAATAACCTTTGGCTGAGTCTCTGTTAAAACTTTTATTTGCAGACAAGGGAATAAACTATGTTTAGTAGTATTTTATTCAGGAAAATGGCTATGTGTAAATATAACCCCCTGCTCAAGAGACCCTCACTGTCCATGGACATTTTAACTCTGTGTTTTCCCCTCTCCTATCACTGAAGACTCCATGGACCCCCAGTTACAGAAAACTCAGGTGACTTCTGGTCTTCAAAATCAGCTGTCTCCTGAATGCATATTTCTCAAAAGTAAATCACAAAGAAGCCTCAAGAACAATCTGGCCAAAGTGAGCCTGAATGACTGAGTGCCTTAATCATCCTTAGTTTGGGAGCAGGACTGGTGGAAAACAGGTGAAACAGAATAATGAAAAATAATTCTACCTCTTCCAGATGGCAAAGAAAGGGGGTAAAAAAGGAAAACAATCCCACATTAGTAACTACAGTTACAGGAAGATAACAAAGAAGAAGGAGAGGAGTGAAAAAAGGAAGGAAGATGCATTTTGTAGAGCAAAGAGAAGCAAGAGAAAGTGAGTTGCACAAAACCATGTGCATGGGGAAAAGTATGTCACGATTTTCTGACTACATCACTAGCTTTCTTAAAAGCTTTCTTGCAAAACATCTTGGTTGCAACCTCCCAGGACGCCACCGAGAGCTGCCACGGCCGTTGCCAAAAAGAGGTGTCCCCATGGCTTGCAGGTTCCTGCCCTAGGGGGGTGGTGCCTGATGCCCAGCAGGAGAAACTGGTGTACCCATGTGCAGACAGAGACCTTCCTTCTCTGGCCACCAGCTGGAGACCACCTGAGAAAAACCAACAGATGGACAGCAGGGAAGGAGGGCAATGGGGAGGGCACAACAGGTTGGTGAGGCAGCTGATGGCCAGCCACCCATGTTTAGGAGCAGGACCCCTGCGAACAGGCCAGGTGGGGAAAATGCCTCATAAAACACTGTCAGAGTTAGGACTGCATCTGCGTGCAGAGCTGTGAGCACCCATCATTTCTTCTGGTACTAGGGGACATGGAGACGTGTTGTCACCTGCGTTTTCAAGGGGAGGAATCAGTGGTATACAGGCAGCAAGGCTGGTCAGCAGGTGAAGTTACAGGTTAAATCTGCAAGGGCTGCAAGAAGGCATGAGAACAGTTCTGTGTTTAACACCAGCTAAGGCAGCCCAGCCACAAACAAGAGTGCAGCAGTCTCACCTGCCCTGAGCACACCCGAAGCCTGTTTCACAGAGAGGGACAGGATAAAATCCATGGAGCTCATCCTTATTTTCCCTTACACCCCAGTTCCTTCCCCAGTCCTAAACGCCAGCCACCCGCAGCAAGACCTGTGCGAAACCAGGTCTCACACTAGAGGTCCCCATAGACCAGCAGAACCCCGTCCCGAAGGTCGGGATGATCGACGTGGTCCCTCCTCAGTTCCACAAAGATCTTCTCTGTCCATGCAGAAACCTCGCACCTCACCTCAGGTCCCCGCGACAGGTCACAAAATCGTCATCTACACCCCTTGGAAGGGCTCCTAGTCTTGCGACAAAAGACGTTCTACCTCTTTTGTCTCCAATCATAAAAACAGGTACCTTCACTGACTCACAGAGCTCTGAAAGCAGGTGTGTAACTTTACACACCTGATTTTAAACAGGTGTTTCCTCAGTGTTGGTTGAAAATGCCTATTCCTGAGTAGCTTGCCCATGTCTTCTGATGTTTCTCCTACCTCCAATGCTTGGTGCGCTGCCTTTGTTCCTGCTCCCTCCATCAGCTGTTCCAGTGCAGCACCGGGTTTGAGTGCAGAAGGATTTTCTGCTGTTTCTCTTTTCTGTGTCTTACTCTCTATCCAATACAGGTATGTTTCCCATACAGTTTTCTGTTTGGGGCAGAGCATATGTGGATTTCT
>JAWWEU010000158.1:15936565-15970180 GCA_035583155.1 Acropternis orthonyx
CCACCCCCGCCTCTGTTCGCTCACTTTAAATTTAGCTTTTAATTTTTTTATTTTTAATTTTGTAATTTTTTTATTATTATTATTATTATTATTTTGGGGGGTTTTTTTTTGTCCCGCCGCCGTGGCCGGCCGGCGATGAACGGCGGGGCCGTGCCGCCGCTGCCCCCCGCCGCCCCCCGCGGCCGCCGGCGGCCCGCCTCCCCCGAGCTGCTGCGCTGCAAGCGCCGCCTGGCCTTCGCCGCCCTGCCGGGCTCCGGGGCCGCGGCCGCGGCCGTGGCGAGGCGGAACGAGCGGGAGCGGAACCGCGTGCGGCTCGTCAACCTGGGCTTCGCCGCCCTCCGCCAGCACGTCCCCCACGGCGCCGCCAGCAAGAAGATGAGCAAGGTGGAGACCCTCCGCTCCGCCGTCGAGTATATCCGCGCCCTGCAGCGGCTCCTCGACGAGCACGACGCCGCCGCCTCTTTCCCCGACGGCCGCGGGCGGGTGGCCGTCGGGGAAATAGGCGGCGGCGGCGGCTACTCCTCCGCTTCGCCCTCCTTCGCCTCCTCCGTGCCCGGCTCGCCGTGCTCCTCCGAGGAGAGCGGCTACGACGCGGCGCTCAGCCCCGAGGAGCGGGAGCTGCTGGACTTCACCAGCTGGCTGGGGAGCTACTGACCCGGCGAGAGGTGAGGGGGCAGCCGGAGGGGAGGGCGGGTCGCTGTTTCCCCGCCGGCGCCCGGGCGAGCGGGGCACGGACCCACCGGGGCTCTCCTCGCATCTCTCCGCAGCCGCGCTCGGCCCGCAGCACCTCGGCGCCCGCGGTGTCCGCAGCAGCCAGCATCCCCCTTGGAAGTACTGACCTCCTCCTCGGCGGGACCCCGCTGGCTGCTTTTCTCGCCGGGTTCACCCGTCGTCTTTCGGGTCGTGGAAAGTGCAATGGTGTAATTCACTGCGGGGCCGCGCTCCCTGCGCCGGGGCAGCCTCTCCTCCTGCCCGCCGGGAGCTGCCGACCGACGGAGAGGATGCCCCAGCGAACCTGCTTCTCCCCGCCGCTGCTGTCTAGTGTTGCTTTGGAGAGGGGGAAAGGAAAAGAAGAAATTAAAAACACTTGATGCTTCCTTGTTTCTGGAGGGGGAGGGAATTTTTTATCATGTCAGATTCTATTTTATATGTAACTTGAACTGCCTGTGGGGACACTGGTGTATGAAGACGTATTTTTGTACAAGAAACCTTAGAGGAAAGGGGTGAAAAGATGGCTCTATTTTTAGCAAGTCCTATTCACTTTTTCTTGAACACTGCCAGCTAGAATGTTTTGGGAACATACACGGTGTAGATAAAAAGGTGTTTGTTTGGGGTTTTTTTATTATTATTATTCTCTCCAAACACTTCAGTAGAAGACTGTAAAGTTACATTATATTTCAAGTGGTGTCTGAGTTTGCCTGCTGTGAAGGTTCACCTCTGAAAACAGAAGTTTTGTTTGTTTGTTTTTTTTAATGTATTGAAGGCATTTTTGTATGCACTTGCTAGGATTTCTTAAGTTGTATATATGCAGTTTTTAAGAGAGTATCATATTTTATGTAAATTGACTTTATAAATAAAAATCTATTTATAAATGGTTTCAAGGCTGCAAGATACATGTATTTGCCAGATATGCCCAAGGTAACTGTTGCCTGCAGGGGTGAGAGAGGAGAGGAATGAGCAAGAGAGACAGTTCTGCTGGACCAGGTTTCATGTGCAGAAGGGAGTAAGAAGCAGCATAACAATCTCCAAGCTTGCTTTTTTTTTTTTTCCCCATTCAAATTTTATGAACTCAGCACTTGGAGCAAGAACTGCAGAGGTGATGTATGGGAAGCTGCAGATCTGTGTAGGAGACAAGGCAGGTTCAGAGCTGATAACTCCTTTCCTGAACATGCAGAAGGTGCTGGTGCAGGAGGCTGTGTTGCCCTTGCCTACAGTGATGGGAGAGTCATGGGAAGGCAAGAGGAAGTGGGTATCTGAAGTTTGTTTGTCTTGGCACCTACTCTCAGGAGGTAGGTTGGGGTGCTTTTATTCAGGGGAGCAGCATCTCCAAGAACAGTACTGTCACTCAAAAACCACACATAACTAACAGTGTCCTACTCTAACTTCAGTTGTATGCATATATTCTTTACCTAAAGGCAACAGGCAAGCATGAATTGCTCTTTAGAAACTGTTGTCAGAGACTCATAAGCTCTGTCCATTACTTTTGGGCTCATGCTGAAGACCTGCTTCAGTGGAGGTGAACCAGAGGTAAGACTGCGTGTCTTTAAGTTAAGACTGCTGTGAAACAAAACACAGTGATGATGGCATGAAAGACTGTGGCAGAGAGTCTTAATTCCCATAAAGAGCTCTAAGGAATGTTGTGAGTTGAATGGAGTGAAATGGACTCGCCTGGAGAATACACTGAACGAACACAAAGCAGGAAGGGTTATTAAAATTGGCCTGCTTTACAAGACCATGTGTATAATCTCTGCTGTCTTAGTACTGGGAAGGTAGAATTTTGTCAGGAGTATCACTTAGCAATCCCAGATTCAGTAATGGCAGTGGATGATCTGTAATCCAGATCTGAAAGAGTACTCTACATACAGAATTCCATTTGAAGAGGAAAAAAAATCCCCACAACAAGCCATGGGAAAAATGAAGGCTCTAACAGCAAGTAGCATTTAGGAGCCTGCAATCAAAAGCAATAGTTACTGTGCTTCGAGTTCATTCCCTAATCAAAGTTGCTCTAATAAACAGTCCCTTTAAAAGGCACAGGGAATTAAATGTTTAATAAATTGCTTGCAAGGATTTTACCCTTTGTGGCTCTTCAACAGTCCCACAGGTAGGAGTGAGAGCTGTGAGCTGACCTTGGCATTAAGTGGTCAGCTGTGCTTAGCAGCAGAGGTGAGGCTGGTGGAGTGGGGGAGTAATGTGGTACCTTTCCCCAGGGTGGGTTTAGGGTCTTTATCCTCACAGATGACGTCCAAAAAATGAGTCAGGCATAATCCCCATGCAGATTCCTACATACTTACTGTCAGCCTAAAACAACACCATGTCATCTTTTCCAAACAGTTTAGAAATCAGGACTGCTGCATTCATATACACAAGTGTCTCACTATTGCAGAATGCATTTGTTTAGAGTATGTTACTACTGCCTGGCAAGGTGTTTGTTTTCCTTCCTTAGGAGCACTGATCATTTTAGACTTTCCAAAAGCAATATTTGGCTGTCAGTCAAGTATCTCCCAGCATTGTTACCATGTTCATCTGATCACCCAAGATACTGTTGCAGCAACATTGAAGCAGCATCAGCTGTAACTGTATTGGCAAGAAATAAGCTGTAAACAGTTTTCACTTAAGCAATATTAATTGGAGGGGGGGGAAGTAGCTTAGTCAGCATCACAAGTTACTTTAATGTTGTCAGCCAGTGTTTCAGTAGAAATTAAATGGGGAAATCAGGAAGGTACAAATTACTTTAAAAAAACCCTCACAGTAGTGATGAGTCTTCCAAACAGATGAGGGGAAAGAAGGTGCAGTGGGAAGGATGTATGCCTGTTTTAAAAACACAAGATGGACGGAGGGACTCCTTTCCCCAACCATGGTCATAGCAACAAGTCTCCAGCAGATTTTCAGATCAAGCTGCTACACCAGAGAGAAGGGTATTGAATCATTCTGCCCTTTAAAGAAAGCATTAGGTAGGATGCAAGGTAGGTTCTTTGGCAGTGGCAGAGGCAGCAGGTACCTTCAGCCAGTGCAGCTAACTCTTCTTCAGTGGGAGAAGACTGCATGGACCCTGTTGAGAAGACTTCTGACCCTAAAAACTCACACCTAGACACCTCTGCTACATCTATGCAAAATTGTGCCAGTGGAGTTGGAGATAAAAGCCCTTTGACTAGGAGAGTCACCTGTCAGCAGCAAGAATAAGAGCAGACCTGTCTTCTCAGCCAGGTGCTTCCCCTGCCTGGAGAAGCCACCTACATGTGACAATGAGACCCTCAGTGTCTGGATTAGCTGCCATCAACTAAGTCCTGCCATGAGGGCTTCCAGGAAGCCTGGGTGCCTGCCTAAACTGCTACCCAAAATTCTTGTGGCAGGGATGGGGAATGCCTCTGATGAGCACATCATTTCTCTTTAGATGCGTAACTAGAAACTCAGTGCCTAAAATGGAAACTCCAGCTTCCCATCAAGGCGCAAACCCAGCGCTAAGGTACAGGACTGCAGGAGACTCAGATAGTTAGATTCACGCAGAAAAAGTATGCTGAGGAATTCTGAGAGTTAAGCCAAATAACAGGCTGAGGACACCAGGAGGCAAAGGCTTGTCAATGTGCAGTTACAAAGCACATTTCTATAAACCTCTCATATCTACATCCACTGATGGGTTCCTGTTTTCCTAAGCAGCATTTCACAGGTCACAGATATGTCTAATGAAGCAGAAACAAGTTGCAGGATGGTGTCAGCATTAGCTGCCCCCACCCCCAGGCTGAAAGAACCCTTCAAGTTTCAAGCACGGTCCCCTCCTTGACATTCTTTTGTTGCTCAGACTGAAGCTCTTCTTGTTACCCAAAGCACATAAGGCCTAGCACATGGTAAAAATAGTTCCATGCATTATTGCCCAGTACTGTTTAAATGATGATGTCACCACTCATGGGCAACCTCGGGTTCTGTTCCATGGCTACACTCCTTCCAAATTTCTTCACATGCTATTAAAATAATTTTGAAGGAACTGTGCAGCCTGCTTGAAGGCTTGTGCACCACGGAGAAGACCTAGGAAGTGGGCCAGGAGAGAGCTCTGCAGCATCTCCATGGCAGGATGGCATTGCTGGTCCTCCTTGCAGGGAGAGTGGCTTCAGCAGAACCCCAGCACCACAGGACCCTCCGGGAGAGCCCAAGGGAAAAAGGCTTTCTCCTGTTCCTGCCACCACAAGGTATCACCAGCAAATACCTGCTTCACCACAGATTCTCCTGCAGAGAATAGCCCACGGTTGGTTTCGGTGTATAGCAACTCACTTTTGCATTAACACCTCGTAAAGATCTTGTTAGGGACCAAGAAAGGCAGGCAGCGAGCCGAGCTCCTGCAGATCAGCTTACTGCTGCCTCCCGTGCTGTCTGTGGGGAGCAACTGCCAAGAAGATACTTGTCCTGCCAGCCTTTGGTGTGCGTACCAAGGCTTTTTGCCTGCCACGGTTTGTGGGCAGACGGCTGTGTGCCGAGACTAGTCCCGAGGTCATTTCACTCTTTTCATGCAGGTCACAGAATAGCTGGCTAACAGTAACAATTTTCAGTCGTTTCTTATCTGGATTGGATGTGGGCCAGGAGCCTGGGAGGGTGTGTAGTTAAGAGTGAAAGGCAGCCCCTTGCACAGCTGATGGCAGGCAGGCAGAGCTGGCCTGGCTTTGCCCAGTTTGGGCATTGGCCAGCAAGGCTTCGATTTTCTTCCCAGAAACTACCATCAACAAAGCATTAGCCAAAGGCATACTTGAGAGTAATGCAACTAATAACATTAAAGCAGCACCAGCTGTAATCACAAGTTAATGTCACACCCTTAAGAGGCTACTGGGCAGTATAATAAATGACTCAGAATTCCAGGGACACCATGAACCCCCAGTGCCTTTTGAGCTTTGTGTGCACCCTGGCACACATGAACAGAGGAGCTCTGCCAGGTGCTTTCTGAGTGCCCTTGGGACCTCACCACAGGTCTTCTCAAGCCAGGCCCCTGGGGCTTGCTCTTGGGAGAAATGAATGGATGCTCCTCTACCTGAGACTGATGACATGGAAGGGCTTTAAACTTCCAGGTGTTCAGTCTTTTTATGATATCCACTACTTTCTTCCACCCATTATTTTCCTGTATTAAAGATCTACTCAGATGATGGTAAAGCTAGTACAAGAATAAGAGAAGTGATGTAGTTAAGGCACTTCCTAGTGAGAGAGGCTGGTTTGCACCTCTGCTGACACCATCATCAAGATGGGAAAATTGAAAGGGAGCATCAGCATCCTTTGCTTAGGGAAAGTGTTGCAAAAACATCAGAGACTGAAATTTCTTCTGTATTTTAAATTCATAGTCACTCATGCTCTTGAGAGCCTACAATCAGACAGATATCATTGTTCAGATCAGGCTAAATCCTCATTTTGTGCAGAGTACTACCTTCCCCCTCACTCCTGTTGTCACCTCTTTTTTTTTTTTTTTTTTTGTCCCAGGGCACAACCAGGTGGCAAAATAATAAATCAATGGAGCCCCACAAGTCCTATCATGGCCATGCTACATACAGGTAAGGTAAAAGAGAGATCCTCAGAAAAACCGCAGCCAGATGGTAGGCTCCAACACCAGCATCCACGCATGATGAGCAGGGAAAACCCAAGACAAGGCAGACATTTATTATCTGCCCAAGTTATCAGTGTTGTTGTACAAGAGATGAGAAATAAACAGTCATGCAGAGAAACAAAGACATTAAAAGGAGAAGCAAGTGTAAGAAAGTGGCCAGCAGCGAAAAGCATAGTGTATTAAATCAGAGCAAGAAGCACTGAGAAATGACTTCAGGTATTAGTCTGTGACACTCCCACCCCCCTCTATAAATGCTTTTGTTTATGGGTAGATGTTAATAACATCAGAAGTATAAACATCAGAAAAGGAGAAACTTGTGGTAAAGCAACTGTCTGGCTGCAGGGATTAGGGCAGTGCTTCAGGCTTTGACCTGAGAGCATCCACCTTGCTGCTGGAGAAGCCTCATTTCTCTCCTTTCTTGATCTCCTTTCATCTCCTGGCCTCAGCCCCAGCACTTAAAGCCTGCAGTACTACAGTTACCCAGTCGCCAGACCCAGTAAATTATTCTTGCTTTTTAAGTTGTTTGGTTTTTTGGGTTTGTTGTTCTTTTAAAGGGAAGAAAAACCAACAAAGAGGCATGATAGCCTCAAGGGGAATTTTCTGTTAGTCACTGCCAAAAGAATGACCAATTTGTAAGTGAAATGTTGACACTTCTGTAACACAGCAAATATCATTGCCTTGAATGAAACACTTCAATATTTTTTTGTAAAAAAGATGAATTTTGTCAGGATGTTAAACACTAGTAGGAAGTGTTGCAATACTGTAACACATTTTCCCTTTCACTCTGTTTCCTGCATACAATTCCTTCAAGGCTCCACAAAGGAGCCACAGTCACTTTAGCAGAACCAAACACAGAATGAGCAGGTGAAACCCACTGGGTAAATAAAAATCTAGCTTAGAAGTATTAGTAAATACCATGATCCTTTTACCAGCAGAGTACCCGCAAAGCCCTCTGCACGGGCTGCTGACTCCCACACCCCTGGCACCACCCTGCCTTCACCCCGGGCTCACTTATATGGAAGGGAAGCCAACTGGTGTCAGTAGAAGTAACTGGTCCCCTCAGTGAAGCACCTGCACGTGGTTCTGTGCCAAGGGTGCTTCTGTGTCTTCTGCTTCTCCTCACCCAGGAAACACCTGGCACCTGAGCACAGCGGGCAGTGGAGAAGATGAGATATGCTTTAAGCAGCCTGAAGTTTGCAGCACACGCTGCCTTTGGGTCTGATTTGAATGGAGGCAGGGATGGGGACCAGGCCTGGGCACACCCTGGCACAGCTCTGCACTGTCTCCTTGCCTGATTCCCGCTAAGCCTCTGTGCAGTTGCCTGCATGCCCATCCCACAGCCTGCATCCCTGTATGCTGCACGGACCTGGAGTGCTGCTGAGATAGTTTATACCCTTTGGTCTTTGGTCTTGCTAGAGGACAGCCAGTAAAGAGAGGTGAGAGCAGAGAGGCTTTTGAAGTGGGTAGACCACAAAGCTCATTTAGGATGCATACACCACCAAAAAAACCCCCAACCACCAGACAGTAATAACTTCAAAACAGTGCTGACTGGATTTGAAAACAGTGATGTACTGGCAGAAAAACTAGTGCCTAAGCCAAGTTCAGACGTGGTGTAAGCTGAATTTGACTGTTTATGATGCTGAAGAGAGCTAATGGTTGCCAGCAGGCATGTCTTGCTGTTAAAAGAGAAGCACACAACTTGCTAAAAGGACCTCCGAGCACTCTTTCAGACCTAGGAAAAATCATAACCAGCTCCCTCTCTGCTGGAGAAAGCAAGAGTGGTGTCATGTTTTGTAGCAACAGACTCACAATATTTAGAATGGAAAAAGTATTGTCAGAAAATGAGTGGTGAAGAAGATGAAAAAGCTAACCCAAATGTCTTAAAAACAGGGGTTTTTACTGTTGTATAATGCATGCTACAAAATGGATTCCTTGCTCTTTTTCTGCAAAGTCAGTGTTCTTGTTCCCAAAATCCCCTGAGAAGACCCTTATCTGCTTGCAAAGGAATGCAGGCTCTGTTCTTGTAAAAACTTTATGGAGCCTTCTTATTGGTTCTTATTTACCCCTTTCCATTGGGTGTTAACCATTTTTATTGGTAGCACTCCAAATCCCTTCTGGCCCTTTATTGGAGGAATTTGGATCCCTCCAGGTCCTATATATAGTCCTATCTATGCTTAATAAACTCTATCTCTCTTGCCCCTCTCTTGTGGTCTCTGCATGACTCTTTTTGGGGTCCCTTGGGGCCTCGTGGTCGGGGGGAGTGGGGGAGCGTTCCCACCCAGCTGTTGTGATGTTTTGCACATCCCATGGATGGTTGGGCCTGAGCTACATGGACAGGACCTTTGGTGGGATCTGGGATATAGGACACTGGCTGCACTTGGCTGCACATTGCAGAAATCATGCAGGGAAGGAGCAGAGAGCTGGAGAAGGCGCAGAGGAAGTGGGCTTCTGGGATTCCAGGGGACTCAGACTGGGGCAGGAAGCCAGACAGGCTGCCTGCAAGTTGTTTTCTTCTGCTGCATTTGAGGGCACAGGATTTGGGACCATTCCTTGTGAGTAAACTGTACAGCCATCCACACTGTGGTGCTGCCTTGCCATCCCAACTTTTCACTGCTGTCAGCATTGACCTGATAAAGTAGCATCATTACCACATTGCTGCACCACCACCTTGTACGGGATAAAATACCCAGGACTTGCAGCTGCTCTCTTCAGCCACTGTGGAGGGCACTCGGGCAGAGACAGCAAGCAGCAGCTTAGGCATCATGAAGGTGCTCAGTGTAGGCTGCTGCATCCTGTTAGAAAGCCATGCTGCGTGGCTGGATTAGCCCTGGTTCTGAAGCGAGCTTCTGCATGGCCAGGTCATGGTTTGTGATGCACACCGGCTTGGACATGAGCAATCTAAAGAGCTGTATAGCTCTTTTTCAGCAATTTGTTATCATCCAGAACTGTTAAGTGCAAAGAGAATTTCTTGTGTTATTTGGGCCCATTTAGATTTGTTTTGTTCTAGTTTACTAAGAGAAGTGAGCTGAGACTTCTGTTGTAGAGTTAAAATAACTCACTTGAAACATTGCTTGTTAGTGCACAACAAAGCAAGTTACAATTTTCCAACAGGTTCTGAGCTGAGCATTGTAGAAGCTATTATTTTGTCAGAGCTGGTGAAGTTATTTATCGAAAATAATCTAAGTTGAGATTTTGTTTCTGCTTTCTTTCCCCCGATAATTTATTGTCTGAATTTAAATTTTTTCCATATAGCTTTTTTTTTTCCCAGTAAAAAAAGCAGGTGTAATTAATAAGAAGGATTTTAGAAGTTATAAAATAGTTCATGTAGAGGGTTGTTGAATGGAGTTTCATTCCAAAATGTTGAATATTTTATTGAGATTGCCAAAGTTCTTCATAGTCAAAACCTACAGCAGACCATCTGCTGAAGTAGAGACTCCACTTTGGGTCAACTTGGTTTAAAGTTTCACTTTTCTGGAAATTTTGAGGCACCTCTGAATTACAGATACAAAAAAAAAAAAAGTACAGTGATGACATTGGAGCTACCAGCAAAATTCTGGGCTCTGCTTCCATCTTAACAAAGTGCTAGCAAGTGTGTGCAAGAAAAAATCAGGTGGTCAGCTGAAAAACAGCAGGTTGGAAGAAGCAACAGCTGGGGCATCTGTAGAGGTATGGATGTGTGGGACAGCTTGCCCACAAACTCCTCCAGCCATGGGGGTAGCCTTCGTGCTCCAACTTTATGCTCCAAAGCATCTCAGAGGGCAGGATCTGCATGGTGTCAAGAGCCCTGAGAACTCTCTGCCTGAGATTCAGCCCTGCCATAGGATTTGCAACACAAAGCTTATCTGACAGACAGATATCATGGCTTATGTGTAAGAAGGGCTTCTACTCACAGGGTCCACCCTGTAAGCCCATTTTTCTCCACTGCCTTTGGTCTTCTTCCCCTCCCCATCTCTACTTAAAATTAACTTTGCATCATATATCACCCCGCTTTCTTTCTCAGTGCTTTCACCATGGGAGAAAGCTGGAGGTGGAGCATGGGGAGCAAAGGAAAAAAGAAAGTGGAAAATATAGAAGTAAGAGGCTGAAGAGAGAGGAGAGGAGAGGGGGAGGAAGGGTTTGAAGGAGTTAGTGAGGGACAGGGCAGAGTGGCTCCCGGCTGTCTCACATTGTGCCTGGCTCTATCCATCTAAATAAAGGGACCATCCTGACTTGTGTTCCAGCCGGGAGGGGTTTTGTAGCCTTTAGGGTTTTGGTGTTGTCCCTCCCCATCCTCTCTTCCTTTCTTTTCCTTTCCCTCCCTGCTTTTATTCAGATTTCATCAAAGTGCCCCATCTCTGGCCCTCGGGCCTTTCCACCCCCTCCCTGGAGGCACAATGTCCCCTTTTGTGGCCACCGCCCAGACGACCTTTTCTACCTTCTTATCCCCTTTTATCCCTGTGCCTCCGGGTAAATAAATCCCGAGGCAAGGGGAGACTGGAAGCTGGGAAACAGAATGCTGGTCCTGAGGCAGGTGCTTCCTTTTGCAGCCCCACTAGCTGCAGTGAGGCAGGGGTGACACCAGAGGAATGAGTATGGGAAAGTTATTAGGGAGTGGCATGTATGCCAGGGAGGATCAGCCTGCCCAGCATCCCACAGCAAGGTGGCCATGCAGAGAGCTTTTGAAGATTTGACCCTAAAAGAGAGTGCATCCCCTTTTCCACCTTGTATAAATGTTCATGGCAGGCAGCCCTGTAGGAGGGGCAGAGCCAGGCTTGGGTTGGGGTAGCCAAGGGCAGATGGGTGCAGGGGCCCTTGAGAAGCAAATGTCCAGGAAGAGCCTGCACAGGGATGTTGATGAGAGGAGAAGAAAAAAGAATTTTCTGGTGCAGCAAGAGCCTACTCACAGTTCATCCTGTTGTGCCTGGGGGCTGCTCACGTTTCTCCTGGCTTTTCTCTCCCCTGCATGTTTTCCTTCGGTTCCTGCTCCTTTATCCATCTTTATTAGTCTCTGCTCACTTTGGCAGAGCTCAGTCACCTGCCAGGGCTGGCCAGGGGATGGTGGTGCAGTGGGGTCCCTTCAACGAACACCACAGGCAGTCCCACACTCTTCTCTTTCTTCCTCAGGTCACTAGAAAAACACCACTCTGCCCTGCCCTTGCTTCCCTGCAGGCAGGTGGGCAGTGAGGTAGCACAGGGATCATTTCTTTCCCACTTACCAGGCAGGGATGCATCTGCCCGCAGGAAGCTGAGTCTGCATTAGGACTGATGGCTTTGGACAGGGTGAGGAAGGTGATTGTGTTCACAAACGTTTCTCATGGGGTTATTTTCCTCTTGAAACCAAGCATCTGTTGCACTGGGTTCTCCTTGCATATAACTTTTGAAGGCATTGAAGGTATTTAGAAATGTTGCCCTGTGCCTGGTGTAGCTGTGCTAGAGGAGCAAGAGGCTCATGGCTCTGATCCGCTTACCACTGCCAAAGAACCATGTCTAGGGCTAAAGCTCTGTGTTAAACGGAGCCAGCCTTTTCCTTTAGGACACTTAACAGGCATCAGGTCCTCCGAGAGAAGGAAAACATCTGCGCCCTGAAGTTTTTACAGTGATATTTTCTTTTAGAAAATCATAAGCAGCTCTATGCAGTGAGTTCCTTATTTCCAGTCCCACCAGCCAGGCACATGTTCCTGAGCCCTCACAAACTGCACAGAAGAATGATACAGCACTTCAGCTGTGAAATCCCAGTAAAAGCCTTTATTCTGCATGTTTGATGCTTTCAGGCCTTGACATTCAAGTGGACTCACCTGTGCCAAGATCAGCCCCAGCTGTGCACCCTGGCTGCCCTGGAAGAGCAGGGCCAGGGTGGACACATGAATGAATATCCCCTGTCCCCTGGGGCAGACAGGAATATCAAGAGAGGGCTTGGTTGGCTCAGCCTGGCTGAGAATCCCGCTTGTATTACTTCACCATCTTTATTTGTAAACGAAGAGTTCAGATCCACAGTGTCCCGGGTTGTCAGAAATGGAGAATTCTCCACCTGAAAGTCCTAGTCTCCATGTGTTTCAGATCCTATTTTGGCTGCCCAAGGTGATACAGTCATATCCCAAATTAGCCTCTTATAATCTAAATTGAATTTAGACCCAGAAAATCCCCAGCTTTTAGATGTTTCTGGTTACACAATAACCCTGGCTCTTCTTCTCAGAGGAGTGAAATGGCAGGATTTTGAAATTCCTTGTTGGTTCATGTTTGCATATAAATGCTGATTTTATCTTTTCTGTACACAAGGTAAACACAAAGCTGTTTAACAATAATGTTGCCGTTGAAACATGCAGCCAGGATGGCAAAACAACCCTGACTTAGAGATGTTTCCAGACCCAAGGACCATGCCTCTCTTCACACAAAGAAGCCGCCTGCTCCAAGATGCCCAGCGCACCCTCATCCCTGTTTATGCAAGATCGACGGGCAGGTTTCATTAGGCAGTAGTAAGATCCAGAAGTAAAAGTCGGGTGGTGATGACAAAAGATGTCAATTCACCCAGGCAGCCGAAGCCAGCAAGTGAGCCTAAGTGCAGGTTCCGGAGGAAGCTGAATTTTTCTGGAGACTCTCAAGAGCTGTAAACCATGCTGGAAGTGTCCAGACTCACTGCAACTGAGCAACGATGGCACTTACTTTAACTGGGACTTGTATCTCTTACAATGCTGGTCTACACAGGGAATGTAATACAGATTAAAACAAACATTTAAAGTAATGTAGCTGTCGATGATTAACTCTCTGCGGAAAACTCTTATGCTAAGAGATGCTCTTTCTGAAAGAACTAAAGGCAGTCATGGCCAGGAGCAGAGAAAGGAAGACATGCTGTTGGGAGGAGATAGCTGTCATAGAGTAAGTTAATTCAGCATAATTCCTGATTTACAGAGCCCTGCTGGAGGATCACAGGTAGCTATATTAAAAAAAAAAATAACCAACCCTGTCCACAAAGCCTGACAAACCTTAGTTGCAGAAAGAATAATGTAAAGTCAAACAAAAGCACATTTTCTGATTATTTTTTCATTGTCAGTGGATGTTGCAGAAACTCCATTTGAAAGTCAACAGTGTCTGGTGAAAGAGGCATTGTTGGGTGTAGTAGGAGGGGATAAAAATCCAGCCCAAATATCTCCCTTCAACCATCTAGGAGTGTGGTGTCTGCCTTAAGTTAGTCATTTGACTAGTCATCTACTTTAGCAGCCCACGAAGACAGAGGCATTTTCTGAGAGCAATTCATTCTGCTTGCTGTAGAATGACTACCTGACATGGGATCAGCTGACTCTGGGTAATGCCTGACCCTCCCAACATCCATAGGTGGGTCTGTGGTTGAGTAGATGCGTCAGTCGTAGCCAGTTTTAGGTGGTCATGGGCAGAGGAGTTGCCTCTTGCCCTATATACCTGAGTGTTCTTGAAGGCTGAGGCACTTTCCCCCCATCCATAAAGTAGTCTCTGCAATAATTACCTGTTCACCCCAAATTTCACTGAAGTCCAGGTTGCTGTAGATTCCAGTGGCCTTTGCATTGTGTCTGTACTGTCTGAGGCAGTATCAGAAATGGATGCCGCTTCATTGCTGGTGGTCACTATACCTGATCTACAACATGAGTCAGACTGAAAAAGTCCACATCCTTTACACTGGACATCAGCCCTTCATCTTTAAATGACACTAAATGCATCCAGCAAAAGCTGGGTGATCTTTTTCACATCCTAGCAGTCACACAAGTTTCAAATGCTATTGCCTTTGACATCGCAAGAGAAAAATTTAAAATGTTACACAGCTGTTTAATGAGAAACAATTAAGAAAGTGAACTTGCAGGATATTCCTATTAGAAATCACACTTTCCTTTTACTGCTTTGGAAAAGAGGCTTTGGAGAAGGACTGGTGTGTGCACACGTTCTTGAGACATTAACTCCTGTGTTCAAAGCAAGGGACATGAGAAGATGGGATGAAGAAGAAAATTGAGAAATGTCACATTGTTTAGTAACATGAGTTGTCCACAGCCCGTGCCAGAAGCAGCTGCACTGGGACAAGCACATCATCCCAAGCCTCCTGGCACAGCTGCCTGAGCCAGGCACGTACCTCTGCAGTGGAAAGCCCAGCAAGCTTCTGTAATGCAGCAGGTTCCATTGCAGTGTGTGAAGTCCTGCTGCAAGCCCCAACCACCATTTGTAGCCAGGTAGGTAACACCGATGCAAATTTCATTACTACAGACAGATCCTCAGCCTGTTTAGAAATGTGAGCGATAGCTAGGATCAGTATGAAAGAAAAAATATATTAAATTGTCAGGAATGACAGAAAATACACATGCTAGTATCTTGTCTCGAAATGGAGTCACTCACACAGGCTCCTCATCTGACCTCACTTGTGTGCCTTTTGCTGCCTTCCTTGTTTCTATAAAAACCTCAGAGTGATTTCAGTCCATAACGGAGACGGAAACTTTATTAATTGCCTTATGGTTGCAAGACAAGCCCACCCCTACCTTGCCTTGAGCCCTCCTCCTTGCCAGAATCCTCAATCCTTATCCCCTACTGAAAGCCACAAGCAATTTTAAAAGGCTGAAGAGATCTTCTTCCCTCTGCTTCTGCTCCTGCCCTTTGCATTGCAGGAGGGCATGGATGTACGTCACAGTGAGAGAAGGGAAAGGCACTTCTTTAAAGCTACTTGTCTTCCTTTAAAGAAGCACTGTTATGTATATTTTCTGTAGGTGAGCAGATGTAGCTGTTCTATGGCTCCCAACCCTCGCTGGTCTGGTGTCACTGTTCGTGTCCTGGAACCCTTTCACTGTCCCCACAGCTCTGCCCTCCCCCTCCTTCACCCTCCCCCCCCAACCCCGTGCTTCTGCCTTACCTCCAGCCTCTCTGGGCAGTGATTAATGGTGCCCATCAATCAGGCACCACCGCGATGAATGCGGCAGGCAGTTTGCGATTAACCTTGGAGAACCTTGTCCCCGCTCTCCCCGGCCATCCCCCTCCAGAGCCCCCCACTGAGATTATTGGGTGAAATGAAGCGGGATGTGTATGTACTGGGGGGTGGGCCCTGGAAAACAGGTCCCCTGCTCCTTTCATATTGAAATGGAGAGGTCTCAATCACTCCTTTGAACTTTGTTTGAAGGGGTAAAAAGAAACCCAAACCCCAGTGTTTTCCTTCAATAATGCAGGAGGGAACCAGGACCGGGACAGTCAGGGTTAGTAACAACAGTGGTGCCAAACGGAATTGGCTGGCCTGCCTTGTGCGAGAAGAGAAAGTGTAAAACTGCTGGGCAGTTACCATAGGGGACAGTTTCACTTGACCTCCTGCTGTTTTCTCTCCTGTCTGGGTAGCAAACTCTGGCTTTGCTAGTGCTGTACCAACACGGAATGGAGTACAGTCCTTGCTTTCAAGAAGTGATGACAATGATTTCTTAGTTTATTCTAATGTCATTTTAATGGCTTCAACCGGGATGGTTCATCCCTACCACTGAAGGAGGGTGGAAAGGGAAGATGCTCCCACTTCTGTCTGTGCCGAGTGCTTATATCTGGGCTTGCTCTGCTGAACCAGACTGACATCCTTGCAAACACCAGTGTGGCTTGCCCCGATGCAGCACGGTGCACCTCGCACTGTGGTTTGGCACATTGCAGCAGGCTGAGGAGGAAAAGCCAAGGAGACCACTTGAACTACACCCGCACTTGACACACGGCGTTTCACTGCCACGCTCTGTGTTGAGGGTGTTTTGGATTTGAAGGTGCTCAAGGCCAAAGTTTATGCCTCTGGTTGAAAGGGTTTGCTTGCCTGCCTCTGTGGTGGTGGCTCATTGCTGGTGTTTGTTAGACAAGCAAGACTATGAGTTCAGGGCCAGCATCCGATGGGTCACACACCAGCTGCAGCAGCAAGGTAGGATGTGAAACAGCCAACATCTTTGGTAGCAGCTGACTAGATACCAGCCCAGGGATGGTAATATCAGCAGGGAAGCTCTGGTGAGGGAAATCATGCTCTGACAGGTGGGATACATTTCTGCTTTCCCTCTTCCAATAGTCCTGAGTGCCCCCTCATTTGCTTATAATCATTAAGAGGCTTTGTTGGTAAGAAATAAAGCTGCATGTGCTCCCATTAGAGGCCCATGGGGCCCTTTTTACTTTTGTCCCTTGCAGATAAGGAGGCAAATTAACAAGCCAACTTCAATTAATAGCCAAATGCCTTTCAAGAAACCACCTCATACTCAAGCATTTCTGAAAGGGGATTTTACCCAATATTTGTCTCTTATTTGAATGAACATTAAGAACATTTTGAAATCTGTTGTTCACACATATATATACACATGCATATACATGCAGTCCTGCATGGATGCAAATGTTTGTGTGTGCAGCCAGTTTTTTCAAGTTCAGGGGGAGGAAAGTTTGCTTTGTTCATGGATTTGGGGGGAACTAATTTGGTTACCATCAGTTCAGGGGCTGATGTTTCAACAGCATTAACCTATTTCATCTTCTTCCTCAGTGATCCCATCCCTTCTCATCCCAGACTGTGGGTGCTTGAAGGGTGCCACGGGACTGTGAGCTCTGGTGGGGAGTGGATTGGCTGGTCCCCTGAAGAGCCTGCCAGAAATGCTGGAAAAGCAAGGCTGTGCTTTGCCACAGCACCCGAGGAGGAGGGGTGAGGTAGGGAGGGTACATGATTATTAAGATCTCCCTTCAAATGTTATTAAATAATGTTTTGCTGCTGCAGCACGACAGGTGTGGAGGCACAGGCAGGTAAACACAGCCCAGAGCAGGGCAGCCTGCCAAGTCTGTTTCCTTACATAAATCTCTCCACTTCAGGTATGCAATTAATCCTGGCTCCAGCCTCCGTTCACCACAGACCTTCTTTGTACACATGATGCATTAATCACCAGAAAGGACTTTTGCACCTCTGCTATCATTCTTGCTTTGCAGACTGCTGCAAACAACTTTGAGAACCCACAGAGACCGAAGGACATGGTGGTAGAGGTGGCTTGGCGATGGCATCTAACACCACACAGCTGGGGGAAAAGTGTGGGTACACACGTGGGTGGGTGTACCCCTGCCATACTACAGTGTGCTCTACCTCATCTGACACTGATTTTGCCAGCAGATCTCCTGTTCCACTTTCCCTGGAGACTATGGATGTTAATCAGTAACAGCTCCCCACCTTGAGTTTTACAGGGGCGATTACAAGAAGTGCTCATTTAAAAGCCAGGAGGACAGCAGATCCCCACCAGGAAGCCTGATCCTGCAAGAGCCTGCATGTATGTCTTTATCCCTGGTGTACACAGGCAGGGAAGGGAACCACAGCCCTATCTCCTGCATCTCAGCAGGGGGAGAGGACATGGCTGGCCAACCAGTGGAGCCTGCCCACACCATGCCAGTCCACAGCAACCCCATCCTGACCCTGTTTTGGTAACCCCAAACCCTTTGTGCTGCCCAGGTTGAGCTCTGCTGGGAAATGAGTCTGCATCCCCCAGTTTGGATCAAGAGCCCAGTGCAGCTGGGCATCTCAGAAGTCAAAAGCCCTCTATTTTCTCTTATACCTCCCATTTTGCATTCCATGATACACACTGTGTATATTTTACATCCCTTTCAGAACCAGCAGCAACAAGACCCTTGAAGTTACACACTTATCTGGGCCCTGGCACCAGCTCTGATGGCCTCTCTGGTCCATACTTACCCAAAAGACCTGCAGCAGAGCAGGGCATTTCTTGGAGGCACAAAGCAATAGGGCGATGGCATACTGAGGCAAGCAGAAGACACCTGAGTGCCAGCCTTGCTCGTCTTGTTTGTTCTGCCATCCTTTTGGGTGCAGATGTTGCCCAGGCTCCCAATACAGCCACCTTTCCACTGTTCGCTCCTTCTTTACCTCCTTCTCAATTGCCTTAGGAAGGAGCCCCAGACTTTGGATTTACCTGGCTCACTGTTGGCAGGTACAGCCCCATAAATCCCCACTGAGACAGCAATGGCTGCAGCTTGGACTGGGTTCAGTGGGGAGGGATTTGGGGGAAAGCAGAGAGTGAGGGGAGCAGATGGCCAGTGTGGTTCAGCATGTGCCTGGAATGCTCCTATCTCCAAGGCCTCATAAAGATTACAGATGCACTTCTTCAAAGCAGCAGAGATTGGAGCATGGGGCAGGAGAAGGCCCACCGTGCTCCCACTGGGGCCATGTGAGCCCATGGGGATGCCTTTCCACCCCATCTGCTTATGAGGGGGTCAAGGGCTGAGCCTTCAGCGTGCACGATAAGTGGGGTGGGAGGGAACTGCGAGCAAGGCTGGAACTCGCTGCCAGCTTCCAGCTGCCTCAGCTTGGCATTCAATGTGGCCAGTGCCATGTCCCTGGCTGGGAATACATGTGCATGGGGTGGCTGAGTGGCAGAGCTCCTGCTCTGGAGACTTTACCCAAGTGGTGCTCAATAGCCTTCAGGAACCTGGCTGTCACCTCAGGGTGATGGGTGGGTACTCAGCACCTAATGCTTGGTGGCTCCCCAGGTATACCTGAAGTAACCTGAGAAGGTTCTGCAGCCTGCAGGTAACTGGCTCCCTGCTCCTGAACCTGTAGCGCTGTGCTCCTTCAGGGAATCACAGGCAGCATCCAAATGTGTGTCCCTTGCTCCACGGGACTGCCAACTCCTTCCTTCAAGCCATGTAGTACTTTACGAGCCTGACCACCCAAAAGTTTTCTGCTTCTTGTTTTCCTTCAGCTCTAATGCTTGTCCCTGGATGTACTTAAACTCTATTCCCAGCATGGTGAAAATAGCTGCTGGGCTTCTCTGGCTGCTATTTCCTTTGCTGTAGCCTTACTCTCAGGTGAGAGGCAGTCTACAAGATGCGGGTTCAGAGTCATTTGGAAGGAGCTTGAGCAAAAAACAGGCTTTGCCATTTGCACAGTGAAGACTTGCTTGCCCCAGCACAGAGGGCAAGGCATGGTGTGAAGGCAGAGTGCCAACAAAGTAGCCACTCACTCCAAGATAAAGCTGCTGAAGACCAATGTTAATTAAAGAAAGAGAACATTTTTGTTTCGGCATGCTTATTAATTATTATTATGACTATTTGCAGTTTATATTGCAGTAATGCCTACAGGTCTGAATTAGCAGCTTGGAGTCACTGTACTGTGCAGCGAGCAAGCGTTCAGGCGGGCAGAGTTCAGGCCCTGAAAACCCTATTCATGAAAACACCCCAAGCTCAAGCTGGGTTTTCAGCTCAGACCTCAACAAAACTGTCCTTTGCTCCTTGGGGTGTACCTGAACTGCCTGTTTTAAGAAGCAGGGCTCAGAGGTGTGTCCATGGATGGACCATGGTGGACCACTTCTGCCACGTGGCCACCAGTGAGGACTCAGGGTGGGGGGAGACCTGCAGAGCTCACATAGTGACTGGGAACCAGGTCCAGAAAGGACACTGGGTTACCGCACCACCTATTTTTACTGGATTCAGTAGCAAAGGTCTCCTCAGTGCAGTGTTTTCTCCCTTCAGGCTATTTTTCACTGTGCTATGATGTAGGGGCCACAGGAGGGGAAAAAAAAAAGGAGAGAAAAAGGAAAAACCAAAGAGGGATGACTTCCTAGGTTGTGAAATCATTGCATAGTTTGGGAGCCATTTCTCTTCTCCCAAGGAATTCTTTTCTCTTTCCAAACAGGGCCAGGGCAGGAGCAGAAAGTCAGAAGGGATGTGAGAGCATCACAGCAGCATGGGCATGGTCCTCTGCAGCTCCCCATCACCACTGGTTCCCATGCAAGACACAGTGAGAGGGAGTACCTTGCAGGTGAAAAAGTGTCGATGTGGCTCCCTTGCAGAGCATGAGGCAGTGAGTGCAGCCCCACAGCCTGTGGCTTATAGCCCTGGGCAGTGATGGCAAGGGGACAGATCCTGCAGCCTCTGGGAGTTGAATAGCAATTGCAGAGCTTGGGAGATGGCAGAGGTCAAAACTCCTGCTGCTCTCTAATTTCCTGTGCATCACTAATTATGTGCATCCACAACTGTTGCAAAGGAAGGCAAAGCCATGTCTGGTACTGTTGAGCAGTGATGGAGAATTGCAAGGCTCCTGCATTTCTGACCACCTCTTTCCGTGTCTTCCCAATTAGCTGCCACTATTTAAAAAGCAGGCAACAGCCTTTGTGCTGTGCTTAGAACTGTGGAGGGACACAGAGAGCGCTGGCCGCAACACTGGTGCTGTGCAGGCACCTGCAAGTCCTGGTGTCTTTGCCCTCCCTGGGGGGCTGCCTGGATGCTTGCCACGTTCCCACTCTCTCCCAGGGCAAACCCTCCTGCCCCAGGACCTCTTGGTTCCCCAGGATCCTTCCACCCCCTTCAGCTGACTCTTTACATCAGATCTAGGAGGAAAAGGTTATCAACCTGTACCCTGAGCTGGCAAGACTTAGGTAACTGTCTAGTGGGGCTATCTTGAAAACAAAAAGCCTAAAAATGGGAATTTTCCTGGGTTTTCATGCTTTTCGTTTCCTCTTAAGACTAGGAGGGAGAATACAGCTGACCCTGTGTGCTGGCTGTTGGACCACATCCCTGCAACTGAGGCACTGCTGAGGAAAGAATGGATACTGCATGTAATATTAGCTGGGATATGTGGAGGATAAGGCTGGGGAGAAGCCCCCAGATACCCTGAGCACAGGGTGGCTGAGCAGCTCTGTGCTCAACTCACTGCACATCTCTGCATCCCCAGGTGCCCCAGTGAGCCAGAGCTGATCCCAGCAAGAGGGGCAGTCACGGAGACCTAGAGCTGGGGACCTCAGCAGCAAGCAGAGTAAGAGTATGCCTGCCTTCTCCCTTTCATTCACCTCCTTTTGTCATGCTAATGAAGAATTAGGTTTTTCTTTTGAAGTCTCCTTTCTCCAACCCCAAATAAGCTGCCTGGTCCCCCCTCTCCCACCACCTGATCTTTTCAAGCATGGCTCCTTGAACCATGGCTGGCTCCGCACCACCAGTCAGGAGCTGGAGGATCGCTCCTGCTGCCTCCTTTGCACTGCTATCAGGTTCAACCTGTTCAATTAGTGGTGCCCCAGGCACTGTGGGTTCCAGCTTTCTCTTTCTGCTTCATTTAATTTGAACACACGCACCTCTCCCTCCCTCCTCCTTCCTGCTTGATTCAAGGCCCCAGGCTCTGCACCGTGAAAGGCACAAGGCAGGGCATCACTTACACACCTGGAATATGTTGCAACAAGCCCAACAGCCTTTTACAAGGAAGTCTTGGGCCCAAATGATGAGTAAGAAAGTCCTTTGCAAAGCCGCCTTTCTTGGGTAACAAAATGCACAGCTAAAACCTCTCCATTGATTTTCACTGCTCCTTAGGGGACTGTTTTTCTGACCTTTCTTCTTTTTCGGGGGGGCTTAACATGGGAAGCCAACCAGCCATGCATGTACATGAACAACATGCGTGCTGAGGAAGGGATTAGCTGAAAATGCTCACTGGCTTTTGTTCTGATTTCAAAAGGAAGCCGCTATTGGAACACTTCAGTTACTTGCCTGGTTGTGGAGAGCCTTGCAATGAGCACTTCTCTTGCCCCATCCTGACACTGGCATGAAGATGCCTGAAGAAGATGCAGGATGGCTGCTCAAAAGCATAGATCTGATTTGCCTAGCTGCTTGATCCCAGGATTAAAGCCTCTGCCTGTGGGGTGCATCCTGGAAGAGCCTTATGATGCTGCCGCCGAAGGTGGAGGGAGCTCCCTGAAAAACTTCACAGCATTGACAGCTTCTCCTTCCAGAAAACTACCTCTGCGACCTATACAAATGTGCAAACAGATGGATGCACGCACCACATATCTGTAATGTACGCTCCCTGGCACTGCTGGCCAGGGAAGCAGGCCCCAAGTCACAGGCATGCTCCCTGTCGCTGTTGCACTATCACACAGGGCCATGGAGGAGGCTGAGTCTCATTTCCACTGTGTATGTGTGTGGACAACACTATCAGGGCACTCATGGCTGCTCCTTTCCCCTTCTGTGGCCAGCTGAGGAGGTGGGAGCTGTGAAACGGCACCTGTTGGTCTCTCTTCCAGGTGTTACAGCTGCTTCCTCAATGAGGACCAACATATTGGCCTGAAAATGAGCCTATCTGCTCAGCAAGAAATATTTCTGCGTGGCAACCAGCCTGTTTCAAAACCCACCTCTCTATGCAAAGAGGGCCTGGATTGCAAGAGTAGGGCTCCATGAGTGATGGGCAGGCAGCACTGGCTCTGGCAGGGGGAGGGATGCTGTGCCTGTGTGCAGTGTGTTGGAGCAATGCTCTTCTTGCTGGGGGAAATGTGGTGGTGGCAGGGGCAGGTTCTGCGTGCTTTGTGTGAGCAACGTGACCTGACAAGCCACACGCTGCTGCTGGGGACTTCTCTTTGCTGAGGGGATGTTCAGAGGCACCAGGCTCTCTGAAGGGGGTGACTTGGAGTGTCAGAGTCGTGCAGCAATCCCCCACAAAGCCACAACCTGCAGTGTTTCAGGGTGGGTAAGAAATGAAACATAGAGCTGAAAATGAAGCAAATAATCTGGTCCATGAAATTGCGCATTCAGGTGCTGTTGGTGTTGTCAGGGAGGAACTGCAGCTCCAGGCACCTGCTGGTGGCTTGAGAGCTCTTTGCCTGCCTGCAAGCCTCACTGAGTGCCTCAGCCAGGCAGAGGAGCCCCTTGCAGTTTCCTGGGCAGCTCTTTGCTGGCTGCCTTGGCTCCTTGGCAGCTGCCCAGGGACTCCTGGGGCACTTGCCCTCACTGCCTGGCTGCTTGGAATATTTCTGTCATGATAAACCTGCCAGAGACGTTGATCCCAGTTCAGTAGGATGAATGGGACAAAGAGCTATCAAAATTGACACAGTCAGACCTATTTTTGTCAGCAGAAATGCTGACTGTTGGGTGAGGACCAGCAGCAGAGAAAACAATGTGATGATAACAAAGTGACAGAAAGTCATTTGGCTTGTCGTTTTGAGATGAACATTTAAACATCTCTCTTGCTAAAGAACAAGCTGGAAATGTTACACCAGCCTGTGTTAAATCTCTTCTCTGCTGCCACTACAGCCAGCTGTCCCACTCATGTGTTGGCTATACACTGCAAAGCATAGAAGTTTGCATGTCTCATTTTGTGCTGGGCAGTTTCTCCATGTAGTTTCTCAATGCCTCGGGAGTTCATTCTGCAATATGCCATTTTTTCCTACCAATCAACTTAAACATTTGTTTGTTTGCTTATTTTACAGGGAGAGAAATATTTGCTCAAGCTATACTGTTGCAAGAGTTTATCCAGAGTATTCTTCACTGTTTACCAAAACTCAGCAACTGGGTGGAACAAGAGTTCAGGCAGAGGACCACTGCTTGGGAGCTCAAAGGAGATGCTGAGTGGATGTAGATGCCATTCAAGGTCACCTTCTTCCTCTGAATGAATGTTAGGGATGCTCACTCAGGATTTAGTGATGGGCTCCTTCAGATGAGGAGCTGCCAGAAGCCCCCACTCTGCACTGTAGGGAGGAGCATGGGCTGCTGCTGAGCAAAGCCCTCCCCAGCATGTGGGGCAAAAGTTTGGGCGGGATGAAGTCAATGGGAATTTTTATGAGAGACTTTAGTTGCAAAATTCTTTGCTTAAAAAAAAAAAAATAAAATAAATAAAAGGTGAGTGCACTGTTGCCTTTTGTCTCCATCTTTTGCAACCTTCAAAAGCTGCCTCAAACCTGTTTCAGCCGCTTTCTGTTTTGAAATGGTGAGAAGACAACTTTAAAGCTCTGTCTATAATCCGTCTGTTGCACCTGGGTGACTTACTCCAAAACGCCATGAGCCCATGAAAGTGTCTCTGTGGTCCCTGAGCGGGATTTAGAGTGAAGACCAGCCAGGGGTGGATGGGAGTGTGGGTGCCCCTGAAGCCTCACCTCCATCTGCCCGGTGCCTGGTGGGAGCAATGAGTAGAAGTATGCACCCAAGCGAGCAAATTTGAAAGGCAATGAAGACACATTTAATGCAGGAACTTGGGTAATTCTTGTTTTGTAAATCCCTGGTTTTGCTATGCATATGCCTGAGGAAGGTGATACAGACAGTTATCTAATTTTTCATGCATTTTACCATTGAAAAGGCTTGCTTTCAAGAGAGTTGGAAGAAAGGAGGCCGTGCTTATTCCATTGACCCCGTGCTATCTCTTTATAAACATTGCTGAAGGATTTCTATGGCTGAGAGGGGCAACAAAGGCTCTGCAGAGCCACAGCTGGGATTTTTCATGCTCCAAGGAGAGACGATCATCTCACATCCCACCGAGGGCTTTCGCTGGAGCTGTGCCACTTGCTCCCACCTCCCTCCCCTCTCTTTCAGCCGGGACAAACCTGCACTGGTCCTGCCGGGCAGGAAGAGAGGGAGAGGACGAGGATGCTGGCGCGGGGCATAGGGGAGCTGGAGGAATTGGAGAGGAGGAAGGACAGGAGGTGTGAGGGGGCGGCAGGCAGCCTGAGCGTACTGAGAGGATGGAAAGGGTCCGGCGGGGAGGAGGGGGTCCGCGGCGAGGCCAGGGGACGGAGGTGCCCCTTTCCCTTGAAAGCGGCTTTTCAGATGGAAATGGCGGGGTCAGCAGCAGCCCTAGGACAATGGCCCCCTCGCTCCGCTCCCCGCGGGCACAAAGAACCGGGAGGACGGTGCAGGGGGAGCCCAGCTCCGCTCCCCCCGGCCCGGGGCACAGCGCGGTGCGGCTCTGCCGGGGTTCGTCGCTACGCGGGCGCAGCCGGGCTGATCGCCCAGGGCCCGCGGGGCACGAAAACTGGCTGGAAGAATGCTAACAAGGCGGGGGGAGGGGAAAAAAAAAAAAAAAGGAGAGAGAGAGAAAAGCTGAAAGATTTCAACACAAATAATCTTCAAGGAGTGTTCTGTAAACAGAACGGAGGGCAGTGCGCCAGGAGCACCTGCCTCTCCGCATTGACATTAATTGTTTGGGGAAGAAGGGAAAAAAAAGAAAGCCCTCCCCTTGCCGCGTGTGCGGGCGTGTGTCTGTGCCCGTGCCCGTGCCCGAGAGGCTGGGGAGGCGAACGGGTACGCTCTGTGGCCGTGGGTGCTCTGTGGCCGTGGGTGCTCTGCGGAGGCACAAGGCTGCGACACGGGTGCCGGGCATGGGAGCGAGGCCGTGGGTCCTGTGGCAAAGCCAGCTCTCACACCCAAACCTGTCAGCTGCCTGCCCTGCATCTGCTCGGCCTTCCTCTCCTGCTTCATTCCTTGGTGACGCCTGAGGATCCGAATGCTTTCTAAAGCTCTTGGTGGTTTAAACCTCCTAGTGTCTTGTATCACCCTTGGTTCTTGCTATTGTTTACTCTCTATGTACCGTGTGTAATCCCTCACGGGGTGCTGCCAGGCTCCTAACCTCACGGCTCTCCTG
Source organism: Acropternis orthonyx (assembly GCA_035583155.1). Taxonomy (NCBI): domain Eukaryota; kingdom Metazoa; phylum Chordata; class Aves; order Passeriformes; family Rhinocryptidae; genus Acropternis; species Acropternis orthonyx. Next base: position 15,962,158 of record JAWWEU010000158.1, read on the forward strand.
CATCGCCGAGCTCCTCAGGCGCAAGTTTTGTCCTGTTCTGGGGGTGGGTATAAAGGAGCTGGAAGGCTCCTGCACCCACACAAGCAGTGGAGAAGGATTAGACCGTGCATGAACAAGTCCCTAATCATACCGTTTGGCAATCTCCCGATAAGGCATCTCACCCTTCCCAGCCGGGAATTAATCTCAGGGTCTCAAGTGTGTGGCACCTCCACTAAGCAGCACCAGCACTTGCGGGGGCTCAGGGGACGATGATGCTGTGGCAGCTCTGGTGCCATTTCCCCTCCACCCCTTTCCAGCCTGCAATCTGTGCCAGCCTTGGCTGAAGAGCTCTCTACCTCTCATGAGCACAGCTCCAAGGACCTAAAGCACTGACACAGCAGTACATCTATTTTAGGTCGAGTTTCTAAGGGCACCCGTTATGCACAGCATCTCCAAACAGCAATAACCTGGGAGCTGTTTCTTCCCTTATAGCCATGAAGGACATCAAGGCACACAGGGTTATGTGAAGGTGGTGGGGATGTGGGTGGGCTGGACACGATGCAAATGCAGATGAGACACAAGGCTGAATCCTCGTCTGGTGCTTGGAGTGTAGCTAAGGCTGCCTTCGGGGCACCTCCTGTCTCCTTGCTTAAACAAATAATGCTTGCCTGAGGCACACAGCAGGCCCAAGCAAAGCAATCGAGAAATCATCCGCTGGTGCTGATGGATTTGTTATCTGGTGTAAAGGGTATACTGGTTTCATCTGAACACTTTACAACTTGCTAAAGAGCTTTCTTGGCTGTTACATTCAAAGATCTTCCTACACATGCAGCCAATACCAGCAAAGGGCTGACAGCTAATGTTTGTTTGCTGCTCTACCTTGGAGCTAGGCGGCTTGACCAAATTTTGCAGGCATTGCTCAATTGGCATGACACAGCACACCTTATGCATGCAGAAGAGTCTGTATAGCCAGTGTCACTGAAGGTGGCTAACTGTCCAAAAAGCCTCGTTTGGCAATACAAGCTGGAAAATGACAAGCTGAGGCCCTGTGATGGAGAGCAGTTCTTACAGTGCTTCCACAGAGGAGAGAAATCTGTATCAAAATTGTATTTGTAGTAGCATCACGCTCCTTAAAGGGGGGTTATGTGGGTGCAGCAGAGCACAGGGAACCGCGTGGTGTGCTCTTGGTATTGCATTACTCCATGATTTTGGCACTGATCAGGTCCAAAGCTTGAGGAGAGCTGCTAGAGGAAAGCATTTCTGAAGTTAAATGTCTCCTGTTCCTTGCTTCATAAGTAGGTTTTGTTGCCCAAGCTTTCATTTTTCTGTCTACAACTGTCTCCTCTTGATAGTCAACTATTCTTACTTAGGACACTCTTAAACCTCACTGTTTTGGCCTTAGGCTGATTTAACTTTTTTCTGTCCTGTCTAATGTCCTTCTCTGCACATCCTAAACGTTCCTGTCCCCACCCCATCACTCCTCTTTTGGAGATAGCCATCCTACCCCACATCCTGACACTAGATGCTTCACAGTGAATTGCACAGCCCCAAGCAGTCAGAGACCATGCTCTGGGTCCCCAGCTGACATCAGGGACCCACACAGAGCTACAAGCCCTTGCAAAAGATAGGGAAACCTGCAGATTTGGGAGGAGGAAAAAGAAAAGAGGCTATCTGTGGCTAATGCCTCTTTTCCCCATCCTGCCCTCCGCCAGTTTAACCATTAACAGGCTGGCTGGCCCTGCCGAGACAATGGTCTGTTTGTTTAGCATGGAGGGAGCTCATATCGGGGGCCTGGCAGATTTATCAAAGCGGAGTGATTAGCTCTATTAGAGAAGGGATTTGTGTAAACAAAAAGACAGGTGCAAAGAGACGATTCCAGCTGGCAAAGGCTTCACGGAGCATGAAGCATTTCAGTGGCAATAAAACCTCTTCCAGGAAACACAAGTCATATTGGAGAGAGCATGTGTGTTTTTAACTTATTTGACTGGCCCTCCCAAACACTGACCCTCCCAACCACTTGTCCTCCCTGGCCCAGGCAAGGGGGATGTGGCCTTTCGTGTGCCCACATCTCTCATCCTCCCCTGAGTCTGCAGGTGTCTCCAGGCTTCATAGGTCTTCTCTGTCCCAGGTGAGAGGAGTACAGGTTGCAGCGCTGGAACATGGTAGTGTAAGCTGTCCCTCAGGGATGTGCCACTTGTCACTCCTTGTCCTCATACTGGACTCTGCTTTGTGGTGGGAAGGCTAAACTCTGTCCTGCCATCCCAGTGGTCTTCCTTCCTTCAGCTTTGTCCTCCTGGAGTGATGCTGGATGAACATGGTACCACCAATCATCAGCAAAGGTGTTTGCCATTTGCTTCACCTGTGCAACATGGCTTGGTGTGAGCCTGGTGCAAACCTCTGCAAGGAGAACAAAGGCTGAACCCCAAAAAATGCCCAGACCTTGACCTATCCTGATAGTTTTCTTTGAAAACAGAAGGGGAAAACCCTAGAGACAGGCACATACCGTAATCTACATATTCAAAACACCCCTGTCCACTGCATTTACAAATTTATCCTAATAGCTGCTGTGTGAAATTATTATTCAGTTTACACTACACTGAGACCAGAATAAATATGCTTTTCTCCCACCCCGTTGCAAAAGTGAATAAAGCTTCTTCACAGGTAACAGTTGAAAGCAGAGCAGACAGCTCTCCCAGGCAAGCTCTTTGGAGCAATGCTGAGCAGGAGCTGCAGTTTGGATTGTGAAAGGTTGTGTGAGTAAAGCAAATCAAAGAAACAGGAGGAAACTCACCATGGTTTGAGGCTTTGCTTCTCTGATTGGAGATCTGGGCAAATCTGACCCAGGAATGATTCAGAGAAAAGAAATTTGTCACTCCCAGTTGCAGTTTGTTGTCACAGCAGAGGACTGGTAACAATAATCTGTCATTTTCTTCTTCTGAATAATCTTTCCTGCAATAACAGATATGTTTTCTTCTTCCCATGCTACCTGTGTCCTTACAGGATCTCTTCAGAGGAGCTATACTGGTGCCACAATGTTGTACTGAGTGTCACATGGATCAAACTGTTTCTTCAGACGTGTTATATTGGCTAAGTGTGTATCAGCAATGCTGACTGAAGGCTGGGTTTTGTAGCAGAGTCAGGTCCATGTGGTAGCTAAGCACCTACTGAGCTTTTTAGAAGCACTCTAGATTATAGTCTGCAATTTTAGATATAGACTTGTTTCTGTATTTTGGCATCTGTCAATACTTCAGCCCTTAAACCTTTTTTGAACGCTCTATAGTCTTCTAAAGCTTTGTTGTGTGTGTATGCATATATATATATATAGTTTCCTATATGACTCTCCCTCCAATTAACCCCAAAGTCAAGCAACTTCCCAATACACAGAGGTCCTGTTGGACTTAGGGAGAGGCAGGTGTGTCCTGGTGCACCTGGATGCAGCATCAGTCCTGCTCCTGCCTTGCACAGAGCTGGGGACTTTAGGAGAGGGACCAGCACCTTGGTTGGGCTGGTGCAATTTGGTGGATGAAACCTTGTCTATGAGGCAGCGGGGACCTGTATGTGCTCAAGCCCTTCTAATGGGATAGTTTCAGAAAGATTGCCATACTTGCACTGGTGCTGTGCTGGTTTTGGCTGGGATAGTTAATTTTCTTCACAGAACCGGTATGGGCTATATTTTGGATTTGTGCTGAACACAGCATTGATGATGCAGAGGTATTTTAGTTACTGCTGCTTTTACAGAGTCAAGGCCTGTCCTGCTCCTCATACTACCCCATCAGCAAGTCGTCTGGGGGTGCACAAGAAGTTGGCAGGGGACACAGCCAGGACAGTTGACAACTAACCCAAAGGATATTCCATACCACATAGCATTATACTTAGCATTTAAACTAGGGGAAAAGCTGGCTGGGCATCAGTTGGTTGGTGGTGAGCAATAGACTTCATTTACATCACTTGTCTATCTTGGGTTTATTTCTTTCTCTTCTTATTTCCCTTTCCTTTTAATGACAATTTATTATTGTTAAAATAATATTATCATCATCATTATTATTGTTATATTTTGTTCTAATTATTAAATATTCTTATCTTAACCCATGAGTTTATTCACTTTTACCCTTCCAATTCTCTTCCTCCCATCCCACTGGGTGGGGGAGTGATCAAGGGGCTGTGTGGTGTTTGGATGCCAGCTGGGGTTAAACCACAACAGGTTCCCAGTGTAAAATCCAACCCTGTAGGTGTCTCTGAGACCTCCTTTGTGCACAGGTCACTAGGGTAGTGAAAATCTGCAACCCAGGTGCCACTCTATAGCTCTGATTTCTGCACAACCTTTGGAACTTCAATCCACCTTCCCCTTCCTTGGTTTTTTTACATACCAACAGAGATGATAGGGTTGATCTCTGTTTGTGAAGTATGAAAGACTTCATGAGCTATTGCTCTGCTCGCAGTTGGCCACATGTGTAACTACATTCTTCAACTGGTTGGATGTAGTGTTTATCACTGAAGACAGCTATAAAATAAAGCCCTGGGGCTACATTTTCAAAAACAGGTGCCTCAAATGTGGGCAGAAAACATGCATGCCCTGAAAGAGAGCTGTGCAGCAAGCACTGGGCCCTGTGCACACACTACCCATGTTTCTTGAACAGCACGTTTTGACTGCCCAAACTCTGGTGCTACTTAAAGTTACCCTTCAAAGTCCAGCTTTGTACAGTTATGCTGAGTGTTACTTTACTGAGAAATACAATGGCTCTCTCACTGTGTCTGTGTCTCTGTTGCACTTGCTCTATGGATGACATGTGTGTTTGGGTCCCTGGATGAGGATGGTTATCATGTGTCCTGCTGCATTCCCTCCCACCCCCAGTTGCGACCTGCTAGCATTCTGCTCCATGCTGTTTTTCTGCTCCACACTATTTTTCTGCTCCATGCTGTTTCTTGTGCATGGGACATGTGGAACTAATAATGTCACCGATGCTAAAAACAGCTCTAAGCCTAAACAGGTCACAACATGTGATTTTCCTCTTATCAGGTTTCCAGTGGTGCCTGTTGCACCTTCCTTCATGCTAATACTGTTTTACCACCTAGGAGTGTGCATGTCCTCTTTCCTCCCTTTCCCTTTTTCTGGTTTATGAACATTTGTTGTTGTGCATCTCAGCTGAAAACAAAAGAGAGAGCAAAGAATTGTGTGTGTGAAATCAGAGGTTTAGTGAGAGCAAAGCTGGTGTCAAATCAGAGTAGGACCTAAATAGAGTCCTAAGCACTACACCTGATTTCCCATATTCATGCTTTCCATGCAGCAAACAAGCCTCTGTCCTGCTTATAGGTAAAACCTCTCTGGTAGAAGTGTTCCTGTTTTACCAGTATCACATAATTTGCATTGAGAGGTCAGTTCCACTTTCTCTTAGCATTTTGTAACTACTGAAAGGAGAAAGCTCAGAGGCTCCGCTCTTCTCTCAGTCTTCAAGGAACAGACCATATTTCACCCCATTAATGTGAAACCATCAGTTATCTTGCGTATTAAAATGGCTAAATAGCTCCATCAGTGTGACAGAAATATCTGAAAGATCTTAATTTATGCCTCTTTCCCAATGGTCAAATAGTGGAGTTAGACAAGAGTGGAAAGAAAACTGGGCTCATGAAAATTCATGCAGCTATTTTTTGGCAAGTCATCAGTACCATTTTGCTTTTGGATCAAGAAGGTGGAGAAATGCTGGTGGCTGGGCAGAGATTCTGAACCTGGCCTGCCTGCTGCCTTTGCACGCCCCACCCGAGAGTCTGAGGACAGCACACAATGGTGAAAAAATACATGATGGCAAACCTGTGACTTCCCCTGGTCTGCACTCCTTCTGGGCTACGCTTTGCCAAGGGGGTCTTTTGGTGTACTGTCAGTCAAAGGCATGTTTGCACAAAGGCAGGAAGTGAATGAGAGGAGACGCAAATTAGATGTTCTGTTCCTGGCTTCTCAACAGAAAGGCTCCAGTCTGCTCTGCCACATAATCAAATCCATGCAAATGCTGGGTGTCATCAATGTCTAATGGTTGCTGTTTCATAGAAGGACAAGATACTGTTTTCTGAATTGTGTGTCCACTCCTTTATACTGTAACCTATGGATGACCTACTGACAGCCCCAAGGATTGCAATGCATGTGCAAAAACTGCATTTTGGATTGCCTGGATGTCACAGATCACAGTGCTTTGATGAAAGCACAGTGGGAGTCCTGCATGTGGTCCTGGAGGTGAGTCATGGCCAGCATTGCTTTGGATGGATGGACCTGGGCTAGCTGAGAAGACGCCAGTAGGCCCATGCAGCCTGTGCTTACCACCCAGCAATATAACACACTGATTGGTCATATATTATTGTGAATGCAACTCACACTGTTGTCTTCATCTCTCTGTTCCTCAAAGAGATAAATTTTTGGTGTCCTGTATGTGCAAGTGAGTTGGTTGTACACACTCATATGGGTAGAGAGAAGGACTAGGGACCTGTCACTCTCTCATTGCAGTCAAAGGGCTTCCAGCCCAGGACACCCTCTGGTGTAGGGCAGCCCTGCTGCCATGCATTATGCACTTCACCTTCCCAGTGCCAGGCAGCAGCAAAGGTTTGCATTGTTTCTAGGAATGGAGCAGTGCAAACCTACAGATGCCTTGTTTCTGGGCACCCTATTTGTATTTTAGCCCTCCTTAGGCAAGGGGAAGCAAGAGAGCGGAAACTGAGCCTGATGCAGCCTCTCCTTGAAAGCTATCCCAGTGCTCCCCAGCACCATGGAAAGGCAGCAAGGCTCCCAGAGCCCTGCATACCTCCTGTCTGGAATATACACTTGTGTGGAGAGGTACAAGTGCTTCCTTTTTGGTAAGTGCTCTTAAGAACTGATTACAGCTTGCAGACACCAGCAGAAATCCCTGGGAGGATGGAAGGGGAGCTGCCACATGAACCCCTTCTACTTGGGATTAATTTGTGCTTTGTAGCGTGTTTCCCTGACAGAGCAGCAGTGGCCCCAGGGACTCATTCTGTGCTAGCTAACCCACTGGCTGGCCCCAGCCCCACTCCTCTTGCAGGCAGCACTGCTTCTTGACAAAAGGACTTGCCCCAGGTTGCTCTATGGCCCCCAGCCCTGGGTTTCCATCAGAAAGGATCAGCTGTGATGTGTGGGCTGTGGGCAGGCAACACAGCAAATTAATACCCTTTTGTTCACTGGCTCAGAGGAGTGAGAGTTTCTGAGCATCCAAATGGTGCCATCAGGATTTGTTACAAGAAAACAAACCTAATTATACCAACAGCAACAAAAACCTCCATGAGAGAGAGCTAACAATGTAGCTTGTGCTATGACAGCTCTCAAGGACATCCCTAGACCTCAACCATCCCTAGGAAACATTCATTGTCCTTCTTCCGGGAGAACCACCTGGGTCCCAAAGGGCACCAGCACTTCATCTCTATGATAGAGAGGTGCTGAGCTGCTTTAAAACCCTCCTGCCAGGCACTCAGCACCTTTAGGGGCCCTGTAAAGCCATATTGATTAGGAAGAAAGACCTTAAAAGGAAGAGTTGAGTATGTGAGAGAACACAGAAGTTATGAAGGCAAGAAAGGCTTCCCTCAGTAGCTTTTATGTGCTGGCTTCTGAGCCTGGGTGGCGGTTCAGATGATTTGTAGGGCGTGAGCATCAATGATTGCAATGGCCTCTGATGGTCTTGATGAAACCGTAACATTAGATCATGAGTCTCTAGCCTTGCCTAGGCTTTCACAGAATCATGGAATTGGTAAGTTTGAAAGAGACCACTGGTGGGGTCATCTGGTCCAACCTCTCTGTTCAAGCAGGGTTGTCCTAAAACACATTGCGCAGGATTGTGTCCAGACCGCTGTTGAACGTTTCCAGTGAGGGATACTCCACAACCTCTCTGGGCAATCTGTTCCAGTGTGTGGTCACCTGCACACTAAGTTCTTCCTCATGTCCTTTTTCCTTTCTCTTTTTTCTTTTTCCCCTTTTTCCTTCCCTTCCCTTCCCTTCCCTTCCCTTCCCTTCCCTTCCCTTCCCTTCCCTTCCCTTCCCTTCCCTTCCCTT
>JAWWEU010000158.1:15970280-16038049 GCA_035583155.1 Acropternis orthonyx
CCCTTCCCTTCCCTTCCCTTCCCTTCCCTTCCCTTCCCTTCCCTTCCCTTCCCTTCCCTTCCCTTCCCTTCCCTCGCTTTCCTTTCCCCACCTTTCATTTCCATTGCTTTCTTGGGATATTCAAGCAGCTTTGCTCTTACATATCAGCAGAAAACGTACAGAGAAGGATACAGAAGAGGAGCATTGCAGCCTGGGGAGCCAAGCTGCAACAGGTGGTAATATTCCTTATGGCAGAGTGCATCATGGAGCCTGCTGGAGCAGCAGAGCACAGCTATTTAGAGAGGGCATGTTCATGAGTTCCTCTTCTTTGCCATGAAATCACAGTTATACTCATTGCTTGGTGCCAACATTGGACTGGAGACCAAAGCTAATATGTGGAGGCAGCAGCTCTGGGGCTGAAGGCCCCCGGGGAAGAGGGTGGCAGGGTTCTGCTGAACAATGGTGATGGGGGCAGTGGCAACACAGCTCTGCTGTCTTCAGTGTAGAGGTGTCTGGGTGAAGTGGTCCTTGCCAAAGCAGCAGCCAGCCTCTCCTTGCTGCAGCAGGGGTGCTCAGCCAGCTTCCTCATCCTCAGCAACCCAGAAACCCCTGTGGGCCCTTCCGCCTCTGTCCTCCATGAGTGTCTGCAAATCCTTCTCATACACACCTGCTGTTGGTTTACCAACCTTTTTTAGTTTTTTTATTTTATGTTATTTTATTTTATTACAGGCAGCTCCCCTACGGTTCAGCAGCACTTGTGGTGAACCCTGGCCCGTCCCAGGGCAGGGGGCACCCGTCTGGTGAGCGCTTTGCTGGGGACCAGCTTCATGCTGCTGTTGGAGCAATCCTCATGCACCCTTTTCACAGAGGTGTGCATGCCTTTTGTTGCCTGCCAGGGAAGTGGAGGAACAGGATTGCTCAATTAACGTATATGTACCTTGGCAGGGCACCAGCCCGAATCGCTGGCTCCACCCTGCCTTCCCTTCCCTGTAGCCATATCGTTTCCCCCCTCCTTCTTTGACATACCATTCCTCCTTGCTATCTAGGCTAATCTTCATCAGTCATTGCCCTGATGCTCTCCTGCTCTGACATGCTCTGAGTTTCAGTACAATTCCTGCGGCAGGTCGTGTCACGTCCTCTCACGCCGGCTGCTTTACATGGATCCCCGCTGAGGCACCGCACAGCCTTGAGCAAGACTTCTGCTTGCAGTAATTTAGGGTGTCTTTATTGCTGGCTGTTCAGCTCCCTGGGAGGAGGAGCCGGGGTTTTCAGTTTGCTTTGGAGAGTTGGCTAAAACGCGGTGCAGGGCAGAAACCAGCCAGCGTGTTCCAGCTTGAGCTCCCGCCTGTGTGATTTAGACACTGAGGGATGCAGATTTGTTATTTCTGGAATGTCAGTGAGTTTCACTTGGGGTGGTTTTTTGTTTGTTTTCTGTAAGGGCCCAACTGATACCCTCTTTATGGCCAGCACACCGTGATCTTTCCAGCAAAAAGGGTCTACCTCCGCAGGGCTCTCTGCCACATCTGTGCTGCTGCAGGAGATACACCACTTCCCTCACCGGCCCATGTACACAAAGGCAGAAATCAAGGTTACAGCAAGGGAAGGAGTTTGTCTGCGCCATTCATTCCACCCTGAACTTCCTATTCTGTCTTGTCCTCTGCTTCCCTGGCCACCTTAATCTTGTCCTTCATTTCCCCCCTTTTCCCATCCTTCAGTTGCACTCTCTGTTTCCATACATCCTTGCCTGTTTGCCTCATAGGTTTGCAGGATTGTGCTTGATCATGTTAGATGACACCTTGCCTTTTCACCTCGCAACTCAGTTGTGGACCCCTCAGCATGACATATAAAGAGGTGTCACTTTTTTTGGTAAGGAGTCTGTGAAAATCTCCCTCGTGTCCACTCAGGCCGTGTCTTGCTGGTGGAAGTGAGTTTTGCAAAGCACCAAACAGTGCATTTCAGTAGGAGATCAGTGACGGGGGAAATCTTGGTAGTTTTGATTGTGTGGGTGAAGGAGAAGTACCTGAACCACTATAAGGATAAGCCTCCTGGGTCTAGAGGAGACAGAAGTGAAATATCTCCCAGTATGGGCCACAGGAGCAAATCAGAAGGCTCACTGAAACCAAGCCAGTGTCTCTGTGTCCGTGATTACCCGGGCTGCTCGGTTAACATGCAAAAGAGGTCGAGCAGCCTTTGTGTTTACATCTGGTATCACTTCCCGGGGCAAGTCACAGGGCTCGGCAGTGCCAGGGCTGTGATCTGTGGTTGCCGTGCTTTGTTATATAGTGGTTATGTGAGCTGTTATTGCAGGGCACTTTGAATATTAACAGCGTCTTTGCATGTTATCTTTTGCCCTAAGTAATTGCAATGGAGCTGACGGATGAGATGTGGTGGGAGAAGGTTGCACCAGGGAGAGGACATGCTGCGTGGAGAGGGGTGCAGTCATGGAGACTGGGTAAGTTCCCAAAGGAAGTTTAGAGTCAAGCTGAGAAATGCAATCAAATCAAGTTATACCAAATTATGGCAGTCCCACTTTAAATTTCCAGGTGTTTCTTTCTTGGTGGTGTTACGGCTGCTGGGTAGTGAATAAACTCACACAGACATGAGAAATTCCCTTTCGAAGACTATGAGTTTCCCAAATCTGTGCCCTCTCTAACCTGGTGCTGTTCTCCCTGTGATCCTTTTAGATTGACTGAAACCTTACACATTTATGCTCTTTAGGACTATATCTCACCAAAGACATGTAAAACTCCAAACTGAGGAAGGTGGAGCAGTCCCTGAGCCCTGGGGTCCTTGGCCGTCTCACCTGTTCCATCAGGGGAGGGAAGGAGCAGGGTAAGGATGGAGAGGACACCACATTCATGGTATGCATCATTTTTTGCCTCTCCCTCTTATTTCTACTCCAGCAAACAGCAGTTGATGTTATTTTAATGAACAATAAATAAGGAAAAAGGAAGTTCTGAATGCAGGCATATGAAAATGCTTGGCCAAAAAGCAGAAAATGGAGAAATCAGTTCGAGGAACTGACTTCCTTTCACAGTGACAGTTTTATTCTCTCCTGAAAAGAAAAAGGCAAGAGTGAAACATGCCTAGTGCAACCGCTTAACCACTAAAAAGGCCAACAAAAATGGGTTGCTTAACAGTTGGTCTTCAAATAAAGGTGGAACAGAGCTGTGCTTGTTGCCGGCCTGTTCCCTATCTTTGCTCTGCATGACTAAGACATTTATCACATGCTAATCCCACGGCAAGTTATTGCTCTGCATAAAAAATGATGACCCTAAATTTGGAGGTACTCTGCAGTGGTGTCTTCAGGCCTGCAGTGCCAAAGCCAGTCTGATGTAGCTGCTCACCAGGCCAGCCCTGAAGACCTTTCGGGACCCAAATGTGGCCTGGGCTGAAATCTCAATGACAAGAGACCTGTTGAATCCTGCTACCCTTGTGCCTGCTTGAGTTTTGGCCATGCCTGGGCAGCCTGGCTCTACCCCCAGCTCCTCTGCTCCCTCTCCTGTGCGACCAGCCACTGCCTGGCCCCCTCAGACAATGGGGAAGAGAAGGAGGGCATTAGGTAAATATCCCCACCTTCTTAAGATTCCAGCTTAATGAGCACATTTGCTCGGTGCAGTATTGCCCCCCTATCAGTAATCTTATCAGGTTGAGCCTGCCTCTGCCACCTGCAAGCAGAGATATCAGAAGGGGGGGCATAAACCAGTTTGTTTTAAGTTCCTAGGCACTAAAGTCAAGAATGAGTTTCAAAGTGAACTTATCACTTTATTTTTTGTCATAAAAACACAAAAAAAAAAAAAAAAAAGGAATAAAACATGACCGGCTTGCTTTATGATTCAGTGATTGCAGATGTTTCCTGTCAGGTGGTTTGGGGGCTCGCCTTTCTGTTTGCCACTATCGAAAGGCAAAGGCGCTTGGCACCATTTCGAGCACGTGTTGAGCCACCAAGCCTTGCATGCTGCCTCCCCAGGAGGTGCCAGGTCCTGTGGCTTTATGTCTCTACGTGCCTGCATGTGTGCCAAAGGACTTTCATATCTGTACTTGGGCTAAAAACACATTTCCAAAAGGAGTCATAGGAACTCACAGAGGAAAACAAGGTGTGGTAACGCGTAACTGCCCACTGCCACTTTAAGTGGGTTTTAAAATATTTTCTGGCCAACTGCTCAGACATCTTACTCATACCAGGTTCGGGTCAGATCTTGACCAGCAAATGGGCAGAGAATTACACTTGACCTCATCTGTGGGCTTACCAAATCCTGCAGCCTGGAAGCCCAGACACCATCCAGGGGTGCAGTGCTGCACTAATGCACCACTCCTGACTGCATTAATCTTTAACACATTCAGGCACAAACCAATACACAGCCACTATCTTCATTATTAAATAACAGAATAAAATATAAATCCCCCGTTTCTCCAAATCTATTATAGATATGTAGGACTCAGGTATTTGAACGTAATCTTGACTATGTCAATATTACTGTCATGCCTTAAACAGATTGAAATTCTGTTTTATTAAGAAAGTTCTGAATCCCCATCTTTTTTCAAGTGACAAGTTGCATGAAGAATCTCAGAGATCCTGAGTAACAGAAAGCCCAGTAAAGGCATGTGCTGGGCACAACACTGCTGACATGAAAAATGTGATTTAGTCTCTCTTTTGAATGTTTATCGTATGGATACCAAGAACACCTCAGCCTACCTCCTTCATTAAGCATGCCATGCCTGCATCAAGGTGTAAATACATGGTTTAGGGAAACAGTATGTGTTTCCAGGGTATGTTTGGTTACAGCAACAATGCTCAGCATCCCTCCTATGTTGCCATCGATGGCAGTCTGTGCGAGCACAAAAACTCACATGCTGTAAGCTCTTTAGTGGGGTCTGGCTGAGTATGAGCAGTGGCGGGGGCACACAAAGACAAATGATGAAGCCGGGGAGGGATTTTTGATATCCAGCCCTGACCACTGGCCTGTGCCTCTGCCCAGCCAAGTGTACTGGTGCTGAGCAGCTGGGCTGCAGGTATTCCAGAGCACTTGCAACCCCACGGCTTTTTGTGCACGAATTGATGACATGGGTCAGGATGAGAGATGCCACCCTGATTCTGAAGATAGGGGAGCAGTATTTTCATCTCAGGGATTGCTGTGGGCAGCCTTAACACATAAGCTGAAGTCTGGGGCAAACCCTCCAGATGAACACACTGCTGAACACATCACTGAGCTGCCCTCTCAGAGCCGGGACCTGCATTCAAATGCCATCTCATTGCTGTTTTTGAAGGAGGAAAAAACCCCACCCCGAGACAGAAAAATGTAGAGGCTCTAAGGGTTACTTTTCCCCCTTTCTCCCTTGCTGAGCCATGAGGATGCAGGGTAGCTGGAGGCACAGCTTGCGCAGGATCTGTCAGCTCCCCAGCCCTACCCTGCACTTTAAACAGGACAAACAGGTTATGACATTAAAGTTTCAAAACCTAGGGGGGGTATCTTACATGGGAGAGGTTAATGCAGGGGCACTCCAGGCCCCTGGAGAAGGGGAGGGGATGCTTTCAGGCTTGAAATGCAGACACAACTTTTCCAAAGTTGGAGCTGGCTCAGAAGAAAACCAAACACACTCTCCCCTCCCACCTCTCTCCTCTGGCAACTCTGTGAAGCCTGTACCTTGGCAGGCGGAGGCTTGAAAACACATTGCCCTGGGCAAGGCTGTATCTCACCCTGATCACAGCAGCCCAGGGCCAGGATTCATGCACTGGTTGGAGAATGCTTGAGCATCTAGCTGCCAACCATCTGAGGGGGAAAACTGTGCTCCCCTCCCTAAGCACCAACCTGAAACAGCCCAACCATTCCCAAAGATCAATAGCCTTAAACCCAGAGTGTGTGGTGGAAGCAAGGCTGGAAGATAAAGGACACAAACTGGTCTTGGGTTCATTACTCCAAACAGTGGGGCGGTGAGATGAGGGGTTTTGACAGGATCAAGGGGAAGACACATCCTGGGAGGCAGAAAGGAAAACTCTTGACCCTGGGCATAAGATCTCTTCTCTGCCATGTCCTGAGTTCCTTGCACAACCAGCAGCCTATGGAGGGTGAAAGGCAGAAAAACTGCTTTTTGGCTGCCCCATGGCCTGAGGAACCACTGTGCTTGTGTCCTTGCCTCCTCACTGTGGGAGCTGAAGCACATGAGGGCACCCCCAACTTTAGGCTGCAGCACCCACCACCATATTACAGAACTGCCCCAGCAGGGCCAGCAAGCAGTACCGGAGGATCAAGGCATCTCATTGCAAGGTACACCACTGTGCCTGCTTCAGCAACCCTAGAGCAATCTGCAAAAGAAGCAGATGAGAAACGCCTTGGAGAACTTGGAAAAGTTGCTTGTGAGTTCCTACCTGAACTGCAGATTGGGCAACATACCTTAAAGATGCTGTAATGGGAAGGACCTCTTTGGGATCCAAAACACCCTCTGAGAGATGCCCCAGGAATAACAGTGTCCAAGCCCCCAGATGGTGTTAGTAAATTGCCAGTGGTTTGGGAACTGCCTGTGACTGAAAAGGAGACAAAGCAGCTTTTTGGGACAAGAGTAACCACTGAGTACACACAAGAGGTATTTGTTACACTCTATCAGCACCCATTCTGCACTTTGTTTTCTTAAAACTGTTAGGAGCCCTTCCATGGGATTCAACATACAATTTTACAAGAGAACATGATGTTTCCACCAGTTTATGGCGCAAAGATGAGAAGCATCAGGAAAGTAACTGGTGTGCCTGGTCCCAGAGTTGTTTGGTGCTCAGGGCATGGGGAGTTGAGTGGGAATCACCCAAGGGACTCCTAACACGAGCTCCAGAGGTTGAACATTTGCCTGGTCTCCCTTCCAGTTCCAGCACAACTCCATGAAGTCCCCTTCTATGCTCTTTCTTAACTAAGAGATGGTGTGGCAGGAAGGGAAGCGCTGTATGTGGATGTCCTTGCCTCGGCTCAACCATCCTTGTGTGCATTATGCCATGCACACACTGGCTGAGCATCCCAGCTGCTCTTTGACTGTGGCAGTGGAAAGAGCAGAGAGAAAGCTGCCACGCTGCTTGAGCTCTCCCCACTGCCTGCACCCCCACTCCTGGCTGATGGGTCCCCAGATCCCAGGAGGGTGACACCCTGACATTTCCCCTTCTCCTTCTGCCTCCAGTTGTCATTTCTCAGCACAGCCAAGGAACTGCAAAGCTCTCTGTCCCCTGTGGTGCTTTGGAGGGCACCCTCTGTACCCAGCAGGAGGGAGGAAAACAGAGACAGATCAGGGAGGGGCAGCGGGGTGCAGATGACAGATGGGAACCCCCCTCATCTGCCAGAGGGTCAAGGTTTCACTCCCAGCCATAGTGGGAACTTCTTCATGGATCTATATACGTTTTGTTTTTTTTTTTTTTCCTAATAATTTCTTCTAGATTCTGAAGCCCTCCAGTACCAAGCTGTCATTTTGCTCTTTTAATCATATTTTGTGCCTGTGCTGCTCTCTAGGCGAGTCTTCAAGCTGCTTCCCAGCTCTCTCAACACTTAACTATTCACAGCCTGAAAGACATGCTGAGATGGTTTTTTTCTTTCTGAAGGATGAATCCATCTCCCCTTTCACTTTCCTTTCCAAGGCTGCTGGAGCTGGTGGTACAGTAATTCATTTGCAGTAAGATCCTTGTGAAGGAGCAGGGAGAGTATTTGGAGAAGGAAAGAACTACAGTCCTCAAGGAAACCCCCTTGTGACTTTTGGTTTAGCTCAGATCTAGGTCCAAGGAAGTAAAAACTAAATATCCTAAAATTGTTGCTGTTCTCAGAAGTTCTCTGAAGCTGAAGTGGTGGTGTGGAAGAAAAAGCTAAAATGGCTTCAGTAACATGATTTTCAGTTTGGCAGGCAGAATTACCAGAATCCCCAGGGAAAGGTACCCAACCCTTGGTATCCCTGTGCTCTTCCAGCTGAGTTTGCTCTGGTGCAAGCTGTACATTGCCAGCAGAAATTCTTGAAGCCCAAATGTCTGCCAGAGCACCTGGAAGCATGAGCCCTTCCCAACAAGCCTGTGGACAAGGAAGCAGGATGCTACTTTAAACTAGAAGATGCTTTTTATGCACAGCTTGAGTGATCTCCAGAAGTAACGCTCAGCTTCCCTGGCACCTTTGCAAGTGCCAGGGAAATCCCACTAGAGAAATATTTTTAAATGGTGAACAAATTGCCTCTTTACAGATGGAAAGCAGGTAAGGAGTTGGCCAGGCTGCCTCCTCTTTTGTGTAAGTGGCTGGCAGTGTGGCAGAGGACCTCCCACCCCACTGCTTTGTGACTGAATGGAAGCAGGAGAAGCACATCCAGTGCTGATGGGAAGCAGAGCTTCCCACACCAGTGATGCCCGTGACAATCATTTATATGATGCAGAAAGAGGGCTCTCAGGGCCTTACAGGGAGCTGCTTCAGTGCCTGGTGGGGATGTGGTGGGATTTTTAGCTCACTCACTTTCCCCTGCTCTCACTCTGCCCTTCTTTCAGCTGTAACTCTCCTCTGCAGAGTGGTATCTGCAAAGGAGCACCTTTGAAACAAGTGATCTTGCTGCACCTGCCTGTCAAAGTCCCATCCAGTGGCTGTGGCAGCAGTGATGTTTAATACTCTCAAGCATTGCAAAGACACCTTTGGGTTTCAGCCCATCACGTGGGCTTACATTACTGTAAGCAAGGACAGATGGTGAGAATGAGCATGTTCTTCAGGTATAAACAGCAGCAAGAGGTGATAAGAAAGGCGGTGTACCGGTGCTGTGGGAGACCTGCTACAGGCAATTGCCTGTTAAAAACTCCTGATATTGAGGATGAGTTTGCAGGGTTGGTAGTTAGATTAATAATGTTCTCCCTCATGGGACAGGAATTTGCCCCATGGCAGATCCCAGCCTCTAGCTCTGCCAGATGCACATGCATCTGGCTGTGTAAAATGTAGCTGGATTGTATCCATGGTCGGGTCAGCAGCAGGGCTGGGACAAATGCTTGGACCCCCTAGCTGCCCCTCAGTTCCCAGCCATGCAGCATCACTGCAGCACCTGCTGCCTTCCCACTTCTTTTACTTGTAACACACATCTCCTCTGTGGACCTGAAAACTTCTCCTGCCCCTCTGACTCTGAAGTGAACTGGTCCTGTTTACTCTTCATTATCACAATTAATGCTATTACTATTATTGAGGGCTACCTAGAATCTGCCTTCAAGGAATGTATTAGAGGACAGATGGCCAAACACATGGGATAGGACAGGCTATACCCTACAGGCTCCCACAGCCAGTGGTGTACATCTTCCTTGACTTGGAAACGTGCTGGTTACACTTCTGATTTATTACAGGTGCGAGTTTGGGAAAAATTTGTTGAACACAGCTTAATGAACATGTTCCTCCTTTCAGATTCTGAATCCCACTTCCGTGAACAAGTCACAGATAAGATGACCTTGTCAATGCTTGCCTGCGAGTTTCCAAACCTTTTTATTCTGGTCTCTTTCTGGTCATCCCAGGAAAGCACTGCTGGGATGGAGATACTCTACGTGCAAAATCATACAGCAAGAGCAGAGCAAGGGCAGTAGCTATTTTTGGACCCCAGACTCTTTTTTTTCAGTGCCTGAGCTCTTTGCTCTCCCTTAGAGAAGAAAAAAGAATGGAGCAGGGTGCTGGGGCAGGAGGAGGGAGGGGTGATGGTGCGGCAAGGACCCCCAGCCACTCCTCCCTGAGGAGATGCACATTCATCAGCTGGAGCTGATGCCAAGAGGAGACATTTGTGCTGTCTCCTGGGTGTGTGACAAGGGACCTCCAGGCCCTCTAGTTAACAGAAAACACTGTGACACCATCTCATTTGTAGCAAACTTGACATAGTTCTTCCTTTCTCGATTGCCCTCCTTCCCTCCCTCTCAACTCACCACCCTGCAAGTCACTTCTCACAAAATGAGCTACATTCCCCCTATAGCTCCAGCAGGGAAAATGCAGAGACAGACAAGCATCCTGTGCCTGTCACAACCTGGTGAGACTGTGCTTGCCAAAAATTACAGTTGGGATTCCTGAAATCCTTCAAGCACTTACACTGAAACTGGAAAATGCTGCAACCAGCTAGAAACAGGGGTGTGTGGCACCATAGCAAGGGCTGAGAAATGAATCAGTGAGTGAGGAGGGTCCTAATCCTGCAGTGGTAACAATGGTGTGGGATCAGACTGGGTGCTTGTCTACATCTGACTGCTGGGATTTAATCCAAACCCTTAAGACAGCCTTGAAAACTTTGAAGCACCAAAGAAAACCCCAAAACTTGGAAGCCAGTAGTAGCCCTGGCACCAATGCCAGTGTCCTGGCAGAAAACATGCCCTCTTGGATTAGTGCATCTGCCCAATGTGTTTAAAAAGCACCATACAGTTCCTCCATGCTGGCAGAGGGAGCTGCTTCAGCTACATAGTCCCAAAGAGAGCAGCAACCATTAATATCCCTTTTGTGGGCAAAGGCTGCTTTTTCTTGGGATTCAGAGGGTGAAAGGGTGGGTTGTGAAGGGTTGGAATCATGAGTAGAGGAAAGGTAGCATGGGCATGGCTTATGGCTGTGTCCTTTGAGGAGGTGTCCCAGGTTAGGGCTGCTCTCCTGTGGCTGGTCGAGGATAAGGTAGCTGACCTCCTCAGGGCAGTGCTCAACCACTGTTGAAACAGCAACAATAGCCTTACTCAGGGGAATTTGCTGTGACAGCAACAAGAAGGGACTAAAGGGTGTCTGAAACATAGACATGGGTGCCCACCTTCTAGAAGCCTGAACTGCTGTCATGGCTCAGTCCCTCAAAACCACCTGTACCAAGGGAAGGAAGGGAGCCAGGCTGCTGCGATGGGATCTATTCAGTGCAAAAGAGCACATCTTCCATTTCTAGGCTAGTGGAGGAATCGCCAAGCATCTGAGTAGGGACTGCTGCAAATCATCATCCAACCTCCTTCTTGCACAACTTGTCATCTGTGTGCCCCCATTTCTCTGCTGGCACACATTGACCAGAATCAAGAAGAGCCCAGAAATGGCATGGGGTGTCTGGAAGAGGAGAGGAGAAGGGGTGGGGGTGGAGCAGAAGGGAAGAAATTAATTTGGCAGAATTTCTGGTTAAATTGAATTCAGATTACAATTCCTCAGAGACTGAGGATTGTTCAAACTCAAGATCACTTCAGTCTCAGGAAGCTGCCATAGGATTACCAATACTAGGTATTATATTTTAGAAGTCTGTCATTCCTTAAGTAAGAAGATAATTCCTTGGGTTATTTTCCCTTTGAAAATATTTCTGCAAGCACAAGCTACGCCCTGAGGAATTTCATAGAATCATGCAATGGTTTGGATTGGAAGGGATCTTAAAGATCAACTGGTTCCAACCCCTCTGCCATGGGCAGGAACACCTTCACTAGACCAGGTCGCTCAAAGCCCCATCCAATGGGTCCTTCAACATTTCAAAGAATGGGAAGTCCACAGCTTCTCTGGGCAACCTATTCCGGTGCCTCAACACCCTCACAGGAAGGAATTTCTTCCTAATAACTGATCTAAACCTGCCCTCTTTCAGTCTAAAGCCATTACCCCTTGTCCTGTCACTACATGTCCTTGTAAAAAGTCCCTCTTCGGGCTTCTTGTAGGCTCCCTTTAGAAACTGGAAAGCTGCTATAAGGTTTCCCTGGAGCCTTCTCTTCTTTAGGCTGAACAACCCCAACTCTCTCAGCCTGCCTCCGTAGGAGAGTCTCTCCAGCCCTCTGACCACCTTCGCGGCCCGTTTGCAACATGTACATTCGAAGGAGAAAAACCATGTCTTTACATCTCGCACCAAACCACGAAACACTTTGGGTGTGGGCTGATGTGGACTTGAAGAGGGGCTTGGCAGCTGTGCCATCACACTGACAGCAGGAACAGCTTCAGCCTCCGAACAGATGTTGCCGGTCCTTGCGCCGAGCATCGCTCCTTCGGCCGGGGCGGGGGGGGGTCCGGTTTGCGGGGTGCGGGTGGGCAGCAGCGGGTCCGCCTGCCCTCCCCTGCTCCCTGCGCCGCCCGCAGCTCCCCGAAGCCGGGGCTGCCAGGGCAGGATGTCAGGGAGGGCGGCGGTCCCGCAGCGCCGCCCGGTGCGCTGCCGCCGTACTGCGGCCGGGATGCCGCTCCCGCACGGCCCCGCACGGCACGATCCGACCCGGCACGGCTCCCGCACGGCCCCGCGCCCCCCGACGGCGGGTGCTCGCAGAGCACCGAGACCCTCCGGGACTGTAGGTCCCGTAATTCCGGCCCGTCCTTTCCCTTCCCGGGCGTGAAACAGCAGCAGAGCAGCAGGGACCTCCCCGCCATGGGGGCGCTGAGGCACGCAGGACAGACACATCTGAGGGATGGAGCTGAGGTGTCCGGGCACTCCTTGCGACGTGGAGGCCACAAGATGATGCCATCTCCCCTTTGTGCCCTAGCGTGCCCTGTCTGTCACTAACGTGCTCTTGCCTTCGCCCACCATCACCTGGGCAAAGTATGTGAAGTACAGCAGGAGCCCCAAAGCAGATCACAGGCTGCTTGCACAGCCTCCCTGTCCTCACAGCAGGCTGGGGATACCCACCAAGGGAAGCAGTTCAGAGGAGCAAGATGGTTTTAGCAAAGGTCTCCTCACTGCTGGGATGGTGTCCTACAACCCTGGTTCCTTCCCCTACACCTAGCAGCCCTTATGGTGCACACAGCTAGGAAGTCACTTGTTCATCACAGCCAACGCTATCCTGGTAGACTCAGACATGCATAAATCATCCCTATCACTCACAGGTTATCTGTTTTATCTGTTTTTCATCTTAAAACATGTCCACGAGTCTTAGACCATCTTCTGAGAGGTGGTCAGCATCTCTCCTCATGCTGGTATGTCTCAAAACACACTCTTGTTATCCACAGTTGTTTTTCTCTTTTTTCTGCTTTCCCAGGCCCGGCCCAAGGACACAGGTGGTGTTTTTTGCTGCTTTCCCAGGCCTGCAGCCGCATCCTCTCAAGGCCAAAGCTCTCCACTGTCCAATGGTCTTCCACAAAAACACACTATACAGAAAACTACTGGCTTCTCAGCATTCGTGGCACCACCAGATCATTCGTATCTGTAAAGTTTATCAGTCACCACCATTTTCTTTCAGACCACTGGTTAAGATATCAAACAGCCTTGGCCAGAGAGGGTGCAGTCCTCTTTTTTACCAAGTGTGCTATGCTTTAGTCTAGTTTTCCATGGTTTTACACTGGACACTTAACTCTTTGCATTTTAACTCCTTGTATCCCTAAACAAAAAAACTTTTGGCCTGCCACTTGCAGTAATTTAAGACTACATTCCTAGAAAGGGATTTACCATGGAACTGTCCCAGACCAGCTCAGATGCACTGCTACCCACAAGGTGTTGGTGCCACCAAGATTTGCCTTTCCACTGGGACAGCAACCCTGTCTTTCTTCCACATAGAGATCACGTCTTCCTATTTTCCTGTGCATCCCAATTCCGTCTGTCTCCGGTGTCACTACGAAGCACAACCAAAAATCTATACTTCTTCAATAGCCTGTGCATTACTGAGGGAAGTGCTAATAGGAGAGGCAGACCACTTGAGAGGCCAATCGATAGACCTGCCTGGGTTTGATGATAGGTGTCTCACAGAGCGAAGCTCTGTGCAAACCCTCAATTACCCTTCCCTCGCCTCTCCCAGCCTCCCGACAACCACAGTGGTTAAACCCTCTCCAGTATCTGCAAGTGGACTGCTTCCTAATAAAAGGCTGCAAAATGCCAGCACATCCCTGAGCCACTTCAGGAGGTCACTATTTAATGCTGAAGAGAAATGCAGTGAAGGAAAACCAACCTGTGCCTCCAGTTATAAGGAAAGTAGTAACGACAGAGCTAAAAAGGAAAATGTAGGTTTAAAAATTACATTAAGAGGAACAGAGAGTTTAAGACTGTTTAGAAACAGTTTCAGGTGAAGCCTGTGGCCCCATTTTTCACAGTAGACAGGTAATTTTTCAAAAGTTACCTATGTGTCTGGCTTTTCCCAAAATCAGGCCTGAAGCAGTTACTTCAATACAAGTGTCTGAACTGAAACCTTTTTGGGTGGCCTGGAGAGGGCAGGTGGCAAGCCCGTGCTGCCATGGGCCACGCTTGGCTTTGGAGCTGTTCCTGTCTGCTGTCCTGACATATCCCTGGGCTGCAGGTGGGGCTGATGGGGAAGGAGAGGCAGGTGCTCATTTGCAGAGATTATTGACAGTCACCCTGAAGTGAGGCAGGGTCAGAACAAAAGGGTGAAACCAAGGGAGAAAGCGGGTGACCAAGCATGCTGTCATGAGCAGACAAGGCACAGGAGGCTTCTGCGGGCTGGGGCTGTGCATCCAGCTGGACTCAGCACTCTTGGCTTCCTGGAAATTCAACAGGGGAATGAGATTTCAGGCTCCCTTCATACCCATCCCCACCCATTAAACAAATGAGTGTTTACTGAAAGGCAAAAAGCTGTTCCAAGTCCCTCTTGTTTCAGGAAACCACTTCTTTACAGACGTCTCTTGGTAGAAGCATCCGTCAGTGGAAAGGAGGAGAGGAGCAGACCTGAATGCTGCCAAAGTTTTGCAATCCTCCTTTGATGTGTCCCCCCACAAAGGCAGAGCTTGCCTGGTGTAAGGGCCCATGGGAGCAGCTCTGGTTTTCTGCCGCCCGGTTCAACTGCTGGCTGACCACCAGCAACCTGGGAGAGAGGGAAGGCTTCAGAGAAAGGGTAAGGAGAAACTTGCAACATCAGGCACATTTTTGACCAATTCATTTTGTGGATGGTGAGTCACAGTGGAGAAGGGAGCTGAGAAGATGGTTTGGATTTCACTTCTTCCCGGATGCATCTCTGATTACAGCTCTTTGAGACATAACAGTTTTGATAGCACTGACCAACAGGCAGGGTGGAGATGCCTATGGGACTTTATATCTGATTTGCACACAGAATAAACACAGTAGATTTCTAGACCAGCTTTAGCTTCTACTTAAAGCAAGTTGGCCTGCAGAAGATTTCAGGTTCAGGACCATCTTGCAGACATCTCCAGGCCACTAGTTCTCAAGAAACAAGAGAATGGAGTTTCTTTCAGCCATGAACATAGGGATATGGGGAGAAATAAATGTCCTGCACATCTGTGGACACTGGGAGAAGGTGGTCTGCTTTTCAAGAGCAGGAGTAAAAGCCCAGAAACTGACCTACCCATGGTCAATCCTACCTCCTAGAGTAACACAGAAGAATAACAGAGAGATCATGAGAGCTGGTGAGGCATCACTGGGAAACACAACCTGTTCTGCTTACTGAGTGCCAGAGGCCTGATGGAATTAGGGAAACAGGGAAGGGAACAGCCTGTGATGTCGTGATTGCAGAATAGCCTTAGAAAGTACATGAATATGACTTTTCATGCTACTATTGAACAGAAATGCAGTATTTTCCTGTTCTAGGACCTCCAAAGCACCTTATCGAGACAAACAACTGACAGCCATCTGAGAAGTTTCTGGCAGCAGACAGAGAGCCTTCTCCGGAGATAGCATTGGACACGTGAGCTACCTTTTCTGGTCTGCCTGTGCTAACAATGGCCAGAGGATGCAGAGAAAGGCTCCCTGGCCATGACTCAGAGTGGGGCCCAGCCTGGAGCATTGAGTCACTCTGTGCCACTGCCAGTGGAGATGACAGGCCACCAGGCACGTCACAAGCAGCAGCCAGTCACCTGTGTCCCCGTCCTTGCTTGGCCCTGCCAACAGTCCATCTCCACAGCTCACCACTGCCTCACAGGCATCGGGCCCCTGATGGCACCGAGCCAGGAGCCCTGTGGTTGATCCGGTAGTAGCTCTTACGTGCCATGGCAATCAGAAGAAGGTAGTGAAGTGTCATATAACTAACAAAAGCACTAAGTGGTCCTCATGTAAAAGTTTCCCAGCAAACTGAGTGTGTTGACCAGATAACAGCTGAAGGGAAGGAGATCCTTCTTTCTTTCATTTTGTTTGCCTTTTTTTTTTTTTTTTTTCTGGCAGGAGGGCAAGGTTGTTTCAGGTGGGCTTTTGAAGAGTAGAGTATCTTTATCAAGAGCTACTATATTTTTTTTCTTTTCTGTTCTCTCCATTGATGATCCTAGAATGGCAGAGTGGCTGAGGTTGGAAAGCATCTCAAGACTGCCTGGTCCACTTCCCCACTCAGGCAGAGCAGCTGCATGGAACTGGGTTTGGCTGGGTCCACCAGTACCCATAGGACCTTGAACATGGTGGTGTGTGGGATTATTCCCCTGCAGGGGCAGAACTTTGCATTGTCATTTGCTGAAGCTTCCCTGATAAAGAAGTCCTAAACACCTTCTCACTCGACTAGCCCCAAACCTGTAAGAGCTGCTTGTGCAGAAGGCCTTTTAAAAAAAATCTGGGCCAGGCGAGGATGTTTATTTGTGAAAAGAAGAAGCTAGGAAGGATGTTCTAAGGGTAACTGGTCTCACCCTTGCACCCAAGCCCCCATTATCATTCTGTGCCTAAGCTTCACTGCTTTGACTGTGTGTTGGCTGCTGCCTGCTGCTCTCTAGGTGAGAGAGTAGTGCCAGGAGAGGAGGTCTTGTGCACAGCCAGTGCACAGCTACACCCCACTCCTGGATCCCTGGCAGTTTGGCTGGAAGAGAAGAGCACACTCTTTCTCCAGAGCTTTATTCTCAAGGAGTAAACCAGGGAGCAGCATTGCATTTCAGCCTCGGTCTCTGCTGCCTGGCAGCTGCAATTGCTGTGCAGACACTCTGTGAGTGGAAACAGGTGTCTAAGCTGGGGGAAACCATAAGGAGGAGACCACCTGTTCTGCTCATCCAAGGTGTGGCATGACCTGTATTGCCCCTGCCCTGGATGATGTCCCCGAGTCCACAGAAGAAAGGTCTGGCACTGGGTGGGGGGATGACAAGGGTGGAATGGTGACCCAAAACAGACAGTGGAGCCACACCAGCTGTGCACCATTTGCTCGTTTGAGATGCCCAAAGGTGTCATCCTCCCCCAGCAGGGATGCAGTTCAAACAGCACCGGTTCTGATGAAACAGAGGCTTAATGGAGGCCTTCTCCAGGAACTGTCAGGGCTGAAAAACAGTCCTGTGTCACGAGGCATGGGGAAAAATAGGCAGCTGTCCCTGCATCCGCCCCGTGCTGCTTATCGGCAGCGCAGCGGGAGCATCTCCATTTAGGGATGTTTGCTTTGCCTGACTGTGGTAGTGCGATAGGGAACGTTGTGGGACAGTCAGGCCCCTGCCACTTCCCACTGCTATTGTCACTGCTATGGACACCTGTGTGCAAAGGCAGACCCATGGCCCCCATCCTAAACTTCTACTGGGTCCAGCCTGTGGCCATGTGTCCACCTTCTCCATGCTTTAAGACACGTCTGCACTGATTAAATTTGTCCAGTCCACCCCAACTTTACCTTGATGATGGAGTGTGGGAAAGCCCCATTACCATCTCTTAACCCTTTAACCTCTTTGAAAAGCAGAGGTGACTGCTTATATTTTACTCAGTCATTTGAAAAACAGTGATGTAATGGGGAGGAGCTGGTCCTGCACACGGTGCTGGGATTGCATCCCAGTCTAGGCCCCCTCACTCCCCTTGTCTCCCCTTCACTCCATCCTCACCAGTTCCTCAGCCAGTTTCAGGAATATGTACATGGCTGGCTAATGGCAGGGCAATGGAAGGGCTGATCTGGCTCAGTGTGTGCCATAATAAGAGTTATCAGGCACACTGATCCCACTCCCATTTCTGAGTGCTGGAGAGTAGGCTGCAGCATTCCACAGTCCCCTTGGCAGCCTTCTGGAGCCTGTGTGCCCCGTGGCATCCTTCAGAACATGGAGGGCTTGCTTGGGATAATCCAAGACGTGGGGCTGGGTGCCTCTTTTGTGTTGTCATGAGGGAGACTGACTTTCTGCATTTTGGACACCCTTTTGAAGCACTGAAATGGGAAGATTGACAGGATCTTACTTACTTCTTGTGCTGTCCCTTGTCTGCCAGGTAATTTCTGAATTGATGGAGAGATCTCATTAGTGCACGTTCTCCCCTACTGATGCTGTGCTTGTGTCTCTTGGGGGTCAAAAAGTGCCCTGAACATTCTTTAAGGTACCTTTGTTGAGATGCTACTCAGCATCCCTACAAAATAAAATCTGTGTAGTGTTCAGAAAATTACAGTGAGATGGAATACCTGGGAACCTGGAAGGTTGTCAGGTGCAATTGTTCTGAAGCCAGTGGGATGACTCCTTTTACACCCAAAGCAGTAAATTTTCCAGTCTGCTAAAGCTCATGCTGAAGAAAAATTTGGAAAAGATGACAATCCAGGGAAAGATCCTTGTTTTTTCTTTTAATCACAGGAGCCTTTGTTCATCCCAGTTATGCAAAATGTGTGACTTGGGAAGTGGAAATTTGGTTACACTCCTGAAGAGCATGGGAACTGTATCAGCCAAACCAACTATAGGAAAGTGTTAAAATAACCTTCTGCCATCCCGTTATCAAAAGAGAAAAGAATAAAAAAGGAGATAATCCTTGTTTAAATATCACAAGCAGCAGCTGAGTCAGTGGGAGCTTTAGACTGGAAATGTCAGGGAGGAATTTAGATTTTCAGAGCAGTTGCTGCTCTGCAATTATCATAAGGCACTTAAAAGGACCCCTTGTCTCTTGTTGCCCTGAACCACGCATCTGCAGGGAGGGGGAGCAGAGAAAAAACACATGGCCCTACCGGGGACAGATAAGGGAAACTGAACTCCATCCTACTAAAGGCACAAGGCAAATCCCTTCAGGCTATTGTTGGGCTGCTGCTGCTGTTCAGGTCAGAAGTAGGAAGGGAGAAAGGGAACGGGGAGGTGGGGGAAGGCAAACCCACAGGAGACGCAGGGAAGCAATATGAGAAAGAGGAGAAATTCACATCCTGGCTCTCCCTAGAAGAGCATTTATTTGCTTCTGGTGAGGTTTTGACGGTAGGAATGAGAAGGGAGACAGAACAATGAAGAGCCAGGGAGCTTTTAGCCTCTTCTCTGTAGTGCTTTTCCTCCTGGACCATCCCACCTCACTGCCATCTAGCACGTCCCTGATGTAAATTAAATAAGTGAAAGTACTATTAAACCTCCTGATGGAGGCACTGCCAGCACCAACAGGGGACGGGGAAAGGATGAGCCCGCAAACCACGTAATTTCCACCACATTACGTGATACAGAGAGATGAATTTTCCTAGCTGTTTTTAGCTGGCTAAAGACTTCCTCTGCAGGGATGATATATTCTTATCTGTTTTCTCTCACTGAGGTTTCCAAGACCAGAGAGACCTCAGTCCCTCTTAGACCTCAGTCTCTCTGAGGTTTCCAAGATCAGTCTTGGCTGGGTGCAAGGTAGAAGGACCTCAGCCATGCTGTGCTGGCAGGTGCTTTTAGGGCTCTACCTTGCCTTCTTGGGGCTTCCTGTCCGAGGACAGTAGGTATCCCTGCTCCAGTTTGTGCTTTGTGGCTCTGGATCATCACAGCTGTATCTCCTCCTGAACAGCATGTGGGCTGTTCCATCCTCATTAATTTTACCCTTTCCTGTCCCTGTGACTGACAGGCACAGTCTTCAGCTGAGGTACCTGTTCTGGTTAGGACACTTCAGACAAAGGGGAACATGGCATTCCCAATACCCATTTGGCTTGCTTACCACCACTAGTAAAAATGTGTGCCCTACTGCTGACTCGAACTTCTCTTCTTCACCTCACTTTCAACTATTGATCTTTTTGTTCTTTTCTCCAGTAAGATCTATATGGATCTAAGGATCCAAAAGGATCCATAAGGATCCTTATGTGTAGCAGACAGTCCTACCATTACGGTGGACAGGAAAGGTAATCTCATAGATCCTGCTTTTCTGTTGCGTCATCCCAGTAGCTTAATGGCAGATGTACTGAAGTCAGGCATATTGTACCAGTATAGATCCCACACTCTTTTCTTTCTTTACTTTCCATGGCTGTGAATCAATAAAACATTGTTGATACATCTTGAAGATCCAGAAGAGAAGTACAGGGCTTTGATGAGTCATCCTCTTAAGCCTGCTGGGTGGAATGAACCTTGCCATGGGTGATAAATTTACATTCATCCTCTAAAAATGAGAGGAAAATATTTCCTCATGCTCTTTTCCGT
Source organism: Acropternis orthonyx (assembly GCA_035583155.1). Classification (NCBI taxonomy): domain Eukaryota; kingdom Metazoa; phylum Chordata; class Aves; order Passeriformes; family Rhinocryptidae; genus Acropternis; species Acropternis orthonyx. Next base: position 15,990,359 of record JAWWEU010000158.1, read on the forward strand.
GTATTTATTTGCTTGATGACTACCTGTTAGGAATAACAGATGAGATCCCTGGCAGATGGGAATCAGTAGGAAAGCATTGATTTCACTGTGTAAGGATGGTGATAATTTCCAGTACAGAACTGGTTGTATCTCCACAATAAATCTCATCAATTCAATGCTGAATGCAAAATGTCTTCCCGTGTACAAACAGAGCGATGAATAAACATTTGTATGAAGTCAATATGGTGACATTTTCATAGGTCTGAGACCCTTTGTGTGACTCCTAATGGTAAAATCACATCAGACCTTTTGTTTGACAGGCGGATGGTTTTAATCTTCCAGTGCCTGAGGAGAGAGGGAACAAGTGGGTAAGAAGTGGACAGTTTTCTGTTCATGTGGAAGTAGCACTGAGCTGCATTTTGCTGGTCCACCTTGATGACCCGGAGCTGCTGTTACAGAAGATGAGAAAGGGGGTAAAAGGAGGGGAGAGAAGATGTATCTATGCCAAAGAAGTTACATGTTCATTAAAAAGGAGTGTGTTGGGAAAACACTGACAAAGCACTGATGGAAAACCCCTGGCTTCTTCTACCACCATTTGCTTCCACAGCTAGAGCAGCAAGGGTTGGGTGGCCAGGAAGCTAAAGGGAAAGCAACACTCAGGGGAATGGACAAAGAGCAGGTCAAGACAGACCCCAGCCACACTGGGTAGCCTTGCAGTGCAGGTCCTAACAGGCACAGACGACTGAGGAGTGAAGTCCATCCTGGTCACATCAGCTTTGGCCATGTTAAGATCACACTAACACACAGTGAAATGTTTCCAGTCCTTCTGAAAGGGCAATGGAAACTTTGGATCCCTCACCAAGGCTTGTCTTTCTCCCTTCTGATACTGCTATGAGCTATGTAAATTCTGTCTTACTCCACGGTGTGGGTGAATGAGCAAGACAGTGAAACATGTCAGACACCATGGTCACTAGCAGTGAAGAGACTAAGTTTCCCAAAGCCCACTTTCAAGAATAACTTAATACAGCAGGACTGTGACTTAATGAACTTGGCCATAAAATTGCCCTTAACTTTCTCTTTTCATCTACAGCAAGAGTTGAAGGATCGGGGTCACTGCAAACCTCTTAGTGCTGGGACCTCCAAGGGTCTGGAGAAAATAGGAAGCAAGAGCCAAATATTTCTGTCAATTTCTTCATCTATTACCCGGTATTGACTGGTTCTTCACAGCTGAAGGTTACAGCAATTACCAGCCTAGTGGCAGAAGGCAGGAAACAAAGCAATGAGTCAAATGACTTGCCCCTGGCCAGGAGGTGAGCTGTCAGAAAGGTAGTCCATGTTTTCTGTGTTTATGTTGGCAATAGGATTAGCAGTGGACATTTGATTCTTCTTGTCATAATGTTTCTGATGTTTTCAGGCTGTTGTTAACCTGCACAATCCTCTTTTTTTTTCTTCTTCTTTTTTTTTCTGAGAAAAGCACATTCACTGTCAAACTCAATGTTCAAAAATTCTGTGCCAGATCTCTCTATGATAATTATATTTCTTGAAGATTTCTCCACCTCTTCAGGAGCTTCTAGAATCCTCTTCCATCTTCCTTTCCTCCTCAAAAGGCTGCATTTATTAATTTTTTTTTTTAAAGAAAGCCAGCTCCAGGAACTGGGAGTAAAATATTGGGTAGCACAGCCTGGTAGTGCAGAAGACGTGTTGCAATACACATAGGCTACCTTTCTGCACAAAGGTGACATTCCACAATGATCTTGTTAAACAAATTGTCCACAAGATGAAATACAATGGGCCAGAAATGTCAGCAGTTAATTCTACAACACCACAGGATGACACGTTCCAAGAGATGGTGCATTTTATTTTGCTGCCCGCTCCTGACTCTCTGGTTGCTGCCCACATTTCCAAAGAGAAAATTGCTCCTAAGTGCTTCCCCATTGATCTGAGACAAGATGGTTATTTCGGATTCTGCAGCAGCAGGTGAATCATCAATACAATATTTCTGAATTTTCACTCCCCTGTTCCCGGTCCATTTCTTGACAGAGAGAGGGATTACTGCTGGTTTCACTTCTGAAAACTCAGGGCTAAATTCTCAGTTCCTGAGGAAATGCTGTTTTTACCCTCCATCCATAGGAAATCCCTCTGAAAACCCTTTTCCCCAAATAATTCACTATTTTGCTGGAAATCAGGTTATTTTCCTCTGAAAAGTTGATTGCTGTAAAAGCTTTCCGGAATTCCAATTTCATTGTTGACCAATGAGTGGAGATTCAATGGGTTTTGTGGCAAAATTTGAGCGGCATGAGTACAAAATTTATATCTGAATGTGGAGATGAAAACAGGGTTGTGAGACTAGCCAGCCCCTTGCTTCAAAACTGAGGGAGGTGGGGGGGAGGGCATAGAACATTTTTTGTGGGTTATAGGAATATTCTCAGGTTTAGCTAAAGGCTAATCTGGCCTTCTGAAATGTGAAATCTCTGACACAGATGTTTGCATTTAGCTGCTAAGGGTATTGGCCTTGATCCTTAAGCCATTGGTTTGCAACTGTGAAGCAGATCTGTCCTGTACACTACATTGCGAAAAATACACTGGTACACACTGAGGCAAAAAGGAATTGGAAAAGGTTGCAAAGTCCTACTCCATCTTCCATATTTTTTTTTTTTATTTTTTTTTTTATTTGGTACCTGTTTTGATTTTGCCTTGGAAGAACAACTCCTGCACCAGGACTCATCGTGTCCCAGTGGTTGCCTATGCTGTGGAGGGAATGGCAGACCTTTTCTCTCAGAGTGGCACAAAACATCTCACTGCCCTGACTGAAGAGCTAGCACATCTCTGCTGCTTGCAGCCCCCCTTTCCCAGGGCTCATCAATCATGAGAGTGTGAGCACAGAAGCCTGTCTTTTCTAGATAATAGGAGGCTTCAAAGTTAAGAGGGAGGTGAGGATTTTAATTTTTTTTTTCCTGTTTTTTTTCTGCCTGCTGCTGCCCCAGTCCTAGGGAGGCTATGATGTGAAGGCCTGGGGTGTCATTATGGGTTATTAAACTCCTTTGTGACACTTGGGGATGTTGAATGGAGCTGTGAAGGGAGAAGAGAAAAAAAACATCTCTTGATGGAGCTGGCTAACCCCCCTATAATTGCTTTGAAATTACGGCAGACTGTAATTATTCATGCTGTGGAGGGGAAGAGGGAGAGAGAGCGGGTGGCTGGGAGAAAGAGCAGTGAGGGAGCCTGGATACCCCAGAGGGCCATCAGGGTTGCCTTGGTTGTGAGGGGAGATGGCAACTCACCCTCACATCAGAATACACTGTCCCTTTCTTGTTGGGGCATTCTCACAGTGCAGCTCCCTGGGCCCCCCACCCTTGCCAAGCTGCAAGCACCTTTGCCACTGATTCACCCTGGGACTTGCATTAAGATTACAGGCTGTTTCATGGACTTCTCTTTGATTCCCACAATGAAGGATGGTAATTTGGCAGATGGGGCTTTCCTCTTGGTCCCCATACCTGAGGCACTGAGGAATGGTGATTATTGTGAACAGTGCTTGGGGATGCACAAACGGACCACATGGATCCAAACAAAGACATTAATATCTTCTTTTTCTCTCTGCTCTGCCAATACTGCATCCAGTGGCAAGTAGCACTTTAAACATCCATGTAATTTCTGGATTCTTTTTGGGTCTACTTCACCCTTGAGGGAAGCACAGTCAGAACACCCCAGTTTTTGGACTTCTCTCTCTGGGAGCTAGTGCAGTGGAACAGTGTCCAACAGTGTTTACTATTTCTTCTTTATGTCAGATTAATCCCTTAAAACACACAGCTGGATACACATGGCACCCACACATTATTCAAGGATGGTCATGTGATTGGAGCATGAGAAACAAAGCAGTGATGAAGACCAATCCATCTGTTTATTTCCTTCATAAAGCTTTCTAAAGGCTCCTCTTCCTCATTAGAAAATCTGTTAATTAGTCAAACATAACATAAGCTGAGACAAGCCTGGCTTGGTTTAATGAAACAGGCTTACACCCCCACAGAATTCAAGTCTGATATAAGCACAACTTAAACATGGACCCGAATGGGTGGTTTATAGAGATGCAGATGCATGAAGAGATAGAACTGTCCAAATTGTGGGTGGTGTCCAAAAAGGCAGGACTTTGCCTGGAAAGGACACAGGTGGAAAATATATTGAACAGCTTTGCACTGGACCGTTTGGGAAAAGTAATGCCTGTCCTTCTGTAGCTGTGCTGATAACTGCTCTGAAGGACACCCACCTACTGCCAACCTTCCTGCGCAAAAGGAGAACCTGAGGTCCACATGGTTTCTCCCAGCTCACCTCCTCTGTTAGCTCCTTGAGGACAGGAGAACCAACCTGATTTTCCACTCTTATCAGAGAGAGAAATTCTTACTATCCCGCATGACAATCTGGAAGTTTTGCCCACAGTTGCATAGAAAGCAGGACTTTGGCTACGTGGAGCCTCCATGCCAGAGGCCTTGTTTCCATACAGACAGGGATGGGGGTGGAAGATTAGCAGACCTTAAAGAAGAAAAGAGTTGTATTACTAATTTGTCATCAGTATGAAGACAAGGGATTAAAAATCAAGGGCTTTGGAATGAGATAACTAACTAGAAGAACTGATGAGCTTAAATAAAGTACTGGATTTCACAAGGGTAAAACAATATGTAATGAGACAAAAGGAAAACAGAAAATATATTAAAAGAAATTCCATCTATTCATACAATAGTCTTGAAAATTTGTCTGATGTTATCATCACGTTTTAAAGCTTCTGTTTGTCAGAAGAGCTCTCATATGTGATCTCTGAATGTGTTACAGCCTGCAGGAAGGCTGAGTGGCTTGTTCTGTTCACATATTTATTATTTTAAAATGTTCTCAATTCTTTACGTGAACTGACATTTTAAGGCTATCCTTTCAGCAAATTGATAACAATTTGGATAAGTGGAACTTGCTTTGACAGCAGATTTTAGGTTTATCATCGCTGGCAAATACCGCTCTAAAGAGACCTTTAAACTAAGTCAGTTACCAAAAATGATAGGTCTAGCAAGAGGATTTCTCTTTCTGATTTCAAGGTAAGAAAACAGCATGAAGGAAAAGAGATTAAATTAGTCAATTAATTTGAAATTTGTTCTAAAATTGAACTGAAAGCCTCAAACAAAAAATGCTCAAATTCTATAGACTACATGCAGTTTTAAAGGTGCTGCAAGCTGGAAGAATTCATCCACAGTTTAAATTGGTTTTGACAAATATATGCAAATGCAATTCTTGTAACTCTCCTCCTACCCAAGTCCCTTTTGCCTTCCCAAACTAAATCCCAGTAAAGTTGGCCTAGTCTTGGCAAGGCCCTTCATTGACAGTGCTCACATTATAAGTCACTGAATAGTTTTAACTAAACATTTCTGAAGCACTAATCCTCAGTAGGTCAGGGAGCCTGGCTGTCAAAGACAATTGTCCCTCCTAAGGTGACAACTGTCTCTCAGTGGCAGCATGAAACAATGATGAAGGTCTTCTGTGCACCAGCTGGAAAAAAAAATGGTCTCCAAAGGGCTGTGAAAAGGTGCAGTGGCAGCAAGCATGATCAGACACCCAGGTAAGGCAGCAGTGCGGGACTGGGTGCCAGTATATCTCAGAGCTGTGTTGCCCAAACCTGTCCAGCTACCGTAGTTCACCACAGCCAGCAGCACAAAAACAAATCAGCTGTCAGACTGTGATACTTCACATCCCCTGGTAAGGGGATGTCCAAGGCCATTCCAGCAGCTAGGAGGTGACTGAGCCTGCAGTGGTGCTCCTTGACCAGCTGCTGGGCAGTGGGGTGTCTCAAGACCTGCCCTCAAAATGTTTTTCAAGAAGATCCTGCAACACCAGACAGCATTACCCTCCACCAGCTTGGTAGGGTTTTGTCTTGCATTTTGAGCATTCAGATTTTACCAGGGGGCAAAAGGACAGTTTAGGAGACTCAGAGGGGATTAGGGATAAAATGAAAGCAAAAGCAAAGGCTGGTCTCAGTGTGTTAGGTGATACCATGTGGCAGGAGGCCAAGGCTGAGGAGAGAGAAGCCCTGATGGCTTCTTAACTCCTTCCTCTGGTTTCCACCATACCAAACAGCAGAGCATCCTCAGCACCCGCAATAAGATGCTCCACATGACTTAAGATCAGTTTTGGCTCACTACTACATCAGTCTTTAGCTGCTGCCAATGGCTTTCTCCAGTTTCAGCTTCTACCAACCAGCTCCCCAAGCTGCCTTGGTGGGGCCGGCAGTGTTGGTTATGCCACTTTCTCCCTGGTGCATGCAGGAGAAGGCAAACATCAAGAACTTTGCATCCTCAAGGAGGTCAATGCGTTGTTGACCCACCAGGGCTTTTGGCATTGCAAAAATCCTTGGCATGCTGGCACGAACTCAGCTGCCCTGACAGGTGAAGGATGAGCCACCAACCCTAACCAAATGTCAATGTTGTGCTCAGCAAGGTTGGGGGTGAGCTCTCTGACAGTCAGCTGGTGAAATGCCACCAGCTTCCCTGCCACAGGGATTTGTGCCAGTCGGTGGGCTGTCACCAGGATGGTGGTGGCTCACACAAAACATGGCCATGCATTCCCACAGCAGTTGTTTGGTTGGGACAGCTGCTGCAAATCCAACAGGAGAAAAACTCGAGTTTTACTTGCAGCAAAGCAGAGTCCCAGGATGGGTCCTGAGCTGTCACCCACTGTCACAGCCCCTACTGTACTTGGGCATTTAACCTGTTAGGATGTACTGCAAGAGGAGCAAAGCCCTTGGGAAAGCAGGACTGAGAGGGTTTTTTCAGGTTATTTCCTCTAAAAGCCTTTTTCGTCTTTAAAGTCTAAGATTCAGCTGTCCTGCTGTCAGAGTGACATGGCCAAATCAAGATCTGAGGTGGTGGAGGAGCCCTGAAATGCACAGCATTGTCAGAAACTGGGCATTGGGAGGTGCATACGTGAGAACAGCATCCAGTCCTGCAGTTGCCTTGGGGGAATCAGTGTTATTTTCCTATTACTTTACTGCCTCGATGACAAGGCAAACAAGGGGAAAAAAGGGCTGGAGAGGGCTAAATCTCTCCCTTTCTTTTATTTCATCCTTTCACTGATGAAAATCCTTTCATGAAACTCCCAGGCTGAGGAAGAAAATGTGTGGAACTGAAACATGTAATGAGAATGAACTCTGTCCAGAAATGGAAGGGAGGGGTAAATTAGAGTAGAAATCTTTTGGATGCAGGCAAACAGGTAGGGGGTTGTCTGGTCTGTGAAGGCAGGGTGTCTGCAATCTTTGTAGCGATTAGATTTAATGGGACAGACACGTTTCTCTCCTTCACGTCCCCTCCTCCTCTCAGCCCGAGGGGGAGAAAGGAGGGAGGTGGTGATGGGGAGGTGGCAGGGGAAGAGAAGATTTGAAAGAGTCTTTGACGTCAGCCCTGCCCTATAAAAAGCTGGCAAGGAGCTGGAAGGCAGACAGCAGAGCTCGTGGAAGAGCAAAGATGCCAACCCCGAACATCTCCACCTCTGCAGCCAAAGGCTTCCGCAGGGCAGTGTCAGAGCTGGACTCCAAGCAAGCTGAGGCCATCATGGTAAGACAACTCTACCCCACTTCTTTCCCTCTTCCTCCAAAAACCACAGCATCTTCCATAGCTATAGGCAGAGGCAGGCAGGGATAGATGGACCAACATTGCCTTTATAGAAGTTCCCCGACATGGGCACCTCTGGGCTCTAGGCTGGCAAAGGGAAATTACTCAAACAGTTCTCTCTATATATTGGTACACATGAAATTCAAACATTTAGGGGGGTAAAAACTTGAACTAATGCAACTCCCACTGCCTCAGCCAAACGTACGGTGAATAACCCACAGACCTAAGGCAAGAATAGTAAGGAATCCCCAGTGTGAAAGGCACTTTGAGAGTCTTAACGATCTCCTGTTTTCAAGGCATGATACTGCAGAGACTTCGCTTGCTCTAGCATAATAAAAAGTGGGATTGTTATTTCAGGCAGCACACAAAGCCCAGACAGTTTAAGTAGTTTGTTCATTATTGCTGTGTCCACAGTTTATCTCCCAGAACATCCTTCCCCCATTTCTGTTCCCAGTCCTCCCTGATGCGGTCTCAGCCCTGTGTTTAGCCTGGGAAATGCTTCTCACCAGATCTGAATGTGTCAGGGAAAGGAGAAGAAAACTTCCCACTGAGCTGTCAAGTGCCTTTAGAAAGCCAAGCCTGGCCAACCCACTGGACTCTCTGTAGGGACAGGCACATTTGGCACCTTGTCAGGCAGGACGAGCCTGAAGACTCCCAGTGTGGGACAGTCCTGTGGGTCTGAGATGTGCGCAGGCTTCAGGTGACACTGCGGGAGCCAGAGCAACCCGTGGCCATGGGTGCACCAGGAAGGGGATGCTTGGCAGGAGGAAACTCAGGTATAGAGATGGGTTAGGTAGCAGAGGTGTTTGGCAGATACCTGCAGCGTGACTCCAGCAGGTCAGTTATAGAACTCCCCATTTTCCTCCCCTATTCTTGCTGCCTTTTTCACCCACCCTTCTCTTAACCCTGTGCGATGCTCTCCCTTGCGAAAATCAGCTACTACATTGACAGAAAGGCATTTTGGAGAGTGAAGTTTGCTGGGAAGGAAGGGAGACATTTAGGAAGCAAGGAGATAAGGTTGCTTTCTCTAATAAATGGAAGTCAGGGAAGGCTTCCCTCTAACAGTGATTTTCATTCCAGCAAAATAATGAACACAAGTGGTTATTGAAAACCTGGTATTTTTCAGGCAGGTTGTAAAATCAGTAATTGAGATGCTTGTTGCTGTCTGGAGAAAGGAGGAGTGTTTTGGTCATTACACCCTCTGGAGTGCTGCTCCATGTTTTATGGGAAATGAGCCACTGTACAAAGGGGCCAGAGGAATTCAGGTTCAACAGATGGGCTGAGAGGAGTGTGGCAACCTGCTTGTGGTGAGCAGCTCCTCCAGCCTGGGTTGTACATAAGACTTCAGCATGTGTTTGTGTCCCTTCTTTGAATGGAAATTTTCAGAATAAAAACTAAACTAAAATTAAAATTTTGCCCTATGAGGATCATTTTGAGAGTGGGATGCATGAAAAGCTTTACCCTTTGCTCTCACCTACGACAGATCTTCACAACCCTGTCACTTATTTTGCTGGCTTCCACCAGGCAAGAGGCATGACTCTGCATTTGTAGGTGGCATCGCATATCCCCGGCTGTCATGTTGTCAGTGTCACTACGGATTATCAGCCACACAGCTCTTGCCCATCATCACATCACCTCCAGCAGGTCTGAGCTGTTCCCTTGCCCTTTACCCCCAGGGACCAGCACTGTGCTCCAGGGGAAACTGCAAACTGTGGGGGGAAAATATAGACCTTTGCAATTCTAAAACTCATCTACACCAGCAGGTATTTTATGTGTCAGCTGGGCCAGCCAAACATCAAACTCACACCTTGGAAAAATCTTTTGTTACGTATTAAGTTTGTTTGCTGCTAAGAGTTTTTGCAAGAGACCCTGGGACTGGAGTTGGAGCTGGATTAGGCTACAGAGCACACAAACAGAGCTAGGCAGGAGACAGCCATTGGAGCCAAACCAGCAGGAAAGTGCGCCCAGGGCAGCAGGGGTGGGATGTTACTGTCCCCACGTTGAGGGGAGGGAAATAGTCTTTACAATCCCTCCTGCTTGCTGCAAATAATGAGTCAGGGGACAAAAGACAAAACAAAGTAACTAAGAATATGGTGTTTTAATTACACGACTCAGGCTAGGCACTCTGAGTTTCATCATATTCAAAGAAGGAAAAATGAACAAACTCTTCATAAGAGACACAAACTAACCCTTCAGAAGAGGTGAATGACCCTGTCAGACTCAGGCCCTGGTTAGGCAAATAAATACATTGCAAAATCAAATTACAGTTCTCACCGTACCCAGATATGCACTCAGGGAGCTAGTCTGCAAGCCAATTTGGACATACCACATAACAGTGCCTTTGGATGAAGGGAAGGCATTTCTGATGAGATCAGTTTGGCTATTACATATGCCACATTCCTAATTTCCAGCAAAAGGACGTAAATACCCTAACGAGCATAAATGTGAGGAGCAGAGTAGAGGAAGATGAGATGGGGGTAAGTGTGCAGTGGGGCAGCTTCCACCTGGCAGAGGAGGCAGCTTCCACCTGGCAGAGGAGGCAGCAGGCAGGCAGAGCCCTCCCAGCCCTCTTCTCCCAAGCAAAATTTAGCCTTTCTATCTGGTGTTTTTTGGTTCTGTTTGCTTGTTTGTTTATTTAATTCAGCCACCTAAAACATGCCATCATGGAGCTAAGGAACTTACAGAACTCCTCAACAGGGCCCGAAGTCCCCCACTCCTGCCTGCCAGGGGCCACCCAGTCTCAGCACAGGTGTCTGACTGGTTGAGGCTGCCCCTCCTGATGCAGCTTTCCAGTCACACAAGTCTCGGCTTTTAAACTCCTCCAAGCTGGATTTTAACCTGATTTACAGCCTAGATATGGGAGTATAATTTCCCTCCCCTCCCCTTCACCCCAGAAATAAAATCCTGCTGCACCTCTGTGCCTCAGGGCACAGTGTGACAAAGCATCCTTAGATAACAGCGCTGTCTGCCTTGGGGTCGCTGGGGAAACCATTTTCTGTGCTTGTTTGCCTTGCTTATTGCAGGCACTTTAAGGTAAACACCAGCTTAGCTTTAAACACTGTAGAGATGCAAAACACACATTTAAGGCTGAGCACAGGCTCACAGGATTTTAAAAGTTATGGTTGAGGTCACTTGTTAGATATCTGCTGTCTTTGGGCATGAATACCACCAATTTAGACAAGCAGCAATAAATGATTTTTTTGTTAGAAGGTGATTTTCTGTGCCATAAGGAATAAAGGGTGGATCAGCAAACACAATTTCAGAGGGGTAACTTTACTGAAAAAGGACCAGAGAGAAGTGCATCAGCTGGTGCTGCATTTTTGAGGCTGCATTTAAAATGTTAGCTTTACACCGCTAGAGCATCCAAAAGGATTTTCACAGGAAACATTAGTTACTGATAGTGGGCTTTGACGATCAGAGACAAAATGATCTTAGTAGTCAATCAGACTGTCTTTTTAAAAGGAAAACACTCTCTAAATTTTCACAAGGTAGGAAAAGCACTGCTTGGTTAGTACCTTTCTCTTTTCTGAATATTTTCAACATGATCACAGGGAAAACTGCAGTCAGTCCCACCCTGTGTCCTTCTTCAGTGCTTATCCAAGTTTATTTTAGCAGGTTCTAGGGGTTTGTCATCTGGTTTGGGTATTGAACACAGAAAATTGGAACCAGCTGAGCTGCCTCTAAATGGAAAGCTGGTTGTAAAAAGGCAAAGAACAAATAAGTTGGTATATGAGCTATTTATGTAACAAAAGAAACAGTGGTAATTGAAAGAGTTTGTAGTTCACTATAAATATAATCAAGTGACCTAACATGACCTCAGGCACAGAGTTGCAGCATTTTAGGTTCAATTCCAAATAAGAGAAATCTGCAGAAGTTTGTTGGGACAAAACAAATCTATAGATGAGTGGGAGGAATTTATTTTCTGAGGTATATGGACGTGGTTCCAATTACACTTCAGTGGGGGAGCATCCACTTCATGTCAAAAGAAAATGTCATGTTGGATCCTGGGAGCAGGTTAGCTAAGCTGCCCTGCTAATACACCTGCAAACAGTTCATGTGTCCTGGCCAGTCCACACCCATGGGCTTCAGCTGTCCCTCACAAAGTATCTTTCCTCAGATGACTTCAGGTTTGTCTAATGCCCCTCCACTTGAGTTCATCAGACACCTGAAAACTGCAAAGGATTGTTTCTGGCTTTTGTTTTTTGAAGGATATTGAAAACTGTTGCTAGGGAAGGGGAGGGGAGAAGCCCACTCTCCAGTCATGCTAAAAAGATATTTTATATAGACTTTTGCCTAGAGCAAAACCTTCTGAAAGTTCAATTCTGAAGCCTCAGTCCTAATCACCAGATCTTCCCCTACAAAGCCAGGCAAGTCAGTTCAACTTTTCCCTGCTCCCCCTGTTGAGACATACCAGTCACACCTCATACAGCTACTGGGGATGTCTCTGATCTCCCCTTCTGTTCTGCCTTCAGTCTCCACGGTTCATTGGGAGACGTCAAAGCCTCATTGAAGATGCCAGGAAGGAAAGAGAAGCTGCAGCTGCAGCTACTGATGCTGCAGAGGCTACAGAGACCATTGTATTTGAGGAGAAAGATGGGAGAGCCATGCTGAACCTTTTTTTCATGCTCAAGGGAGCCAAGACTTCACCGCTGTCCCGCGTACTTAAGGTATTTGAGGTGAGTACCGAACCTGTTGTATGCTACTCAAGGAACATGTTTCAGGTTTCTTGAGCATTCTGTGAGAAGTATCACTTGAGCCTAATAAAAAAGAATCAGACTAGGTCTGCCTACTGCAAATGATCAGTCTGATGTCCCCACAGTCATGCTTTGCTCATGCCCCAGTGTGCCCTCACTTGCCATCAGTATAAATGAGGCATACCTGTTTTGCAGTGCTGTTAAACTCTGGGCTTAATTGTGCTTAATTATTGGATCCAACCACACAGTTGCACACCTCCAGTTCACACCCTCATGGCTTATAGCACACTCTGACAGCCTCCTCCGCTGCTCAGCAGTTCAACTTCATGTACAGGGCTCTGATCCCACATTCAAAGCAAGCTGTGTACCCTGCCTGTCTACAGACCAAATTTGCTTTACTTGTGGACCAAGGCTTTGACAGTCTCTGAATGGCATTGACACACTGGTCCTTGGTCAAATAGTTGCAGGAACAACTTCATGCTGGGTGTAAAACTGGTATCATGATTTCAAAATTATCTCTTTACTTCAAGGATTAATTTGATTCACATGTTAAAGGTTCTGTTGGATACCTCCCAAGAGATGCATCCTATATATACCTTTAATACTAAGGAAAACTGGTAACCTAGCTTTTACCCCCTAGTCAGCAATATAATGTTACATTATATAGAATCTTGGTACAATGAATGGAAAGACTGGTGGTCTTCCCTTTGGAAACAGGTGCTGCCTATTTAAACAGCAATTAAAGCATGGCAGCTTGCATTTATGTAGTCCATTTTTATCCAGAGTAATTCAGATGTATTTTGCAAACTGGGGTTCTGAGATATGTTTTATCTATGGTAGTTTAATTTCCTTGCCTTCAGCAGTGGAAGGAGAGGACAATTTGTTCCTATTAATCAGTTATGGGGCTTGTAAGGGGCCTCTGGAGGTCTCTAGTCCAACGTCCTGCTCAGAGCAGTTCCAGTCACAACAGGTTGTTTGGTGCTTTATACACTGTATAACAAACTCACTATTTAACAGCTGTAAACATACAAAAAGTATACTTATCCTTTGAAGGATAAGTATTTTTCAAAATTTGTAGGGCATTCTACTTATTATCCATGTAGTATTACCTCTGATACTGTTATTAATAATGTTGAAAATCTTCAGCAATTACAAAATATCTTGCATCTCCTCTAAGAAGAATGTTGCAAGACTGTTCTGGGAAATATATGGTTCTTGTCTCAAGACTGAAAGAATCTCTATGAAAAGCTTTACAGACAAAACCCTTGGTGTTGCCATGATTGGGGTCGCCTTCCCAGAAGTGCACAGATGCCAGATAAAGCTTTAAAAATTCACCAGGGTAACACTCAACAGGCTGCTCAGTGGGTATGAAACTTAGATGCGTGGGCTTCTGTACTTGGTAGATTTTATGTTACACTGCATTTAAACTATAATTTAAATAATTTCAAAACATCAAGCGAGAAGCTGGGGCAGCTTATGTTCAAATATTGTTGGTTTCTTCCTGGAGCAAAAAAGCTCTTTGAGCTTGTCACAGAGAGAGCTTTAGATATAATAAAAAGACAAGCATGTCAAGCCCCAGCAGAGAAAGATTCATTTCCCAGATCCCTCTGGCAATGCAGGTACAAGATATGAAAGCAGACGGGCATAATGACATTTGCCTCATCAAGAACCAGGCTGCAGGGAAGCTGGTTTCACTCTTCTGTATGTGTTACATGCAGCTGAAGCATAGGTAATGCAATCACAGCTGTCAGATTAATGCAAAGGTATCGATTGTTGAGGGGACAATGTAATAGTGAAGTTGGTAGGTACATTAAAAAACACAGTCCTAAATTTAATTTACCTGTGGCATCGCATCTGTTCCTTCTCATCTTTTTGCCTCTGATTAACAAAAGAAATTATGTCCTTTCCTCTACCAAAGGTCTTGCAGGGACTTTGGAAAGGTTGGGTTTTTGCCCAGGGACTTCGGCTTGTACTGCCAGTTTTCGCTGAGCTAAAGAAAATATCCATAAATCTACCAGGGCCCTTTGGAAGACTATAGACTCCATTTTTTTCTCCTTATTCCGTGGGGGAGATCAGTTCCGATAACGAGCCCAAATGACATCCTTTCTGACAGCGAGCCCAAACTAACGCTGCTGCTGACGGGTCATGCCATCCCCTCCGTTCAGCACCACGGCCAGCGCTGCGCCGCCGGCCGCGCCCGGGCAGCGCCTTCACCCGCCCCACACACCACACCCCTCCAAACCCCACCCTGGACTTGGGTGGGAGGTGAAAGAAAAGTGGGCCATGAGAAGTGGCACTTTGCCACATCAGCCTTCTCTCTTGATACGATCTTCTTTGCCATTGTGGAAGTCTTCTGTTGGTAGCTATTGAACAGCCCAAGTGGCTATCAGTGCGGAAGGAAAAACTATGGAATTAATGGGTAAGTGTGTTTGTACTGGAGGGAGAGGGGGTGCACAAAGAAAAAAAGAGGGAATCCATCCCATACTGGTTTGTTAAGCCTGGAGAAGAGTCTTTGACATGACCTAATTGTGGCCTTTCAGTATCTGGAGAGGGCATGCAAGAAAGATGGAGGGGGATTCTTTGCAAGAGTATGTAGTGTCAGGATAAGGATGAATGTCTTCAGACTTACAGAGAGTAGATTTAGATTAGCTATTAGGAAAAAAAAATTACTGTGAGGGTACTGGAACAGGCTGCCTAGAGTTGTGGATGCCTCATCCCTGGGAGTGTTAAAGGCTGGGTTGAATAGAACTCTGAGTAACCTGATCTAGTGAAAGTTGTCCCTGCCCTTGTCAGGAGGTTTCAAGCTAGTTGATCTTTAAGGTTCATTTGAACTCAAACCATTACATGATTCCATGTATTCATATGGACATCTTTAGGTAGAACCTGCAGATGTCTCAAGTGTTGCTTAATGTTTTTGTTCTTCCTTTCCATGTCCCAAAAGACATTTGAAGCTAAAATTCACCACCTGGAGACCAGGCTTAGCCGAAAGCCCCGTGAAGGAACTGCCGAACTGGAATACTTTGTGCGCTGTGAAGTCCACAGCTCTGACCTCAATACTTTCATTAGCTCCATCAAGAGGGTAGCAGAAGACGTGAGGACCACTAAAGAAGACAAATGTAAGGAACTCACAAGCTGTTTCACTTGTGCAGAGAGGCTGAGCTCTCCGTGTAGAAACAGGGTGGAGACTTTGTTGTTCCCAGTTAAGGGAAAGGGCTACTGTATGCCGAGTTTCAGTAAACCAGAAAAGACTGCCTCTGGGACACCTGAATCCTGAAAGCCACTTCCCTCCTTGTCCATTTCTCAACAGACTCTGCTGTTCATATCCCATTCTTCAGTTAACAAATTGAAAAAAATAAAAATAAGAGATTTAATTTCAGGCTTTGTTCACACCTCTCCTAATGAACTCTGCATCCCTATGCCAGTGTTTTATATTATAAATGCAAAGTACTTTCCTACCTGTGTGTCACAAACTCTGTACAGATCAAGCACTAATCTACAAGAGGCTTCCCATACTATTCTGAGGATAGGATGATTCTTATTGTAAAATATTCATACCAATCCCTAGAGATCTCTGGTGCTGTTTTTATTGTGAAGTCTAGAATCTCTCAGTAAAATCCAGTTTTGGTCTCCTTCATTTTTGACAAAAAATACTCTGCTGAGAAATGGGCAGGGAAGCCATGTGATGCAGATCATGACATTAGACATGACTCTAGGACAAGAGCCTTCAGTTTGTGGAACTACTGCCCAAAAGGCACAGCTGTGCCATGTGCTGTTTGTTGTGTCTGTGTATTCGGCACACCAGATCAGGTGTATCTTGCTCAGCCTCACAACCCCTTCTCATTATGGGATGCTTCATCTTTACTCCCACAACCAGATTGCCACTTTCTCTCTCCCCACAGTTCACTGGTTTCCCAGAAAAATCTGTGAATTGGACAAGTGCCACCATTTGGTAACGAAGTTTGACCCTGACTTGGATCTCGATCATCCGGTGAGTTAGTCTGTGTGGAGCACCCTCCCATTGAACTCCTGAGCTGTTCCACGAAAGCAGGGGTTGGAGAACACCTGTTAGTGCAGCTGATCAGGCAACTGTAGTGCAGTTGCCACCTTGAGAGAAGTTTCTCCAGTCAATGCTGAACTTCCCTTGGGTGAGAAATTTTAGCAACTGATTAAAAATCCTGTCTTCTCTTCCTATTTATCATCACAGGGCTACTCGGACCAAGTATATCGCCAGAGAAGGAAATCAATAGCAGAGATTGCTTTTCACTATAAGCAGTAAGTCCTTTCCTAACATTCATGCAGGGATAATGGCATGTCAATGAACCTGTTGGGAAGTCATTGTACTACGTGTATGAAACTTCTTTCGTGTTTTGTCTCCCCACTCAGCCTTTGCAGCTCATTTTGTGTTTCTCTTCTCTCTATGCATTCCTGTCTCCTTTTAATTAAAAAATATCTGCTGTCATTAGTTCATACATTGGTAAAGATACAATAAGAATAAACCTTCTGCATATAAAAGCTGCATCCATCAGACCTCAAACTTGATTTTGAAATGTAGTATCTCTTTTAGAATGACATCTAGTTTTGACTTCAATGTTTCAACTACTGGAAAAGCTACCACATGCCCAGAAAATTTGTTCCAATAGTTCATTATCCTGGCTGTGAAAAAATGTGGGTTTTATTTCTAAAATGAACTTCAATAGCTTTAGCTTTTACCCAGTAGATCATACATGCCTTTCATCTGCTAGATAAAACACTGCTATCAGATTTTTTTTTTTTTTTGCTATGAGGGTATTTATATATGGTTTGCCTCCTAAGTCTGTCTGATAAATTAAATAGATTCCAGTAATGTTCTCATCATTGTCTTTTATAGATTTAAGACTGTGTCTTCTACTCCTACTTAATACTTCTATTCTGATATATGCAGTGATAGCACTCAGCCTGTTCACTACAACATCAAACAGAGCGCTAATATTCACTTAGGTTTGTAAAATATTCCCTAGATCCTATTCAGTGACAGTGCCTTACACTGTAGTGTTCTCTCTCTGAGCAAGACTTCAAGTGTAGATGAGCTGTGCTCACTGTAGTGGGCTGTGTTGAAAGCAGACTACAGAAATTATATGGGTCACCTTCTTGAGCTACCCCTGCAACTGGTGGGATCCCAGCATGTATTTCTGCTATTAGGTTCCATGTTCTTTGCTGATTTGAAGCCCAGAATATGGACACTGAAGTTTTTATCCTGTACGAATACTAAATGCACAGAAAGTCACTGTGCCAGCAAAAGAGTCCCAAATGACACAGGAATAAATACTGTCCTAAGATGATACACCAATTTATGATATCTTCTCTTACATCTCACCTGCAGGTTAGTATTTATCAGCCACTGTGTAGCATCTTCTCAGGCTGTTAATGGAGAAGGAATGCTTTTACATGGTCATATATGAATATGTCACTTGTTCAAATACAGAACAGAAAGATTTTGGAAATAAAATTCCTAACTATTATGAGAAAAAGAAAAACTGTCAGTCTTCTTACTGCCCACTTACATCAGTGTTGATATTTTTCATTCTTGTCATCCTTAATCTTACTGCCAATATATTTTTCTTCAGTTCAAATGCATTTAGCTTTCCTTATTAGCTGTTTATATTTCCCAGTCACTGGTTTATTCTTGGAGCCATCAGCTACCTGAACTTTCAGCACAGGAAATGAATTTATTTTCACAGAAAGTTTCAAATATTTTTTTTTTCTGGTAAATGTTATACCTGCAAAATTCGTGCTCATCCCTTGATCATTTATAATCTCTGACTAGACTAACACTTTTCTTCATGTCTGTGTACTTGTTGCACCTGTAAAAAACCCAGTACTAAGGCTTTGTCTTTCCTGTCACCCCCTTGTTTGGTTTAAAGAAGATTGATGAACATCATGCAGAGCTTCTCCAAAGTGCTTCCTTCTCAAAGGGAAGAGGAGTCTGGCTTGTGCTCTGGTCAGTAACGGTGCATTTGCCTTGCAGTGGGGACCCGATCCCTCACGTGGAGTACACAGCGGAGGAGATCGCTACCTGGTGAGTGCTGATTTAATCGGTGACATTTATTGGCTTCACCACTGGAAGCTGGGAATCAAAACCCAGGCAGTTAGGTGTGACCTCTTGAAAAATGTGCCAGGAGTGCAAGCATCCTACTTAAGGATTTGTTATGAAAGCCAGTAACAGGTTGCATGACATTTTACAGTAGGGCTGCATCCGGGAGAGCAGGCTACCTCCAAAACAGTGATGCTCTGTCTCCACCTTTCTTGGGCATGCATCAACAGCACTTTCACGCTGCAGCCCCAGGGAGTTTCCCCCAAAGGAGTCTCCCCAGAGAGTGATGTAGATAATTTGAAGTCCCACTTCTTGAAGGTTCCTGACTTAGTAGTAGCCTCCAAACAAGGAACAGTTGTCATAGCTGCAGAAAGAAGTAAGAGGCCAGTGGTGAATATCTGTGTGGTACCTCACTGGCCTCACTTAGGAAAACACTGCCTCTGAACATGATTTTTTCCAAGACTGTTGCTGCAGGAATGTTTCTGAAAACAAGGCCAAATCATATGAGCTGAGTACACAGGCTTCTCAACAAGGTCGTCTCCTCTATTGACTGTCTTCACTGTGCATCTTCAGGAGTTAACCTACTGGGAATATTTTAACTCCAGTTAATACCTTCTATACAATCTTCTGACCTTCAAGTCAGAAATAGGTCTGTGCAGATACAGCTGCTGCCTTTGCAGGCTCGTTTGAATGTGTGTCTGTATGTTTACATACCTCTATCCGTGCACAGAGACATAGACTTAGTGGTGGAGAAAGGCAAAAGCACAAGGGGCCTGGGTCCCTGATAGTGCATAGCCGTGTGACAGGAGAGTACTAGGCACATCAAGCCACTGAATGTCTGCCATCTCTTGTCCTGAAGGAAGGAGGTGTACAGCACCCTGAAGAGCTTGTACCCCACCCATGCCTGCAAGGAGTACCTCGAAGCTTTCAGTCTACTGGAGAAATTCTGTGGCTACAATGAGAACAACATCCCTCAGCTGGAGGAGGTTTCCCGCTTCCTGAAAGGTGGGTACAAGCCTGAGACACCAAGATTCAGGGTCTTCCATGACTCCAGCATGGTGGTGGCAGCTACAGGTGGGAAGCCTGAACCCAAAGGAGGAGTGTGTGTGACCTCAGATTTTGGAGGACAGCTGGTGGGTTGTGCACTGCCCACAGAGGACAGAGGTAGAGCCCAAGTGGTGGGGACTGTAGCTAAGCACAGTGCACTGAAACTGAAAGTCCAGCCCATAGTCAAACAGTCCCACCGAGCACCTAAAGAGCAGAAGTTGTTCCCTAGTAGGAGCAAATAAATTAGGTTTGGCAGAAAAGAAGCCCTTTAATTTCCAGAGCTGGCAACATGCGACATCAGCACAGTCCATGGGCCATGCACCTCACAGAGATGGTATGTGCTGTTTCAGAGAGGACTGGCTTCCAGCTGCGGCCGGTGGCTGGCTTGCTGTCAGCACGGGACTTCCTTGCCAGCCTGGCCTTCCGCGTCTTCCAGTGCACGCAGTACATCCGCCACGCGTCCTCGCCCATGCACTCCCCCGAGCCGTGAGTACTGCTGGCCCCCAAGGGCCTCCTCCCCTGCTGGATGTCTCACTTGGCCAGCAACTACCCTTGCTCCCTCATGGACACACTCTGCTTGCTGCTGACTGTGTTTTCCCCTTTTCCACCCTCACATTCACAGAGATTGCTGTCATGAGCTGCTGGGGCACGTCCCAATGCTGGCCGACAAGACATTTGCCCAGTTCTCTCAGGTAAGTTGGTCATCTTCTTTCTCACACCTGAGAGAGCAGGGCACAAATTGGGAACTCAGATGCCCATGTCACCCCCTAAACCTTTCTTGTATTTATTAAACATGGTATTCTGGAGTCTTAGTGATGGACTGAGAACCCCAATACTGACTCTGCAGCAAAGTGTTTTTACTCTGAGCACAATGAAGTCCCATCAGATGCATGGCACTGCAGGGCAGCACTATCAGTTGTCTCAAGGCAACAAAACAGAGCAATTAGTGTGTAAGGCCTGCAGACCAAATCTGATATTTGCCTTTTTCCTTCTCTTCCTAGGACATTGGGCTGGCGTCTCTGGGAGCAACGGATGAAGAAATTGAGAAACTAGCAACGGTAAGTTTTCCTCTTTGCTTGGATGGGAGACCCAACCCCTCCAGCAGCAATTCTGTGGTATCAAAGGGACAAGTTCAGCCTGATCTTCCAAGATTTGCAGGCTCAGAGCCCCCACTTGAGCTGCCCCAGTCCTGCACTTTTCATGTTGACTGTGCAGAGCAGAGATCAGTTTAACAGCAGAGCTTGCTTCCACATTAAACCAATTTTCTCGCACACCAGGAGTATCATCAAGCATCATATTTCTAACAGCAGCACTGCTGGAACTCTTTGGGATGGGATTGAATGACATCCACTTCCTTTGGGTCTCCCTCAGCAAGGTGACCTGTCCAGCTCCAAGGACACCAAACAGCAGCATTGCACAGCAGCTAGGTGCACAGGGGACAAGCCCAGGAACGCAGACTCCATCCGTCCTGGTGTAGCAGCAACTTAGTTTAGCACTTTTCTCTGGCAGCAAAGGGTGCAGGGTATGGAGAGGGGACAAAGTGTCAGGCACTTATTCCTTTAAATAGCCTCGGACCCTGGCCGTGATGCAAGGGCTCAGAAGTGACAGGGGGATGAAGATGAGGACCTGTATCCCCCAGGAATTCTTCCTTTTCCTTTCACAGCTTTACTGGTTTACAGTGGAGTTTGGGCTCTGCAGACAGAATGGAATAGTCAAAGCCTACGGAGCCGGGCTACTGTCTTCCTACGGGGAGCTCATAGTAAGTCCCAGCGTAATTTGCCTTTATGCTTTAGACCTTATAGAGCAAAACACCTGTTTCTGTACAGCTCCAGTGACTTTACCCAATCTGTCCTCCACCTTTTTTAATCCCATATGTGCACTCCAATCCCCTGAGTTTCATGCTGCCATTTTTTCCTGCTGTCTTCATAGCACTCACTGTCAGATGAACCAGAGGTGCGGGATTTTGACCCTGACGCTGCTGCTGTTCAGCCCTACCAGGACCAGAACTACCAGCCTGTTTATTTTGTGTCTGAAAGCTTCAGCGACGCCAAAAGTAAATTGAGGTAGGACTGGGCAGTGAGAGAGAGACGAAAAGGAAATTAAGATGAAATATATTGAAATAGGGGTTGACATTATGGCTGTTTTCAGTTCGAGTTCTCAGAAGTACTCTGGAAACTGTTGTCAGGTCTTTCAAAGTAAAGTGATTCTCCAGTTCTCACAGGGTCCAGCTTCAATCCCTTGGATTTGCTAAACAGCCCCTACAAAGTATCCTGTACTCAAGGTGGAGGAGTGGGATGGAACGGAAAGCATTCTTGGGGACAAGTCTGAGGGAGCAAGAGAAGAGACAGATCTAGCTAGTCTGCCTAATTCTCATAGGCAGGAGTTACAGACTATCTCCAGTTGCCAGGGGAGGCCAAGCAACATAACAGAGGGCTGGTGGTACAGAAATTCGAGACCCAAACCACCCACTAGGACACCCTCTGCTTCCTTGCTGCAGAAGGGCCCAGCAAAAGAGGTCAGGTACTGTCTGTCCTTCACCTTGCCAGCATGTGTCCTTCTGAAACACCAGCTTCTGCATCATGTTTGCTCTGTGGGTGAAAGGTTTAGGAAAACGGTGAACAGCTGCTCAAAATGGTGGCATTCTCTGAATTTTGGATGCAGTAAGATCTTTGTCTTTCTGAGCAACTGCTGTGCAAGTCACCCATTTATTATTCAACCAGGAAAAAAAAACAGACAGATAGGAAAAAAAAACAAACCCGGAAAAACAACCAAACTCAGGCGTCATTAGTAGCTCATATACAAACAGAAAAGATTTGCTTGAAATGAATAGATTTATCCAGGAGGAACTTTTGCCACCTCGGGTTAGCGGACACCAGGCAACATCCCACCAGTGTAAACTGGTCTCCTCATCCCATGGGACTGTCAACAGGATGGTAAGGGCCAGCTCTACCCACAGACATCTGTTCAGAGGAGCATTTTTTCAGTCATACTGAGAATTGCCCACAGGAGAAAAGCTCAGTCCTTTAACATTTGATTGACAGAGAAAAACTTTGCCTATGCCATTTTTATCTTAGCTTAGGAAAGAGACAGGATGAGTTCCTGCAAGAGGGTTATTTAATATAAATAACGTGGTGAGGACTGCTATATTTCAACTTCTGCTTTTATTACCCTCACTTGCACTGTTCATACAACCTGGAGTTCAGCTCCCCAAAAGCAAGCACCTGGGGAGCCCATCCTCGCACACACTAGGCTGCTTTAAAAAAAAAAAAAAAGAAACTTCTGCCTAATGAGTCATTTCCTTGAATTTAAAAAGGAAAAATACACAGAGCCAAGATTAGGCTAGAGGGTCTTGACTGTGACTGTATATGATCCTCTTTAAAGAGTTCAGAGATCACACAGATGTTTCTCTGCAAAATGAAAACATTAAAGCATCTCTATCTTTTGCATTACTAGCAGCTGCCACCATGGACCTGACTATCCGTGTTATCTCTCAAGAAAAGCCTCCTTTCTCAGAAAGGGCACACTCTCTCAGTGCCCTTCCAAGCACCCATGTCGTATTTATGTGCTTCAAAAGGTGTCAAGTGAGCACACCCATATTGGAGGGCATGTTTCTAGCCATTAGCAATTCCGGACCAGGCATGAAGTGCCAGCTCGAGGAACATCTCACTCCATCTGGGAAAGGGCTGCGTTTCCCCGAGCCCTGCGCCAGAGCAGACCCGCGGTAGCCACAAGAGGGTAGCCTAAGCTAAGCAATTCAGGAGCGAAAGGGTGAAGCCTCTGCAGAGGGGAGGAGAATGCCTGTTGCTAATGCTGTTTGTCCCCTCATCTTCCCAGCGTTTCCAGCATGAGGCTGTAGCCATGAGCACATAAATATTGACTCCCACCTCCACATTTACACGGCCCCAAATGAAAAAACCCAACTTTGTCAAATACACAAATCTTAGTGTTGGAAGTGAATGTGGGCAACTTTGGGGAAACCTTACCCTTGATTGGCTTTCACGTACTTCTCCATTAACAAAGTACCTACAAGGTCTTGCACTTGAGAGATAATCAGGTGAAGTCAAGTTCATCACTGAGATCTAAGCCGCAGTTGGCTTTGGGTACAGTAGTGCAGCTTTGCTCAAGCACAAGGCTCTGATGATGCTATTCTCATCGTCTAGCTCAGGTCTGAGCCACTGCCTGTCAAATCTATCCTTAACACAGCTAGTTCCCCCCTCCCCAAGTGGAGATTAGTCAATAAATGAACGTGAGAAAGGATTTAGTAATATAATACTCTAATACCACAGGCTTTCCCTGCAATTAGCTTCTAAATCTTCTTGGCATTTTGTGAAAGAGAAATTGAAGCAGAGGAGGCCTGGCAATGGACATGGAGGTGACCAGTTCAGTGTACCCTCCACTTCGGTAGAAGCCCATGTGTTCAGCCCACAGAAACCCACATGCAAACTCATGGTTTTTCTTGATGAACAGAAGGAATCTTAACTACTTCTATAGCCCTGTGGAGCTGGAAAGGTGGGAAGCCAGAGCTTTTGTGCTAACCTGGAAACTCTGACCAAAGGAGGCTTTAACCTGTTGTGATCTTCCCGGGTAAATGGTGGTGGGTAGGAGGGAGATTCAGGACCCATCTCTTGTACCCAGCTGTCTGCACCCTTTCCTTGCAGGAGCTACGCAGCACACATCAAGCGGCCCTTCTCAGTGAAATACGAGCCCTACACCCACAGCATCGAGCTCCTGGACAGCCCTCGGATGATCTGTCACTCCCTGGAGAGCGTAAGGGATGAGCTTCACTCGCTGATTAATGCGCTCAATGTTATCAGTTAATACAAGAACTGAGCTATTTCCGTCCCTTCTTCCCTTTCAGCCCCAAATGTGCCCACTCTGCCTTCACCTAGTTCCCTGCTGATAATTCCTACCTGTCTTCTCCAAACATTTGCACTGCTGCCTGTCGCCACCCGACCCCAACAGCTTTTCACTTTTGTATGTAGAGCCAGCTTGGAGTAGGGCAGTGGGACAGACCCAAGGCCTGCTGGCTTTTAGGGTAGCTTTTCTATCAGCTGCTGGAAGAGGCTTAGCAGAGACAAAAAGCATGATCTAACTAAAAAGTTGAAATCAAGAGCTATGTGCTAGGCTTCTGAGTGCAGGGAAAGGGAGAAAATCTTCAGGAAAAAAAAAAAAGGAAAAAAAAAAGGAGAGAGTTTGTTTGTTTGTTTTTCATTTTGAGAGAATAAATTAATCTGCTATTTTTCAGCCCCAACACAACTCCTATAGGAAATTCATGAATGTCCCTTAGTCCACACCAACTCCTGCCTCATAGCCTCGTACATTTGGGAAATGCAGAGCTGCTCTAGAACCTGAACCAACTCTACTGAGTTTTGAAATTTCAGCTCCCAGCCTCCCCTCAGCTCCTTGCACAGGGGGATGCTTAGGCCCCTGACCTGTGCCACCCCACATGGCTGCAATTAGCATTGTTGCTTCCCTGAACCTCTAAACTGATCTAAGCCAGGAGTTTTCTGCCTGGCTTAGAGCAGCCCCAATCTACCTGTTTCCTCCCCAGCACAAACACCACAGAACAAGCCCTGGCCATTCCAGAGCAGAGCATGGATATGCCCTTCAAGATGTCTTTTAAAAGCCCCCATAGCATTCAGTGCTGAAGAGCCCAGCTGCCATCCTTCACAGCAGGGAGCAATCACAGCTATTGATGTTCCTTCTTGTTGGTGGCTGTGGGCAACCTTGGCAGCCTCTGAGTGTCTTAAGTTTATTGGCTGTTGCAGACTGAGTGGGTCCACTGGTGTCCCGAGTTTGCCAGTCCTTGGGATAATTTGACATGCTTTCATTTTCCCAGTCCATTACACAGTCTCATTCTTAGTTATCCTAACATCACTCTCACCTGATATAGCTCAGGTGTGTGACTAATGCTATTGCTGGCCATTTCTGAGGAAGGTAAACATATGGTTAGGATGCTCAAACCCAGTTTTATCCAGTTTTCCCTGTAGATATTAATGGCTTGATCTGACCCAAAGCTCTCAGTTTTCCTCCCCCTGCTTTTGCCCTTCTTATCTTCTTGCAGGCTGTCTCATAACTTAGCGGTTTGCTCAGAAGTTTGGCCCAAGGTTATGCAGCTGTGCAGTATCAGAGCTGGGCTTGGGATTGTGTGGAGGCAGCTAAACAGCTGTGGGGGACAGTGAAGGGGAGAATTACACAGAGTTGTTTGCATGATCATTTATAACATTCTGTGTAGACTTTTACCATGCTTACTCACGATATACGATTTCTATAATTTCCTCTTTAAAGAACTGCAAGGCTTAGCAGTTAAGTTTTGTCTATTAACATGGCTAATGTTGCTCTCCAGTGTTACTTCCGTGGCTCAGTCATAGTCGTTTACAATCCACTACACTTTATCCTGTTTCAGACCTACACATATATATGTTTAACTCCCAGTTCTCTCAAATTTTAACTCCTTAGCTACTGACAGCATTTAGTCTCCCCTCTGCCTCAATCCTCCCTTTCTGTTTCCTTTCTTATGTGACCCTCCCTCCTAAATTCCTCCTAATTTGCTTTAAAAGGCCATTACTGAAATCAGCAGCTCAACACCTGGGCTAGCTGCTTTTCCTCAAGTTGTTCCCCCTCCGCAGATTTTCCTGTAAACAATTGAAACTACTGAGTTCATTCAGTTATTGTAATTTTAAAGCACTTTTTCCAAAGTTTCAGCTATGATTTCCCAATCTGGGTGTATCCAGATCATGAGCTGTAACTCTCAAGGCTCCCTTAAGAGCTGTAACAATTTTTCATTTGGGTTCTTCGGTTATTACTATTAGATTAAGTAGCTGGAGCAAGATATGCAACACTAAGTCAGGCTAGGCCATAGGTTAGCTATCTAGCCATGAAAATCTTATTGGGGCCTCCAGTAAAACAGACTAAAACTAAAAAAAAAAGAAAGCTCTGAACGGGCGAAATGTAACAATGAACTCTGTATAGTTAATGCACAGATTATGGCCTTGTTAACAATAGCAATGCCACTTTACTGGTCTGCAGGTCGCTGTTTGTCCTCTCCTTTAGTAGTCTCCAGCTCCTGGGTTGCTGCCCATGAGTGCAGCAAGGATGCTTCAAACCTTGCAGCAATGCCAGGCTCCTGATCAGGACCGAGCAGGGAGCCTCTGTGGAGACATTCACTTTCTGGTCGAGCCTCCAGAACCATAAAGGTCTGAAGGTGATCATCTTTAGGTCTCCAAAGCACTTTACAGTCATTATCTGCTGTGTTAAATATCTGAAATTAATGCAATTTGTGAAAACACTAAAGTTATTAATATGGAGTGAAAAGCCAATTTAGAAATCCTTGCAACTGCAGGAGACCTCAATTCCACTGTCTTGCCTCGGAGTTCGCCTTGCTGGTCCCTGACTCTGTCAGCTGTTGCTTGAGGAGCTGTAGTAAAATCTCTTGTCCTACAAAAATAGAAAATAAACAAAACTCGCAGCATAAACCAACTCCATTAGTATGCAGGCATACAACCAGATCTGCTGCAGCCAGGTGGGAGGTAAACGCCAGGCAGGCTGCACCCCATTGCTTGCGGGAGATGAGGCTGCGCTGGAGGGGGCTGTGAGTGTGGGGGCTCAGCCTGCACAGGCGCCAGAGGTTCCTCTTTGGGGCATTTTCTATGTCTGTGTTCTTGAAAATTTCATGACAGATTCCAGAATTTTTTGGCCCCTTAGGGGGACATCTGAGAAACATGAACCCATTTGTATTTACTATTTCCCTCATCTATTTAATCTTAGAGAATTTATCTTATTAGTAATGTAATAGGTCCCCTTTCATTTTGTCTGTAAGGCTTGTTCCTCTTTATCTGATTTCAAACACATTACTTGGCCCCTTATTTCATGAGCCATATATGAATTGAATCCTTGCCTTCTCATTTTACCCATTTTTCTCATGTTGCTTCTTCTACCCGAGCATTGTTTCCCTCTTTGTCCTGCCATAGTATTTTATGGTCTTAGACATAGGGCCACTAAGGGACAGGCTGTCCAAACGAAATATAGTGGAGTTCTAAATCAGCCCCTAATCTGTCAGTGTTTCTTAAAGCTACTAATAGCAAGGTTAACTTTTCAGCCCATCATTTTGGATATTGTCCTACAATTTTCTTTAGTATATTTTTAATAGTCTGGCTCATTCATTTCTGCTAGTCTGGGGGATTGCATGTGGTAGGGTATATACAGTCCTTGCTCAAACCCCAGGTTACTTATTAAGGCTTGAGTTACTTCACTTACAACATCCCTGCTCCCACCTGGCCCTGCTGTTTATCTCATCCTGTCTCAGCTGCTGTACCATACCTATCAACAATTTTCTGTCACAACATTGTTACAGTTCCAATAGTTGTATTCCTTTTTAGGCGGAAGAGCCTCAACCTATCCAGGAAATATACTAATTGTGGCAAAGAGATACTGACGATACCCTTCTTTAGTTGGTGACAGTTTATCTGGGTGATCCCTTTGCAGTATTTGTCACAGTCCTTGGTTTAGCCAATGCAGTAGCGTTGACATCTTTCTTTTACTAATCCACTTTTTCATCACTGCATACCTTATACAATTTTTGTTTATGTCCTCTGTTTCTTGCTTCATTTGGGGGCAAACATAAACTTACTGCACATTTTTCAGAGTACCCTGCCCTCCTTTACATAACTAATTTATGACAGTATAAGATAACTTGTTCTCAATCAGCTGGCCACAGTACCCATCCCATCTGCTTTTTTTCAGCTGATACGTGGTTGGGGCTGCAGGAAACAAAACCTGAGTTAATTTTTCTACTTGTTCACTACATTATTTCTCAGTATTGCTTTTAGTTTTCCCATTACTTTAACATCCTTTATATGTATTTGATTCCCACTCTCCCTCTAAGCTCTTAAAATGAAACTTCTTTTTTCTTTATAGGTATCCCACTATGTGCTTGTCATTGCCCTTCTCCCTATCATGCACCCAGAATTTTGTTCTATTATCAGCATAGTACCTATCTGCAGAGAGATATGGTGTAGAAGGGTTTGTCTTCTACTGGCAGCATGTAAGCTCCTTGGCATGATCCTTTCCCTAGTTTCCCCACTATTTGTTCCCTCTTTCCCCTGATAGCACTATCCTGGATTATTCTTCCTCTTTGTTCAAAAGTAGCACTCCCATGAGTGTGCAATACCTCTGGTTTATTCGTAGTTTCCTTTAAAAGGATATCCACATTGATATCCATTTATTCTCTTTGTGCTTAAAAGCAGAGTATGAATAGACTGGGGTACAACTACACTATTGAAGGGGAAAGCCTCAAACACCATTACAGCCCAGACTTCCTCTCACCAAGTTTTCTCATGGCCAGGGAAATTCTGGTCCATCCACTGGAAAGAAGAAGACTCATATACTGCTGGTATCCATTTTCCTTCGCTATTTCTCTGTAACAGCATTTCTTCCACAGTATCAGCTCATGTTGAAATTCTTATTATGAATAATTTTCCTTTGACTGGGAATTTTAGTGCAGAAGCTTTTCAAGAAGCTTCTTTCACGTCAGATAAAGCACTGTCTTGGTCTTTGCTCCAGCTCCCTTCCTGATTCTTTTTCTGTCATTTCTCTAACACTCTGCTGCTACCAGCAAAGATGGATATGCTGCCATAACTGACTAGCAGAGTTATAGATATGCTGCCATAAGAAATTAAATCCTCATAGCACTCTTCAGAGTTGAGATTGATTAGTGGGAGTCTTTATTTCACGGAAAGTTTAACCTTTCTAGCATTTATCCATCTTCTTGTTTCAACAGTTCCAGTAGCCCCGCATTTAACTTGGGGTCGCTTTAATTGTGCCATATTAAAATTGACTTTAAATCCCCTCTGGTCTATTAATTTTAAAATGCAGCTACTTCCCTCTTGTACCTCTTCTTCTGTAGCTGCAGTTCCTGAGTATCATCACATAAGGTGATTTCTTTTCTTTGTCCCCTGCATACAATCAGTCAGACACTTTACTAACACAAGCATGTGCAGCAGGACAGGTGCTTGGCCCTGTGGGATGCAAGTAAAAGTGTACTGTTTGTCTCTTAATGTGAAAGCAATTCTGTAAATTGCTTCTTCCCCTTCATTTTGCCATATGGGAGCTTAGTGTGAATCATGGGGGTGCGTTTGTGCCACTGTTTCATGTCACTCCTAATTCATCAGCTGTCCAAGGAGTCTGACTCAGCCTCAGGGCTGCCAGGGACAATGGAGATACCTGTGCTCCACTGGGAATGGGTGGTTGGTTCAAGCAACTCCCTATCAGTTTATTAAAGACTCTTCACCTTCTTTGAGCTTATGGACTGGTAGTAATGCTGCCAGTTGCACCTTTGCCTTGCCATTGTGCTGGGCAATTTGATTAAATGCCCATGATGGCAAGATTAAATGTTCAACAAGGAGGTGCCCGGCATACAATGGGAAAGAGCTGGTGGAGCACACAGTCTAATCAATTTACCACTTAATCCCCATTTAATTCCAAATGTTTCTCTACTGTTGTGCTTTCTTTCATTGGCTTTGTATCTACAGCTTACCTGCCTTGGAGTCCCTCTTTTTTTCATTTTAGCAGCTGCAGCAGTTTGATCTGCCATACCCATCTACCCCGGCACAGTACCTGTAGTCTTTGTAGGATATGGTGCTATTCTCAACTTTTCTTTCTTTTCCCATTTGCCCATATCATCCTTGAAATTATATTCCTGTGATGGCTTCTGATCCAGTTCTCTCCACCACTTTCTGCAACTCCAGCAGTTATTTTTAATTTTTGCATCCCAATCTGCTTTTACAAGTGCCTAATTTTAGCTTTGCATTTTACTATGATCAGGTCCCTTTTGAGCTCTCCCTTGCTCCAGGGCAAATCCCTGTACTATATATGTTAATCACTCTCTTTACTTCTGTAGTTTCTCTTTTTCTAAATTCATCTGATTCTCTAATTGCCACTGCATATCTTTATTGCCTTTTTGGGCCACTAGATGGTATTCCTTTTCTAAAGACAAACTTATTTCAAGTCACTTGATAGACCCTTTTAAAACACAATTTTCCCATTGGAGCAGCTGATATTCTGATGTTGCCTTGGTACAGATTATTGTGGCTTCCCATAGCAGACCCACTATTAGAGGCAGTGTATCCTTGAGTCTCTTTTCATCCACTCTCCTGTATCAGGGAACATTTGGTCTCTATCACCCATCAGCTTCCTGTGGGCTGGAGAGGCGCCCACAGCCCTTGCTGTAATCTCTGATATTGTTGGGATTTCCTGTAGTCCTCCAGTATTCCTGTTTTTAGGCTTTTTTCTGACTTGTCTTGGATTTTTCCCATGCTTTCAACTCTGTCTTAAGGTATCCCTTAAGTATTGTGCACAAGGCTGGTTAGATTTGTAGAGTTGCCTTGAACAAGATCATACAATCATAGAATGATTTGGGTTGGAAGGGACCCTAAAGATCATTTATTCCAACCGTCCTGCCTGGGCAGGGACACCTTTCACCAGACCAGGCTGCTCAGAGTTCCATCCAGCCAGGCCTTTAGATCACTCAGAGACAAAGACTTTGAGGATCTACCCAGTCACACCCTTCACCAGGAGATGTTATGAATTCCCCTTTCCTGAGAGTGGAGCAGATTTGTACGATTATGTGGCTGCTTAGAGTAAAGCACGAGCTCATGTCCTCTGTGGGGGTCATTGAAGCCTTCATGCCATTTCCCCAGAACTCACCAAGTGTGACTGCAAGCTCTATAAACAGTGACTAGGGGAAGCCAAGGTGATGGGTCAGCCCAGGTTAAACCTTCCCATAGATGGAGCATGGGCTGCTGAGGGAGGAAGAAAGGAGCAAAGCCTTCCTCAGAGCCAGGCCTCACCATACCCTCTGGTATGTGCGTGTCCCAGTGCCTCGCTGAGCAGTCTTGCTGTCGTTGCTGCTGCTGCTGCTGTGGGTGGATCTGTCTGTCTGTCTCTCTGTGTAAAGAAATATGAAACAGAATTATTTTTCATTTTGGAACTGTGCTGCTGCTGACATGATATTAACAATAAAAAAATATATTTCTGGTCTAGCATTCTGAGTTTGGCTCTTGCATCCTTCTGCTGTCCAGATTCAAGTCGGCTGCCTTGCCTAAAAGGCAGTGTGCAAAATTCAGCTTAAGGCACATTATGGTGGAAGACACACAACTTGTGCACATGCAAAATGTTTATTTGGAGGTGGGAAAAGCTCCCATCTTTGCAGATGAGATGATCTAAGCCTTTCTTTGGCAGGATATTACCAATTGCACAATTATGCATGAAACAGTAGTTGGGAGGTCTCTTTTAAATAGTAAAACTCCAGGGGACTTGCCTTCAGCATGTGCATTCTCTTCCAGCATTTCTCACTAATCCTGTTCAGTTCCAGTGGTGCCAGCCATGTAGGGATGCCGGGGTATGTGATGCTAATGTAGCCTGATTTGTCTGTAACCAGCCTACACAACCCCAGTTCTTGATGTGCTACATACCCTTCTAAAAGTAATTAGGGGTATATCCTAATTATCCTAATTATGCTTAAGCATAGGGACTATTTTAGATGGCCTGCTGCATCCATGTGGGAGTGATGGATAGGATACAGGATGCCCAGGATTAGGAATGAACCCCCAGAGACCAGAAGACATGCCCAATGCCACAAAAGTATGTCCTACTCCGGAGTTATCTTTGTGTTTAAGGAAACCAGCTCCAGTCACTATGGCAAGCTGGGTTTTTACATGGAAGCCAGCTTCTCTCTCTGGTTAAATCCCTTCCAGAATCATGGACAGAGAAGGATTAATGTATTGTTGGCACAGACTTGGACCATGAGCCCAGACACCCTTGCTCACCCTGAGAGATAGTTCCCTAATTTAGGACTTGTAAGGATACCCTGTATCTTCACAGTGCTCATTAAAGTGTAATGAATTCATCTTCATGACATGCTTGGGAGGTAGAAGAGTACTCCTGTCCCTGTAAAAAGCTGACAGATAAAAGGAGGCAGAGAATCCAAGTCTCAGACCAGGCACAGAGCCGGAAAAGTAATTACATGCTTAAACAGCTTTGGGAAGAAGTGTCTAAGTGGCAGATCTGGGGCTTGAACCTCTGTCAGCCCCCTTAGGACCAAATCTTTCTTCTTGTGCTGTGGTGGTACGGATCAGAAGAACTCAATTATTTACAAATCCTATAGCCGCAGGTACGCACACACATACACACCGCCTCCCCGGAGAGGGGAATTGATTCGGATAAGGCTGTGTCTGACCTGAGCTGTCATTCGTGCTGCTAATCCAGCTCAAATCAGACTTGTTTTTTTCCCCCAAGGACCAGAAAGGGTACTGCACTTTCCAGTGCAAGGAATTTGTTTTCTGTTTGCCAACACTTGTTCATTACGATGTTAGCAAAAATGCTACGTTTTCTAGGGGAAAAGATGATCTTTTGACATTTTTCTGGCACTGCTGAAAGCAGAAAGTGTCAGAAATGTCTTGAAAACTGATCAGGAGAGGGTTTTTTTTGTTGGTGATTTTTTGTTTGTTTGTTTTGGTCTGGTTTTGTTGTTGTTTTTAACTGAATAGAGAGGTTTGCAAAGATCAGGTAAGGGATTAAAAACCTTGTGTGTCTGCACCCCAGAGGTGCTACTGCAGTCTTACAGCACTCTCACTGTGCAGCTGGTAGGGTTGGCTGTGTCAGGTCAATGAAACAAGGGTTTAGAGATTAGATGTTTTTCAGTCTAGGAAGTGCTGTGCTCCAAATGAACAAGGGTTTCTTTGTGTCTCTGTTAACCAATTCACTTTGAACATCTTGTATAAGGTGTGTACCACTCAGGAGCAGCTGCACCACATGCACTTGGTGACTTCTGCACAGTAAACCTCCCGAAACCCGTGCACATCCTAACAGGGATGGCACCCACCCAGGCTCCTTGTGCATCCCCTGAACACTCCACTCCAGCACTGTAGAGGGTTTGGGTCTCAACCTAAATTTCCCCAAATCCAAAGCACTCTCCAGCTCCAACCAGCCACTGTCAGGTGTTCCTGTGAACATGTGATGTTCAGAGATTTAGTTTGGGATGGAGCAACTGCTTTTCAATCTCATGATACACAGATTTGAATTAGAAATGAACTATACCAATGCAAGACTGGACAAGCTAAGGGGTGAACTCCAGCTCCTGATGGGTTCAAGGCCCTTTCACATTGATTTTCCTGGAGGGATAATGATGCAAAATCCATATTTTTACTCCTGACATTAGTTCTACATGGTCTCTTTGTGATTATTTTCTCTGGGCACAGCAGGGTGAATTGATCTACAAAATATTTTCAGGGATGGTGGAGGATTAAGTATCTTGCACAGATACTTCAATGCAACAGTTGTTACCCAGGGCTACAAGAGAAGAACAGGGTGGGGTAAGGGAGTTGTTCATTTTCCTTCCACTAAGGTCAGCCTTAAATAACTCTCCCACCTCCCTCGGAGGCTGAGACAAGATAATAAGGACAAAAATGTCAGAGTAAAGCACAGGGCCCCTCTATTTACAGCAAAGGCCAAATCACTAACCAACAGATCGGAGCTTGCTTTCTAAACACCGATAAGCGGCAACTTTGAATTAACAGTCCCAGTTCCTCTGCTGCTGTAAATCAGCCTGACCCTGACTGCCCGCAGCACCCCAGTGCCTCCCCCCAGCCAGGGGCTCCTCGGGAGCAGGAGGGGGCTGCAGCAGTGGGCTTAACCCTCCCGGCCCCCAGAGATCCCTGTGCCTGGCTCCAAACACCCCCTCTCCTTCCCCTCCCCAGCCCCCTATCACTAACAAGCCTTATCAGTAGGATTTACACCTCCTTGTCTAGAAACCCATAGGAAAGCCTATAGACTGGTTACTGATGTGCATCCAAATCCTTAAAGTAGCTTTAAGTGCTCAAAACAATCCACTTACCCAGCAATAATTAATGATATCAGACCTGGGAGTCCCCATGCCTTGGCAGGGTAGATCAGACCACCCTACAGTGGGATCTGACCAACCACAAGCCCTTCTGCAAGTCCTTGGCACCTCCTGGCCCCAGCAGAGTGTCTCAGGAGTGAGGAATGACCAGTGTAGCTGGCAATAATGCCAGGAAGATGGATGCCTGGGAGCAACCAATGGTGGGCTGGATTTTTATTCACTGCGAGATGCCGTGTTAGGAAAGCTCTGACGGGCAGTGAAACACCAACTCCCACACGGATGATGCTGTGGGAGTGAGGGGGAAGGAGGAAAAAAAAAAATCACAGCTTCTGTCTCAGGTTCTGACCCGGCTGGAGGAACCTGAAGTGCTAAAGCTAGAAGCCCCCTGGGAAGGCAAAGGAGCAAGCAGCACCTGTGATGTCCCGGACAAAAGTGGGGTTTCAGGGCAGTGGCATCAGGGCAGCCCTAGCTAAAATCTCCAGGAGCACCCTAATAGCAGAACAGGGGTTTTAGAAGTAAAGTTTCTTCTAGGAAATTGAGTCTCAAAGCTTCACATTTAATCTCAGCAGAAAGTGCAATGCAAGAATGAAGACATTGTTCCTCAATGTCCTCTTACAGTATCACTTGCAGCCCCCAATTTTATTGTTGGGGAAACTGTGACAGACGTCCAACTGCAGAGGTGAGCAGTGAGAAAAAAACCACAGAAGTACGTGACACATTAACTTATTTTCAGTCCATGAGAACACTTTACAGCAGGTACTAATACAGTCTGCACCAGCAAAAACCATTCCTTCATTTTTTTGGCCTTTCTCTCCTTACCTGCTTGCTGCCCTGGCTGCTTAAAGCACCCAGTTATAGCACCCATCACTTTCTGCTATGTCTGTGGTCTCTGGTGGCCTGCCCATGCTTGTCAGCATTGTGGCCAAGGACCAGGTCATGGTCTCCTCTATTTCACCAAAGGCTTCTCCAGGTCCAAGGTGTACCTGTGATGCCACCTGCTGTGGAAGCCATGGCAGTGGCACCATGAGACTTAAGTGCCTACAATTGTGGACATTGGAGGAAATTCCCTGATGGGCTCAATTGCCCCTCTCATGGCTGTTTCTTGAGGACTGGGCCAAAATCCTCTCTGGTTGTGCCTGTGGAATTGACAACACGAAGGACAGACATGGTATCACTGCTGAAAAATGTGTATTTTTAGATCAGTGCTGATCAGGCTACTTTTCCAGCGCTTCTCCACTCTGTGGAAGTTATTTGTTACTTTTGTTGTTCAGTACTTGTCCTCTAGCAGAGTGTCATCACCTCTTCTAATGTTTCTCCATCTATGCCAAGGATTACTTTTGGGCCATTAATAGCCACAGATTTCATCTTCTCCTCATTGATAAACAAACTAATTTGTTCTGCTGCATCTGCTAATAGCTGTGTCTAGGAACTATTAACAGCTCTTAGGACCTATTTTCTTCTTTACCTTCTCAAAAAATACGTGTCCAGTAATATTTTCATGGGGTTAAAAGTAGCTTACCTGTTTTTTTCCATCTCTATTTATAACCTTTCATGTGCTTGTCCAAAGTGGACAGGAAAGATTTGGGGAGCTTTACTTTAGAGATCACTAAATTTGGTCTAGTTTGCTTGGGTAGCTGTAGTTGTGTAGAGGTTTGAGCCTGCAGAGGCCAAAGGGGCTTGAGCAAGGTGCAGCCAAACAAATTTGCAGGTTCTGTGGTCTCTAGTGAGCTGGGCTTCCCAAAGGTCATCATTTGCTGCAAAGAGGCTTGATGTGCTCAGAAGGGTGGCCAGAGGGTTTGAGTCACAGGAGGCTATTCTCAGAGCTGCAGCACACCTGGAAATCTCCTTTCTTCTCTGATGAAAGCTACTGACTCTTTAGAATTGCTCCCTGAAACATCTACCAATGAGCTGTATCTCCAGAGGTGCAACTGTACTCACAACCCTCTCTGCTCTATGCAGATAACCCAGTGGTGATGGAAACTGAGGGGTCAGACCTGGTTGGTTACACTGGGCTTTGGGATACACCCTCTCTTTTATGAATCCATCCTTTTTGCTCTAAGCAGCAGGATAATGTTGCTGGCCTGGAAGAGCCTGGACTATTGTGAAATGCACGGTCTGGCAGGAGCATCTCCCTTGACCCTGGTGGCTGGTGGAGCAATTGGGACAGCTCACATGCCCTACATCTAGGCAGCCACCCAGATTAGTTTATAGAAGCAGCCAAGATTACTTGTATCCCAGCAAGCATCCCCCTTGTCTGCTTGCACAATGCCCTGTCTGAGGCAAAGGCATCTCTCATTGTGTGACTCCAGATAAGCCCAAGCCTCACCCTTTGCTGTAGCAGCCCCCTCTCCCCCCTGAGGCCACGTTGGCTGCCCCAACTGCCACATACCTTTCTAGGCATCGAAGGATCTGGTTGCAAGTGTTCCCAGGATTAATCACCCTCCTTGGTGCCAGGTTAACCTCCCTGCCCTTCGTCTCACACCAGTGCCACTGGTGGGGTGGTTTCACTCTGCCACTGCACATATGCTTGGACACACCAGTGGGAGCAGAGCAGCTGGAAACCACATGGAGACAAGGAACATGGAGGATGCTGGCTTCACTACTCCACACCATGCCACCGGCTGTGGCTTCACCCTGCATAGGGAGGGGAGCAAAGCCTGGAGGGTGCAACTGCTGAGCCCTGGGGGGTTGCTTTTTCCCTGTGCTGAGTGAAAAGCTATGCCTCTGCAGCCAAACTGGCCCATGTGCTTGAATGCATTGTCCCAGCTACACATGCCCAGTGGCTACCAGCAGCCATACTGGGGTGCCTCCCAGGAACTGGTCACTCCCAGAAGCTGCTCTTGAGAATGCAGACCCCTCAGGGTGACTTGGGGCCATATTTTGGAAGGCTGATGGCACATCACAACTGTGCATTGGGACTACTGGCTTCACAAGCCACTGAATTCACGCTCCCGGGAAGAGAAGCAATGCGGTCATTGCTTTGTGGCTCTCTACTACTCTTTTGGGGCAACCCACATGCAGTCATGGAAAGAACAGCCCTTGTGGTGGCTTGCCAAGCATCAGAGCAGTGATGGGGATGTGGGTGGCATTTTGGGGTCCCTGGGTGCTCTCTCAGAACTCACTTGACTCCTGATCTTTGCTGTCACTAAAACTTGCACAAACTTGTGATTGTTAACTAGCTCCCCTCTAAGGGGCTTGTTATTTTTCAGGACAGAGTTTGAAAATGCAAGACATCTACAGTAGTAAAGATTTTATTGTGCTGGCAATGGACTGTAAAACTTGATTACATGACTCTGGGGATTGCCTAAACCTTGTTCCCACTGATGCAACTGCTCAGGGTCGGGGGCATGTGGGAGGAGGCCGTGGCTTTGAGTCACGTCCGGAGGTGGTTTAGCGTGAAGGGCAGGAGCAACCCACTCTCACCCAGCCACTCCTGCCCTTCAGCCAAATGAGCCCAGTGTGGACCTAAGGATCTAAGGGGGTTGCAAGAGGCATGCATAGCTGAAACAATGGATCACTGCTTGGTTCACCATTACCTAATCATATGAAAATCATGGGGAAGCCCAATATGGAAAGAGTAAGCTGGAATTTTTCAGCAGAAAGAGCTTTTCCATCTAGAAATGGGCTCCCCTGTTGGCCCCCTCTCTCAGTTCTCTGCTGACATGGGAGCTTTCCTTCTAAGACAAAACTTTCCACAATTTATATCCATTTTATATCCATTTATGTAGCTGCTAGCATTTTTCATATTCCAAAGGACCATTTATGGTAAGAAAATACGTTTTCCAATAAATAATCAAAGTGATCATATTTTGGAAGGGGAAAAAAAATCAAAGTAGGAAACTTTTGCAAAAAAATTTGGCCTGTGCTGAAGATTGAGCCAGCATGATATCTTTTTTCCTTCCAATAAATCTTCTGGCTTCTTTCTGTACCCAAACTACAGCGAGACAAGAGGAATTCCTGAATGCTCGGGTACAGTCAGCCCTTCCCCTGCTGTGGCATGCTGCAGAAATGCCAGGAGCTTTTTTGAAGCTAACTCCAGGATCTGGTTAGCCAAGAGTTAGAGAAGTAACAGACTAGTAGTGTGGCACT
This sequence comes from Acropternis orthonyx, assembly GCA_035583155.1. Lineage (NCBI taxonomy): Eukaryota > Metazoa > Chordata > Aves > Passeriformes > Rhinocryptidae > Acropternis > Acropternis orthonyx. The sequence goes on from JAWWEU010000158.1 coordinate 16,028,771, forward strand.
TCGAAAACAAAATAACACAGCTCTTTTTGCCATATCGCTGGTGTAAGCCTCCGGGAAAGAGGAGACTCTATCAGGGAAGCTGCCTAGAAGGGAGACAGTAGCAGATAGAGGAGCCTCCTTACAAAGCCCCTCTGTCAATAAAACACACAGGTGAGCTCACGTAACATTTAAAAGTGCAAGGAAAACCCTAAAGGGCAAATCTCAACACGTGATTAAGCTGGGGAACACCCACCCTACTCCAGAGCCTTTCCAAAGCAATCACTGGACTGAGGTCCATTGCACCTCATGCAGTGTGACTACTGCAGGAAAATGATTGCCAAGGGGACCTGTAGGGTAATTCTGCAAGTTGTCCTCTTTGTGTGAGATGCCGGGTGCAAGGTCCCTGCTCTGAAGGAATTATGAGTTCCACGAGACTTATGCACCTGGCTTGGACAGCCTACTTCAAGTGGGGTAAAATGCCAGGTTTTATGCTATGTACCTGCTTATTCCCCATCTTTTCCCAGTAGAAAGAAGGTCTAAGTGAACTCCCTGAACTCATATCTTGCTGAAACCTGAGCGTCTCTTCATGGATATACCACTAGGTCATTCAAGTACATCCAATACCTTTTTTGATGGGAAGAGAGACAGAGATAGTGTTACACATTGTGCAGAAATGCTATTAACTGTAGTTGAGCATCACAACTTGGATTTATTAGCAGGAGGCTGAAAGACCTACATGGCAGGGGATGTAACTGATAACCTTGTCTTGCATCCGTTTGAGCAAATGGGGTCCCCTCCCTGAGCACTCATCAGAGATTTTGTGCATCTCACAAGCCTTTTTCAAATCACAGTCATTAAGCAAACACATGATACTTCACACTTGAAGGGGCATATGGGACTTCCTACCTCCTAAATGTTGATGGATGGAATTGCTTTGGCTACTCAAGAAATCAAAGGTCTGATTTGAGTCTCAAGGCACTGTGCTGATTTCGGTGAACTTCCTTCTGATTTATGCTGTATGTGGAGAATCAGGCTTATTCTAAGTTAAACAAGCAACAGAGTTCAAACAGATGAAAATGTCTCCTACTCAGTGGTGCTGAGCACTTGTGTCAAAATTTGGAGCAATGGGAAGTTTGAAGATGATCTCATCCACAGCATTTAAAATGGGCCTTTTCAGTAAGGAGAAAAAGAAAAAAGCAAAGGGAAAGAAAGTACACTTTAAGCAGAAAAAGGTACAAGGTTGCTATTGTGGCAGAAAAGTTGAACACAAAGGTACTCAAAAATTGGATAATGTTGTGAAAGAGAGAGACAGCTAGATCTGTTGCCAAAATCAGACCCATAAAAGCCAGTCAACCACTCATAGCCCACCATCTCCTATTAAGAACAAATTTACCATCCAGAATGGACCTAATCAGATATTTCCTGGTTTACACTGGGTTTTACCAGAAACGTTCCTTGGTGGTAAAGGCACCATTTTGGACACAGCTCCAGGAGAAGAGCCAAGATGCTCAGAGCTCTCACGTGCAAACGGCAGAGACTGAGTCTTTGCTCTGCTTAATCCCAAACTGGAATTTGAAGGGGCAAGCGAAGGAGGGGACTTGCCTTTCAGTGGGACAAGGGGTAAAGGCTTACTTTTTTTCCACATATACAATTTTAAATTCTCAACCTCCTGCCCTGAGCTAAGCCAAAATGATGACCCAAGGTCTCCTGCAAAATGCAGATGTTATTCCTCCCCCTGCCCAAGCTGTGGACACGTGTCTCTCGCTGTGCACTGCATGACCAGTGAATGGGACCACAGATAGCCTCAGCTCAATAATGTGTTTTCCTTCTTTTAACACCTGACAGTAGCATGATTCACCAACAACTTGGTCTCATTGCTACATACTTTCCAAGGTGATATAAATCAAACAGATTAACATGTTTGCTTTTAATTTTACATTTTAGAAACAGCTGTTGAGCCACCTCAATGCCAACAGTGTCTATTGCCAGCATTAGTGTCATTAGTAATCATTGCAGCTGTAATAGCACCATTATCTCCTGCTAAAAGGGTCGCTGATGGCTCAGGACAGAGCTTCAGGGAAGCGAAAACAGGTCGGACTAAATGAGATGGAAACTGCAAACTGTTGCTTCTGTCTTAACCTGCATAAAGACCTGTGGACGCTATGCAGAGGGAAATTAATTTGCACAAGTAGCAAAAATTTTGGCTAGAGTGTCATCAAGGAGGTGGAGCTCGTGATACCTCTTGTGTCACTTGGGCTCACCTAAGGAGTATAAATATGGGAAACAGAGAATGGGGATATTACTACCAACCATCTTCAACTCTCAGAGCAAACGTCTCTCCACCTCTTGCTGCCACTTCTTTGGGTAAGTCTGATTGCCTTCCTTTTAGCTTCTATCTCTTTAGCAGAGCTGTTTTCCTAAGTTGATGTAGCAGGTGGTGACAAGTGCTGGCTCCTTGGCCCAAGAAAATGAGGTTTCCTAAAGTCTTTGAGCACATTTTGATGGTTTTGGGCCACCATCATAAATTACAGACTGTTCTGACTCGACAGAGAGGGTTTTTCCTCTGAAAGTATCTGCTGATCTTGCCTCTTCTGGGCATGTATGCTATAGGGCTTAGTGGGGCGGTTCTTCAGCCTAGATTGGCCTTTTGAGGCAAGACAGCAGGGAGATGAAGACTGATGTGAGCATGTGGAGGGAGATAGATTTATGGTTATAATCATTAAGTCATTTACTGTGGCTTGTAAAGCCTGATGCAGAGGGCTCTCCTTCGCTTTCAAGCTAGTGCATCTTTAGAAGGTCCATCTCCCACTTTGGCCTAATTACCATGCCAAAGGAGCTGGATTTCAACTTACTTTTTCTTCCTAGACTTTCCTGTGTCTCATCTGCCTCTCAACCCTAGGCATCACCCTGCTCACCATGGCTCTCTGGATCCAATCGCTGCCTCTTCTGGCCCTTCTCGCTCTTTCCGCACCCGGGACCAGCCACGCGGCTGCCAACCAGCACCTCTGCGGCTCCCACTTGGTGGAGGCTCTCTACCTGGTGTGCGGAGAGCGGGGTTTCTTCTACTACCCCAAAGCCCGGCGGGATGTTGAGCAGCCTCTAGGTAAGTCAAGCTGACCATGAAAGCAGTCGTGTGCTATGTGATGTGAAATGCAACAACTGCCTATCTTTGACAGTGACACCAGGAATGCCCTTGATGGGGAATGCCAGGAATACCTTTAGCATACCAGCAGCATCACATTGCCAGTGAAAAACTCTTCAAGTTAAAAAGGCAGATGAGAGGGCAGGCAGGGAAAGAGGTTTTATGAGGCAAAAGGAATTGTGCCTGAAAGCCCAAACTTGCTTATTTCTTTGCGTGGCCATTACACTGACCTGGGAGTATTCACAGAAAATAAAGGTAGAAAGAACTCAAGAAGCCTCCTTCCACCCGAAGACAGGATCAGTTGTCCCCATTCTATTCTTTACCCATGTTTACCTAGTAAGTTCGTAAAAAACTCCAGAGAGAAAGTTTCTTCTGGCCTCTGAATCTGCCTGTCCCAAGCTTAGCTGACCTTCTTCTTGAGTGTTTCTTCCCAATATCTAACCTGAACATCCCTTGTTATAAATAATTTCTTGTCTTCTCAAGTAGTGGACATGGCAAAGAGTCTACTCCTTTCTTCTTTGTGACTGCTTTTCAAAATATTTGCATACTGTTTCCAGGTCTAGTTTTGACCCGTCCTCATCTACACAACCCTACTACCTTCTTAGGTCATATTTTCTAGATCTCTAACCGTGCAAGTTGCTCTCCATTTGTCCACATCCCTACTGACTGGTGGGGCCTGGAGAAGCACACTGGATCCCAGCTGAGGCTTTGACAGTGCCATGTAGAGTGATCAAACTGGAAGAACGATATTTCAAGTTTCACACCTTGTTCCTGTCTACATAGGCACTTTGCCTTTTTCAAAGTAGCACTGTGCTGTCCATTGATAGTGAACACTGCCTCCCTTGGATGTCTTGGCCTTCCCTTGGGTGGATCATGGTCAAACCCTTGCCCTGGATGTGCAACGCAGTCTTCCTGCTTACCTTTAGCATCTTTCCCGTTGCTGACTGAACCCATTTTCCCCTGTTTCTGTAATTTCAAAAGTAACTTTTAGTACTAATCTTGCCTTTCAAAAGACATTTTATCATCTCTTATTTCATGGTGGCAAAATGCTGGTGGAGCTGCTTTAGTTCCCCTCCTTAGGATTCCTGAGCCACTGATGAGCACAAGAGCCAGGAGTCAGGAGAAGACAGCCCTGCCAGCACACCCTGGTCAAGCACTTGGTGTCCAGTTTGCAGTGCAGGTGGGACGAGGCAGCCCACAGAGCTGCCCTTCAACACAGTGTTTGTACATAGATAGAAGAGACCCCTGCCAAACCACATACATTTCAACACTGTCATTTCAAGATGGACCATTAATTAACCGCCCCTCACTACAGTACCTTTTTCTCACTATCTCTGTTCCCATCACATACTGTTTTCATTTGTATCCACAATTCCTTCTCCTGTGTATGTAACTATCCAGTGAAATAATCTTAAAGGTCTTTCTTTGTAAAGTGAAACAAGATAATGTCATAGCAGAGGGTTTGCCATGGTTTGTTTAGAATTGTCAGCTGTGATGTTATTTGCTTCATTCTCTGATTATTTATTTCTGAGGACCACCACAAACAGATTGGAAGATTTGTTGGCCAAATTCCCTAACTACTGTACAGAGAATTTCATTGGGCCAAACAGATTGTGAGTATTTGAGGACTTTCTACCTCTTTTTCCAGGACTTTTACCTCAGCCACCACCTCTTTGTCACACAAACTAGTTGTGTTTACAGTCTACTCACAGATGGCTTGCAGGATGAAGATATCTAAATCACAAAACATTGACTAGCTATTTCCTCTTCTACTTAATGTTGGACCAAATCTTTCCTAAATTTCCCTCCCAGCACACTAGCATAATGATTTCATGTTACTCTTGTGCCTTGTTCATTGCATCACGCTTTGGGGGCTTGGGAATTTTGCATGTTGTGCTATACTTTTATATTGCCGTAGAAACCACATCTCATTCTCACTTTCCAGGCACTTGATCTTTGTTGTTAAGGACTCTTTCCTTCCTGCAGGAAAAAATCACTCATTTATTTGCCATTTTCCATATTTTCATTGTGCAACTAAAACCTAAACAGATCCATACACAAGTTCTCAAGTTCTCACCAGCAAACAAGATGTTCTGTTGAGTCCAAATACCTTAATTTATCATTGCTTCTAAAAACTTGCCCCCAGCTGTGAACACGGACACACACAAATGCTTTTGCTATTGCCTTGGGGCTATATCCAGGCAGACAACTGGAGCTGTTCAGGAACAGCTGGGAAATGCACTCAGCCTCAGGAGTGGACTGTCCTTGCAATTCCATGGACATCCCACTTTTCTGTCCAGGCTCCCAGAAGAGTGGGTCACTGCTCTAGGGGAGGCTGCAGTGCTAAACAACTCATCTCTCTAGAACAGACCATCCCATTTTATGATGTTATTTACTGGCAGCTAACCCCAAGGAGATGCAGGCTTTTACTCCTTCTCCACACACCCTCTTCAATAAAGCCCCTGTATGCTTTTGTCCTTCACACTGCTGGCATCCACTCATCTTGGCACATTCTGAACACCATAGGATTATTTTGGGAGAGGAAACAGGGAGCCTGAAGATGCTACAAGCAACATCAGCCTGGGGAAACCTTTGCAACATCCTTCCTGTTTTCCAACAAATTCTGGTTTAAAAATCTGGTGTCTGCTAAGGGGGTGTCTGCAGGGCTGAACAGCCAGGGCTGATGCTGTGTGATGTCCCACAACTTCTCTTTTCCTTCCCTGGCAGTGAGCGGTCCCTTGCACGGTGAGGTGGGAGAGCTGCCCTTCCAGCAGGAGGAGTTTGAGAAAGTGAAGCGAGGGATCGTTGAGCAATGCTGCCACAACACGTGTTCCCTCTACCAACTGGAAAACTACTGTAACTAGTGGCAAGGCCGGCGGTGGGGAGCTCATGGGCCACAGGTAGAAACACGCACTTATGCTACTGCACCTTCAAAGCAATTGAATAAATGTTGTGGATCTATTAGAAGGACTGTGTTGGTTTATGTGTCCACTTCTTGAAGAGAGGGCACTGGTGTCTACTTTAGGGTGTCAGTGTCCGTACCTGGCTAAGGCAGTTTTAAAAGGCCCTGGAGCCAGCCATCATTTCACACTGTTCTTCTGCCCTACAACCCTGAGATTAACTCAGTTGGTTAGAGCATGGTGTCAATAACACCAAGGTCATGGTTTTAATCTCCATATGGGCCATTCACTTAAGAGTTGGACTCAGTGATCCCTGTTGGGTCCCTTCCAACTCAGAATATTCTGTGTTTCTGTGAAATAAAGCCCATGGGAGTGAGGGAAGGAGGGGTATTATGCAGCATCAGAGCAGGTATGTGGACCATCTGCTACCTCCAAGTGCTCGGAGGACAAGAAGGAGAAGGCAGAGAGGTTTGAATAAGACTTCCCTTGTTAGGGAAGCATTACAGGGGAATATCTGGGACAATGTCATGCTGATCAGTTTCCTGCAGTTCACAGCCCAAATATAGCCAGGCAGCTGGGAGACTGAATTTCCTCAGATACATAATGGAAACAATACAGATTAAGCAAAGAATTTAAATCACCTCATAATTGTACTCAGAAAAGTCATGGATGACCACCATGGCCAATCCAGAAGTGTGTCCAGTTCCTCCTTCTGCTTGTGGGAGATCCAGGCAGAGTCCCAGCTGTAGGATGTGCTTGTCATTCACAAGTATATGACAAGCCATGTAGTGAAATCGGATTTAATCCAAAAGGAGTTTTCAGTGGAGTTTTGAGTCTGTTGGCCACATGCTGGGCAGTATCCCTTGCTCCTGTTGCTGCAAATCTCTTTCAAATATCTCACCTCAAAATTGCCACCTTCTGTGAGGAAAAGCTGCCACAGCAATGCCAGCTGGGTGGAGTGGCACAGAGTGTAGGGAAGGGTTGTGTTCCCTCTGCTGAGGGACTGCTGTGCCAGTCTAGTGAAAGCCATGCAGGAGATCCCTGTGGGATGGGCTCATCCTGGCAGAGGTGACAGCAGTGGCCAGGGCTGCATTTTGCTGGTGGCAGATTTTGAAAGCTGGTCTGAGAGGAGGCTGTGGTTTTAACAGCCTCTTTTCCCAAATTAGTTCCAACTACCTTCAGTGGAGCTACACAGATGGAAGCTGCCATCTCATCTTGCCAGGATGCATTACTTCCACTCCTATCATGAGCACAAAACTGGCCCAATCACTACAAACTGAAAAGCTGGAAGAGCAGCTGGAGGAACTGCTGAAAAGAAGATACAGAAATAAAAAAATGAAATCATAAAGCATCTGTGATTCCCCATAGTGACCTTCCATACGAGTTCCCTTGATGCATCCAAGAGCCCAAGACAGGGGCTTCCTCCTTCAGGTGTCACACCAGTGCTGCTCATTCCTTCCTGCTCCCCTTGACCATTCTTTCACCCCTCTCTATTGCCCTTTCTTCTGGGCTCCACTGAATATTCCCAGCAGCAGAGCTTGCAACTGTGACAAGCAACCTCGGGCCAAGATGTTGTGAAAGCATGGCAAGGTGTTTGCTGTTTCTGAGCTACTTGGCTCCCACCAAACCTCACAGTGTACAGCTCCAGTTGTTTCTAAAGGGGACTCCCTAGAAGCAATTCTCCTACCTGTCCTGGTGCCCCATGAGATCAGGACAGGTGTTACTGCAGTAAAAATATCAGAGCTATTGCTCGTGATAAGGTCACCAACATGTTCAGGCATGCAGCAAAGTTCCAGCAATCCCATCCATCCACCTCAAGGAGACACCATCCTGAACTCAATGGCAGAGGTTCAGGTCTGCTTGCATATTCTGGAGGGAAGGCACATCCAAGAGATGCGCTCTTCTCCACAGCTGAGAACCCAAGACTTACTAAAGTCACACAGACTTGTCCTCCATCACCTAGGATCAAGATCCTGCACTCAGAGTTACGGTTCCATGGAAAGCAACTGAGCAAAGAGCTCTCCTGAAACAAGGCTGAGACTTTCTAGTGCAGATCTGAGGCTTCCATCTGTATCTACCTGGCAAAATTGCATAGGTCTGCTGATGGGAAAGGTTGGAAGTATGAATACTGGAAGAGAAGGAGGTGGTGTAGGAGGAGCCCTGAGTGCTTGACTGCCAGACTGGTACTAGCACTTCCTTCAAGTGTTGCACAGTGGTGATGGAAACAGCTGGAAGAAAAGGGGTACAGCCAAGTCTGCAGAGATTCCTCTGGCTTCTCTAGGCAGGGGGTACACGGGTCATGCCAAGGACAGGGGCAGACAGGAGCAGTCTAGAGCCCTCATCAGAGCTGCATCTTGCATTGCAGAGAGAGCCTACACGTGTTCAGAGCCAGAGAACCAGCAGTCACTTGAAACAAGACAGAGTTCATGCAACCATGGTGGTTCCTGCATCTGGCCCAGACCTGATTATCTGCTGGCACTCCTGCCCTGGCAGTGATGCTTGGGTGAGGACAGCTCTCTGGAGATGCCCAGCTCATTTCCTATCCTCTGTCATTGTTTGGTCTGATCTTTTGTTTGTGTGCTTTTTCTGAATGCTCTCAATTAGGTGTGGTTGGGAAATCGCAAATGCCACTTTTTCTGCTGGAAAATATTGATTCATCAAGATCAGCACTCCCTGCAGGACTGGACTGGTTTTAGTAAGGCAGATTTTGAAGGGATGAAGGGATACAGAAGGTTCAGGTGCCTGCTCTTCCTGCTCTGCATCCAATTCTCCAAGTCCACCACCAGGCTCTGGGATATTCTGGCGTGGACACTTTTCCTTCTGCTGAAACACTCCACAGGGTTTCAGCAAACACAGAGTAGCAATTGTTTTGAAATCTTAAGATGGGGCAGGAGCATCACCTCTTACCCAGTTCATGATGCCATATGATGAGTTCTTGGCAGGTTTGGATGAAAGGTGAGATGGGAGTCTGGACACAGTGGGGGCTCTGCTGGTGAGTACCTGGGTCTGGAGCAGAAAAGAGAAGGATGAGGAGCAGAAAGGGACCATGATGGACATTCCTCACCATTGACCTACCCTTGTGTCTCCTGAGAAAAGGAATCAGAAGGTCCCTTGATGAAGAAGAAAGGAAGAGAAGAGAGTGATGATCACCATGGTCAGGGAGGGACTTTCCTCCCCAAAGCAAGAGCTGTCTTGAAGACAAATGGCATATGGTGAGCTGCACTGCTCTCCAGTAGGTGCAGGGGAAAGTGCTGTACC
>JAWWEU010000158.1:16038149-16181849 GCA_035583155.1 Acropternis orthonyx
TGCAGAACTGAAAATAGCATAAAGGGCCAACTCTTCCCTTTTTAAAAGCTGCAGTATGGTGAAGGTAAAGGAGAACAAAAGTGCTTTCCCCCCCTTCTCTCGGACTTCAGGGAAGGAACTCTGAAGGCAACGCTATGCATTTTCCACACTGGATCACATGGCTCCTTGACTTGCAAATGTGATGCTGCTGGCTTGCTGACTCTGTGCTGTGGCAGGGCAAGAACTTTAGGCCCTTACCCCAACTAAACCCTAGAATGGGTATCTTTGATGGTGTCCTTAATATTAGTCCAAGATGGGATTTTTTTATAAAGCCCCTCTCAAAGCCCTGTACCCTTGCCCAGGTCATTCCCTGCTCTCAGATGTGTCTGGGAGATGCCAGATCTTTTAAATTCCTAGAGAAGTGACTCAAGGACAGGGAACACTGCATCCATCGACTTTCTTCCCTGGTCCTCCTCTTTCTGGGCTTTGCATTGTGATCTTTGGGAAGCAAATGCATCCAGTCCCCTTTATTCTGACTCAGCAGTTGCTTTGAAGCGATTTTTGCAGTAGCAGTGGGGCATCATGCCTGGCTAAAATATCTTGGCTCCACTACTCTTGCGACAAACTTCCAAAGGTCTCATGCTAGCGGTGGAGGACAATTTGAAAAGAATGCAAATAAAAGGCTTCGTTTCATTCATGCTGCTTGAATAGAGAATAGAAGGCTGAGCCACAGAGGGGATTACAAGACAAATTCTTTGGGCTGCGGAGTTGTTAACACTGCCTAGAAAAGAAAGGAGCAAAGTTGTCCCCTGTTTGCCGTGCCCATGAACACTTACCCAAAAGGGCACCCGCTCCGGTTTTGAGGAAAGGGGAGTGACGCACACACAAATGGGAATGGGGGGAAGCCACTGCAGGGCACTGACCATTAGGGACCCTGGTGATCGGCTGGCAGATCATGTCCTCCAGGTGGCTGGATGAGATGTGCTGCTCCAGCTTATCTGGAGAGGAAGGGAAGGCTGCCACTTTCCCGGAGCTAATCTGACTCTATTATTTCCTTTCCGGGAAACCACAGGTAGATTGCTCTCTATTTCTCTGGGAACTCACAGTCTTACTTTAAGAAACAGTCAGACTATACCCTGTGATTTATTTCTTTTTAACCAATTTATCAGCTTTTTAGTAAATTTTAAACCAGCTTAGAGCTCCTTATCTGCAGCGTGACTCCTTAATAGCTGGCTTGCTGTGATGACTTGAGTTGGAAAGCATGCACTGAGGACATTCAGTGTTAAGACCTCAAATTCACTCTGATTTAGACCAACCTCACCAAAGACACCTATTCTGAACAAAAATTAGCTCTTCTTCCTGCTCCTTTCATTCTAGGCAGGAAGAAAGCTTTAGGTCAGGCTAAAAATTGATCTGGAAAGTCACTGCCAGCACATTGTCCCTGGTTGAATTATTCCTGCATGCCATGGGGAGGAAGGAGGCTGTTTTTTTCCAAGACCAATGCCAGGCTGGCTCTCACATGCCTCCCCCAGTCCTGTTGGGCAGAGCAGGCAGGATCAGATCCAGGACAATAACGGGAAGTGAAGCAAGCCCATAGGAGAGCACAAGGAAATGATCTGAGTCTCAGTCCTTTCCCTCCATCCCCTGTCAGCTTCAGGAGTGTCAACAAAAGGTAGACTAATCACTTGAGCTCCTCCAGCCTTCTTTCTATTGTTGAGACAGCCAAATTATTGCTTTTATTATTTTTTTTTTCCTGCCTGGTATGTGCCAGGATTGCCAGAATCTCCAGGATGTGTGTGTTTGTTCACACTGAAATTTCCCATGAATGTTTTCAGATTTTGGAAGAAAATGGATAACAGAAATAAATTTGGCTTTTGAATTCCAGGTTGTTGTTGTTTGGGCCTTGTAATACTGGATTTTGGCAGTGGAGGTGTTTTACATAACTGCCAACTTCTGAAATATAACTTTTTGTCAGAAAATAATGCAGCTTCCTCTTTTCTAATCAGAAAACGGAAAATCAAATATAAATGACACCACCCACCCTACACTGACAATAAACCGTTCTGTGGAATTTTCAATGGAAAAAATTCTACCCTTTTTTCCCCTTATCAGAAACCTCCTCCACTTTGGAGGCTGGGACCCAGCAGGGTTCTGGCTTTGCAGACATGCCTGCCAGCAGATCTTTCACACCCAAGTCTCAAGCTTTTCCTACATATTTGAAGGAATTTTTAAAACTTATCCCAAATAAATGTTGTCTTGGCCCTTGCGCTTCCACTGATTTATCACAGTGTAGCCGACCGAGACCTAGTAAAAGCACACACATTTTGCAAACCGTAGCATGCTCCTCTCTCAATTCTGAAATTTCTCTTTCAATATGTCTGCAACCTAAACCTGGCAACAATTCTCCAAATGCTGACACCTTGTCCTGAAATAATGAATTTTAATCCCCAAAAAAATGGACTCCACAAAATCCTGATGAAATGTAGACAGTTTATTTTTCAGCTCTAGTCCCAGTGCAGGCGTTATGAGGCAGGTGTCCAACACGCATACCTGTGCACCCATGTGCATTTTGGCTGACCAAACCAGGGGTGCTTCTCTGCAGTGTGGAAGCAGTGACAGGGAGGGGAAAAAGTCACCCTTCAGCTCGTTGCATCCAGGGTTAGGAGGCGGCACCTGACTCTGCCTGGCTTATGCCACTCATGTCAGAGGACCACCAAAGCTAAAGTCCCTCTTGGTAAGCACTCCTCCAGCATCAGCTCCTTTGCTCCTGCTGTACCCCAGGAACATCGAGCAGCACCAAACACTGACATCATGCCCATTTTTCCTTTATGGTTTTGACTACAGAGCCTGGATATCATTCTCAAAATGCTTGCCCTTCTTCACCCCCTGAAGCAGTTGCTTTGACTACCCTGTTTTGGTGTGCATCCCATTTAAGAACACAGGAACAGGAGCAACTTCCAAGCCATTTGCCTTGGACCTTGCTAACCTCACATCACAGCCTTCTTCATTTCCAAAAAGCCTTTTACATCCTGATTTCTTCCTTTATTCTGCATGCGGTTTTAGTTTCTGGAGCCTTTCCTGAGGAATTCATCCTCTCCTGTTGGGCTTCACAGTCCTCACAAGCTGGAAAAGATCCCGAGGTTTCACATATCTGTTCAGAACAAAGCAATTATCTGCGACTCTGTCATCAATGTAGGGCAACACAAAAATGTTGGGAATCTGTTAAAGCCAGATTCCTGCGACGGCATTCCCTTCTCTTGCAGTCCCAGCTGCTGCCAGGGGATGGAGCGCAGATCAACCCACAACTGGCAGCACCGTCTAGGGCAGGGCACGGTGGCACGGCCACCAGGGACCCCCAAGAGTAGGGGAGAAAGACGGATACATACAGACCGTGCAAGGTGTTGGAGAAAAACTCCCTGAAGATGTGATGCTGGAGCAAGACTTTGCACCAAGGCCATGGGACCAACAGAGCTTGGGCAGCAAGGAGATGGCTGGAGCAATGAGAACAAACTGCCCATCAATCCACAGGCAGCTCTCGGTGGTGATGTCAGCCCTCGCTGCAATTGCCAGTGACCTGCAGTGATGAGTTGGGTGGCTGCTGCTGCTGCTGCTCTTGCTCTGCTTTTTATTAAAGGTGGTATTTCTCCAAGGAAGATTGTGGTTGCCTTTCTGAACATCTGGGCTCTTGAATCTGGGACCACCAGCCTGGCTCTCACACCCCAGGGCACCCTCACCAGCAGTTCACTTGTTACCCTGCAGTGCACTTTTCTGCCCACTATTTCCTATGATGTAGCACGTACCTATGACCTGTTTCAGGTCACGTGGGCCTGTGTTTTCAAGTCAAAAATCATCTTTTGAGCACACCAAGGTTTAGGTCTCCACTAGCCTGCTGTGCTGTGCAACAACACCCTGGGCTTTCCTGCCTCGCCCTTGCACTGAAGTACTGAAGAGCTTAGATATATGTCCTGAATGGAAACATTAATGTTTCAAAGCTGAGACATCTCCCCAGCCTGCATTGCCACGGGACTGGTGCTCAAATCCTCACTCCCACACATCACACAAGGCATTTCATGGGATCACGGTCCTCCTCCTCGGCCGTGACATAGCTTTGACCAGCTATTCTGCTGTTGGGGACAGCCATTGCCCCAGCCAGCATCTCCTCCCGTTATCCCTAATGAGGGGTATAAAATGATGCTACAGCCAGCAGAGGGAGTGCTCAGAGCTTCAGGATGCACCGGGACAGCTTGGGAAGTGCCGGGAAAATGTATGAAACCCAAGATTGAGTGATAGGGTGCTGAAACAAAGGTTCACTCCGGCTCACCTGCCAGCCTGGTGATGCTCAGCTGAGAGAGGATGGGGAAATGGATTTGCCATGAACCCCTCTGGAGACCTTGAGTGCTGTGAGCCAGAGATGAGGATCCACAGCAAGGGATATGCTCAAGCCTCTGAGGCTTGGGTAATTTTGCAGAGCGTGCTCTAAGCTGTCAAGTGAAATTCCCCCATTCATTCAATTCTTGCTCTTAACTTTGGGCTTTCCAACTGAAGTAATTGCTGCAACTCAATTAGTAATAAATCACTTCTATACCATTTTATTTCCAAAGCAATTCATACCTCCAGCCCAACACCAGCTCAGTCCTTGTGCCTCACATCGGTGCTGGAGTCAGGAGGCACTCAGTGGGCTGGGAGTTGTGGGAAGCTCAGGCTCGGCTCTGCCCACCAGACGAACATTTTAGGCAGTTTCATTTGAATTTAGGCCAAACAGAGGACACACAGCTAATTTGTATAACTTTAGTGAATTAAAGACTTAACATCTGGCAATATCTGTAACAGTCTCTTATGTTAAGAAAAAGGTCTAAATTATTCTCCATGCAATGCCCCAGTGGCATTTCACATACAATATCTGAAATATAATTAGTTTCCCAAATGCACGTCATCAAAGACTCATGTCTGGTCCCCTCCCAGCTGTGTGGATTCTCCAGGTTTTTAAATGAAAGCGCTTCAAGCACCAAAGGGCAATTTTGCAACTTGTCCCTAAACAGATCAATAACCAAAGAGAGTAATGTAACAAAGTCAGGTGTCTCTGGGATTGTGCTAGGACAAGCTCATGAAGGGATTCTGATGTGGATGACACAAATACCATTAAATCCATTGCAGAGTGAAGTGAGGTAGGGAAAGCATAGAGCTGAGTGTTAGGAAGGTGTTGTGCATGGTGAGCACAACAACAGGTTGATTAACACCCTATGTGAAGCCTATAGCAAGCCTGATAAAAGACAATGGGACACATTTTCACGACTAAATACATCAGGGATGAAAGGGAGCCGAGGGAAGAAGCAGAAAAGAGCAGCAGGAATGACCTGACCTGCCTGAAACTTGCCTTTCTACTGGAGAGCAAGGAAGCTCGCTCTACTTATCTTAAAAAATGGTTGAGAGAAACTCGGTTGTAATCAAAATGGTAGCTGTGAGAAGAGTCCTGATGGTTCACAGTGGTCACATGCCTTATGAGACTTAATGTCTAAAAGGTGAAGTCCATCTGGACTGGAGTAGTGTTTGGTGGGCAAGAAGCAACTATTCAGTGGGATAGTTCAGCTGCCAACACAAGAGATTTGCATGGTTTGAATCAATATCACTGGGACCTGGTTGCTCATCCCAACATCGGGTCCTTACTCCGGGAGCAGCTGGGTACAATTCTTTGGCCACAACATGTTGAAAGTCTCCCTTTGAGTCCCACTGAAAACCTGTGTCTGAGGTTTCCGATGTGCCTGATGCTCTTGCTGGTGTCTCAAACCCATTGTCCCTCTTTCCATTTCATCCCCTGAAGTGAAATGGAAAGATGTTGGGGTGTGAGTGGGGGTGTCAGTGAATATTTACACCCTCCAAAAAGAGAGTGTGGGAGCCACTGGGGAGTGATGCTATTGCTGTGAGGGGCTCCTCTGCAAGGCATGGATGAGAGCAGAGACAAGGGCAGCAAAGATCTCTACTAAAAAGCAGCTCCTTTTGCAGCCCTTTATAGCTGAGATGTGGCAGTGAACCCGGCCACCAGCCCAGGCAGTCTTCTGATCTTACTGTTCTCTTCCCAAAGCCAGGATCAAATGAGGAGAATAAATCCCTCCTCCCTGCACTCACTTTCCAGTTAAATCTTCCTCCCTGTTCAGGAGCAATCCCATGCAGCTCTGCAGCAGAAGACACTCTTTGTCCCACCAATTATGTCATGTGCTGTTAGTTGGTCCTACCTTTTAAATGGAGTTGCCTTAACCCAAGACAGTCTGGTATTTTGAGTTTACACTTACGCAAAATAAACCTGAGAGGAGAGCCAGCACTTGGTTGTGATGTGTGTGACTCCTTCAAAACCTGAGCCTGTCTCATTCACAGCAAACCTGGACTGGGAAGCCTTCAGGAAGATGGGATGGCAAAACTTGTGATGGGTTCAATGAAGGAATAGGGGGAAAAAGTCAATACAAAATGTCTCAAGCAATGATTCATTTGGACTTTTATTATTAGTAACTCCGAATCAGCAAGAATGACCAAGCTGTCAGCAAATCCATTTTAGATATGAGCAGACCTCTAAAGTCAGTTTTAGTCCTCCACATGTGCTAATACAATTTCCCTTTTTGACAACACCTGATGGCTGGTGCAGAAGCAGGAGAAAACGTCATCACCCGGGGTGGTGGGAGCTCTGTTGTGTTGCCTTTTTCTTTGACTATACCCCTGTAACCTGTGCTGCAAACCATTTTACTTGACTATATCTGAATGCCAAAGAATATATCCTCTGGGCAGCCCAGCAGAGACATGGGCTTCAGCACATGTACCCTGCTTGGGCACTCACCAGGGCACAGCAGGGTCTGACACATCAGTGCTTTCCTGCAGCAAACCTCCTCAGGGAAGCAGGTCCCACAACTTCATCACAGCGCTGTCCTTCCCTGCTCCATCTGGGATCCTGGCTTGCACACTTTGCTTTACCTTCCTGACAAAGTCATAAACAGCAGCAGGGCGGCAGAGTTCAGAAACAACCAGTGGGGGAGGGGGTTGTCTGTCAGAGAGCCCTGGAGCAGCTCGTATTATAAAAGAAGGGCTGTGTCTGGGAGGCTGGTTCTCCACAGTCTGTGCTGTGGACAAGCCAGACAAGAAGCAGGTGGGAAAGCAGCCGCTGTTTGGGTAAACACGTGGCAGCAGTGCCTTCCCAGGCAGGCGTTGAGCGCTGAAGCCACGCAGAGCACAGCCAGGTTGAACCAAGTGAAGTGCTTACACTGCACAACAACATGGTGCTTGGTGTGAGTGGGTCCTGCAGCCTCCTGCACCTCCACCTCTCATCCCACAGGTGTGGGAGTCCCTGTGCCTGGGGCAGCTGGGCTTGGGATGCAGAGATGCTGCTGCCTTTAAGGGAACTCCAGCTGCCCTCTGGGCTTAAGAGCTTCTGAGGCTTTTACTCCCATCAGATGGTCTTGCAAAAGCATCACAGGATCAATCCTGGTGCTGGAAACTGGTGGGCAGGGAGAGGTAGGTCACAGGGGTTGGCATGTTTGGTAACCAGAGGCCACGTGGCAGTGGCAGGGAGAAGAGCAGCCCGGAGGATGGGAACCACTGCCAAAACCCTCCAAGCACAGTTGAAATCACTTCCTCTGTCCCACCTTTGTGCAGTGGCATCATGCAGATCAGGTAGCCCACTTGCAAATTAGCACTGTGCCCAGGCTCTCACCTCCCATGCCACCTATTAGCCAGGGCAGATCCTTCAAAGCAATTACTGAAGCTCAAGGACTGTTTTCCCATTTTCGTGCGGGGTTCTGGGGCTGTTTCCACTCCAATGACCAGAGCCTGGCTCCAGCCATTGCTATCCTGGCAGAATCACGCCCAGAAAAGCTTGCTTAATTTAAAAGGCAAGTGCCAACATCCCAAGCTGGTTGTTTAGACTAAATGAAAGGTTTTCTGGAAAAAAAAAAAAAAATTCAGTCTGACTTAAATTCCACCCCCCTTCCCCAGGAGATTACTCCCTATCTGTTTGCCTCCCGAAGGTGGGAGCAAAGGCTTAGCAGTGAGTCATCTTTTACTTTGTATACCCCGACAGTGCTATTACTGCTCTCATGTGGGCCTCTGGGAACGGTGAGGGCGGCGGTGGGTGGGAGAAAGGCGCCATGAAACAGCCATCAGCTTCCAGAGGGGGTTTGCTCCCCGATTGCATTGCTGCCTGTGGGGGGATCAGTGAGGTATCCCTAGAAATATTGCCCTCCCCCCAGATGGTTCTAGCTTGGGGCAGGCAGGACCTGCTGCCCTACACAAGTGGGGTCTCAAACCAGGATTGGGATGGGAGATCTTGAAACACCCTAATGACTCAGAAAAATATGAGATGACACTCATGTAAGACAATCAGGGAGTGAGGGTAGTACTCAGCCTGCCCAAATGAGCCTGAAGCCCCTGGGCTGACTCACTAGAAACAGCAAGGTTCACCCAGAAAGTGATACCAAAGCAGCTCTTAAAAATCAGCAGTTGTAGACATTCATTGTCTCTGATGACAGAAGCCCCAGAGTGGGATCCAGCAGATCTGGCCTGAAATAACTCCCCATCTCTGACACTAAGGATTATTGGAGGGAGAGCAACTTTCTTCTAAAAGGAAAGGGGATGCCTCCTATCCATTGCTATATTTTTCTCTCTCCTGGTATCTCATGTAGACACAAAGGAATTAATTCTATTTCCGTAAAACATATATATATTTTTTTCCCCTTTGGATTAGGTTAGTGGAGAAGAAGTTGTTCCAGTCTGGCACCTCATGTGGTTACTATGCTTGTTTTGACTAAAAAACACCCGTGTGATCTGTACATATTTGAAATGGTTGCCTTTAATGAAAAAAAAATCTAAACAAAAATCAATGCAACTTACTTCCAGGCAAAAAAAAAAAATCCTCTGCATGAAGATCAACCTGGTGTACTGAGAAGGCTAAGCAAGAGACCCACCTGGAAAAATAAAGGGAGGAAAGGCAGGCAGATTTGAACCAGGGATGCAATTTCCACTGCTGTCATTACACTTGCTGATAATTAATCATGTCCAGGTACTTGCATAGCTACAGAGGCTCACTGCAGCCACGTCTCATAACTTGGGATGCCCTGAACTGGGGCAGGCTGAAGTCAAAAGCATTATTTCCAATAATTTTTGTGCTGCCTCATTGAACATTTGCTCATGCAGGTGTTTTAATCACCCTCTGGCTACCATTGCCTCAGCAGCATGTCCTTGCAAATGGCTCGGATAAAGGCAGAGGGTCTGTTGCAGGGTTAGGATGGGCCTTGCATTACACACAAGCAATGTCACAGGAATGGAGGAGACACCTCCAGCTCCCATAGGGCAGGGCATTAGGGGTCTGCATCCCATGAGCTTCACCGGGAACACACGCACCAAGGGTTAGAAGCCTAGCACCATGGGAGGTGGCTGACGGTGCCTATACCCACACATGGATTATGCAGGGAAAGGTTCGTGGGGGGTCTCCCTTGGCTGTAGTGATATCTAGCATTGCAGTTTTCTTTAAACTGTGGGGAAGTTGGATTAGGTGAGGAATTCCACAATTTCTTAGCTTTTCAAATAACATGTCTGCGATATCATCCAGTCTGACTTAAGCTCCCACCTGTGCCTTGGGAATTCAGTTAACCCTTTGCCTGTTGACTTCAGGGTTTGCACCAGAGCTTCAGTGAGGGCCTTTTTGGAGCCCATTATCTCTGCCTGGTGAAGAGATGAAGACTCAAGTGGCATAAACAAAGCAGTGCCGGAAATAGGGGGTAGAATCTGAATCACCTGCCATTTGGCTCTACCTACTTAGACAAGCACTCACTTCCCCCTCAGCACAAAAATACATTTGGACACACAGACACACACACACACACACACACACACACACACACACACACACACGCACACGCCTGCACGTGCTACGCAAGCATACCACCTGCTGTCTTGAAAGCCACATGCATGGTTTTTTGGTGAGTTTTACCTTCCAAGTAATTAGTAATTAGCTTAGCAGTCCCAGGGGTCCTACCCTGTGTGAGGTCTGTTCCAGAAGAGCAGAGATCTCTACAAAAGCCTTGCTTCTCTCACCAGGGTCTTTCTGAAACACACCTGTCACCATAAAAATCCTACTTCCCATCACACAGGATTGCATTATACCCTACTTGCCCTGTGACACTACTCGGAGATGTCAACCCCATCTATACAGCTGTCCTTGAAGGTGAAATAACTATGAGCTGGTGACATACCCAAGCCCACCCTGGCTGGAACCTGGCTGAGAGTGCAATCCCCAACTTGGCTCTGCCAGCACCACGCCACGTTATTGCCATGGTTGGTGAATTCTTCAGCAGCAGAGTATAAACATTTCTAGTGAAGTGCACTTAGTGCAAGTTGCTTTGCCAAGTGCTGTTGCCTCCCCTTCTTCATTATGATTATGAGACAGAGTTTTGTTTAAGTGAGAAAACAAACTGCCTGCACCTCCTTCCTCCCCATGGGCGTTCATCACCCATGGCAAGAGCAGAATAGCTTGGAGGGGATGCTGGCAGCATGGGTGGGCACAGGGTGTCCTGATGTCACCTGTTTCAGGAGGTGAGGATGCAAGGAGTGGACACCTTATGGCCAACTCCTGTGCAGCCCCTGCCCGGTGTAGGTATTGAAAGTTCCAGCCTCCAAGGCAACAAGACAACAGGGGATAGACTTATTCCTATCATGAACTGATGGATGGGGATGAAAATCAGAGGGAAATTAAATGACTTGCCCAAGGTGATGTGTGGATGCAGTGGCAGAGTAAGGCTCCGTGTGAGCCCCATGACGGCTCTGATGCCCATGCCCACAGCCATCTCCCTATGGAACACCAGCCCCACATCCATCTTTGGGGCCTTCAGCTCAGACCTGAGGGCACATCAATTGCCAGGTCTGGCAGTACATTTATCTTCCCCAAAAGCCCCAATCTGAAGAAGTGGTGGCAATTGGGAGTGGAGACAGGGGTCCCTGGTAAGGTGCGAAGCCCTGGCCTGGAGGAGATGCTGCCACCCAACCCTCTGGCCAAAGACAATGAGAGCTGCAAACAAAGACCCGAATTGAAGCACAGCAGCAATGCAAAAATAAAGGGGGGAAAAAAAAAAAAGAGAAGAAAGAAATGCCTGAAAGATACATAGCTGGGATTCCAGAACTCCTCAGAGGTATTCAGGCTTAGCCAACAGTCTTGTGTTTTTTTTTTTCAAAGCCATTAATTACACAACAGAGACATATCTGCACCACTCCACCTCTCTGCGGCAAATAAGGGCCCCACATATATCGTCTAAAATGTGTCACCCTCTGTGCTCAATGCCATCACCTCCTTTGGGCACTTGAAAAATAACCCATCACATGCAGCTGGCTCTTGTGTCTGATTTTTTGCAGTGTTGAATGGGTGCTTGAAGCCTGTGAGTACAAAACTGCTCACCTGGGCAGCTTTTCTGAGCTTACTGATTACGTGAGGCTAAGGCAAAGTTCCCGAAGAAGCTGCACCAAGGGAATATCTGTACAAGTGCTTCATCTACCTCTGGCATGGCCCATCACTGGCATTGCCACTCGCCACTCAGTTATGGCTGTTCTGTTGAAGCTGCTGGAGAGGACCTCAGAAAAATATATTCTGCCTCTTTTTTTGAGAAAGACGCTCACCTTCTTTTGCTCATGGATCCAGCAATATGCAGCCAGACTGACCAGTTCATACTGACGCTCCTGTGAGCAGGATAAAACATTTTTAAGGGTGAACCCTGAGTTTTCCAAGTAGAGACAGAGTGAAGTGGTATGAGGGTGCCTTGCCAGAGGATAACACACAGACACCCTTACAGGGCATGATGTGCTCCTGCTCAAGGCAAGTCGCATCCCTACAGAAGAGCTTCCTTCTGCTCAGCTCCTCCCTGGGGACACAAGGATGTCTGCTACTAGTTCTGCCTTTCTGGAACATTCTTGTCAGACCAACCCTGCAGGGACATAGCTATGGGTCACAGTCTTCACCCAAAAGACCTTCTAGTCCAAAGGGTTTCCCACTGTCTCCTGTAGCATGTTTCATTTGCAAGATGTTTTGACTCAGAACTTGCTCTGTAGACAGACCCATATTTGCACAATGCTATGAAGAGCTTGGTCCCTTGGTGCTTGGAAGAACTAATTGTACCTGCTGGAGCTTTTATTGGTCATTAAATAATCTTGGACCACTTATTCCTCATGACATTCCAGTGGGTATTTTGATGGAAATGCTTAAAAAAACATAAGGAAAACAGGAAATGGTGATGTGCTTAGCTGTTAATCTAGGCACAGACTCATCTTCCTTCTCTGCTACTGTATTTGTTGCACATTTTTGACACAAATAATCAGACAAAACTTAGAGCCTTCTGGGCTCCCTCTGCAATGAAAAGAAGCTGAGGAGAGGGCAGACATTTCTCCTTATCTACCCTATTCCACCCTTCTTGGAAATTCCTTCTGGGGAAGGTATCAGCTGAAGTGGAGTCCTCTTTGGCAACCAGGGATGACCAAGAAATGCTTGCTTTTCCACAGATGATGGGGAGATAAGAGAAAGTTTTCTCCCTTTCCAGGATCACCTGACCCTAGGACCCCTTGGCCTCCCTCTTTTGGACCACGCTGTAGACAGCAGACCCCCCGAGCTTTACTTGCTGAATATCATTTGTGCTTTTTCAATTCATCCCTCACATTTGGCCACAGTGGCATCTCCCTATCCCACATCCTCCTTCCTGCAGTCTCTTGAGCCATGTGAGGCTGCTCAGACTGTAACTTTTCTCTACTCGCTGGGGACATTGAATTTTAAAAGACATTACAGAAATACCAAGTCTTTCCAGCCCATAAAAAGTGCATAGTTTGTTCTCCATATAAACAGGGGTTAAAAACACTACACTTGTGCCTTTTACCACTGTCACAAATTCCTCTGGCACAGTGCAATAACTTACCATGAAATAGTTTCATTTTTGCTTTCCTCAACATCCTCCAGGTCCTTAGGATCCATCTGCCAACACCTCTCCTGAAGACCTGAGTCCAAAAACTGCTCCAAGGCATCAGTGTAGACCTGGGCAGGAGTTGATCTAAGAATCTCTTTCTCTCCAGACATGCCAAAAAACCAGTCCCCTGTTGATGCCTAAGGTCAACCTCCTTTTTTCCTGCCCATAAAACAATCCTGCAGCAGAAACCCTCTGGGGTGGGAGCACAGCCTCAAAATGTTCACTCCATGTGGGTGCCAGGAGTCCTAAACAGACCTGCCCAGCCTCTGCTCTTGTTTGCTTCTTGTTGACCAGGGGCCCCAGATGAATTATTTCTCCCCCTCTTAGTTCTTTGATTTCAATTTTATTCAGGGGCCTTCCATATATCACATCCCCTTTTGCCAATGAATCTTTCTTGTTCCAACAGTTTAGAGTGCCCCAGGATCAATATATCTTAGCATGCAAGGACACAGTGTTATTGTCGTGTTCCTGGGTTGTACAAAGCAAAAGGTATCACTTTCTTAAAGCCACTGAAAGATGCTCTGGGCCAAGTATAGTTGTTCTTCTGCCATTAAACAGCTGTGCATAGGACTCTGGCTAATCACTCTCCATTCTTACTGGGAATGATTACTTCTAGTCCTCAACGACAGGAGATTCAAACCCACAGCCCAGCTTCACCTTCCTTCTGTCTCATTTTGGACATCTCAAACTGCAGTGCCCAGATCAGTAAAGCAGTCTGGTTTCTCCTGGCTGTCCTCACTCTTGACATACAAGAATATAAAGGGACATATGAGAATACAAACTGGGGTACCTTCGTAATGCTGCAGGCACAGCATCTGAGCCATGCACCACAAATCCCTGTTCTTGTCATTTGTGGTGTAATTGTGAAATAAACCAAACGAACATCACAGAGTATCCTGGTTGGGCTGGGATTAGTGACCTTTCCCCTCTTTGGATTATAGATGGAGAGGAAGGGAATAGTCATGTAAATGTCCCCTTCTCTGAAGGTATCTGCCTGGCTCGTCTCTCTGGCAGCATCGCTAACATCCACCCTGGCCCAGGACCACTGCATTTCTGCAGCTATTTACATTCTTCTGCCTTTGCTGAAGCTCATATCCCTGCCTTGCAAGGTCCAGGCTGGCCCAAGTTTTCCTGTTCTTCCCCCTTTCCCTGGAAAGCTTTCCGGCCCAACGCCACGTGTTGGTGGCCACCCACAAGACGCTTTGATCAGCTCAGATGGGTAGTGCTGTCAGGAGGCTTTGCAGTCTGCCCCAGTGCTTCCACAGCTGGTGCAGCAGCAGAGGTTTTCTGAGTCCCTGGCAGCCCCCTGGTTTCAGGGCACCTTTCAGATATCACTTTTATTTAAGCTCCTACTTTAGATTCACTTACTTTCAGCTCACTTTGGCTGACTTTGCTTTGTGAACACTGTGCTTGCTTCTCGCAAAGAATTTAATAGGAACCCACAACCGTGATTTCTCTTCTGAACTGCACCAATGACCACAGAGGTCAGACAACTGCAAGAGGCAGTGGTTTATTTTTATTGCATTTCCGACGTTTTCAAATGATGCTCTGCTTGCAGCCCCATCCACTTTTCAAACTAAAATGCTTCCTCGGATGCTGTGTTTTTGCAAGACCATTGGTGGTCACTGCTATAGTCGAGAGGCCTCTCTATCCCTCTCTTTCTGCTTCCCTGTCCTCAGGTTTGCCCAGTCCTTGGCTTTACTGGTCCTCTGCCTGCTCTCCCTCACAGGCCCTCCTTGCAGGCAATGCCAAGGGCTGGAGTTTGGGGTGGAGGCAGCTATTGTTCCAGCTATCTGCAGTGTAATGTTCCTTATGACTGTATTAAATGAAGGGCGGAGGTCACACATCCCTAGTTTAAATTAGGTTTAGGCTGACCTTTAACAATATTACACTCGTGGATCCTCTCATAACTCACCGAATAAACTCCCAAAGGGTTTTACCACCTCCCTCTTTTCTTCCTACTGTAAGGATGCCCGAGGCTTAATGTGCTTCTCTCCAATTTCGCTTTGATTTTTAATCCTATCCCCTTCTCCTCCTTCTCCCCCTGCTTCCCCCCAATACAGATATATTCACTCCTTTAAAGGTGGGGGGAAAGAACCTGTTCCTTTTCTCTTCTGAGCGACAGCTCTTTCTTTTGTGTCTCTTTCTTCCCTTCCCCGCCCCCCTTCTCTTTCTTGACACAATGCACTATTTATTTGCACTGAAGGATAACTAAGAAGCAATTAAAAGATCAAAAGGCACAAACACAAGTAGATCCAGTGGCAACTTGTGGGGTTTATTTAGCTGCTGCTGCTGCTGAATCTTCGCCAAACTGCTGCCGTGTTTTTCCCCCAGCCAGAGGACACCTCTCTTAGTGGGTCGCCTCTTCCTCCAAGCCGACTTTTTTATGATCGCTATTTTTCACCCCCATTGTTTGCTATTGCAGTTGTTTACTGGAAAATCACTTGTTTTTCTCAGGGAGATTAACCCTCCAAGCTTTCTTTTGTCTACTCTCAGGAGGTCCTTGTGGTGAGCTGGGGGAAGGGAGCTGGGCTCCTTCAGCTATTAACAGTAGCTTACAGCCCTGCTGACCCCCCTGCCAAGGTTGGGTCCTTTCCTTTGATGGGGTTCTGCTTTTGCAGCGAGGAAAGGTGGTTGCTTTGTTAAGACCACCTCTGCTGAGCGGTTTGTGAGGACCCACAACTGGGATTTACTAAATCCTGGGCATGTATGAGAAACTCCAAAAGCCCAAGGCAAGAAGCATCGGTAGAGGCGACCCTTTTTAGGAGAAATCTGGAGCCCCGACACGCGCAGGCAGATGCCCAGTCCCTGACAGTGAGGTCACTTATTTAGATGTTTAAATATCAGTGTAGGAGCTGAGATTTGATGCCTGGGGTTGATTTTGGTGTGCACTGAACAGCTTCCTCACCTCAGCATCACCACCTTCTCTCCCAGCTGTGACAACGTTTCAGTTGAAGCCCACAGCCCTGACACCAGGACTGCTTGGTGTGATATGCAGCATCATATCGCAGAGGACAGCTCAGGGAACAGAAGGATGCTGGGGAGGAAAGGATGTCCATAGCCTAGTGAGAAAGGATAATCCTGCTCACATTTTCTCGGGCATGTTTAGGGCAATTCCAACTGTTCAGAGAGGCACCGAGCCTCCCATCCTTTGTGGGAGGGGAAGTGCAAACTTGAAGGAAAGAATAAAAAGAAGGGGGTTTTATTGCATTGCTGGGTGAGGACTGCTGCATCCTTGCCCTTTCGCGCCACTATCTATGGCAAGCGCAGCCTGAGGTGAACCAACCTGCTGCCCGGTCTCAGGTAGCTCTGCTCCTCTCTGCTCCAAGGCGGGTGTGTGCTTGTGGCGCAGCCTGGTACGCGCGCCCCTGCAGAGGGGCGCCCACCGGGGCAGCGGTGAGGATGCGGGAACCCGGGGGCTGGCTGGGGGCTGCCTTGGAAAGCCAGCGGGGTCCCTTCCCCTGCGACAGACTTGGAGGGCAGCATTTCGGGAGAAGGCGAGCGAGTGTCGGCCGACGCAGCACAGTGTGCCTTGCCGTGCATCAGCGCGGAGCGGCGGGAGCGCGGTGCGCCCGCGCTGCTGCCACACGCACGGCAAAGCCTGGGAAAAGTCCCTTTGCCTGAAAGGCAGCGGTGCTGGCTTGCAGGAGCCGGCGGGAAGCAGCGGCGACCTAGCGAGAGGGAACCGCTGCGGGAAGGTGCTCTACGAGGTGCCAAATCCGAGTGCGGGAGGGCAGCGCCCATGTTGTCCACACGGACATGCACGGGTGGGTGCGGGGGCTGGCTGCTACCGAGGCGGGGGCTCGCCTTCCCGCACCGAGGCGCGTAGGGCGGGACGGGGCTCCGGGGCAGGCACGACAGCCGGGGAAGCCCCGCGGGAATGCCCCTGCCTTTGCTGGGGAGCTCTTCGGGGCACTTCGGCGGCCGGCGCGGACACCTGTGCCCGTGCGCACCTAGAGACCTGAGAGAGGACGGGATGGGCGATCTCCCCCCTCCTACCCCGCCAGGGCTTGGGGCTCGCCACCTCACAGCGAGAGGCGCTCAAGGGGTGCCCCCCAGCATTCTGGGCAGGGGCTCGGGGCGCGGACCCACACCTCCTCCCCTCACCTGCGGGGACAGCGGGGGATACGCAGAGCCCCCCTCCCACCCGGGGACGGCAGGGCGGGTCAAAGCCCCCACCCAGGGTAACAGCACGCAAAGAAACCGCGCGGCACAAACTTTGTGTCCCCTCTTCCCTCCCCGAGCTGGGCTCCGGAGGGTTACGAGGGAGAAGGAGGGAAGAAAGGGAGGGAGGGAGGGAAGAGAGGGGGTTAGACCGCTCTGCAACATTATTGGCTGCGTGGCCGGGCTGGTGCTCGCCGGGAGAGCATGCCCATTGGGGGGGTATAAAAGGGGGGCAGCCGGAGCGCCCTGCCTGTCTCCTCGCTCGTGGGGCAGCCAGCTGGGAGCAGCGGGCAGTGAGGCAGCCGGCCCCTCAGCCCCAGCCAGGGGGACGCACTCAGTAAACACGAAAGTGAGAGCCACCCAAGGGGCAACCAAAGCAGGAGGAGAGAAAGAGAAGGGAAGAAAAAGAGGGTGAAAAGAAAAACAGGGGAGGAAAAAAAAAAGAGAGAGAGGAGAGAAGAGAAAAGAAAAGGAAAGCGCTCTCTCGCTCTTTCTCTAGAATAACAAAATACCTGATCTAACAAAATAACATCCTTCAGACAAAATCCAGCAGGGACTTGACATACCAAAAAGGCAAGGCGAGGAGAACGTGCCAGGGCGCGGGGAAGGCGAGCCAAAGCCGCGATCGCTGCCAGGGCAGGAGAGCAGCATGTCAAGCGCCGGGGTACACACGGATGAGCGCTGCCGGCAGCCCGCCTTCCTCCCCGGCCCGCCGCCGCCGCCAGAAGTTGAGAGTAGCAGCGGCAGTGCCAAGGTAAGCGCCGCTCCGCGCTGCCCCTCCGCGGGCAGGGGACGGTGGGATTCCCCGCGCCGTGCCGGGCAGAGCCGTGCCATGCCTTGCCGCGCCGTGCCATGCCGAGCCGCGCCGCCCCGGGCACAGCTGAGCCATCCCGAGCCGCGCCGGCCCCGCTGCCCGCCGTCCCCACGCGTGTCACTAGAGGGACCCCGAGCGCCAGCCCAGCCGCTGCCGGCGGGGCGGCCCCGCCGCGGTGGGGTGCGCGGGGTATCCCCGGGGGTCCCTCCCGCGGCCGCCCACCCGCGCCCGGCCGCGGGGATGCTGCGGCGGGACCTCCCGGGCGGCGGCGCGCAGCCGGCGCGGTCCCGCGTGGGGATAGGCGGAGGGGCGGCCGTGGCCGTGCGGGGGCCGCGGCGGGGCTATGCGAGGTCACGCAGGGCTGCGCGGCCCCCGGCTGCCCGTGGCGCTCCCTCCGCGCCGAGCGGCCGTGGGAGCGGGGGGACGCGCGGGGAGGGCACGGGCGGCTCTCCGGAGACGGGGGAGATTATTAAACTCTTCTGCAAAACACTGCGGTGTGTTCGGTCTCCGAGGGATAAAAATACAGAGAGGAAAAACAAGAAAGCGAAGCCAAAATGGAGCGAGAGTTAATGGCTGGCGTGCAGCCTTCGACTTTCTGTAATTTTTTTTTTTTTTCCTCCTTCTTCCTTCCCTATTGCTTTTCCCTACAGTAATTGTTTTAAGAGCGCAACTTGGAAAGATTTTAGCACTCTGTTGAGCAGTAGGGAATTGGGGCACATGAGGGAACTCGGATTTAGCGTAACTGTACCAGCAGATGTGTCTGCCTCGCCTCCAGCCAGGGGTACTTCAGCAGGGTTGCTGATATGCCAGGTCTTGCTCGGGAGGTGTGGAGCCATCAAGTGTAAAAAGAAGGTTTGTGTGGGTGGTTTTAAGCAGACACCTCGGGAGAGCCGCTGCTTTTCAACCCAGTCTTCCTATACAAAGTCTGTTGCTTTCTTCCAAATGCCGGGATGTGCTTGGGAGGCCAAGCCCCGTTTTTCTTTGGGTTTGTTTATTGTCAGGTTGTGTGTGTAGGGGGTGGGGTGGGGGGGCTCAGCATGTTGGGTTTCTTTATTCCTCCTCTTGCCTTGATTTAGAGTGGAGTTGAGGAGCCTGGGTCGTGGGGTTTTGTGAGCGTGACTTTGTGCTAAGGACATCTGGAGATATAAAACTGATTGACACTTCTGATTTGAGCTCCACTGCACTGTTTTGGACCCAACTTGACAATTTTGGTGGGGGTGAATGGGTCAGAGCTGTAAATCTTGCTCCATGTTGTTGACACCCACACAAGTTCACTCAGCCTTTCAAAGGGGCTATCCCAGCTCCTGTGAAAATTCATTAAGGGATAAAAGATTTGACACCGCGGGTCTCCTCCCACCGCCGCGTGAAATTTGAGAGCCAAAATGTGTCTGCGTGTGTGTCCCAGCGCTTTTTCTGACAGGTGATCTTTCTTTCAGCCTGGCTGGAGGGCTGCTGCTTTGACCAGTCAACCTGGAGTTGTCAGTGCGTGTCTTCCCCTTGATGCCTATAGGGTTCAGCAGGAGCCCGCCCAGCTTGCCTCATGGAGCACCAGAGAAAAGCATTTCTGTACTTTTCTTTTTTTAAATAAAGCGAACACAGCAGGTGAGGTCTTATTTTTAGAGGGACCGAGGAGTTGGTGTGTTTCCAGCAGTGCATACGAGCACTCTAAGTGGCCCACCCTCTCCAAGCTCGTGTCCTGGGACTGACCTCTCCGATCCTTCTTTGGATTGTCTTTGCTTTTAAAAGCTGATGAGTATCTCAGCAGGGCAAAGTGATATGGGCCTTCCTAAGCACGTTTGTCTGAGGGGTCAGGAGAGGTGGGGCTCACAGGGGGGAGAAATCTGACATGGTGTTGCAGCCTAGCTCTGAAAGGGTTAAAGTTGCTCTGCCAAGATATAAAGCAAGTTCAGCGTGTTGTGGGAATATCACTTGCCAGTAGACTCCAGTCACCACAATTTCTGATTTAACAGCTTAACTTGCCCTTAACTTTCCCTGATATACTCCAGGTTTTGGAGGGGAATGCAGAAAGGAGAGAGGAACAATAAAGAAAGGAGTTAAGTGAGGCTATGGAAATGGACTTAAATCCCTTCACTGGGTTCTGCCAGCTGTCTTTAGAAGAGTTAAGCAAGTTGTGTTTCCTTTTTTTTATACAATAAATCAAATGTTTCTGGGCTGCATACCAAAATTTATGCAATGCACTCTTGCTCCCCAGTGGGGTGAGTAAATGGTACTGAATACCCCATTCACGTTTTTCAGCTTGATTTTTCCACAGCCACGGTAGTTCTGGCTGTAACACCTATAGACGTGGGGTGAGGGCAGTGCTCCCCTGCCTGCCTCGGCCTCTGTCCCACCGGCAGAGGAGGCAGGTGTCTCCCAGGTCACAGGATGGGAGGCAGAAAGGTGACCCCCAGGTGTGGCCAGAGTGGGCTGCTGATGGGTACGAGCAGTGAAGACAAAAAAAGTGAGGGTAAAAATAGCAGCAGTATTGCCATCCTCAGCCATATGAATGTCATGCGAGCCAGGTGCCAAGAATCGTGAGGTATTTTTTTTCAGTCCTGACCTAAACAGCAAAATCCCTGGTCCTGGGTTGGTTTTATTCATCTGACAGCTCAATGGTCAAAAGTTTTTTGTTTTGAAGCTTGCTTCTTCCAAGCTGTGGGTTGGAAATCAACTCCTTTCTCTTTTTGATGAAAAGAGAAGCTCTTCAGTGGCACAGGATGAAGTGGCTCCTCTCCCTTCAGGTCCTGCGGGGCACCTGATCCTTGTGCCTCTGCCCAAGATGCAGCCCGTGGGTGGTTTTCAGTTGCCAAGGTACCTGCCTCTCCCACTGATCTCCCCTATCCCTTTGTTACTTTGTACCTCAGGGGGTCATGGCCTGGCATCCTGCGCAAGGTTAGGTTGCCCCGTGGGCAGGGGCAGTGTTCACTTGGCACGTGTGAGGTTGGCATGTGCCCACATCCTGCCCCTTCGGGATTGTTGAGCTCAAAACCGGGTCACCTCCCACGCTCCTGGGGCAGTCCACCGAGAGGAGTAATGCAGAGAGGCAGATGTTCAGCATCTCTCACAGGCAATCATGTGAGTAGCAAAACATCAGTCTGCCCACTTTTTTTTTCAGAGGAGGGGTGGGTTGTGAGGGATGCTGGGATATGCAAACTGGGGTTTCCCTCCGCACACACCACTGGGTTTGGGCTGATGACTTTTTGCTGTGCTCCCTTTTAAATGCTGCACTGCTCCACAAAGAAGCAAGATTTCTTTTCTTTTCTTTTTTTTTTTTTTTCCTGCCCAAATCCAAATTTTACAGACTGGGCCATCTGTCAATTCCCTCCTACGTTGTTCTGTTCATATTAAATTGCAATGAAGGCCAGACTGAAGAAGGAATTAGGTCAGACAGGAGGTTTAGTCTGTGTTTTTGGGGAGATGTTTTTTGCCCAAGAGGCACTGTGGTTTGGTTTGCTCAGCACAAGCCTGGATGCAAGGGATGCCTGAGCTGTTCTCTGAGATTTGGCAACTGGGCCTTTTAGCACATTGTGGCCTCTTGGCCCCTCACTCCCCAGCAGCTGGACAGTAATTGCCGATCCAGCTGATTCTAGAGCAGATCCCGAAAAAATCCTATAATGATCTTGGGTGGGAGGGTGACTCCTCTGCAGGCCTGCCCTCAGTCTCGCTCCAGCACATCACAGCCACTCGGAGAGGACCCTCTCTGTTGAACCTCTCTGCTGGCTGAGGGCTGCCAAGAGGTGTTTGGGGGTCCCTGGCCATGGGTACAGCAGTGTGTGCTGCAAGGCAGGAATACACAGGAGTCCCAAGGCAGCAGCAGCATCCTTGGCAGTTCATGGCTAAGCTTTGTGGAGGGCCAGGTTGTGCCTGGCTTTGTGTAGGGTTCTGGGAATGCAGGGGAAGGCAGGAGAGGGACATGAAGATGGAGAGCAAAGCAGACCCTCTCTGGGAGGGAGAGGCCAGCAGTGTGTGCTGATGTCTGAGCCTCTTCTGCACTGAAAATGCTGCTCTCAGATGCGGGTTATTCAGAGGAGATTCAGGTGTTATTCATAGGATGGTACAGCACACCTGTGCAACCAAAAAATTCCTCTTGCATCACCCTCTTGCACACTGTGTGGGGTCCAAGCCCTCCTTAGGAGGAATTTGGTGCCCAGGTTGTTGGGCAGCCAGCATGTCTTGCACTGCCAGTCCCACTGCATCCTAAAGCCTTTGAGTTCTCCCTGGGCACATGAGGAGGAATGTCAGCCAGCATGGCTGGTTCAACCCACTTTGACAAGAATGGAACTGTGGTGGCTGTAGCTTCTCTCCTAGCAGAGACAGGACCTTGTTCTTTAGGGAGGTGGCCCACTTCCCTCTCTCTGCCTTATTCCTGTTCCATGTCGTGTAAGAGAGGCTTTCAAATAAAATCTGAAGGTTTTTCTGCTATTAGTGTGAATTTACTCCTGTCTCACAGCTGAGAAGACTGTCTCTGTCCTACTGCTTGGACTAGAAACTGAAAACTCTGCTGTCCTATGTTTCCCGTGGACAATTAAGTCTTGAAGGGCTTCAACTCATGTTGCTGAGCAGGATTTGGCCATGACAACTGAAGCCCCATGCAACCTGTGCCACTGGTCACTGGCTGCAGGTACCTGGCTGTGCCACGGCACCCTGTTGGGGGGAGAAGCAACCTGCTTTGGCAGCCACCGCGAGGCAGCTGCAAGCTCTCCTGCATGGGTGCTGTTCATCCCTGCTAGGGGGGATGTGTGAGGGCAGGAAGGATCAATTGAAAGGTTATTGGGACATTCTGAGCTGGTGGTGGCACTCTGGGAGCCTTTCTACACTTTGTGTGAAGCCTGGGGGCTTTTCCTCAACAGAGTCAGTAGGGCCAAAGTGAGAGAGAAGGGCTTACAGGGTTGGGTTGGGTTGCGGCTCCATCAAGCTGGAGAGAAACTGCAGCACTGGTAGTAAATAAAGATGTTTTTTTTCTTTGTTGCCTGGTTTCTCATTACACGGCTACTGGAGGGAGCAGGAAGAGGCCAAGGTGATGGCAGTGGCAAGGGCTGGTGGTTGGTGCATTGGCAAAGATGGACTTCATTGCATTTCACACCTCCAGGTTAGCCATGCTCTGGGTGACAGCATTGGGCCTGTCCCTGTCCTCGCAGCTTCAGGGGTGTTTCCTGGCTGGAGTTACGGGGTGTGTGGGCACCCAAAGAGAGCTTGCAGTGGAAGCACGGAAGCCTGCCAGGGGCTGCCTTGTGCTTACGGTGCGGGTTGCGCAGGAGCAGGTATTTTCTGAGGTGCATGAGTGTTTTTCCACAGAAGGTATCAGGTATCCCCAGCATCAGATATCGCCCTGCTGACAAAATCTCGCTCTCCCCTTGCTTCAGAGCATCTCACTCCTGTCGTTAGACTGAATGTGGAGGAAAAATGGTGTTTGTCACCTGTGCCACCAAGCAGCCCCTTCTTGGGGGGTATGGCTCTGTCTTGAGGGAGGTGAACATGCAGCCTGCTTGTTAGCGACACTGCCCACAGCCAGTGTGAGCCTAACTGGGGATGGGGGATTATGTGGATTTCCTGCAGTCTCACATTAGTGTCTTCAGTGGCAGTGCTGGCTGGCACACATCTGTCACCCCGGCAATGAGCTGCTGGCACTACCTGTGCCCTGAGGACACCAACAAACTGGAGATGTATGTAAGAAAAGGAGGGAAAAGGGCAGAAAAAAGGGACCAGGATCATTGGTCTCTTGTCAGTTGGAGATGTGGTTGATGCTGCTGCACCAGGGGCGTGACTTCAGTGAGGGTGACCCTGTGGTCATACTGGGGAGGCCCAGTAAACACCTGTTGGCCACTTGATAAAAAAAATCAAGGTGAAAAGGTATTGGTGGCAAAACACTGTAGTTTAGCAGCATAGTGGCACAGCCTGGTGCCATCACTCTGCTCCTACTGTAATATCGAACAAAGCCCCTGCAGTATGCTGAAGGGATCTTTGCTACTGGAAAAGCTGGTCCTGGTTCTGTCACTTGCTGGTTAGAGACCGTTTTGTGCCCAGTGCTGCTGCCCCTCTTGTCCAGAGCCCAGAAGGGCCTTTGTCAGCCTTGCTGGTCTTTGCCAGCACAGGCTGAGCAATACTATGGGCATCAACAGTGGAGCAGGGGGGATGCCCCCCACAGCCCACCCAGACCTTGCAACCTCTGTTTTGGCTTTTCTTGCTGCAGGTCCCTGTCCTCCTGCTGCTCAGTAGAGCTCGCAACTTGTGAGCATGATGCATTTCTAGCAGCGATGATTTGAGCTACGTGCTAGTAAAAATCCAGTAGCAAGGGTGTCTTTATTGCTGGCAGGACCATAGCAGGGCCTCAGGGGAGCTGGGCTAATTTCCTGGCTGCGCTGCAGACTTCCCCTGTGACCTTGGGCGAGTCATTTAATCTATCCTGGACTTCAACTCCATCTCTGAGCATCCCGGGAGGGTGAGGTAATATTCATTAACTGATACTATTCTCGAGTTGCTCAGATGCTACGTTGATGAAAGCTGGATGTGAAACCCAGCATCTTGGTTGAGTGTTAGCAAAGAGAGGGGATGCTTTGCCTGAGGTTAGGGTTGTCACACACCGTCTGCTGTTTTGACACACTTCTCTTCATTTTGGACTGATCTGTCTGGTTACCAGTGATATTTGGCTGTATGTATACTGTGAGAGGCTCATCACTGAGGGACTATAATGCCTTGAACTGTCCATAGGTTTTGTTCTATCCAGTGGAGCAATAGCACCCTTACTTTACACCTGCAGAAGCTGACAAGGAGGGAAGGTTGTTTGCTGGAGTGGAGTCGGGGAAAATATTTGGGCTAGTTAGCAAATATCCACGGAGTTTCTTTTTTAATGCTCTGCACCATCTAATATCGCCTTGGCCCTCCTTGGTAATGATGCAAGTGTGTGTCTTGGGGGACTGCATTGTTCCTGAGGGATGTCTTCTCAGTCCCAACTCTCAAAGCAAATACGGCTTGTGCAATCAGCCCCTTGATTGCCTGAGCCTCACATGCTCAGGACAA
This sequence comes from Acropternis orthonyx, assembly GCA_035583155.1. NCBI lineage: Eukaryota > Metazoa > Chordata > Aves > Passeriformes > Rhinocryptidae > Acropternis > Acropternis orthonyx. The sequence goes on from JAWWEU010000158.1 coordinate 16,063,098, forward strand.
AGGCTGTTATTCCTAGCTTTCCTCAAAAGCAGCTCTAGGACAGGTTGAAACTTCACTTTTTTCTGCTTTGGAGGGACAATGTTTTCAGGTAGCGCATGAAAATCCGCCATCAGAAGAGTTAAAAAACCCTCAAACTACTGATAATTCAAAGGAATTCCCATGTAAACAGGGGCAAAAATAAAGAAATCATACTGTTGAAAGAGCAGAGGGAATAAAAGGATTGTAGAGGTAGATTGAAGTGGGATTTTCCAATGGAAAAACTGCTTCAATGCAAACCTCGTCTGACCAGAGCGGCTGCCCAGCAGGCCAAGCGCCGGCAGCCAGCCTCACACCGGCGGCTGTCGCAGCGCTGCCGGTCCTTCCCTGCAGCATCCTGACATGTCTGGGCATCCAACCTGCTGCATGCTGTGGGCGGGGGGCATTGCCTGGGGGAGGTGGCAGAGGCGGGAGGTGTCTCTCTCGCGGTGTTAATGCTGTGCCTCTGTCCCCAGGTGCAGAGGATGTGTGCGGCGAGGCGGATGCTGCTGCTGCTGCTGGCTTTCCTGGCCTACGCACTGGATTCAGCGGCTGCGTACGGCACGGCGGAGACCCTCTGCGGCGGGGAGCTGGTGGACACGCTGCAGTTCGTCTGCGGGGACAGGGGCTTCTACTTCAGTAAGTGCTGGGCAGCTGCCAGCGTCAGGCAGGATGCTGCCCCCAGCCCACGCCCTGCTTCTGTGGAGCCGGCTGGGAGGGAAAGGAGGGGTTTCCCAGCCTGGTGCTTTTAATGATTTTCTTACACATGGCAGTGGGCCAGGAGAAGAGCAAGAAAATGAACATGCTCAGGATGACATGCATCCGCCTTGTGCCACTGCTGGGGACTGTCTCGTACCATGGGGAAACTGGGTCCCAAGTATGATGCTCAGGAAAGCCGAATGTCACTGGGGAACCATATGTGCCAGGCTCACCAGCAATGTGAACAGGCCATTACAATAAAGAGAATGTCTGCAGCCAGCTCTCTGCTGAGCTTGGGTCCTGGCAAATTGAGACGTTGGTGCCTAAGTGCTGCATCTGACAGCAGGCAGGGAGCTGAACACTCTCCCTTCCCGGGCAGTCTTTGCTTTGATATAACAACACCTTCCAAGCTGCTCCCAAAATGTACTTCATGAGCTCCTAGCTACCTGCTGGTAAACTTGTTCCTGAAGAGTGATGTCTTATCCTTTTGCAGTGCAGCTAATGCAAAAAAAAAAAAAAAAAAAAAAAAATCATTGCTGCTGTCTGCAGAGTGCACATGGCTTCAGGCCAATTAGCTGCAGCAGGTTTTCCACCAGGATGCTTTGGGTGTTTGGACCATTGGCATTAGTAATACAAAGGCTTAACTGGCAAACGGGAGGGATGAGGAGTAAACCAGTAGCAATGGATTCTCAGTAATCTGTGGGCAAAGGTGCCTCAAGTGTGATACCTTGTTGTGGTGTTTCCTTGTGTGTCTGCTCTGCTTGGGAGAGGGAAGACTCTGTGTCTTGCTCTCCACTGAGGACTGAGCCACAGACTGACTGTGGGACACATACAAAGCCAAATGGGGGAAGAGGATGGAGGTACCAGCTACACATGGTGCTGTGCATTTGGCAGTCTTGCCTCTGCCTTGGGAAAAGGTATTAAAATGTCACTTTCAGGTTAACAGGGTGTTTTTTTTGAGTAGTGGAATTGAGAGCAGCCTCTCTCATTCCAGTCTGCCTGTGCAGGAAACAGGTTGCTGCAAAGTTGGGAGATGACTCTGGATGTCGCTTTCCCAACTTGGATGCTTTGGCAGACTTGACTGGTGCTGCCTGCTAAGGTTGGTCAGGGAGAAGTGCAGGGAACCCATACCCAGCCACAGCAGGGTTCAGGCTGTGTAATTCCTGGCAGGTGGTTGGGCTGCAGGTTGCTTTGCAAGTAGCTGGGGTGATCACCCTGCCCCATCCTGGCTGAGCAGCAATATGTTTTCATGGCTCCCTGGGCATTTTGGACAGGCAGCACTTTTGGGGTGCTCTGCACACACTTCCTTCCTCTGACTGAGCCAAGTGGTGAGGGTTTGCATGCCAGCTGCCCTGCCTTCTTTGCATCTTCCCTTCCACCTTTCCTCTGCCAGTGAGCTGCTGGCACTCAGCCGAGGTGGCAGGTCTGGGGCTGGCCTTACCAGCACGGCAAGGAGGCAAGGTCTTCTGCTCTCATAGATCTTCTTCTCTCTATATATGTAGAGAAGCATCCACCTCCCCCCATGGTTTCTCTTCCCTCCTCCCCCTCTCTGGGGATGAAAGGGAATGGGGCTTTTGTTTTTACGGTCAAACTGACCTCCTTTCACCTCAAATAACCCAACTGCCCAGGCCAAAATAAAACCACTTTTGAAGGGAGACAAGTCTCTTGGTGCCAAATGGCTAGTCTGGTTGCAAGGGGATTCTTGCCTTTGTTTTTTTTGTCTTCTCCCATCCCTCCCCCCTTCACCTTTTTGAATATTTCTAGAGAGCTCAGGTGGTGGGGATGAAGCAAAGTTCCTCCAGTCCAATATTTTAACCCCTTCAGCATCTGACCAGCCTGTGCCATGCAGGGCTGAAGATGTTTGGGCAATACCTCTACTTGATGAAGGGTTTGGACATCCCCTTTTCATTTAATTTTTCCCCCTCTACCTCCATCAGTTGGCCTCATAAATGATTAATTCTCCTGACCATGTTCCTCTTCACTCCTAAACCCACATGGCTACATTATTGTCACTGTGTATACACGATAGGGCACAGTTATGTTGCACAATCGTGGGATTACATCTTGAAGCTGAGCACCTCACAGCATGGGATGTATGACGTGATGAGCAGCCTGTGCTCATATCATACAGTCATTCATAGAGGAAGTGAATGACTTGAGCAGCCTTGTCCCGCAGGTACATGAGGGTCCTGCTTGCTGAACAAGGGTTGTTGAAGCATCTGACTGGTAATATTGGAAAAAACAAAATTGGTATGAACATTTATTATTTTTTTGATGCAGCAGTTAGTCAAGTACTTGTGATGCTCTGCATTCCTACAAGTAAGCACTTTGCTAGCAAACCTGGCTCTGAAATACAGTGCTCTTTGCATCGATGCAAGGGGATGTAGTGTACTGATGGTGTTTCATCCCCCAGGTATCTGGTAATGGGTAAATATGATACTTAGACTGAGGAGGATGCACCCCTGATTACTGGGATGCCCATCTGTCCACTGGCATGAGGAGTGAGTCCCAGCTCCCAGGTGCCCTGGGAGGCTTCGTGGCTGGCAGGTGCTTGGGACTGAGGATGTTGAAGCTGCCTCCAAGAGCTGGGGTTGCAAAAGAGCTGCACTGGCAGGGGCAGGAGCCGGCACAGTTTGCTCTGCGCCGGTGATGCTTTGTTTCTGTGACTTTTAAGGCTTTTGGGTTGGCCTGCAGCTGCTGTCAAGGTGGTGGCTTCCTGCTGTGGCTCTGTGCCAGAGCTGTTACCACTCTCCCTGCTCCCCAGCACCCACTCAGGGACAGCGACACAGCCCACCGAGGGATCCTGAGTGCAGCCTGGAGTGAAAAAGCAGGGTAGGTTGAGAGGAAGCCTCAGCTGTGAAGTTGCTGTCATGCAGCGCTGGCAGGGAGGGAGAAGGGGCTGCAGGGGGAGAGGCGGCCGACTTCTCTGTAAACAACAGCTCCTGTTTCCTCCTTTCCAACAGCTGATAAGAATTTAGCTCTTTGCAGCCGCTTGTGCTGACGGGGCACATTCTTGCGCACCCGCCGCTCCTCCGAATAATACTAGGAAAAAGCAGGGGGGGAAAGTGCGGTGCCCGGGTGGGGGAGGGCCAGGCCGGGGGCACTGGGACGGGGACGGTGCTGCACAAAGGCCCCCTTGTTGCTCCCAACATTCCTGCGACAGGGGCACGGGGACTGTTTACACCCAAAGTCCCCTTCCACTCGGCTGACTGCCTGATTGACCGGAGGAGAGGGGACCCAGCCAGGGTGGCACCAGCACAGCGCACCCCTCTCCGCAGCATCTGTCTGGCCCTGGTGAGAGTGGGGAGCTCAGAGCAGCTGTTGATGCTAGGGAAGGGACCGTCCTGTCCCCCATGGCCGTGGCAATGTCACTGCCTCTGCCATAGCTGACCTGCAGGTACATGCCCTCTGGGTTCAGCTTTGCACTGCCTCTGGGATGCCTAGCTCTCCCTGTCAGCATAGCCCACTGCTAGGCAGGAATAACCCCGGGCAGCAGGAGGGCTTTGCATCACTGGACTTTGCATCTCAGGGCTTGTCCCGTCAGCCGTGCTGTAGGAGGTTTTGGTGAAGCACAGTTTTGGGAAAAAGAGAGCCTAGCCATTCATTGGAGGCCGAGAGGAAGCGTGTTTCCTCAGGAGGAAGTGGTCATTGCTGCGATGGGAAGTGGCTCGCGTGCCCGAACCGTGCCTGCAGCCTGCTGCCCCCACAGTTCTCCCCTGTGGGTAAGGGACAGAGCAGCAAAACCTTCCCTGGGTTTGGCAGTGGCAGTAGAGTGAGATGCCACCCATGGGCAAAAGGCAGGAAATTCAACCTTTAGTCCCTGTGTAAATTGTTACGGAACAAACGCTTTTCCCAATCCAGGTCAGCAGCGATATTGCTGTTAGCCAGCAATGTCCTGGCATTCTCTTCCCTGGGTTGTTGTCTCCAGGTACTTTGTGTGACTAAATCCCTGTTTGCTATGTTTGCTTATTTTTTTTCCCTAAAGTAACTCTCCCACAGAGAATTGTATTGGCATTTGGCGAGATCCGTACGGACAATTATGTAATAGGAAATGTACCCGGTTGGACAGTCGTGGTGGAGCTGGTAGTGGTGCCAGCAATGGGAACGGCATGCAGCAGCTTTATGCAAGAGAGAAAGGGCAGCACATTGGGGCTGGGGGCCACACATGTGTCCACTGCCTGGGCAAGGAAAGTGATCAGGGGGGACAAGGCTATACCACCGCAGTGGTCCCTGCTGGGACCTCATCCTGAAAGTGCCACACCTGGGCATTTGCTAACACATGGTGACATGACCTTCCCATGTGCACCCATGCCAGAAACTGCCCTTGATGGCATGGTGGAGGATATAGTCTCGCTTTTCTCATTGTTTTTTTCCTCCCCTCTTCTTTCCAAACAAACACATAGCTGCAAGTGGGAAACTTCTGTTTTTGAGAGGAGGCATGTAACCTTTCAAAACCTCAACTTCTCCTCAAACCATGTGTGTCATCACTTGTGCAACCTTCTGTTCAGCGGGAGTGTGAATGCAGCCCTCTGGGGATGTGCTAGCAAGAGGGGGTGACTTGAATTTTTTCTCTTTCTCTTCCAAACTCTCCTTCTGCCCGTGCTCAGGATGCATTTCTGGAGCAGTCTAATGCTTCAACAGCCTGCCATGCGTGCAAGTTGGGCACTGGGATTGATAGGTGCTGAGCAGGGGCCATATGTGGCTCAGGATGTTGGTGGCAGTGCACCTCTTCCATGGGTCTCACCGGGCACTGTGTGCATAGAGAAGAATACAAGCAGCTGGCCCCAAGTTGGCTCCTCTCCCCTGCCTTCTTTGGGCATCGCCACCCAGGTTGCCTATACTGGCATCACTTGTGTGGCTGCAGGCACCCAACACACCTGCCCTGCTTTTAAAGGGAGATTCCAATTCAGTATGCTTTTTGGACACAAATATTTATATAGAGAAAATTAACTAGCTGTTCCCTGTGCTGATCTTTTACCAAGAAGGAACCATCCTTCTCATCTTCCTGCTGGGCTTGTTTAAGGTTGTGCCTGAAATATTTCTAGAGAAAAAGAGGGAGAAAAAGAAGGTGGTGGCACAGGGGGAACAAATGTGGAAAACAGACCATTTAAAATGACTCCCAAAGGTGGGTCTCATGGTATGAATTAGGTGCCCCATCACCCAGCACCCTGATGCCATGTTGGTTCTCATGACCCCCTGAGTGTAGTGGCAGTGCACCAGCCTGGAGCAGAGGGCTCTCATCCTATGGGATCATGACCGGTTTTAACAGAGAGTGGGTGCTGTGCTGCCAGGGCTGTCACAGAGCCAGCAGCGAGCCACGGCCATGGGATTGTGCATGTCAGCATTGCACACACGGGGCCATGTTGCGCATGGAGGATTGTGTTGAACATGCATGTCTACATTGCACACACGGGGCTGCATTGAATTGGCAGAGCTGCATCCCACATGCATATCTGTATTGCACATCTGGGACTGCTTCTCGTATGTGGGGTTGCACAGTATGCATAGAGAACTCCTGTGCTTTGTATTTTGTCCTGAGGCACTTTGTGTGGGCATCCAGGGTGGGGTACCCCCCAGGGAAAGTGGTCAGCTCCTTCAAAGCCAGAGTCCTTAAATCTTTACCAAGGCCTAATACTTGAGCACCTGCTTCATGTGGAGCGCAAGCAGGGGCCATCGTGGGTCATGTACAGGGCCAATGTGGACAATTTTGTGGGTTCCTTCAGGCCAGCTGAGAGGTGGAGGCTTGGCACTGCTTGGTGAGCACTGTCAGGCATTGCACTTCCACCACTAGCTCTCAGTTTCTCCCATACTCAAATTCTCTTGGTTTCCAAGCCCCACTGGTGCTGGCTTCCCTCCCATGGAGCACCTTGCACTGGGAAGAGGTGCTCATGGCAGTGTGCAGAACCCTGGCTGCAAACCCCACAGCAACACAAAAACATAAGATGCTGTATGTGAAAGCATGGGCAAAATACTTTTGTTTTGGGCTGGTTTACATTTTGGAAGTCACAATTCCCAAGCAAATTTGCTTTGCATCAGAAATTCAAATTTACCCATCTCTTCTATTTCAAGAGGGGGAGGAAACACAGTAAAACTGATGTAAGCTTTTCCTCTGGAGTGCTTTGGCCATCCTTTAAGCAGTGACATGAAATGCACTTGGTCATGGCTGCACCAGACATGGGTTTTTGCATCCTTCTGCAGGCAGAAATGGGAGAGGAACCCTTATTAAAAGATTAAGTTTAATAGCTATTCTTGGCGGGTGTGGGAGTCTGTATTCTTTCTGCAGCTGTCTCAGAGCTGTCCCATCTGGTAAAATTTAGCTGCCTTGGTTTGCTTCACCTGCCTGAGTGTTGACCTGGTGGAGGGAGGTTGGCAGCTGCAATGCTGTGCTGCTTCTTTCTAATAAAATTCACTTGCCAGGATCAACATCTGAGACAGTCACAGTAATCGGCGCAGAGCTCGCGGTCAGGCTGGGTTAGAGCTTTCTTGCCTTAACTGCACTCAAAAAAGCCACCCGTGCCAGAGATATAAGAGGGAGATAAATCCCCATCATTTAAAGTGCCTTTAAACTACAGCTGGAGGCACGTGGGGAGCCCTGTTGGCATCAATAGCGTTTGTCTGGGAAAGTCTTAACACAAAACTTGGCTGGTTTACGGGCACGCGTCAGCTGGTTTGGGAGAGGCGCTGCTGTTTTTGCAGGGTGTGGAACCCACCAGTCTCTGGTGGCTGGTGGAGGGATACTTGCAAGAGGGCAGGTGCAGTGGAGGCGGGGAGGGGGTCTAGTCCAGGTTGGTGGCTAACTCTGGGGTCTCTGCTATTGCAGGTAGACCGGTGGGACGAAATAACCGGCGGATCAACAGGGGGATTGTGGAGGAGTGCTGCTTTCGGAGCTGCGACCTGGCTCTGCTGGAAACGTACTGCGCCAAGTCCGTCAAGTCAGAGCGTGACCTCTCCGCCACCTCCCTGGCGGGCCTGCCAGCGCTCGGCAAGGTAGGGAGGCTGTGCCAGGGTGGTGGCCCTTCTCTGAAACAAATAGCAAGTGAAAAGATGGGAAGGCCATAGGTGGGAGGGGACAAACCCCAGCTGCAAGGTCTGTTGCTTCTGCAGAGCCTTCAAGAGACAGCCACCATTTGCAAGTCATACCAAATAGCTTGACAAGTCAGCTTTTATTAAAGTGGGGAACCAGAGGTGGGCTAGGTCACAGAATCATAGAATGGTTTGGGTTGGAAGTGACCTTTAAAGGTCATCTAGTCCAATGGCCCTGCAATAAGCAGGGACATCTTCGACTAGATCAGGTTGCTCAGAGCCCTGACCATGACTGTTTCCAGGGATGGGACAATGTTTCCATGGGATGGATGGAAGCCCAAGAGTGGAACCCCTGTCTGGAGTGCAAGCAGTCTTAAGTGGAGGCTAATATTGCTATCCTTCTTCTTGCAGGAGAGCTTCCAGAAGCCCTCGCATGCCAAGTACTCCAAGTACGACGTGTGGCAGAAGAAGAGCTCCCAGCGGCTGCAGCGGGAAGTGCCCAGCATCCTGCGGGCTCGCCAGTACCGGTGGCAGGCAGAGGGGCTGCAAGCGGCCGAGGAAGCCAAGGCGCTGCACCGTCCCCTCATCTCCCTGCCCAGCCAGAGGCCTCCAGCGGCGCGAGCCTCCCCGGAAACGGCTGGCCCCCAGAAATGAACCCTGACTAGCTGTCTCGATTTTTGATCTCCTGGGGGAGGGCGGGAGGACTGGTGATTCCCGGCCCCCAAGCCCCTCCGTCCCCGGGGCCGCTGAGCCAAGGAGCGGGGCGGCGGGGCACCCTCACGCCGCTCTGGCCCCAACCAAACAACTGATACAGCAAGGAGGGGATGGCGGCGGCAGCGGCGGTGGCGAGCAGCACCGCTCCCATGGCATCGTCCTTTTGGGGTGGGGGGGGAGGGTTGTTTCGTTTCCCACACCTGTTTCATTCCCGTGCTCCCTCAGTATTTCCAAGCCTGTTACTTGCAAAGGGACAGTTTGGCACTTTGAACTTTTTGCTGCCGGCTGCTGCGTGACATCCCCGGTGCCAACGCCAGAAGACAAAAGAAAGAGCAAGAGGGAAAAAGGATATGAAGTTAAAATTCTTTTTCATCTTTTTTTTCTCATGAAGAATCCATTCCGTGTCTTTCTTGACAATAAAGTGAAAAAAAAACCAGTAAAATGGGGAGAAATATTGAGGGATAAATTTTTTTTGCCTCATTCCCACCCCACTTTTTTTCTTCTTTTTTGTTTTTGTTTTTCTTTTGGTTTTCTTATTTTTATAACTTTCTTTTGCACCTTTAAAAGAAAAATATACCTGAGAAGAAGTTCCGAGGAGCCCCCATCTGCGTTTTTTTGTGTGTGCTTCATTACAAGATTCCAAATCGACTTGCACCTTTTTGAAATCACCGATGATGTGAGAAAGAGAAGAAGAGGAGAGAGAAAGCGAGAAAGAGAGAAGGAAAAGGAAAGGGGAAAGAAGAAAAAAAAAGTGAGCTGATGCTCACTTTAAATGGAGGAGGCGTCTGCATTGCACATTTGCCACGGATTTAGTTGATTTATATATATAATATATTATATAACTTTTTTGGCAAAAAAGCACTATTTTTATGGGACATTTTGTGTAGTATCTGAAGAGGGATTGTAATGTTTAAAATGTGTTATGGTGCTAAAGTAAGTTGGAAGGGAAAAAACCCAGAAATAGCAAGGGAGGGTGGGGAGGGAAGGACAAGATAGCGAATACTGAACTTGAAATTTTAGCTTTTCGTTTTAGGAAAAGTGTGATAAATGTGTTTCTTTTCTCTTCTGAAATATAGCTTGGTCATGACCATATGAGCTAGTTGGCTGTTACTCATGTACACAGATGCACGCACACACAGAAATACATCAACACGCATCCTTTTTTTTTTTCTTTAAAAAAAAAAAGACAAAACAATAAAACCACCGCAATTTAGACTAAAAGGGAACTGTTCTAGAGACAAACTGTTTTGAATGGTGAAGGTGTTGCCAGTTACAACTCAAGGCCCTGCTTCTGCACGGACCCTCGGCAGAGCTTGACTTCCCGAGCCATGGGGAACCTACCGCTTCCTCCCCACGCTTGACAGCTTGGTTGTGCGCCGATGCTCCAGCGAGTGGGCAGGCGAGCAGCCCTCGACACCAAGCCCCTGCAGAAGCAGCAGTTCCACGGCCCTGCCATCTCCTTTTCCTTCTCTTGCCCTTTGCATCCTTCTCGCCACACCCTCCTCTCCCTGCCCCACGCCCCCCGCTCTCCTCCCCTGGCTTCCCTCCCAGGGGCTGTGGAGGAGAAGGGCTGCACCGGGGTGGCTGCAGGGCTGGGACCGCTGCATGGGTTGGGGGGGAAAGACAAGTGTCTGGCTTGAGACTTGAGGCTCGGGACTCAGTGAGTGTATGGGTTTGAGAGGTGGGCAGAGGGCTGTAAAATAGGTTGGGTTTAAAGTAATATATATTATCTGTCTAGGAACCGTAAAAAGGGGGGAATCAATTACATCTCCCTAATATACTCTCACTTGCTAATAAAATGGGGACACTCTGTTAACCAGTTCTGTACTTGCTTTGTCTTATATATCCATACATTTAAAACATAAAAAAAAAAGACTACTTGAATTGTATTCTATTTCGTGGTTTGGAGGGGCGGGCTAGGGGGAGTCTTGAGAGGGGGAGGATTTTAATGTATGATCCTTTTGTTTGTTATTACCTTGCAATGTTGAGCCATGGAGCCTTTGTTTAAGAAAAATGGCACTGCAATACACGACAAAGAAAATCCTTTATTTATTTTATTAAATATATATGGAAAAGAATGAAAATCAGTCCAAATTAAGAAATGGGGGGAAGGGAAGTGGGTGGGATGGGAAGGCAAAATTTAAACAGAGCAATTGCAATTTTTTTTTCCTTTCCATGTGTCTTTTTTTAAAAGAAACTTAGTTTTTATTTTTTAAAAAGAGAAGTAAAAGCTTTCCTGGATGCTTTGTACCAAAAAAAAAAAAAATTTAAAAAAAAAAAAAAAAAAAAAAAAAAAAAAAGAAAATCTGTTAAGCAAATAAATATCCATCCAGAATATGAAGCCTGACTTTTACTTTTCATTTATTTTTGCTCCTGGGGTGAGAGTCGGGTGGGAAGAAGGCCACACCAAGTGCCACTCCTTGTGGAGGAACAGACTGCCCTGCAACTCCTCTTTTGGAGCTCAAAAAACTGCAAGAGAGGGTGAGGTGCTCTTAAACGCAACCATGAAACCTCAATCCTGTGGCGGATGCCCCCCTGAAAACACCAAGATAAATACGTGCCCAGTGATTCTTGGCCAGATTTGGGGGTGTTTCCCAGTGGCTGTTGTCATTTGCTTAGCTTCTACCAGTTTGGGCTGTTCCCGGGGAGTGAGAGCTGGATGGGAACTGAAGATGGCAAAAAGGAGGGAAAAACTGTTTTATCTAGGTTAGATTTTCTGGTAGGTAGTTCTTCTCTGGTTTCTCAGGGTAGATAGAGCTAAGTTTTCAGGAATCCCAATAAGCTGCTTTTCAGTGCATAAAAACATCATGCACCAGTGCAAATGAGAGCTAAAATCCTGCAAGTCCAGTTTGGTAGTAGAGGAGCTCTGGGTAAAAGAGTGCCTAAGCATCCCTAATCTCGCAAATCAATATAACCAACAACCACATTGACTCTGCAGCCCCACTGGCAGGGCCAAGACCTTTGCCTTGCTATGGGGTAAGGACCTTGCCACGCCCAACCCCCTGCCCCAGATGACTTGGGCTGGAAAAGGTTTTCCACCTCAAAAGTGCGATTGCTGATTTAGGCTCTTAAAAATACCTGTTTTAAAACAGTTTCTTTTAATTTTTTTTAACATACAAACAAAAAAAAATATTTTTTTTTTCCACTGAGACTTTTTTCTCTTGGGATTTTAGTGCTTGGTCAGGAGGAGTTTTGTCCTCTGGACACGTACTTCATTGCAGATGGGAAAAGGCTATGTCTGCCTTCCTGTCCCAAGAACTGCCACAGATACCTGTTTTTTCTTGCTTTTAAAAGACATCCCTATGAAGGGTGAGGACTGACTTCACTGTGGCTTCTGGTTGCCACTGCTGAAAATTTTGCCTTTGGGAGCTTTGGTCCTTTTCTGTTCTTTGCTGTGTGAGCTGCTGTCATGGGGAGCATTTAGAGATGACTAAAAAGCAACTAGAATTTCAGCCAAATTTCTTGCCTGCATCCCCCAGGGAGCAATACAGCAATGCTGGAAGCATCATGAGAGGGATGATGATGTTTCCAAGCATGGCTTTTCTTAAACCCTCTTTTCTGCCTTATCCTGTCAGGGGTCACCAGGGGGCCTGACCACAGCAGCTCATATTTTTGGCGACCAGGAGACTGTTCAAAATGTGCCATCTTGCCTTTTGGCTTGTCAATGACTGCCTTTACTTGCAAGGAGAGACACAAGACACCTCTGAACATGGTCCTGGCCAGGGGTTGGGAGTCTGGATGAAACTGAACCTTCGCTTTGTCTCAAATATTTTCTGTTGCCTGCAAAGCTTTGCAGGTTGGCAGAAAAATCGTAGTCTTAGCTTGGAAATCTCAGACTTGAGAACAAACCCAAGATGCCATGTTTTCTCTGTGGTGGACAGGCAGAATTGACTCTGATTTTTGTACTGATGCCTTTACACACAGGCAGAGCTCCAAGTGCTTAGCTGTTGGATTTCAGAAGGATGGGAGGCTGCAGCAGTGACCTGCAGTGATCCCTGCGGAGGGAGAACTGGCAGGTTTGAGCTCCCAATACACCTCCACATCCAGCCCAGCTGGTCCAGGGTCCTCCACCCACTGCTCTGCTGACATGCAAGAGGGTGGGGAGACAAAGGGTAGTTTCAGCAGAGAAGTCCTAAACGCTGCCTAGAGACCCAGCAATGACTGGGAAAGTTAACCCTGCATCCTAGCCTAGCATCAGCTCTGGTCCCTGAGTCTCAGCATAATCACGTAGCTCTGCAGGCAACAAAGGGAAAATGTTTTTTGCATAAAGCATCTCTTTGGAGGGCATTTTTCCAAGTGATACACACAGGGATACTGAGAAGGAGGGAAAGTCCAACTTGCTGTACAGAAATGGCACAGTGTTTGCAAGGTACGTAAATCAGTGCCTTGTTTTGTCTGGACAGGAGGAGACATCGGTGGAAAAAACACCACCAACCAACACACTTTTCCCTTTTTCACTCATTTTGCATTATTTCTAAGGTTTGTTTTTTTTTTTTAAATCCAGAATGCAGCTCAGCTCATACCTAGCTTTCAGTGAGTCATACTAGTGCCATCAGGATGTACTGAGCCTCCAGACTGGTTCCTCTACCTCTGTACCTCATAGCAGCTTCATCCCTTTAATCCTGCCTGCTCTCAGAAGTCTTTTGGTTATGTACCTTGTTGCACTAAATGAAGGACCTAGCTGCAGTAGACGAAGAGAAGAACCACGTTTGTTGTTTTTCAAAATACACCTGTTTTCCTTGTTGCATTACATACTGTCCACTGATGATTTACATGACTTTGGGGAGACCTGAGAACGGTACTGTTGCGTCATGGGTTATTTCACTTGTGCGCACTTCGCAGTAGGCAAGGATCAGATGCTTTCTGCACCTTTTGTAGTTCTCGTTTGTAATGCAGCACCAATAAAGCAGAGCGCTTATAACAACCTTCTGGCAGCTGGTATCTTTCCCCCACCACTGTATTTATTTTCTGAAGAGCAGATGAGTCATAAAACACCCCGAGGCTGGGGTAGCACAGCAATTCCACAGCTCCTGGTGTAGACGAAGGGGGAACCCTGGTTTGCAAAGATAAACAGACTCCGTGTCCTAGGAGGGCTCTGTCATAGCCACCAAGGCACCAGGATTGACTCTTTACCCCCCAGGTTGCTGAAGGATGGTCTGACTGTCAGCAGGCAGAGTGCACTGGCAGACATGACTTCAACCTGCTGGAAAGGCACAGGTCCTCACAGGAATCTTGGCCTGCTTCACTACTGCTGCACTCCCAGCTGTGCATGACCCAAGGAATGCACTTGCTCATTAAAATCATGTCAGCATTTGCAGAGAGCCCTGCAAGAGCGTCTTTCCCTGCAGCCTCCTTGTAACTGCCAACCTGGAACTGAAAGCTGAGGTTTCTGACCTGCCAGGCTCTGGCTCAGAGACCAGCAATAGCCTGAAGGCAGGAAATTTCTGAACTAGGGTGTTTTTTGGCTTGAGCAGCATGGGAGGTCAAACTTGACATGCAAAATGGGTTGTTCTGGTCTTAATCTGGCTGGTTGCAGCTCTGGGTTTGGGTTTCCAGGACAGGCACAGCATGCCTGATCAGAGGTGAGCACCATGGTAGAGCATCCATCTCCATGTGTGTTCTCTAAAGAGCAACATAGCAAGCAGCATCAACTGGAAAGTATTAAGCATATTACAGTTTTGGATGGCAAAAAGACACTATTAAAACATCTGAGTAATTAACAGGTAGAACAGCAGAGATACGTGCAGAACTTGCACCCTCTCACCACCAATAAAATACCTGTTTCACTTTTCAAAATTACTCGAAATTAATTCAGCTTATACTGACTTTTCAGTGCTCTTGCATCTATTTCTTGAACATTTGTGCTTTTTGGTGACCAGCTTTAGAAAGAGCATAGTTCACAATTTTAAGACAGTGATGTGAAATAATACCAATGATTACAATGTAAAACAATATATTTTCATGCTTTTCCATGGGAGAAGTACTGGCACAGTCTCCTTGCCTCCCTGTCCTCCCACTAGCTTGTTTATGAAGGCTGTGCTCCTTCTGTACAAGACCACATCCTTCAGCTGTGTCAAACTTGAAAGAAACTGACTTAGGAAGGCAATCAAGAGCTGGGGAGCTTATTATAAAGCTTGTTATTGCAAACAAACATTTTTTAAAAAATTATTTATTAATAGTGATCTTCCCCCAGAGCATCCAAGTTTCTTGTCTCATTGTCTCTACGGGCAGGCCAATGGTGACTTATCACTTCTGGTGGTTAAAAACCACCTCCTAAATACCAGACAAACCACATATGACCGTGCCTGTTCCACTGACAGCCCTGTCTTTTGTTTTCTCTCCCTGGATGGAGGAACCAACTCCTTCATTTCATCAAGGTGACAGCATTCTGGGCACAATTTTCTGAAGCTCCATGTAAGGAGCACAGAGGCTTATGAGTATACTCCCCCAACTTGTAGGACAGATTATTTCCTCATCATCCCCCCTCACTGAAAAAAGAAAAAAATCACCAGGAACAGGAATTTTGAGTACTTGATTTTCCTGTCTCAAGCCAGAAGGGCACACTGATAATGGTAATCTTTGTTTTCTTCACAGCTGGGACATAACTGAAAAGGGAGAGAGGCAATTAACAGAATATTAAGACTTCATCTTCCAAGACGTTGTTGCTTCTGCTCCTCCTCCCTCTCCCCTCTGTTCCCCATGCGTAGCAAAGAAAGCGGCAGGAGTATTATTTCTCAAGGCCTACACTGACGTCAATACACAGGGTATTTATTTATGAAATTGAATCAAACAGTGGGGGAGAGAGGAGTGGAGGAAGATGGGCGCGCAGAGCTTGCAGCTGTCAAGTTACAATACAGCAGCAATTTCCCAGTATTTTTCTACCTTCTTTCTGGGGAAGGGATGAGATACCCACAGCTTTAGAGGCCCAGGAAAAGTGATGCAGAAGAGGAAAACAGTAGAGACAGACATAAAATTGAGAGCAGAGGAAAGGTGCTGGGATATTCAGGTACAGTCCCTATGCAGTGAGGATAGCAGTGCTTTCAGGCAGGCTCTGAACAGGCTCTAGTAGTCCTTTCCTCACAACATTTTTAGTCTTTATGTAGAAAATTCAGAGGGAATTTCCAACCCAATAAAGAAGGACGCCCCATCATTGTTACTTGTTTCAGGCTCAGTCAGCAAACAGCTGTCTGGGGAACCCAGCACTGAAGTTAACTTAAAGATTAAATTGTTTCCTGCAGTCAATGAGAAACAGCTTTCCAGAGTATAAATGCTGTCCATTGATATTACCATGTGTAGAAGCATAGAAAGATGAAACTCAGGAAGGGAGAGTAGTTTCTTTCCCAAAGAGGATACAGGCATCAGTGCAGAGCATCCACAATGGGGAGGAAAGCCAAAGGAGCCCAGGGAACACAGGTGACCATGACAACATGATGCCTTCAGCTTCAACTCTGACAATCATTGGGAAAAGGTGCCTTTGGGCATCTCTCACCATCCTGGAAGTCATGCATAGAAATGCACATGGATTTAGAGGAGGATGACTTTTGTCTTTCTCTCACCTGCTTGCCAGTTGGTTAGCATAGGGTAGAGCTGGGCAAGTGGAGGAGGGAAAGTGAGCATGAAAATCAAATTCCTGCTCTTTAACTATCTGGGCTTCTCCAGGTTTATTAGTGGAAAACCTTCCCTGCACAGCTCCTCTCCCGGCTGGAGGAAAGACTACTGCATAGCATGAGGTGAGGATGAAGGAGCTCTGCAGGTCTCCAAGTTTATTGTTAAAGCCCCTGCCTTTCCTGGGATTCCCCTGCTGACTTCCCATTGCCATGGATGAAGAGGAGGTGATAGCCTGGATGAATCTCTCCCCGTTAAAGGGAGAGACCTCGCAAACAGTGTCAAGATGTGAGCGCCAATCTTAACTGTTTTTCCAAAACAAGGAAAGAGAGACATGTTCTAGAGATTCGTTTACAAGTCGGCCTATCTCCAGTTATATAATGGCACAAGTCTGGCTGCCAGCAAATTGTTGCTCCGAGCAGGGGAAGACAATTAGCTCTCCTCTCAGGGCGGCGAGCGTGCACAATGCCGGCTTTGTGCCACCCTGCCCCCGGCCCCGGCATGTGCGGGAGAGCCTGGCTCGCCCAGCATCTTCAGAGGAAGAGGTGGCAGAGGGAAAGGAAAAAACCCGGGTTGCAGAGAGGCAGCGCCCGCACCTCGGTGGGTGCGCCCGCGCCAGGGCGGAGATCCCTGCCGAGCGCTGGGGGCGCCGAGGATGGAGCCCGTCTGCGAGCGCTTTCCTGTCCCGGCAGAGAAGGGATGACGGTAAATCGGTCGTCGCGCCACAGGGCAGAGACAGCTCTGACCCCTCTCCTGAAAATGGGATGGGACGTTTCGGTGTTTGGCTTCCTGCGCTTCCTGGTGCGCCGATGCATTTAGGCTTTCGCTGAAACTCCTGGCGCTGCCCGCAGAGTCAGTGGAAAAAATGTGAGATGGGAAATACCTAACCCCATCAGAAATGCACTCACTTAAAAGGGAAAGGTTGTTTCCGGGTGAACTTGCATTCCTGTCCTCAGTAGATGTGGATGGAAGCAGGGCTTTGGAAAATTCAGAGTCTTGCCTGCTGCGATGCAACCAGCAACAAAGTATAGCTGGGTCCTGCTCAGAAACGCTCTTGGGCCAAAACAGGCTTATAATAGGGTTATGCTCCCAAACTTGTATGCCTGGCAAAGGAAGAAGGACCTGCTGCTGCTGTCCCCTTGGCACGGTGGGGCAGGGACAGGGAGCTGCATGTGAAGGACACCTCTCAGCTCTCCTACATGCAACAGCAGCCCTGGTTTCAGCAGGCAGTGACGCATGGAGAGGAAAGATGGTCTGAAATAAAATACCCAATGTCGTCAACAGCCACAGATTAATTCAGTGAAATCCCTCATTGCTGCAAGGAGTTAGTGAAAGAAAAACACTGGGAAGAGAATGCTGTCTGTGAAGAGTAAGGGTACACATAGCGGTGTTTCACAGGGGAAATGTTGATGAACAACGCTAAACCCTCACGCTTCAGAGGAGCTAAGTGATGATAAGCTGGGGGGGCAGAGGAGACTTCTGTTGGCAGCTTGTTAGGTCATGGTTGCCCACTCTGAGCAGTTTTACCCCGTCCTCTACAGTGTTTAACTAAATACACCAGTGCCCTGAACCATTCAGGAGGTTCCTACTTGCCTGAACAAAGAAGCCTCATAGACTTTTTTCTGGCAAGAGCATGGCAAGAAGCATCCTTATGTTAGTGTCACAGCTTGCAAAAGATATGTGTAAATCTGCACTGCAGCTAAACAGGTGCATCCTCTGCTTGCAGAGCCCCCTTGGTGTTCATGAAGCACACCTGCTCTACACGCCCATCATACAGTGTTCAACCCTTCCCTGTGGATCTTAGTAAAACCCTAATGGCAACCATGTACTTGCTGAGACACAATGCTACTCTAAGTCCAGACCAGCAAAAACAGTTCCTTCTGGAAGTGAGTCATATTTTTTCGTCTTTCGAACCACTTCAAGCAATTTGTCTTGCAGACTCTCCGACTACATTTACATAAAATGCATCCTTCCTTTCTTTCTATTCCTGGTTCCATGCAAGAGGTTATTTTAGATGGCATGCCCAGAGGTCACTGTGACACAAGCACACACACAGAGTGGAGACCATGTTATGCTTTCAGTAGGTACTCTGCAGTGTTTATGCAGGTGGCAGGCTCTTGGTTTCCTGGGCACTCACAACAGATTTACATGCCAGCACGATGACAGAAAAGGATAAGTTGCTGGTCACTGCCAGAAACTCCATGAGTTTGTTTAGAAAGTGCAGCTTGTAGACATGAATAACCTCACAAGACCCCTGGAAGTGAAGCTGGGAGTATGGGTTACTGGCAAAACTGGGGAGGTATAAAGAAGGATGGGACCATGGAAAGCTTCCAGGAATGGCTTGTGCATGTGCACGGCATGGTTAGGAACTGTTCCTCCCTAGGGTTTGAGTGCAGGCTATTATTTATACTCCCATAGCTCTGCCAATGCATGATGCTTGCAGCATTAGAGCTAGAACGCAAGCCCTGAGCAAGCTGGAGGCTTTAATTCACAACTGCAAGAAGGAAAAAGACCCTTTGTAGTCTGAGAGCAAGTGAGGCTGGACAGTAAGGTAGCCGAAGGCCTTCACAAAGTCTACCTTGTGACTTAGTATCCTTACCAACTAAGCCAGGTATCTTCAGCTTGGAAAAGAAATGATGAGAGGTATATGAGAGATTTCTGAGCTAGTGAGTGACATGGAAGCAGTGTTGGGGCAGGCTTTGCTGTCTCTTCCTGGACAAGAGCAGACAACATTACATGAAACTAGTAGGAGACAGGCTGACAAACAAACGCAAGGAGATGGTTCTTCATGCAACAGATAGTAGATCTGTGGGTCTTCTTACCAAAGGATGTTGTGGATATGAGAAGTTTACATGGATTCAAGGAGAGTTCACGGAAGACAAATCCTCTGAGAGTTACTAAATACATAGACACTGTATCTAGCTCAGGAAGTTCCTGAGCTGAAAATAGTTGGAGGCTGGGGGAGCATTGATGGGAAGTATTGTATATCCTTGCCCTTGTTCTTACGCTCCCTGGGCTTCCACTCATGGGCTTTGTTGGTGTCTGGATGTTAGGTTAGACAGATCTTTGGTCTGACCCAGTGGAGCTGTTTTTATGTCCTTATGTACCTTCATATTCAGGAGGAATGGGTTTATCCTGTTCTTGCATGGTTACTTCCCAAAGCTCACCGTCTTCAAGCATCGTCACCCACTGTTCAGCACAGCTCAGGCATCATGCACACCTTTTCCCGGGTTACATTTGACTGAGCAGCTTGAGATCCTGCCTGTTGGCAGGCAAATCTGTTGAACAATTCAAGGTTTGTGATGCCTGCCATATACATCATCCCCAAGTAATCCATCACTCTCAGGGTTTGATGTTATCAAGTGTTTGGCCATAACATTGATGCTGGTCAGCACTATCCCTCTCACCTCCTTGTTGTCCTATTTGTTTCCACCTCAGCAAAGGATGTCAAAGCTATTGTGAACCCAATTGTCTTCAGTAAATTAGAATTCTGCTCTGGTCACCAGTTTTCCCACTTGGTACCAAGTTTGACTATGGAAATTGAGTCCTTATTGGCATCTGTGTTAAAAATTACTGAAGCTGCCAAGACAGCACATATCTCAGATGAACTGCTTTGGGACTTTATTCACCCTACTTGGGATATGTTTTAAAAGCTTTATTTGTAGCAATAACAGTCAGAGCCTTTCTCACCCATCTCTTCCCTGGAAAACAGTATTTGAAAGATGAGTCTCTGAATAACAACCAACTGTCCTTGTTAGCCTTCCTTTCAACTCTTCCCAGCTGCTCTTCTGTCCTGGGTCTCTCACTCTGACTTTGAGAAACTGCTGTAAACCAAGAGCAATCCAAACGCCAGTGACCCCTGAACGGGAAACAGGAAAAAATTGTCTGAAAAAAAAGGGGAAAAAATGAGAAAATATGGATACCTGGAGTGCACTGACCCTGTTGTCTCTCTCAGACAGTTAGAGGAAAGAGCATGGATGGCTACACCAAGAGCTATCTTCTGAGATGAATACATCAGTTCAAGATTTTGGGGACTTCATAGCAAGCCATCTGTTGTGGAAACAAAAACCCTAGCTCTGTCACAGTTCAAAACTTGTTGTGGTCGTTGATGCCCAATGATCAGCATGTTTGCAGTACTGCAGGGATTACTTGATGCAGAATGATAGTCCTAACTTTGGTATTCCTTTTGTCACACCAACTGTGGATCCCCACTGAGGAAGCTTCAAAATGAGCCAAGTGCCACTTGGAGGTATCCTAAAATAGACTACTGTCATGACAGGTGTAGTGGGATTTTTGCCTCAGGTGACATTTACATTATTAATACTCTTTTTACTTTCTGTTGCTGCTCACATAACAGCAGAAGTTATTCTTAGCAGCGGAGAGCCTAATGTTTGAGATAAAAACTCACAAAACCCCACCCCTTTGTGAGCCATATCCACAACAATAACTTGTAATAGGGAGGAAGGAGAGTAGGCCAAAATATGTAGCCGTGTTCACCAAATAAGGACCCTTGCAAAGGCAGCCACCAAGCACTGCAGGGCTTAGGAAGGACAGGGAGGGCTTTGGAGTGGAAGCGTGAATCAGCGTGGCCATCAGGTCACACCCACATGAATAATACCTCTCACTTCCCTAGAATTGTACATTGTGATAAAGACCTAGCTGCCTTTTTTGGTATTCCAGCATCTGCCTGAGAAGAGTCAGATGTGAAATTAGGTTTCCTGTCCCTTAATAGATTAATTTAGTTTAAACTAAAAATGAGGGCACATGTACTGTCGGGAGTCAAGAGGCCTCAAATGACATATGTCTCCCTTTTAATACTTTTCTTTGTGTCTGTTTTGTGAATCTAAACATCGATTAAAATGTGCTTTCTCAAAAATTCCTCCTTAATTATAGAAGTTTACAAGGAACCCCACTGATCATGTGCAAGTGTCTGCAAAACCAAGGGTGATGTCCACACTGCCACCTGCTCAGTTTCTTAGGACTCAGTACCCCTGGAGAAATATTAACTCCTTCTTTCACTGTCCTTGTTTTCTGTCTTGATAGCTGTGCTTGCCCAGAATACATCAGCTCACCTGTCTTCCTTCTGAGCATTCTGAGCCTGGCTCATGTTATCCTTCCAGTGTGCCTCATGGCAGGAAAGATGCAGAGTCTGTATCTTATCTACTACTGCAGAGATTCTGAGTGAGAACAAGCAAGTGAAGCCAGGCACAAAACTGTACTTTCAGCAGAGAATTGCGAAAACCTCATGCTGAAATGTTATGTTTTCTTTCAGAGGCCCATAACAGGTTCCCTCCTCACGGAGGGAACATCGATGGGAATTTCCACGGTGACTGTGAGGATACTGCCTTTATCTGAAAGTAACTTGAGATAAACTTTTCCATGGAAAAGTTTTCCATGTGACCTAGTGAAGGCTGCTAAGTGTCTCAGACAGTCCTGACTGAACTTTCCTACACTTTCAAGCTCTGTGCTGCTAAAAGAAGCGTTTGCAGTTTTACCACCAGATTAGCTCCTCTGTCCCTTTAGTGTTACAGATTTAAGACTGGCAGGAGACTGCTGTGCCCAGTTGAACATGTATTGCTGCTCACTTAGGGGATATCAGCTTTTAGGACAAGATACAATGAGGAAAAGAGGAAGAAAGGTTGTATAGATACTAGAGTCACTGAGTGCAGAATAAAGGGACCTTCCCATCTTAAAAGCAACCAGTTTTAGAAAATTTTAAGTTGAATTTGGGGCCAACTCTGATTTATGGACAAGAGTCTGTAGCATGAGGCCTTTCTGGAGTTTCCAGATCAAAACATCCATGATAGTCTGATGGTACCTTCAAGCACCAGAAGGAGTCAGAAGACTTATCATCAATTTTTCTGACATCTCCTTTTTCACCTGTAAATCCTTGCTGCATTCAGTGAGGCTGTGATATGTGTGGGAGTGGACAGAAGCCTCTCTTGAAATATTACCAAAACATCCTAAACATTGTTTATCCAACCCGCTCCATATTTTGGGAAGTGGCACTGGCTAACTCGCTGGGCTTATGGCACAGGGTTTTCTGCATTGGTTCTCTAGCTGCAGTCATAAAAACTGCCATTAAGCCAGTCCTATTACAACCAGTGCCACCAGTC
Source organism: Acropternis orthonyx (assembly GCA_035583155.1). Taxonomy (NCBI): domain Eukaryota; kingdom Metazoa; phylum Chordata; class Aves; order Passeriformes; family Rhinocryptidae; genus Acropternis; species Acropternis orthonyx. Next base: position 16,085,270 of record JAWWEU010000158.1, read on the forward strand.
ACCCAGTCCCACCTACTCAAGCTAATGGCAGAGCACCAACTGCAGGTCCACACCAAGTCCTCTTTCAGGGTCATGTCATATGGTTACATATTGACATTATTTCCTGAGACAGAGCAAACTCAAACCTAATTTTTAATTAAGTGTTGTTTCATGCTGTTAAGAAATGCACCTTCCCCAACACTGCTATGCTCTATCGATACACTGCTTCACCCAGTTGTGACAAAAGATAAAAAGTGCCAGCTCTTGTGCTGCTTGTGGCTTTTGCTGGCCATTTTTGTCTCTCATGGCTTCTTCGCCTGTGGCCAATGTGCTTTTCTGGTCACCCACAGGCTCAGCTACTCAGCCCAGGAGACAAGGGCCCTCCACATCTGGAAGCCCTGAGCAGACCAAGCTCTGGGGCCACAGCAGGAGCCCCCGCATGGTACCATACTCTTTGCCACCACCTCCTCCTCCTCCCAGCCAGCTGGAAGCAGATGAGAATTTCCCGCTCTCTGTCCTTCTTCGCTCTTAAAGTGGAATTTCAAGGAACTGTGTCAAGTCAACAGTCTGGGACAAAGACCAAAAAAAAAAAAGCTAAAGAAATCCACATCAGGAACACCCTGGAATTTCCTAGTGATTGCTGATAGCAGATGAAAGCTGCTGAAGAACAGCATCAACAATTATGATGATTAATCTTTCTTTCCATGTGCTTACTACCGAAAGAGGACAGATTGTGTGGCTTGAGTGAGCAACATTCCTTTGTCTTGCTCATCTGCCCCTTGTGAAGACCTTTATATGTTTTTCAAATCCAAAAATGGCTCATAGGAAAACAAGTCCTCTGAGCCTCACAGGTTGTTCATTATTCTAAGCCTGTCCTCTGAACACTGGTCAAAATTAAACTGCCAATACTTCAGGTCTATCCCCTCCCATTTATTCCTCCTTCTGCTAAGGGGACCCCATTTTAATTATTATTTAGGAAAAGACAGCTGCTTCCTGTTTGTATCATTAATTTATTTTGTTTCCTGAAGGGAAACTTCAGTGAAAAGAATCTGTAGATAGCTGGAATGTCTTACAAAATATCATTGGCTGCACGGGCCAAGGTTAAATACAATAGCTAGATTTATTTTTAAATGATTATTATTTTTCTAAATCCATGCCAAAGTAGAGACTAAAATTCTAGCACATGTAACTAAGCTTTTACAGTAAATTCTGCCTTTCTTTCATAACTCCCCAGAAGGGAGACAGGCATTTTTAGTTACAACAAAAGCTAAAACACCCATTTCTCTCCAACTATTATGAAAACCAAGGCCAAAGAGAGCTGAGGTGCGGTTCCCTTTCTCCAGTTTCTCAAAACCTCATGCTCCGGTGAATTTGATATGCTGAAATCATTCCTGGCCATCATGATAGCCCTCCACAATAGGATGAGTGGCTTGATGGATGAGGGGTGTGCAGTGTATGTTATTTATACCAGTTTTAGCAAGGTTTTTGACACTGTCTCCTGTCACATCCTTATAGACAAACTGATGAAAATACTGATGATATAAATGGACAGTGAGGTGGCTTGAAATCTGATGGAAGTTCTGGGATCAAATGGTTGTGCTCAGTGGCATGTAACCCATCTGAAGGCCAGTCACTAGTGGTGCACACCAGGGGCTGAACTGAGGCCACCACTGTTTAACATCCTCATTAATGACCTGGATGATAGGTCTGAAGACACCTTTGACAAGTTACAGGAACAGAGTAGATGGTTGTGATGCCATTCAGAAGAACTTCAGGAGGCTGGAGGTATGGGTCAGCAGGAATGTCACAATTTTTAAAGGGTCATGTGATTGTCTTGCACAGGGGAAGGAATAATCTCAGACACTAGTATGAACTGGGAGCTGATCAGTCAACTAGGAAACAGCTCTGCAGAAAAAGACCTTAATGTCCTGGTGCACAACAAACTGACCATGAGCCAGCAATGTGGCCTCATGTCAAAGATGCCAAGAGCATTCTGGGCTGCATTAGGAAGATCATTGCCAGCAGGTCCAGGGAAGTGATCCAACACTGGAGAGCTGGGTCCAGTTCTGTGTGTCCCAGTACAAAACATGTATGTGCTGGAACAAGCCCCAGCAAAGAGCCCTAAAGTTGATTAGGGGATTGCAACATCTGTCACATGAGGAGGGGCTGAGAGAGCTGGGACTGCTGAGCTCAGAAAAGAGAAGGCTCAAGGAGGATCTCGTCGCTATCTCTAAGTATCTGATGGGGGAGGAAAGATGGAGCCAGACTCTCCAATGATGCCCAGTGGCAGGATAAGAGGCCATGGGCACAAGCTAAAAGAAAGAAAACCCCATTTAAACATACATACACACACACACACACACACATATATATATATATATACATATATACATATGTACATGTGGGGTTTTGTTTTTTTTTAACTGTTACAGATTGCCCAGAGAGGTTGTGGAGCCCTGTTCTTGAAGATGCTTCAACTGATCAGAGTTTTGGACCTGCTTCAACTGACCCTGCTAGAACTGGTGAGTTGGAGTACATGCTCTCATGAGATGTCTACCAATACCAGCTACTCTAACCTTGTGAACCCAAGACTGTGACAAGAACACCAGGAGCAAATGGGGTGCAAGAGCTCTTCCAGACCAGCGCTGAGACACAAGTCATACCACCGATGCCATCACTGACCATGAGAGGAGCTGTGAGCCCCATCTTGCACCAAGTCAGGTCTGTCACAGCATTTTTGAAGGCTGTTAATGCTGTCGATTTCTAAGCCCTTCACTCAGCCACCATTCATCATCTCACTGTTTTGGCAGCCTCATCCTTTCCATTCGTTTGAGCTGAGAGGTGCCCACTGGCCTCAGAAGCCTCACTGCTGTCCAGTCTTCCTGCTGGGAGGAATTACTTGGCACCAGCATTATTGATTTTTTCACAAGACCAAAGATTATTGGAGGTTTTATTTAATGCACATGAAGTAACCTCTTGCCCCCACCCTGTTTTTCTGGTTTCCTTTCTTATGTTTGAATCTCTCCTTCCCTAGGAGCTTTCATATGCCAAGTTGCTTTGATGGAAACCACTACTTGAGAAAGAAAAATTGTAGAAGCTACTCCCTCTTTCTATACTGAACATAGTTTAAAGCTGAATGATGAGTGTTTGTTTTCTTAGAAGGGTATTTAACACTTCGATTTCAGCCATGAGAGATAGGATATGCTAAGATATACTCCAAAGAATGACACTGAAATCACTTAATAACAAAGCGGACAAGATTTTTTATATATAGAGAGAAAGCTACACTTTATTTCTTGTACAGCAAGTGACTAAAATGACTGACAATTTGGTGCACCTTTCCCTGGGTAAGTAACTTCGTCCTGATGTGAGCACTTAGTATGGCATACTTAAAAGGTCCTGAAAAGAAACTTTTTAACAAAAGTACCAGCTAAGTTTTGGTGTAAACTAAGATTGCTGACAGCAAGCCAGAGCAGGATTTTCCATAGAAAGTTATTGCTGCGCATGGGCTTGTGTAGCAAAAGAAAGGTGGGATGAGCAATGTGCTTGAGAAGGCACGTCCTCCTACACCACAAAAACATGGCACACTTCAGCTGCACATGATGAGAGCATGAATGAATGAGTGCTGCAATCGCACGCAGAATTAATTTCTGTCACATCCCAGGAAATGGTTCTTTCCCCAGGAAAGAAATAATATTACAATGTGCATTAACAAGCATTCTGTGCAGGCAAGAACCAACATTTATAATTGTGATTGAACTTGAAGTTCACCCCACCAGGACTAACTGCAACCAGTTGCGATGGTTTCCAGCATTGTCTGCAGCCGGTGCTGGGTTGTGGCTCACACCCCGCTGGTTAACACATGCAGCGCTGCTACAGCGTTTCCCAACTGTGCCCATGTGGGAGGCCGGGCTCCCACTCCACTGCCGTGGCTGGCTGAGGCACAGCCCTTGAATTATAAAAGATTTGAACTATATTTTTGACTTGGGAGATGGCTGGGAGATTTTTGATGGTACTATTTCCTGCTGGGTGGACAGAATTTAGAAGAAAAATAAAACTTTAACCTCTTCGCTCAACTATGGAGAAGACAGTCTCAGCATTGGGCAAGGTTTATTCTGCTGGGAAGCTCGGGCTATTCCCATCCTGGGTATAACACAAGGTCAACAGCAGCAGTCTCCAGGAATATTAATCTTTCACCCCTCGGACTGTGCCATGGGTAATTAATCACTTGATTGCGTAACTTCTTGTAAGACAGGAAAAATAAGCTGCCTTTGCCAGCTTTTTGAACAAGTTATTTCACATACATTTGAACTTTCTTCCAGTACTTACTGGGTTTTGATTGCAATGAATGAATTCCATCCAAAGCCTTTCCCAGCCGTGGAGGAACCAGACAGCATGGAGGCGCACGATGTCCCAGTGCAACACTGGGGAGTGGGTCACTGTGCTGTTTTGAGGGGATCTGTCCAGCCTCCCAGTGGGTGGGGAAAGGTACAGCATCCAACAGAGCAGCTCAGCCTAGGGGGAATAGCAGAGCACTACGTTACCCCGTGTTTTACATCTGCATGCAATTGAAAGCAGGATCTGGCCAAGTTGCTGCTGACCCCAGGGAGCTGGAACTTGCTTAAGAGCAAGGAAATCCTGGAGTTTAATCCTAGAAAGTGAAGTTGTGTTTCGCTACGTTCACCTGGGACATACCACTGTGATAGGTCCAGCTGCAGGAGACCTTCAGGCCGTGGAAATCATGTAAGACTGAGAGGGGTTTTGAGCCAAGTGCATTGCTGGAGTGGTTGAGTATCAGCTAATCCCATCTCCCCAACATGCTGTGGGACTCCATCTTCGTTTCTACAGCTTTATTAAATGGCCATGAACAACCAAGGTTTTCTTTAAAAATGTATTATATCGTATGGTAAAGAAATGGGAAACAATGCTCAGAGGCTACTTTGTGCCTCATGCTCACATGGACATCAACCAGCTCGCTTCCAACCCTGAGCCTCCAATTTTGGATGGAGGTGAAGGTGTCCCTGGGTGCCTCAATACTGGTGCACACTTCAGCAGCCCTGAGCATTTCACCACCCCACTGCTGCCTCCCAAAGCAGGTGGTTGGCACTCTTTGGCTCTTTGGATTACCCTAGTTAAATAGTTGGTGAGTCTTCACACTCACCGTCTGCGTGGCTCAGAACACTTTCCTCCTGTTCTGCCTTAGGTTAATGGTGATACAAAGGGTGTAAACCATGGAAGGAGTCATGAGTTAAGTGTTGTCCTGTGTCCTAAAGTGGAGGGTTCTTAGTCACACACTGAGAGGGAAGCTGAAAAAAATATTTAGTGGACACAAGAACCAGAAGTGGACCAGACTGATGGTTGAAAGCACTATTCCTTAACAAGTTCTGGAATAGCAGTCAGGAAGCTTTGTTTGAAAGTATTCCTGCAAAGATCACTTTATCCTTTGGCTCTAGGTAGCCCTTTGGTAAAAACTGAGAAAAACATTTCCCCTGTATTAAGTGTTTTGAGATCCTTGCAGGGAAGATGCTTATAAAGCAGGTGGCTTTGCTATGGATATGCAGGGTTACTTCATGTTCCAAGTGTTACAGATAACACACAGGGAACTGGCAGAGTAAAATGCAGTTTGCCAAAGTCACAATGACTGTGGACAAGAGAGTAGAGCAGAAATCCTATGAACACACAGGCACACTGCAGATGCTGCTGTAGATGGTTATGTTTGCAGCTCATCTGCTTGACCTAAGGCTTCTTGATGCTTCCTCCTCCTCCCCACTGTCTCTAAACATCTCTGGAAGGAAGAAGGCAGAGAGAAGCTCCTCACTTGCTTAGGGTACCAGAGACCTCCAAGAAACACCCTACAGTGTTTTAGCTGGTTTCTCTGCCTTATGCTTCACTGAGTAAAGCCATCTATGAATTGGGCTGTGGTGAGAATTCTGACATATTCCTGGCCGTGTGGATGAATCTGTGATCCTCACCATGCAGTGTGTGTCCACAAGTGGCTTACGCTCCATTTGACCACAGTTAAAAGGCTATCAAGAACAGGTCATCCACGTGAATTTCCTCCAAATCTGGTGTTACACCAATGTAATTACATGCTGCTGCTGAAATACGGACAAATTGAAACCAAGGCCAGGCACAGCTATTCCTCAGGTACCTTTCACATGAATAAACAAGATAAAGTCTGGGAAGAAAAGCACAGGAAATGATTCTATTTACAGCTCGATCACACATCTTCCAAAAGCAACTGAGCCAGCTGGACAACTTACTATCTTGAACCACTCTCCTGCTGCAGGATCCTGCCCCTCCAGATTGGTTGGCAGCAAGTTGGCTGAAAGTAGCTTAGAAAGCAACCGCCCAGGCACTTCAGACAACATATAAAAAAACACAATAACTTCCAACAGGCAATGGTGAGATGCAGGTAAGGACAGAATAGAGGAGCTGATGCCTTCAGCCAAACAGTGAGTAACACAGCTGGCAACTAGGTGATTTTGAGACAGAAGCAAAAGAATCACCAGGAACCAGTTCACCCAAATATCTCATGGCTCATGGACCATGAAGCATTTCAGTTTCCATCTGTGGAAACCCTTCTGCCAGTTCAGTTTCCTGGAAGGAGAATCTTCTTTAACTAAGGTTTAGCTACTCCCATGACAGACAATGCAGAAACAGCTTCGGTCAGAAGTTAGGAGGCTCAAAGCAGCTACAAAACTTCCCAAAAAATAATATTTCATGTTTACACGATGAGTGCAAGAAAGCCTTACCCATCCTCTTCCTCACTTTCTCCACAACTTATGGAGGAGAAGAAAAAGGGAACAGTGTAGTCTGATCACTTGAGGGATTACCTTACCATGACCAGCAACAGAGGCTTTCAGACAATAATCTGTCATAGATGGATGGAAATCAGCTAATTTACTTTAAAAATAATGGGGCATCCAAGCTGAGCAAGCCAAGGATTGTGTTCTCTTGAGCAAAATTCAAATAGACAGCTGAAGCTGTGGTTGTTGGTTGCTGCTGAATGGCATCCTTACCTTGACTTTTGACCAGTGGTGGACAAAGGTGGCTTTCAGCAAGGTGTCCACCAGCACCAGATCTTGTGCCTCTTCTCCAAGAGGCTGAATGTCAATGTCCCATAATCTAGGTTTGAAGGAATTGCTAATGTCAGAAGCTATTGCTTTTTTTCCTAGGTGATTGCAAATCAAACATTCCATTTCGATAAAATAAAAGTTAAATTGTCCTGGATTTTGCACACATGTGCAAGTGTTCAGATGTGTGAGAGTAGGCAGGAATTGTTGATGACAGCATAATTAGGAAAGCTTCACATTCCATAATATCTGGAGTCTGTGAGTTAACTCGGGACTGCTGCTGCCTCATGCAAAACAGTGATCCTGAGCAACTTTGGAAACCATTGGTGGACTAGAGGAAGATTTTGCTTTTCTTATTTACAGAACACCTTAGACAATGAGGCAACTGATTCAGAAATAAAAATCTCTGTGGAGTCCATTTTGGATATGAGAAGAGAGAGCTGCTCTTGGCTAAAGATGCTGATACAATACTCACCTCTCCCCTCCAAGATGGTTGCAAAGAAATGCCAAACTCCTTGCTGAAAATGCTAAGACACATGGAGGTGATTTGAGTGAGCCACCACGTCTTCACCATGGACAAGTCCTACTTAACCAACCAAGTGGCTTTCTATGATGGAGTGACTACCTCAGTGGACAAGGGAAGGGCTACTGGTGACATTTATCTGGACTTCTGTAAAGCCTTTGACATGGTGACCACAACAACCTCTCCTCTAAATTGAAGAGGGATGGATTTGGTGAGTGGACTTTTAGATAGGTAAGCAAGTGATTGGACGGTCACATCCAGAGGGTAGTGGTCAATGACTCTGAGTCCAAATGGACATCAGTGATGAGTCGTGTCCCTCAGGGGTCTGTATTGGAACCAGTGTTGTATAATATCTTCATTAATGACATAGACAAGGAGACTGAGTTCAACCTCAGCAAATTTGCAGATGACACCAAGCCGAGTGGTGCAGTTGCCACACGAGATGCCATCCGGAGGGACCTGGACAAGCTGGAGAAGTGGGCCCGTGGAAATCTCATAAGGGTCAACAAGACCAAGTGCAAGATGCTGCCCCTGGGTCAAGGCAACCTCCAATATCAATACAGGCTGAGGGATGAGCAGATCAAGAGCAGCCCTACCAAGAAGAACTTGAGGGTGCTGGTGGATGGGAGGTTGGACATGAGCAGGCAATGTGCACTTGCAGCCCAGAAACCAACCGTGTCCTGGGCTGCATCAAAAGAATCATGGCCAGCAGGTCAAGCGAGGTGATTCTGCCCCTCTTCTTGCCTCTACCCACCTGGAGTGATGCATCCAGCTCTGGGGTCTCCAGCACAGGAAAGACACAGACCTGTTGGAGCAAGTCCAGAGGAGGGCCACTAAGTTGATTAGAGGGATGGAACACCTCTCCTATGAAGAAATGCTGAGAATTGTGTTTGTTGTGCCATTGATGTGAAGGTTTTGACATAAAAACTAAGGAGGATGTGAAGACTTATCAGCTGCCTGCTAGAACTAGACTGCATAGCATCATAAAGGTTTTCTTCTCCCATGGATTGCATAGGGTGGAGAAGCACATTACGTGGTTGGACAGTGCAAACTTCAAGAAGGTGAATGTCCCCATCCAAGAGACATGCACATCATTTAAAAGAGCAAAATAAATAGTTCCTTTAGCAAGACCTTCAAGGTGTTACTATACTAGCAAAGGGGTGTTCAGGTTATGATTGTCACTGCTATCTTCCTTTCTTCAGGCAAAACTTATCACTGGCAGTGGAATTCATAAAGGTAGAAAAGGGTATCCAGGAAAAAATACATCTTTCCAGGGATGCCCATTAATTATCTTACCTCCTATATGTTCTAGGCCAGAGAGTTGAAGAGAATAAAAAACAAACCCTCAAGAAACTTCGCTCAAAATGAGCCAGTTGCTGTGGCGACGTCAATGTACTGGTCTGGATGGGTGAGCTGTGAATTTGGCTGCAGAAGTTCAGTAACTAAGAAGAATCAATATTTTGGTTGGGAAATATTCAAGTTGCTGGTTTGGTTGGAAACACTAGACATCCAGCTTTTCTGTGAGGTGCCATTAACCCTCTCACTCTCCACACCTCAGTCTGTGCCCACTTGAACTGGAGGCTCAGTCTACAATTTGAATGGGGTACAGCTGTGCAAAAGCATGGTGGACTGGCCAGGACAGATTGCCCTCTGCTAACTTGGCCGTGCAGTCATCATTTACATGTCTCAGGGCTTTTGAGTGACTCCACTGGCTTTAGCAACACAATATTCTGCAAAAGGAGATGTATTTAGCCCACCAGCCTGACCTTTACAAATCAGCTGCTTCCTATGTCCACTGCTGGCTGCTCACTAAGGGCTCCAGAATGAAAAGAAACCAACACCTGTTTCTTGGCCCAGAGCTTTGGGTGTTCATAAGACAAAGTTGGCCATAAAATTATTTTGAGACCAATGAAGGGGGGGCTAGAATCTAACTGTAACCTTGGCACTGTGCTCCCGATTCTAATATCCCTCACCACTCCAGGGTGCGGTGCCTCTGCTTCCAGCCCTTCACATGCCAGGAAAAATGGAGGCAAGAAGAGTAAAAATAGGCATTAAACATAGGACAGATGTTGTCATTGCATGTTAGCAACCTCACCACCCTGCTTCTGTGGAGATCGCACAGGGAGGAGACTTGAGCTGTCCCACAGCCTTTTTTTGGATCACTCTATAGATGGATATATTTCACGTTGATTTACACTCATGCTTTTTCCATGAGAAAGTTTCTGTTTGCCAAAATGCTTCTGGAGCATGTGCAAACCTTCCTGTCAACCCAAGTGCTTGCATACATGCTCTCATTGCTCTTCATACTGCCTTGCAGACAACACAGCTCCTGTAGCACTAGGGAGAGCTTGATGTGACAGGCTTTCAAATACAAAACCCTTCATGAGCAGTCTGAGTGCCAGCAATTAATCTTTTATACAAACGTTGTCTGATTGAGTCAGTCATCTTACCAACCTCTGGCTATCAGAGCACAATCAACGCATCTGCAACCACAGAAAAAAACAATGAAACTCTGAATTTTTTTGGCAGTCACAAAGAGCTGGAGTGGCCATCAAGACATGAAATCTCCACTAGGTCAGTACTTTTTGTTTTCTTTAAGCAAACCATGTGTTAAAAATGCTTTCCCGCCCAAGGGGACTTCATACAAGGGAAAAATAAAGCTTAGTTACAACTTCTTAAAAATAGGACATCGCGTTTTATATTTTCTTCCCTCCCCCCATTACTGTGCAGAGCCACCCCACCCACATGAAACTGCTGTCTGACTCACTCTTGTGTGTCTCACTTGGAGAGAAAGGCTTTCCACCAACAGGGGCACCTGGTCAAGAACATGACATTCACTTTGAATCATTTTAAATAGCTTCATACCTATGACTACAGAGACTTTTGTGTACACATAAGCATTACCAATGGAAGAGACAGGTTGTCACATCCTTGCACTAAGTGAAGAGATCAGATCTTTTGGAAAATTAGTCTTCTTGGGCCAAGCTGACTCAATGGCTTGAACAATAAGACTTCTCTTCTGTATCAGTTCATTTGCAGTGTTAACGCTCCTCAAGCAGCAAGTTACCCTCCGCTATTCTGGGAACACACATTTGACCTCTGTTTCAGGGGTTTATTGGCAACATGTGTCCACTGGGAGCCTCAGCAACTTCTCCCATTGTCTATTGTCTTACAAACAGACTTATAAAAGCACTGCAGGAAAGTCAGTAATACACCAAAGTGGAAATTGCTGGTAACTCAAAAGCTTAACTTTCAACTTCTGTGTCTTGCAGTGCTGGGAGAGGCAAGGCAAGGGGGAGGAACATGCAGCTTGCTTTTCTTGGTGTCCCTGTGCCTTCACACTTAATTGTGCTGAGATGCAGAGCTGCCATGCTGCTGCTGGCTTGCTTGATGCATAGCAAGGAGGAGTCCACTGACACCAAAACCACTGTACTGGGATTACAGGCCTTCAGTGGCTTCAAGGGATAAAACTGAGGTTAAAAAAAAACAAGAGGAAAGCTGGTGGTAAAGAAACTTTGCTGGCTGACCATAAAGTGAAGTGCAATTTCTCCTTTACCAAAACTCCCGGTGAGTGGCTGAGCTATTGTAAAAAGCACAGAAAAGCTGGTATTTTTGTAGCTAACAACAGTGAAGTCACTCAGCTTAATGCATGAATGAAACAAAGCCTTGGGAGCATGTTCACCCAAGGGAAGGCAGCATCTAAGGAAATATCCCATGAGATCAGTTTAGTCATCTGCAGTTTTGTAACATTCAGCTGTGACAGGCAGAGGCAAAATCCCCTCTGATTTTTGAGATGGTCCGACCACTTCCAATTTGCTGCTGTGGCCAGGCAAACAAAGGACAGGCACAGGCATTTTTGGGAAAAACGGGACAAGTTCTTCTCCATGCAGGACAGCATCTGGCATCTGAGCAACAGATGCCTTGTCACGGACAAGACAGCTGCTTACTTCTTTTCCTGGACCTGACAGAGCGGGCAGGAAAGGAGAAAGTGGGAAAACCAAAGACTTGCATTGGTCTTGCTGCCAGAGACATCCTACCAGCTCTGCTGAAAGGGAAGGGGACACTGCATCCCCCAACAGCCCTTGGTGGTTTCCAGGGCCAACCATACACCAGCTAGTGGGATATGCTGTGCTGTTAACCAGTAATGTTCAGCCACAGGGAAAGGGAAGCCATCAATGTGACCAGGCCTACACAAGCATGAGAAACGCAGAATAAGAAAAAGACCCCCACTTTAAAGAAGAGGAAAACAGAGCAGTAACCTGAAACAGACAACGCTGTGGACTCCATTAGCCACCCCTGTTGCACCTCTTCCCACGTGCCACCAAAGATGGTGAGGTCGAGAAAGAGTTTTGAGCCTATCTTTATGCTTTTAATGCACCTGATGCTCTCCTGCCCTTGCTGAAACCTTTGCCTTCCTCTGAGTGCTGTCAACGCTGACACATGCCCCAGTGCTGCAGTAAGAACAGTCACTGGATTTGCCCCTGAACCAGGCTCTGAGATGTCACAGTTTGGAAATGAAGGAGTGGGGTGCAGCCCTGGGCAGCCCTCCCACCTGCACTGTGTCCTCTCCGCTGTCCCAGAGATAATTACTGCCCATGGTCATTCCTCTTTCACCAGAAAAGCAAAGGCTCCGATGCCAACCGGGACCATTTAGAAGTTGCTCAAGAGCCTGCAAAGGTTACGTCGCTTTGCTTTCTGAAGGCAAAGCAGTTTTAGCTGGAATAGGAAGAAAAACACACAACAGCAGCAGCAACAACAACAAAAACAGAACAACCCATGGTGTTGTTTACAAGAGAAAATTCACTGGTGTCTGGAGGGTTGACTCAGTCTAAAATAAAAAGGGGTGGCACCAGGCAAGCTCTGCTGATAAACAAGTCCACCTCCTGCTGTAGGGGAATTTAAGAGCTGGCTTTCCTCACCTTGCCAGGCAGCCCCAGCCTCCTCCCTCAACAGACCCTTTTCCTCCTAGAATCCCTGTGGAAGATTGACTTTGGGGTACCGATGGGTGAGCAGCTGTCACCCTTCACTGTGCAGCCCCCACAAGGTAGTTCTCTGTGGGAGGTCTTGGCATGGAAATCTGAGGTCCGTGTCTGCTTGGACATCCCTATGGAGGAAACAGCGAAGTCTCACATCCACATCCTCTTTGTTCTTCAGGGCTGTGCCATTCCTTGGTGCTTTGCATGCCTGACTGCATGAAGGAGACCTTAGCTAAGCTTGCATGGCACAGGGCAGAGCAGAAATTCCCACAAAGCAAGCCAGATCTCCTTCTAGTGTGTCTCCAGCCATTTCATCAACCACAACTGTGTGCACAAGACAGAAAGGTTGTACTTCAACTGCTCCCGGCGCGTAACACATCACCACATGATGCAGTCTGACTCGGTGATCAAAAGGACACAGTAAAACCATTAGGATGTGTGCTAAGATGGGTACAACATATGTATAAGGAATACTAAATAAAAGCATTTGCGGCTCTGAAAGTCTCAGAAATAGCATCTGTGATTCACTAGCCAGCCCAATTCAAACTGCACTCAAGTACAACTCACCCAGCAGATGTACAATTGCTTCTACATCCAAAACACCTCCAAAAGATTAACAGTCAGACACTTTCTAAAGTGCCACTTTTAGCTGTGATTAATATCTGAATATTGAAGTTACTAATGATCTGGTTTTTATCTGTCAAAATATTATACTGCTTCTCAAAAGCAGAGTCAACTTCCTTAAATTAAGTAAACGCAGATTTGCCCTGACTACTGAAAAGAAACACTTTTAAAGGTGCAGAAATGCAATGTTGCAAAAAAGAAAAAAAAAATTCAAAAAAAAAAAAAAGGATCAGCTTTCTGGAGCCATCAGTATCTTTACACCTTACTGTACCGGGAAAGAAAGAGGGGTCCATTTTCTCCTTAAAGTCAGGCAGTGGGAGTCTACCTTGCTGATATGCCTTCCTCTAGAAAAATGTTTTCTTCACATCCAGCCCAACAGAAACTGTGTCCATGTCATGACACAGGTGAGGAGAAGGGCTTTTGGAGGGAAGGTATTGCCTCCCTTCATGACTACCCCGCTCTTCCTGACCACCATATCACCCTCCAGTAAACAGGTACCCGGCTTTGGTCCTAGAACTGCATTACTCAGCTGATCCTTTTTTATCTCTGATTTCATTTCTCCTTAAAAGTGCTGTGCTATTACACATGGAAGTAAAGTGGCCGTTTGGACCCTAAAGCTTAGAAACCTCAGGAGTCACAAATCTTCCATTTATGCCTTTCTTATGTGGTCCAGACACATTTTTCAGGCTTGTAGCATCGTCTGAACCCTATTTTCCTTTATTTTACCTCTGAAATTGGCACCAAGGTCTGTTTGCACTATGTAATCAAAAGGTATATTTGTCGCCGCAGCACTACATCTCGCATGGAAAATGGTCTCTCTCATTTCTTCCCCCTGTAATTCTCAGAGTGGCTTGGCACTGTCATGGGCAGGTGCTTAAGAAATGCCGATATATAGCAATTTTATGTTATTGCATGAAGCTGAAACTTGTTTGCAATACTGATATAACAGAGGACTACTACAGTGCTTCAACTAAAGCTTGAATTTATTAACAGCATGCAGGCTGGGAACATGAATAGCTGGCAAACCTGCATCCTCTAGCATATGTAGAAGGACATTATGAATTAAAAACCCCTTATTCCATTAAGAAATGATTCCAGAAATCCAGAGCACAAGTGGCAAGCGTTGATTGGCTATTGGCGATGTCAGACACATGTCAATAATATTACTTAATGGGTTTTCCTTGTCTTTATTCATAAGTTCCATTTCATGCAGCCATTGCCCCAAAGGGTAATTATGACACTTTTTGGGTGGTTTTGCTCTTTTGGCCTTTGGCCTCATGCCTCAGAAAATCACCCAGGGTAACCAGTCTCATAGAACGTCTTTGTGGCCAGTTGTGCTTTCTGAAGTAAGTACTTCCCCACCCCCCCACCCACCTCCTTCTCCTGCCCAACTTAAATAAGCCATGTAAATGTTTCAAAAGATCCTTGGTTTCCATCAGTCCTGTGACATCATTGCCCACCCCAAGGAAGAGCTATGCCCCGCACCTCTGGCCAGCTGAGGAAAACACCGCTGGTAGGATGCTCATTTTTCTTGGAGTGGAATAACCCATACGAGAGCATGTTCTATGTGAAAGGACATTTTGGAGCAACTGTTTTACTTAACATTGTATATTTACACAGTTCTCGTGTCTTCAAACATATGACGCAGTTGGGAGCCTCAGAGATGATATTTACCTGTTTCAATACATCTCAGTATATATTTGGGTTTGGATATTTTTTGAAGATGAGTGACAAAGCTCTTTACCCATGCACTTTCAGTTTGCTTCAAATTTGAAGTTGATTTTTATACCATATTATAACCATATTTATTTAAGTTTCCCACATTCTGTCAAAATCTGTTTACACAAAGAACATTTGTTTTCACTACTGCTTGTGAGGAATGAATATAATAAGTGCCAAGGGATTTTAAGAAGTTGAGAGAATTAGCATTTGGAAACAATACATTTGGCTATTTCTTTTGGGAAGATTCATGGAGCACAGACACATTCTCCACTAAATCTATCAGAATGAAGTAGTTCTCATGGAGACAAAGCATTCCCAGTCTCTTCTCGAGTTTCAAACATTTTATAAAATAAAGAGAGGTTCTGGAAAAAAAAAAAAACCTGAAATATTTTTCAGAGAAAAATGCATGAAGTACGTGAAGATAATTTTGCTTGGTGAAGTCAAAATCTGGAGTCTGGCACTGAAAAGTACAGCATCCCTTTCCACTTGCACTGTTTCACCATGATGTGCACTGAAATGAGAGCTACAGCCAAATTATTTGTCAGAGGTTGTTTGTCATGGCTTTAATGCACCACTGTAAATTTCAGCATGTACTACAGTGGGTAATTCTGGTTTTAGGACTATCATAAAGAATATTTTAGCCCATTGAATGCTTGCATGTAGGGATTTGATTTAACATTTCTGTAGCTCAGAGGCTGATGTTGCAAAATATCAGGGGTAATTCTAAAACTTCAATGTGCAAATAAGGAAAGGTAAAAGAGAGGGATCTATCTATACCATATTTTGTGTTATTATTCAGAAAACGAACAGAACAGCTGCTCAGAAGGCAATCCTCACCTCATTTGCTACTGAGATGCAGATTGAGTAATGGCTCCCCAAAAATCAGCATTAGCATTACCCGTTGCAAATGCCAACACATCATCAAAATTCATGTAATTTGATTTTAGATATTATACTACCCTTTACATTTCAAATATTCCTAGGAGATTTCCTCTCCTATCTGGAAAATAATGAAGTGTGTAATGGGTTATTCCCTTCTTGACTGTGTCCTAACAAACTAGAAACATGGGGATATTTCCACTGAAGCATTACATAAAAAAAAAAAAAAAAAAAAAGACAAGCCCTTTTTACCAAGCCTTTGATCATAGATTTATTCTGATGAAAATATACAGTTGAACTGACATATTTAAGCTATGCATGAATACCAGACAATACTCCATATTCTGTATTCTCTATGAATGTCTTTAAACATAACTGTAATATATTGTGGTACATTTGCATGCCTTCTACAGGAGACAGTTATTTTGTCTTTTAAAGTCCCTAAGTACCAACCAACCAAAAGCTGTATTTAGGGGTTTGTTGTTAGAGGCTAAGCTAGAATATATTTATGATTCATTTACTTTCCCTGCTGCCTTAAACCTGGCTGTCCATCACAAGCTGACAACATCTTCCTGCAGAAAAATCTTTGTGGCTATTATAATTTTCTTTACTGCTCAATAACAAATGGTTAATTTACTTATCCCAACCCCCACAGCCCTCTCCTGCCCTGCAGAACACTAATTCTACCACCCCATCCAGTGAGAGGTTCTCCCACCAAAAATGCTTTTAGTTTAAACTGTGTTGACTGTAAAGCACAAGAGCTTGCAGGAGACAGGCAGTGCCTTCCAAAGAAAGCACCTGCAGAAGACTAAACTGTTATCTTTTATCCATGGCCTTTCTTGGTCAGAGAAGCAATGTGACTCATCTCCTTCTCCCAGAGCAGCCCCCAAATACCCATAATTACTGTCGGTCTTAACCCATGTGAAAACAAAAGTCACCCCCACCGTGTAGCCTGCAGGAACACAGGTATTGCAAGGGAAGTTCACAGCATAGGATGGCAACAAGAGCCCTCAGTTGTCCAGAGAAAGTCACCAGAGAGAGGTCCAAGTCCACAGATCTTCCCATTTGAGGTATGGTATGATGCTTGACATCATATTAAATATTCAGTTATCATTGCTATTGATGGAGGACTGTTTCAGTACTCGGGACTTGGTCTGTCTCTTAATTAAATGTCCTTAGGCAATAAATTAGTGACAGTGCATGTGTCTCATAGTTTTCATAAAGAACATAGACATTTGAAGGGTTTTTTTCTTGAGCTGCAGAGTAAGATGGCAGGTAGGTCCTGCTAATGCCTTAGCCAGGGTGTCAATGCCTTCTTATCCTGGCATTAGGTCTGCAGCTTATTTGCTTTTCATTTCTAGAAATCATCTCCTAAGAGGCCTGTGCAGGTATCTCAGATATTTTTCCACCACATATTCGGCCTAAGACCCATGAGGCAGGAAGCCTTTTGAGATTACAGATGGTGCACAGAAAAATAATGCAACTTGTGCAAACTGTCAACTGAATTGAAACTTGCTGAATCCCAAAAGTGCTCACCACCTCTCGGAAAGCCAGAGGAGAGCCCCATCACTTAAGCCAAGTCACACTATATATTTGTCTCATGACTAGATTGACATGAGCCAAATTCAGGGATGTTCTTTCCAGGCCACAAGCTGGTTCAAAGCAAATTTAATTGTTCTATGAACAGTCTCCTGCATTTGTTTAGGGTTTGTCATTTCCACGAGCCTCTCATTAATACATGAGTACACAGGAATATTCGCGTAATGTTAATAGCCAGAGGGCATTTAATGGATGACTGGAAGTGACTGGTTAGAGAAAAATCATATGAAGCCTTTCCATGGGTCAAGCAATGATCCTGCTGGCTCCATGAGGTGGCTCTGGTTTGCTTTGCTACCTTGTGCTCAAAACTGACAGCCATGCTCAACCACGACAGCCACGGGAATAAAGCTGGGCAGACGCTGCGTGGTTTCCCTGTGGTTCTGGCTCATGGATCATACCTCATGTCGTAGCATTAGGAAAGTGCCCAGCACTGGGAAAGGCTCCTACCACCCCTCCCAGCTCCATGCACCCAACCTCTTCCTCCCTGACAGCCACAGCCCCCTCTCAGCTGCTGTTTATTTATCCTAGCTATAGCATAAAAGCTATAAAATAAATAGCTTGGGTGGGGGGAAAGCGAAGCAACGAGCTAAAATAGGAAAATTAGTCTTAATAGGAGAGGAGAGAGGCAGACAGACTCCTGCAGCTAATAATTCTCTGCATGGCCTAGAATAAGCTAAATCAGGACTGTTGGGAGGTGTCCCCAGGGATCTGTGCTGCCTGGCTCTCCAGACTTGGAGAGAGGCAGTAGGAGCAGATGAAGAACTTGTCTGGCTCGGCAGATCCCATCCATTACTTCATTAAAAGGGCAAGACCTCTCACTGCCAGAGATTCTGCATTAAAAAAGGTAAGCAGTTTGGGAAATCCTCTTGTGATGTGTGCTCAAAGCCTTCAGCACCTGTTTCACTGCAGATTTCAGGACCTCTGTCAACCCACCACAGGGCAGCCACAGAAGTGCACATTTCCCTGGACTCTGCATCCTCACCCCTATCTGACACTCTTCAGTAGCTGCAGCCCTGTCCTGTAAGATGTCTGTTTCTGCAGGGGCCAATTCTCATTGCAATCCCTTGGGTTGCTCAGGTAGTGAGTGAAAAAAAGGGTCATAGTGATGTAGGCAGGAAGTGGATGCCAAGGAGAAAGCAAACTGAGGCTGGGGCAGGTCATGACACTGGTGTTCCTCGAAATTAGAGGCAGCCACACCTCTTCCCACACGCGGCTGGACCCCAGAACAGGCAGCACGCCACTTCCTGTTATTAGAAGACCTCAGGATGCTCTTGCAAGAGGCGAGCTTATTAGTGAGTCAGGAGAAAAGAAAAGAGCATTGCCCCTGCAGCTCCAGTGGTGGGGCAGAGAGCTGAGGCCCTCCCAACACATCTCATTTGTGGGCTCACGCCCAAGGATCAGGGAGAAAGAGAGAGAACGGGCACACAACACTGGAACCACCGTGGCTGAGCATGGTGAATAACTATCTTCACGAATCCATCCGAAATTCCCCAGAATAACAGGAAATACGGACATTAATTTTCTGGTTCACTTGTTTTGGGGCAAGCCCACACCCCGCAAAGCCTGGAGCCAGGGAACCCCACAGAGCCTTGGGACAGGGGACACTCCGATGAGATAATCCTGCGCTCCTGAGTCGCGAGAGAAGAAAACAACAATGGTAATTAAAAAAACAAGCAGCCTCTATGGCAAACAAAAGCAGGGAGGCCAGGCACCCATGCAGCAGCCACAGGGAGGGGCGACTCCAGCCCCGTCCCCACTAGAAGGGACCGGGCAGGCAGTGACCACCTCGACTGCTGCTACGCTCGCTCGTTGTGCGCTTGCTGTGCTCGCTTCTCCCCACAGCCTCGCATTATCATCATTTATTCATTCCGTGACCTTGAAATCCCTCTCCCTTACCAGAAAAACAACGAATCCCCATCAGAAAAGTGGGCTCTACATAAAAAGAGGGAAAAACAGGGGAAAAAAAAATCCTTAAAAAAAAATAAAATAAAAAAAAATCATGCAACCTCCCATGTTGCTTGTATTAGGTCAGATGGGAGAACTTATTTAATTAGTGACTTTTATAGGGCTTTATTTTTCGATGCCCAGTGGAGTAGTTAAGATTGGTAATAAGAAAGAAGTCTGGTCCTGTGCCAGCCCTCCTAAGACAATGGTGCAGGGAGGAAAGAGCTGAGCAATATATTTGAATGTTTTCAATGCCTTGGGTATTTCGGGTTTTTTTTTAAACTTTATTTTTCAGTGCCATATTCTAAAACCATTTGAAGGGTGTACATGGAGGGGAGGGGAAGGAAATTGTTCAGGGCAGCCCAAGGGGAGGACAACAATGAATAATGGAACAAACCCAGGGAAACTGCTTCTTGCTCTGGTTTCTCCAGGGCTGGGGAATTTTTCTCTGAATGAGACCAGCTCCAGTATAGAAATAGGATAGCTGGCAGGTGTCCAAGCACCAAATTTTTGGTGTTTTTGGAGGCAGATAGGTCAGGTGTATAATCATGATGGATAACTGGGAGGAGGGAATATAAGAAAAGGGTCATTTCCCACTCTGTTGGTGCTATCATCCCTTCTTGCAATCTATTTCTGCCCCTCATCCCCACCCCAAGAAAATACTGCAGGTTTTCTCCTCGCACACTTTCCACTGTAAGAGTAGGGAAGGAAATTTCAGATTTACAATCTCCCCACCGCTGGACTATGCATTTCTCAACCTGTGGGACCAGGTGTAGATGATGGGAAGTAGGGCACCTTCCTCCATAGTCCTGGACCATGAAGCACACATCCCAGGCATCTCAGGGCCACTCTCCCAGGATGAAATGCAGCACATAGAGTATAAACCACACCAGATGCTGCGTTACAGATTTTATGGCAGCAGGTTTTTGCTCCCTTTGGGCCCAAAAGCTGTGCTACCCACTCACCGCCCACTGATATGGGAACTTCCAGAGGCTGACAGCAAAGCTCTGCAATGCCAAGTGTTTGAAGGACATTCGTAGGCCACCATCTAAGACAGTAGCCTCACCAGTGTCCAAAAAGCCCCATGCAGCCTAGTTGCTCAGTAGCCAAACTTTGGGAGGGCAGTCAGCCTGTTTCCTGACAGCAATAAGAATAAAGTAATACTGTTCAATAAATTCCTAGCAAGCACAACTGACAAAAAAAGCCAGAAAGGAAAAAAAAAAAAAAAAAGCCCTGTTTAGCTTTGTCCTTTGCAAAATGAAAAATATGGTTGTTTTGCTCCATGGGAGGAACAGCGGAATCAGCTTGAAAATCGACAGCCCTTTTGGCCATATGCCACAGCCCTTTTGGCCTCAGCTTCCTCCCAATAGTCATCTCTCTGCCAATTTGGAGTGCTCAGGACACAGCTACACACCTGATGATACGCTGAGTAATGGCCTTGGCTTGCAGCTATCTGGTCCATGCAACAGGGAAGTGAGAGGGTGGTCGTTTTTCAGAGGCATTAATCAGAGCAGTCATGGCTTCCATATGCCCACAAGTTCCTTGGTGTGAGGGTCAGTGCTGCATCACACCAGAAGAGACGTAACTGATGGTACCCGAAGGATGTGTGGTGGTCCCCAGGGTTCAGCAGGTGTCTGGTTGCAGAGAAACCAGTGCATGAGTCATTGATGGCTCTACCAGCATCATGCAACTTCAAAGTAAAGCAAAATAGACAAGGCACTTGAAAGTTCAGTGATTTCATACTGTAGGGATGGTGTTTGGAGGTCACACTGGTGTTTGTCCTTCTTATGCACCTGCCCTTGGTAGAGGTGCTTGCATCACTACACGCTCCTGTTCTCCTATGCTATCATCTCACTATCAATGTCTTTCTCCCCCTGCGATGTTAGGGATCCTGCTGCAATATTGAGTCTTTTAGGCATCCTGCCCCAAAGCACATGCAGCATGGGGGTCACTTCATCCCAAGTGCCAGCTGGTGTGCCCAGCCTCCCAGAACCCATCCTGCCTCTTACTGGTGTTCCGTAAATTCTCATCTCCTACCTGCCTCTTGCTCCATCCTCCCTGTCCACATTACCATGGTGAAGCAGCACCTTCAATGCCATTTTTTTATACACAGGGAAATGACTTTTTTAGGAGAGACGTGGGAAAGTCAAGAGCACTGCACTGCAGCAGCAGCTGAGAGGCCAGAAGGGCCCTTGCTCAAAGACAGAAACTTTAGGAGCATGTCCTGGTATCTATATGGTAATTTGTATCAGAGCGCTGACAAGAGGAGCTTTCAGCACTGCAGTTTGGGTGGCAATATTTCTTTCCTCGCTATTCCTGCCTTGACATCAGCGAGAGAGTAGGGGCTTCACAAGGGCATTGTAAGATAGAAAAGACAATTAAAAGAAGTTAGAAATGGGAAAGGACATGTCGTAAAAGTCATTATTAAGCCTTCCCTTCAGTCCCTCCACATTTTTCATGGGGATAAATGTTCCCTCTGCAAAAAGAAATTTGGAAAATTTCCACCTATTCTACTGGCTGCATCCATGAGAGTATTTCTGCCTCTGGCAATAGATTCTGCTCAAGTCTTGCTGTGCCGATGAGACATACGGCTCCAACGTATGGCTCCGGTATCTTTCTTGAGCAATGGCTGGTGTGAGCAATACAGCAGGAGGTGCTACAAATAGGCAGGAAGTTTTGCAAAAACACGGAGTGGGAAGAGTGTGCTGTTGCAGCTGAAACCTGTGCTTGCTACATCTATCGCAAACAGTCCTCTGCTTCCAAAATTGCACAAAGCCGGCAGCTAAAATAATTGCTTTTTCACCTTTTTATCTTCTCCCATCTCTCTGAGCTTTGCCATCCTCCTTTTGCTGTCTCTAGCCACCTGCCTTTGTCATTAGCAGTAATCAACAGCAATAAATAGGAGACATTTCACTGCTGAGGAAGCAGCCTGAGATATTCTGGGCCAAGCCATCCGGGCTGGAACTCGCAGACCTCAATGGCCAGTGGGAAAAGACGCAGCTAAAGTCACCTTGCTGCCTATCCTGGAGTTACAAGGTCTGCTGAGAGCAATGTGCCTGTGTGCAGCAGCTGGGAGGGTGAGGGATATCCCAGCTGGAAGCTGACTGGGTTGGAGATGAGTTACCACCCAGCAGTGGCTTCTGGAACAGCAAAGAAAAGGAGATTAAAAAACGAGGGCAGCATGACTGGAAGAAGAATCCAAGTACAAAGCAGCTCTGATGGGACTAGTGGAAGGAAAGAGAGGAGATTTCTGCTGTGGGACAGAGGGATCTGTGCACATCCATGTGGAACCTGCAGAAGAGCAACCTCCTGTTGGGCATCAGAGGCTGAAACCATGTGACCAAGAGGGGAGGGGACCCTAGACTGGTGGGGAGGATGAATCACCAGGGCGGTGGGATGGAGGTGCTCTTTTAGGTGCCTAGTTCTATGGGAGCTATCTGCAGAGGTACCTTTAAGGCTCTGGGTCTCACATGCTTCAGTCACGTTTTAAAAATAGGACAGGAGGCTTCTACATCACTTAGGTATTTTGGAAAATTTTACTCAGCCTTTCTGCAGCTCCTGTCAATCCTTGTCAGTGTGGTGCCAAGATGCATTCATGGCATGTACACAAATAGCACACTTTCTTGGCCTCTCTCACCCATGGCTGGAGACACCTCGAAGGACTTGATAGTTGGACTTGATGATCATAAAGGATTTTTCCAACCTTGACCATTCTATGATTCTATTACTTCCCCATTTGTATTTCACACACCTCAGCAAGAAGGGTTTGGGGGGTTATGATGCTTTCGGCTCTCCTGGCAGCAGTGCCCTGCTGTTCCTGTGGTGTCAAACAAGACACCAAAAAGCCTGAATACCACAGTATCAGAACAAAGGCCATCTCAGCAAGGAGATGCTTTTACCTCCAGGGTAGAAGTGATGTTTGGGTGCAACCTTCTCCTCATTTCCAGGGACTTTCCCACCATGGTGGGTGCTGACTCAACATGAAGCATCTGAGGTCTTTGCTGCAATCCAGTGGAAAGACGACAGCACATGACATTGTGTGGGTCCCTTCATCTGCCCTGCAGTCAGTCACTCATGGACAAGAATATCAAGAGACAAGCAGATCAGGGTGAGAACACTGGCCGGTATGCTACTAACTGAAGGAGTTAGCAGTGGGGAAGAATGTTTCCTATTTGGGCTTTTTCAGATTGGAAAACTTTGTAAAGTTCAGCTTGAACAGTCCTAATAAGATTGTAGGGACTGTTTGTTCCCAGTTTTGGCAGGGTTGTGAATGATGCATGAGTAACAGCATCCCTTAATTAGTGTAATATGCTGTACCAGGTTAGAAAGCACTCTCTAGTTTTGTTTTTCTTCTACATGTGTGTGTATATTTCTCTTTAAAGGAGAAGGGAAAGAACTGAAAACATTGCAGTTGTGTTTTTGTTGGTTGGGGCACTGATGAACCCTGTTCCGATTGGGCTGGTTATGAATCACTGGAGAGCCATATCCACACCAAACAGTGCTGCAGCCAACCTGATGTCTGCTTGGCAGTTTTACAGAGCAAAAGTTCCTTAATTATAGTTTTTTTGCCGTCTGAATATTGTTGGAATAAATAGAAAAAAAAACAACTATCTTTGAATTTTTGAGACTGTGTGCACCTGCATATGTACACATGCACTACACCAGTGCATGCACAGTTTGCTTTGACTCTAGAGACAAAGGAGAAAGCTCCATCACTGGTTTTATTTTCTTTGTCTATCTGACTCCCTTTCTTTCCTCCCTTGGATGTTTTTCTTTGGGGTGTTTGCAACATATCCATCACATCCAGGCCATCAGGAATGCCCTCTCACCCTTCCCCCTGTGGAACATTCACCCAGCACTGCTGTAGCCAGAACCTGCTCTGCCAGTCCCACCTCTGCCCATTCTTTAGGAAGCCTTTGCCCATCATGCCATCAGCACCCGTCCTCTGCCCTGAGCATCTCTCTTGCTCCCACACCAAGAGAAGCACTGACACCCACCTGAAACCCTTGGCTTAGCCCCTTCTCCTCTGACTCATACTTTTTTCAGAAAGGAAATCTCCCTCCTTTTTCTCCTTTCCTCCAGGGCTTTGTGGAGCCCCCGGAAAGGTGCCACTGGATGATGCTAACCCTCAGCTCTGCTCAGCAGCACCACCACTGCTTTTTCCCACAGGACCCTCTTGGCAAGTGGAAATCACTGGTGTCAAAGGCCATGGAGCAGAGCAACACTGGGATCTCGGACCGGTGCAGTAGGAGAAAGCTCTCTCCCACTGGGTAACCCGTCAGCAACTGCTATTTCAGTAAACATATCATTTTGTGCTCAGTAAACACGCATTCCAGAGGAATGTTCTCATTGTTTTTTTGCTCTGTAATGCATTAATGAAGAAATAAAGTTTAGGTTGTGTAATGGTGACAGCTTGAAGTCATTTTGCCTAGTGTTATTTCTCAGCAAAAGCTCAGCTCTCCCTGGAATGGGAGAAAGAAAAGACAACCAGATTTCACTTCAAACTCACCAACATGTGCAAAAAAAAAATCAAAAAACGACAGCAATTAACTCCCATCCACATGCCCTGATAAAACTACCTCTCTTGCTTACTCCGAGCTTTGTCACGTATGGAGCTGTTTATGGAGGAGACAATACAAAGCGGGTTTATACAAGGCTCTTGTTTTAATTTTTGTTTTATATCCACTGGAACCCTCAAGTAGTGAATTCATTTCCTGATATAGTAAACATTTCTGATGGCCAGGATTCTTTCTCTTTTCCCAAATGAACACAAACCCCTGGTCTAACTCACTAGCAGTGCAGTCTATACAAACAGACCCATCAGCTAAATTTTCAAAGAATGCATCTTAAGCACAGAGCTAAGAAAATAAACAAATAGCAACACCTTCATGAGAGCCCAGCAGACCCTGCTGCAGGCCGGAAGCTTTTCTCCCCAAAATTTGCTTGAGCCCTCAACTGCATGTCAAAAAACTATCAGTTTTTGCCCCGTACTTTGGAAAATAATCTCGTTCTTGTCATTGCACACCGATGGCTGCCGGCTCACTGCTACATGATCTACACAGTCCTTCTGATTTGTGACCCTATTTGCACTATGCAAATGTTTTCTGACAGCTCTCTTTTCCTGTCATTAAAACAAACAATGGCCCCTGTAACCAAATAGGAAATCAGTAACAGGCGAAAGCTGTTCTCTCTTTTTCTTTGCTTTTTTTGCCTTTTTTTTTTCCTCTCTCTTATTTTTTTTCCTAGTTCTGGGACTAACTGTTAATAATTATCCTAGAATATTCACAAACCTTTTCTTCTCCCAAACTGGTTTACTCGTCCTAGTGGCCAACTCAACATGTTTAATATAATTGCACTTCTAAAAGACAAACAAATTAAAAAAAAAACCCCAAAATGCAAAAAAAACCCCAAAACCCAACCCAATGATCAATCAGGTAAAAACCACCTCCTCACCTCCTGTCCTTCTTTTAGATTTATGTCTCTCTCTATTTATACACATCCAGACAAAAGGAATTATATTATTGATTTGAGGAGCTTTTGAAATAGATCCTAGTCTATGAAGTAATGAGAAATAAGAATATATTTGTGGCTGGGAAAGCAGTGCATGGGGAGGAGGGCACACCTTTCCCTTTAGCCATCTCTCTCTTTTCCAGAGTATCTACCCTGCCCTACACTATACACCCTGCCCAAGAAAGTGCGTTGTTGATGGCCAATGGCAGGTAGGGGACACCTGATTGCACCCCTTCCAGGACACAGATGCTCTGCTTCTTATTTCAGTGGGAAAAGGGCTGCATTCAGAGACTGCAGCATACTTACACGCTCCTGGGACTTGTTTCTTTGTCTTTTAAATAATACGATATACATAATCCTAAACTGGGCCAGTTTCCCAACCCATCACACAAGCTTTGTGCCTGTTGGGCTCAGTTGAAGTCAATGGTGCTAATGTTGACATAGAATCATGGTGACCAAGTGGGAAATTAGTCCATTTGATTGTCTTTTGCAAAAATTTTCTAAATGGTCTTAATGGTTTTGTTTGTGGTACGTGTTGCTCACTCCTGATTGTACTTCTGCCAAGTTGTACTTTTGACTGCAAACACTGGCCTCTCAGAAAATTTGAAGTAAAGCAAACCAGAAAAGATGTTCAAAATAATGCTGCAACCTAATTTAATTTATCCCTTGGTAATTGCATTTGTAGATAATGAACAATGCAAACAAAACAGAACCCAAGCCTTTCCAGTCATGGCAATTGCTTTCACATGTGGACACATCAGTTGCAGCCAGCGTATGGTTAAGACTCTGACTGCATCAGAAGTGTTTGGAAGCTGTGGGGTTTCAAGGTAACACCCGCCTTGGGTCCCTGATTGTAGGTGCCACCTAGTGAACATCAGCCCACCTGCCCACCCAGTCACCTCTCCTGTTGCTCCTCCTTTCCTGTAATCCCCATCCTGAATTTTTCAAGTATCAATCGATCCACTCCACATGTCGATCTAGGAGGAAATATATCAGGGTGACTGCTTGCCAAACTCCATTAACCATGCAACTGTAGTCCCGTCTCCTGGCCCGGTTCCACTAAACTATTTACATGCTTGCCTGATTTTAATCTCATGGACTGCTCCAAGTAAATCCTGTTGAACTTACGCCACTGTTTGCAAATGCTACAGGAACTTTACAGATTTGTTTGACACGCCGTTACTACGTGAATGGTTTCCCTGGCCATTTCTCAGTCTTTGGTTTGCTTGTAAACTATGCAGCCTGACTGGAGTTCAACTATTTGTTAGCTGGTTTGGTTTTTTTTAATTTTCATTTTTGCTTTTCTTTGTGAGTTTATGCGTGTGTCCCTGTTTACCTCCGTCATGTGGCAGAACTTCTCCACTTGGATTCGAAGAGTCTGGAACCCACAAACAGCTCTCAAAACCAGTTATGCAAACCCCTCACTGCACAGATTTACACAAGTGTTTGTCTGACAATTCAAATTTACATAAGTATCTGCAGCACGTCCCCATCCTCCGAATATTCCAGCAAGTGTTGTTGTACCTGCCTGATTGCTTGCCAGAAGTAATCACTAGGAGAATCGCTGTCCCTGCCAAAATAAACTCATGTTTTTTATTTGAGGGAGGACTTGTAAATAGTATTTTTCTAGCATTCACTCAGTTCTAAGTGGAACTCCCTGTGTGATGAATGCTGTTTACAATGCAGCTCTGTTGTGAAATGGGAAAAAAAAAAAAAAGCCAGTTTCTTGTACTTGCTGGCAGCATGCCAATGTGGTAGAGGGAGATACATCTCCTCCTGCTGTCACTCCATTTCTTGCCCCATTTCTTGCTCTGCTTTGCATAAAAAGCCCACATGGATACACAGGATTTTCATGCTCCTGGGAGTGGCAAATTTTAAGAAAGATGAATGGGGAAGTCCTAAAATGGGTGGAGAAATTTTGACATTTTCCCTACAAGTCTTGCCATGATTTCACCACTCCAAGGGACATTAATGGAAATACATGGTACACTCTGCAAGCAATGATGAACCAAGTCAACGTTAGGGAAAGCTCATCCCTAAACAGGGAAAATGGAGGTAGCAGGTGAATTTCTGAAAAGTGGCTCTCCCTGGGCCAGCAGTAAAGCTATAGGGACTCAAGGGGCTCAGGAGAGGGCCAGGACCTGGTGCAGCACAGGGGGAAGGGGGGCCAGAGAGCCAGAAGCCCCATCTCCACTACTTTGTCCCTCCAGGTAATTGTGGATTCTCCTACACACCCCAAGAAACCCACACTTTGCAATGATGAAATCACACTTTTCTCCCACAAGGAAAAAGGGAGCATTTTTCTTTCTGCTTTTTCCCGTTTTTACTGTGTTTAGAGTGAAAGGGAACTCTCTTTGCAGATGGAGCGTAGGAATGGGAGCGTTGTGGTGTCTCTGCAAATGCCACATAGTCCTTCTGAAACCCTGCATCTTCAACTGTTCGAGACCTGTCATTTTTGTTTCCATACCATCCTCAGGGAGGAGGAAGAAACATCTGGAAGCTACTGGTGCCTTCAGGGTGGTTTGGAAAGTTTGAAGGATGTGGAGGATTATACAGGAATGCAAGCTCAATTAAGGCTAACACCATTAGAACCTGAAAGCAACTCTGGCCGTATGAATGGCACCGCTCCAGAGACTTTAAGGAGCTGCTACTTCAAGGTCCTATCTTTGATACGGCCCCAAGGTCTGATCACTTCCCCAGCTCCTTCCATCAACGCTCATATCTTAAATGACAGCTAGGTGCAAGCATCTACTGCTCCATGGAGTCCATTAGTTCCCAGTCTGGAAAATAGTTGCGAGCTTTGGAGACACTTTAAGATTCTTTTTCCATTTGAAGTATGTCCTGTCTTCACCTACTCTTCTTTGCCTTTTTTTTTTTTTTTTAATTCCCATATTTAAAGCTGATTACTTTGCTCGCTACATTAGCCATTCAGCTGTTCCTGTGACTGAGGAATGGCTTAAACACTCTTTTGACATAGTCCCTTGAAAACAGGTTGTTTGGCTGCGGTCAATGAACATAGCGTGGGAAAAGTGCATTAATACTTTCACTGGTAACACTGAGGATGGTTATAAATAAACTCTTCATTACAGTATTTATATATTATTACATCATATAGCCACTTAAAACAGAGAGCAATTGGAAGTGCTGAATAATGTAAGGATAATCGCCTCTACATTAGTTCCACTGTCATTGGCATTATGTGTTTCCTGGTGATATTGCCGTGCTCATTGCTTCACCCAGTGTTGCGTGACATTGGTGGTGACGTTAGAGTATCAACGGACCTTCTGCAAATGACATACAGTACTTTGCACGACACATGTAGCTTGGCATTATATAACAAGGGTGCTTCACTGGAGAATTTTGGCAGCACACGCTCTTTTTCTGACCATTTCATTCAAACAAAGTGTCCATTTCTCAAAGGTTTTCTTTAAAGCAGCCACCTAAATACATCCATGGTGTAAGGCTCCAGCACCCTCATGCATGGAGAAGGGAGATTTGCATCACGGTGGCCAACCAAGCATCTTAGGAATCACTGAATGTTGTGCTGATGAGACATGTTGGGTCCCAGGTGTCTCCTGTCCACTCTGGTGCCTTCTCCAGCCAGAGACATAGCCAACAGAAATGGTGAGGGCAGGAAACTTTAGATACTCAGAGCCTGGCAAGAAGGAATTTCAGTGGTGGTACTCAAACTCATGTCATCTGACTCCAGTTATAGTGCATACAGAGAACTTCCTCCCAGAACAAATCAGATTACTTAGAAGTGTTATTAAACGATACAGAAATGTCATAGTTTGATGTCTGGGGTTTTGTTGTTGTTGTTTCTGCTCTTCATTCTCTTTCAGAGGAGTGGAGTGGGTGGATACATTGTGTGACTGTGTTTAGGCCGTGCTGAGTAAGCTTTCTTGCTGACTATGGATTTCAGTTTCCTCAGTTTTGACATCCTTCCCCTTAAGGAAATCCAACAAAACAAACCCCCTTTCTCTTGACTTGAACGCTTCACTGCTGGTTTTCATGGCAGGGATGCTCATCTCAATTACATTGTGGTCAGCAGCATTCAGTGCCTCATTGATCGTCACTTGTCAAAGGAGCTCCTGTGTGGCATAGAAGACCAAGGCCAGAGGAGGATCTCCACCACAGTGCTTGGAAGGGGCTGCTCCCAAAAGAAGTCATTTTAGATGTTGAGAAATCACATCTCTGAATCTTGTCCTCACATGACATATGACCAATTTTTTGCACAAAGATCTGCAGTCGACTTTTATTACAGCTCTGATTTAGCTGCTTCTTTGATTTATCACAACAATGCGCATTCAATATCTTTCCTCTGATCTGGGAGCCAGAAGTATAACTCTACTCATATGTTTGTATTCTCCGGACTTTGGATTTCACAGATCCCGAAACTCATTCATAGATTCTCAGGATTTAAGTCCAGAAGGAACCAAGAGAACATCTGGTATGACTTCCTTTATTTCAAAGCCATTAGTTGCAGCCAATTAGCCCAGTACTGAGCCCAGTAGCTTTGCTGAATCTTCCAGAAAAACATGCAGCTCCAGGCATACAAAGACACAGGAATATGAACACTTCAGAAGTTGGAGACTCATAACCTTACTTGATTTCGAAGGTCTTATTAATTAAAAAAAATGTGCCTCATTTCTAATCCACTTTTGTTTGGCTTCACATCTAGCCATCAGTTTTGTGCTGTTCTCCACTTCATAACTGAGTGGCACTGCCTGGTTTGATACATTCTTAGACTTTGGAGTTGGTTGGGTTTTTTTAACCCTAGCATCTTGAAAAAAAAAAAAAAAAGCTGATATATCAGAAGTATTTGTGATCCAACTTTAATGCAGTGTTAGCTATTTAAAAACTTTTTGCTCTGTTGTTTGCACTATTACTTGTTCTTAAATAATACAGAGAAAATTAACTTCAGATATTTAAAAAAATATTTTTCAAAATACTTTCATTTAGAAAAATGAACAGAAATTGAACTTGCTGATGCAAAAACCAGACTTATATTTCTTGCTGAAACAAGGGCTGTGATCAGCCTTGCCAAAGGACTTTTGAACACCTCACTTATCTCCCTGCACAGACATGTTGTATGTTATTACTCTCTCTCCATCCTCTCCTGATGTGGATATGGACCATAAATGCGTATATTTTCCAACTTTGAAATTATTTATGCAGTCTTTCTCTACATCCCTTCTATTTTTCAGTAGCTATAGCTTTTGCTGGGACTCCTGATCCTGAAGAGCTTGATCATGGCCATAGTTTCTCCTTCTGGCTATTTATCAAGGACATACTTTTCTCACCATTGCAAATTTACACCAGAAGCTTTTAAGTTTTTCTCAGTATTATCCTTCCTTTCTCTTTTTGAGTGAGCAGAAATTTTAATGATACACAAATGACCTTCTGAAAGAGGCTCATTTCAACTTCATGTTTTGAACCCTATGACTTTCTGCCATCCATTTGAATATCTTTGGTTTCCATTAATTTTAGTGTGTACTCAATAAATAGCAGTGGAAGAGTTGGGAAGAATCAGTTACTTGTTTCACATGGATTTCTCCATCCTTTGCAGTACATGAAATTCAAAAAAGCTGCTGTTTGGGCTGAGGAATGCAATAGCTGGACACTGGCAGGGAGAAATGCTAGTGACGTTAATGGCAGGAATGTAGGCACCACCTAGCCACTGTGTTGCTAATACTTGTAGCTTTTACCTCTGGGCCTGAAGAGCTGCATCATCTGTCTTGCTGGAAGTCACGCTCTGAACTTGTTTTGGAGAGCTGGTGGGTGATTGTAAAGACTGACAGCTAAGAAATGTGGCTGTGTCTCATACAGTGCTGTTTAAAAGCATCCAGACTGGAGTTCTTGGCCTCCCAGGAACCACAGAGTGTGGAAGGGGAAGAAAATCACGAATGGTAACAACGCTGGCCTTGGAGAAGCACCCCAGGGCTCCATCAGTGAGCACAATCCCAGCATGCAAGGCATGGAGCAAACAAGAACACTGTCCCTTTGCTCAAGGACAACGATGAGGCAGATGTACCTGAACACTGCAGGCATGGCCAGTGACTGCGTGTTTGTAGCTTCCAGAGGTCAGCTATTGCTGGGCCCTTCTGTGGGGTCATTTCAGCAACTGAGGGTATCCAAAAGACTATGAAAAATCAGTCTTTGCCTCAGAAAACATGCTGGTAGCATGAGAGTGTTGGGACAGAGGAAGATTGTCTGCTTTAAAAAAAGAGAAGAATGTAAAGTCTGTGGCAAAGCCTGTCATTTCTGGAAAATTCTGACTTCCTTCTTTCTGGGTTTTTGTACTGATCCATCATTTATGAAATAGTTACACATCCCATGTGGCTGATATGTGACCCCCACATGGCTTCTGCCAGTTTTATTGGCAAGGAACAGAGGTACAAAAGAAAATTAGTGGAGCTGAAGGACTGAGCCACAGGGGATGTCTCTGGTAAAGGAAAGAGTTATCCTGCTTTCCTCTGGCCACACTTACTCTCTCTTCCAAGCTTGCAACAACCACGGTAGATAATAGCCAAGCTGACCAGAGCTGTGACCTGCTCCTGTGGATCTCCAAATGTCAAAAGCATTTTGGTGTGGGTGTGCAGGCTCAGCCTCTTCTTCATTAAAAAAAAAAAAAAAAAAGAAAAAAAGAAAAAACGAAAAAAAGATATAACACTGCTGTGATGGAGCCAAAGATGATTCTTCTTTTTTTCTTGGCCCTCTTGCTGCTTCTGTGGGAACCCAGCAGTATTGTTTCCAGAAGGCTCAGTCTCTGTCACCCAAGCGTTTGGCATGTTTGGGGACACCCTTACTACTTCCCTTTCCTCCCCTGCAGAAGAGTCCAACTCAGCTTTGACCGCAAAGCCCAGGAGGCCTTGGAGTTTGTCTGAAACAAAGGAAAAAGATTGCGAAAGGCGGTGGTGTCAAATAATGCTTCCATTTAGTAGGAATTTTGCTCCCCTTGCATTCCCAGGCAGCACCTGCTGTGTGAGGCTCTTGGCCAGCTCCTCTGAGCCTCTGTGGTAAAACAAACAAAAACAGCAGGGAAAGAAATTCCTCTTTATAACGCCTGTTATCCTCAGGCTACCTTCCAACACTGCCTCGTCTCCCCGTGTCAACTGTACTCTCCAGGGAAACAGGATACTACAGGGCCAGAAAGCCTTGTGCAAATGGGCAGTTGAGCAATGGAGGAAGAGACCCTCTCTTATTGAAAACAAGACTGTTTTCCTTCTCTTATTTCATCTCTAAATGCAGAAGGGTCTCTATTGATGTCCCTGTCAAAAAAACCCGCCAAACCCAAAAAAACCCATCACCAACAAAAAACCCCAACAACACACACACACAAACAAACAAACAAACAAACAAGCAACAAAACAAAAAAGCACCAAACATGACATGTTGTTACTTTCATAGCAAAAGCAATTAGGAATTATCCTGCATTAGTGGAAAATAGGGTTGGTTATCCACTGTTGCTTCTTGTGTCTTAGCGTTTCAGGGTAGTTCTGAAGTTGTTTTCATTTTCGGAGCATGGTGGAACTGGCTGTGCCAGAGGTTGTTCCTGTTTATCTGGTGTTTGGCCCAATGGTCCACCTGCCTTTTACCTGCTCAGCCTACACCTCTGCCACACTGCCAGTGCAACCTTCAGGAACCAGGCTAACCTCTCTCAGGGGTTTAACAACATCCTTCTCTCCTCACACTCCCCCTGCAATCCCTGCCTGCTCTACACTTGCTCTGTTGAGGAAAGAAAAAGACTTTTAGGACCTTGTTTTTGATCCTACCTTTAGGTAACATATTCCAGACAGCTCTCACTAGGCTAAATAGCTCTGTGGGTGATACAGAGAGAGATTCACAGGCTGTTGTGATCCCCTGGCCTGAACCTTCATAGCACAGACTATTGAATAACTGCTGGCATCCAAAGCAGATACAACGTGCCCATGTTTTGTTCACCCGCACTGCCTGGATTTCACCTCAGATAGATCTCAAAGTTGAATGTTCTCAGGAAACTTTGGGGTCTACACTTCAGTCTCCCTTCCTTCCCTCTTACTGCATACATGATAGAAGGTAAAGAAAAAGCAAAGATGTAAAAAGATGAAGGTATGTGCTGAGAGTTTGTCAAACTGAGACAACTACACTAGACCTTCCGCTCTCCTCTTCTTCAGAGCTTTCCCAAGGTGTTGGCCAACACCCATGCACAACCCACCCGGAATCACATTCAGGAAAGACAGCTCAGCTCCTTTTTTGGTTGGAAGCAGCATTTTATCTCTGTAGGCTACCAGTGTGTCTGTCAAGACATCTCTGCACCCTTTGGAAGGAAAATGCTCTACACAAAGGACTCCCATTCCTTCTGTGGACTCCTACTCTGAGCAGCTGTGCTTGGTGTCCTGTGTGTATGTCCTTATTTTCAAATGTGTTACTAAAATCATCAGCGAAGAGATTGAGATGCCACCTGGAGACTCTCCATAGTCTGAGCGTGAGGTCTTGCTTTACAGTCTGAAAGACTCTCCCTCAGGAGAGAGCTTCTGTTTCTGAACTCAGTACTGGTACTTACAGTGTGAGACACCACTCTTTCATTGCCCAGATCTAGCAGTGGTAATGACAGAACCTCTCTGATGCAGTTATTCGAAGTTACAGGAAGTTATAGCACAGTTCTTCTGACTAAGTTGTTCACTTTAGGATGACATGAAATATTCTGAAAACTTCTCTGTGTTGACTAGACCACCCACGACTATAACAGGAGTTTGGATGCCCAGCTCATTTGTGAACTGGAGACTGCTGAAGTGAAGCAGGATGAGTAGAGGATGCCTGATGTCAGGTCCCTCACTTCTGGGCTCGAATCATACTGAAAATCACTTCAAAACCAGCACCAAAGTGCAACACTAAATTTGATACTTGGTAAGGGCATTAGCAAGCGATGGTGAATGCCTGTGTAAATCCAGAGTCAAACATTTGCCTGAAACCATTACCTGTCAATGCTTTGACATTATTTTTGTGACATTTTGCTGGCACTACTTGCTCGCATCTTCTTGAAACTATCCTGCCTTGTTAACACAACCCAAGTGATCTTGCTGCATGTTGCATTGTTGATGTAGGAGTTTTAGCCATCACTTCAATTTTTGTAGCAAAAAGCTTAACACTAGCCTTAACTAGAATTACCACAAGTGCCACTGCTGAAGAAAGCCCCAAGCCACCTGCCACAGTCCACTGCCCATGCTCACAAAGGCAAACATCCCACCCCTAGTGCATGTCCTCCAGCACAGGGATCTTCCCTAAACAACCACCCCCTGTTTGTGATTCCCCTCCTGATCCACTTCCTCCTTCTATATCCCTAAAACAAGGCATGGCACATTGTCTTTTCTCCGTGACTTTGCCATTTCAGGCTGGAGTTAGCATTTAACTAGTCAGAATGGTGCAAGGAGCCTGTATAATCACTGCTGGGATTGTGCTGCACAGGCTCTGTGTACCAAACTTGCCTCAAATAACCCAGCTTGAATGTCAGAGTCCGTTCTGTATTGTGTTTCACATTCTGGCTGTGGGAGGACTTCCCCAGCAGGAATCAGGGTAACAAATCCCTTGCTCTCGCAGGAGGGTCCCATAAAATGAATGATTCTGTATCTCACGCTCCTGAGGAGGTCTCAGTTACTCCAGAAGTTGCTGCTCCTAGGGGGAGTGACCATAGGGGACAGAGGGAGGGAAGGGTGGTTTGGCAGGCTTTGGTGTATCATTACTCCAGTGTTAGAGTGGGAAGGAGCATCAGGGCTCTGCTCTCATTTCCAATCTATACTTTTGCAGAGATGTTAAATTAAAAAGAAATCAAAAACCAGAGAGTAGATAAACCCTGAGGCTAAGACTGAATTGAATGCATGTGCTTGAAATCCTGCATGTCTCCTGGTGGCAAAAGGTTTCCAATTCCTCTCAGCTTCCTTGTAGGCAGCACCAATGTCAGTGTGTTTATGGGGTGGCAAAAAATGAAACATGCTTGCTCCATGTGCACCATGGCCAAAACCCCTTTGCTCCCTCCTGGAGCAGCTTATGGCATCCCCTCTGCCAAGTCCCGTGGCCCAGCAGCCAGCACAGCTGCCTCTCCACCCATGTCCGAAACCTGAACTCCCCCACTTTTCCTTGGGAGACAGAGGTTGTTCCCTGAACTACCTCCAGTCTCTTGTTATCTTGCTTTCCTTGTCAGCCAGTGAACTGTGAAGCGACAGCGGAGAGAAAAATGAACTCTGACCTCATTTCCCCCCCACCCCCTACAATTAGCCAGAACTGTGCCTTTAATTTCTTTTTTTTCCTCCCCACTTTTTAAATGATTAATAAGACGACTTGGTCCTTAGCTTCTGCAGTGAGGCAAGTGTGCTGACAAAGCACTGCGATGCCTCTTCCAGGTCACCCGGCAGCAGGCCATGTCTTTATGAAAACATAAAAATTGGAGGGACTATTTGAGGAATTTGTAGACTGAGACACAGGAATTTCGCCCTTTAGACCCTGGCAACTGCATGTCTGTGGTGGTCTCTGAGGCCCAGCAACTGCCACAGAAAGGAGTAGCTGCTTAACAGCAACCTGCAAGCTCTGGAAAGGAGATTTCTTTTTTCCTCCTTTATTATATTGCTTTGAAATATACAGCCACTGCCCTTGGCCTGTTTCATGTGGTGACAGAGTTAGGGTGTGCAGCAAGCTGGATCCAGTGGCACAACACAGGTCTGTAAACATCCTCGATGGCAGTGCACAAGGGAATCCTCACTCCTACTCACCCTGCACCTGAATGTCACTCTTTCACCTGTGCTCATCTATCTCCTGAGTTTCCAAAGCTCCTGTTGCAGTGGGGAGTAAGGAATTAAGGCCAGGGAGCGTCTATTACCTTAGACAGTCCTTCACATATCTCTACCTTCTTTGTGCCACTTGTTGCACTTGGAGATGGAAGAAGACCCTGTGCACTCCCATGCATTGCCAGGGTAGGAAGGACTCATGCCACAGGGATGCTCCTGCAGGGTGGGCAGGCAGGGAAAGGATCTTCACCAACACAGACATAAATAGAAAAAGCACTGGAGAACAGCACTGGGGGAAACAATTCTGGATTGACTTCTGGTTGATGGATTAATATCTGGTTTGGCTTTCAGCAGGTAGTGCCTGCTCTCCAGTCCTGTCGACTGGAAAGCATCACTTGAGCTGCTTTCCACAGTGCTCCCAACAGACCCCTCTGTATTGCTGGGGCTTGAGAAAGCCAATGACAGGCCAAGACATGCAATATGTTTAAGACATTTTAGAAGCAGACAAGTGTTCCAGTGGAGTTTTGTCAAACTGCAGGCTGCTGCCAAAAGGGTAGCAGGGTTGGAGCTTTCTTGAAAGCAACATTGGCACGTTAAACAAACAACTTGCTCTTAGCTAATAGCTGTAGAGTGGCCTGTAGTGTAAATGATGTGATTCTTGCCATATCATGGTGTCCATGTGTACCAGTTGTGGGGCACTTAGCGGGAAGAGGAGGAGGGAATGATCTTGGCTGAGGGACAGTGATGGCACTGCCAGGGGGACTGTGAGCAGAGTAGAAGCCAATGGGTGAGCACCGAGTCTCCTCCAGAGCTGTGAATGCAATGGCAAATCCTTCATTACACTTCTTGATGCCATCCATATGGTTAAATGAATTTCAAGGCTTGCAGAACTTGTCTGAAAGATGTATATTCTGAAATCAAGGCTCTTGTTGTTGCACCCAAAACCAATCTGCCCCATAGGCTTTTGGTGGCCTTAGTTTCATCTGTTCCATCCCTAACCCCTGGGTGACAGGGTCTGTATTAGCCCCTGCAGCCTCTCTCAACCTTTCTGCCCTTGACTCTGACCAGCTTCAAAGTGGAGCATTTCCCTGCCCTTTCCAGGAGGTCTCCCTGGCTCTTTCAATCTTTCTCGGAAGAGCTGTTATCTGTCCAGATGTTTGCGAGGGGGAGGACTCCAAGAGGAGCCTTCTTCATTACCTCCAACAAACATTCCCTTTTTCTGGCAGATGTTTCCCACTCCTCCCACTGTGCAGCTGGGACAGGGAGAAGATGTCAAAATTTATGGGGCTGGTAGATATGGCCTTCGGTGTGGCCATGGAAAAGGAACAAAACAACAGTTGTTGCCCCTGGACAAGCTCTCTGAACTGCCAGAGATGTCCTGCTAGTTCATGTATGACATTTAATAATTAAAAACTCCCATACAATTGTTTAGCAAATGCTAGTTTTTAGTCATCATTATGAACTTTTTTACTGTAGTACCTCCCAGGAGCAAGTCCAATTGGGCTCCCATCATGCTATGCAATCTTCAAGCAGCTAGGGAGGCTGAATTCCTTTCTCCAGGAGTTGACAGTCCAAATAAACAAGGCAGACAAAGGAGAGGAGGGGAAACAGAAGCTCAGGGGAGGTGAAGTAAGTTGTCCGAGGTCACACAGCAGGTCAGTGCCAAAGCTGGGAGCAGAACCCATGCTCTCAGCTCTTGCTCTCATGTCCTGTCTCCCAGGGGAAGACTGGGCCAAAATAATTTATGAGACAAATAACTTCCATCACATTCCTCCTGGCACCATGAAGTTCTTCAGATTGTGCAAATAAAGCACAGCCAGATAAAGAGGCAACTGGGCACTAGTTATATTTTGGTTTGCTAGGTCTTTGTTTCTTCATATGTTTCTGCATGTTAGAAAAATTCTTTAGCAGCGAAACTGATCATGTGAATAGAAGTATCAGAGTCAAGGAAGAACATTCCTTCGGGGCATTGATCTGCAGATCTGGATTGTGGAGATCAAGGTTGGATGGTACCTGCTGGAAGAAACATGCTGACCTCCAGCCCATCGTGCAGCATGGCTTGGAGATGAGATGCCTTCCTGCTGCACACTGGCACTGACACTATGGTGAAGGTGTCAACAAACAACCTGGGCAGCTGCAGGGAGAGAGAAGGGAGAAGGAGCAGTGAGTTGAGATGAGTTAAGGAAACAGCTATGCTCCATCATGATTTTCCTATGGAGGGAGATGAAGAAACTGATGAGGCTCCAATAAGGCATCTTCTGTGAGTGCAACTAGACAATGGACCATCTTGGTCTGGTTTCAGAGCATGGTGGAGGTGATGTGGCCGCTGCTGGTGGAGAGATGGTAATCTTGAGACTCACTGTGTGCCCCCTGAGAAGTAGAAAAACCAGCAAGGAAGCTGAAGCAGCATCCTTAAGGACTCATCTGTTCTTTGCCTGAGGCAGAGCTGTGGAATCTGGTGCTCTCTCAGTCCCACTGGAGGCATCATTGCTTTCATGTTCCATAACTGATCCTTCATCTCTTTCTCAGGAAACAGAGGGTCCTGCTGTGCACAGTATCCATCCAGGGGCATGTACTTCATCTCAAATCAGCATTGGCCAGCTCTCCCTTTACTCCTTTAGGTGACAACTCCGGCTGGTTTGTCCTTATGCTGTTGTGGTAGGGAGGGAGGGTTGGAGGCTGGACTAGGACATTTGACATACAAATAAGGGGCTGTCAAGCTCAGGCTCAAGCCCTGAAGTTCTTCTCTCTCCAGTGCTATGAGGCAATAATCTTTTTGAAACTAAACTGCCCTTTCATCCCAGCATTGTCATCCCATAGGCAGAACAATTATGAGAATCATGGTGGCACCACGAGCTTGGGAAGATGGAGAAGTGACTATTCTTGTTTTTGCAGTCGATTAAATGATCTTTCATTAACAGATGTTAAACATAAGAATGTTCACCACCACTTCCCTCTTCCCCCTCAGTTAATTTTCTTGCTGTGTAAGGAGGACCTTATTTCAATGGCAGGTTTAGGCAGGTGTAAGTTGCTCAAGCTGCCTTGACTAGCTGAAAAGTCCCTGGCTGATTTTTTTAATCTTATGCAAAAGGTTCATTACCTCCTGCATAATGTTTTGTTGCTCAGATGCTCGAGTGCTGTAAGGACATGTGTCATCCATGCACTGGTTCTGATGCCCTCATACCTCTCTCGGCCTATCCAAGGCTCAGGCAATTTTCAGGGCTAGATGAGGACCACAGCAGCATCTGCAGGAGCACATTGTAGTAGATCAGCATTGGAATAAGAAAGATATCCAAGAGACCTACTGCATGTTTTGGTATGGAAGAGCACTCCTATCAGCCCATCTTCCCAGCATGCTGTCTTGTGAACCAGACTGCCTGCTGGATAGCTTAACAATGTGCTCCTAGAAAGTCCCAGTGTTGTCCCTAAGGTCAGGTTATTGAAGGCCACATCTTACTGAGAGGCTACCACAGCTGTCCAACATCACCTCACCTCTGGCAAAGCTCTTCACAAAAACCTCTGAATGCTGCCAAATACAGGCAGATCTGCTCATTCTGTCCTACATCAGGCTTTGCAACGGTGACATCAGTGTGGACACACAATGAAGAATGCTGTACCTTTGATGTTGGTGCCACCAAACCCACCAGAGATATTTTTGACTGATGTCTTGGGAATGAGAGCACTTGAAGCTGCTGGGCTGGACATCTGCTTGAATCTTGCCCAAATGTTGGGGGGGTTTGGCCTGTTAATGATATTAACCAGAATCAGAAATATTGGTTTCAGCAGGATCAGAAATTACTGCAAGACAGCATTCCCCAAGGTATTTTGGTGCCTCTACCTCCAGTCAAAACCCAAACACAGCAGAGGAATGTGAAAGTTGAAAAAAGTATTGACTCAACTTTTCAAACTTGACAGAAGGGTCAAGTATAGTTTGGTTCAAGTCTCAGTTGGGTATGGGTCTTCATCTACTGGAGGAGGTTTTTCCCTGGTTCAAACATAACATCATGGCCACTGTGCCATGACTCCAGCTGTGCCCTGCATGGGCAGCCATGAGGCACAAAATCCCTTGGGGGCATAAGACCAGCACAGCTTCAACCCCTCCCATGCAGAGGTTTAAGGCCAAAGGGCTGCTATGAGACTTGAGGTGCATTAGAAGGACTTCATGGTGTCCCACATGCCATGCCAACAAATCTTCAACTCTATCCTCTGGGCTGCCCCCAGTTTTTTGTGTCACTTTGTGCAAGTTAGTCAGGTCTAATCTCTTCAGGTAGTCAGCAGGACACCAAGAGATAAACAAGCAGAAAACAGGCACTGTGATCCATAGAGATGAGGAAAAGATACTACAGAAGTACAAATACACATTCGCCACTCTCAAGACAAGGTTAAGGGCTCTGCTCATTCATGCACTTCTGAATTCAAATAAATGCCTCTTAATAGGAAGCAAATAACACTTAAAGGTAACCTGAGGTGCTGTTCAATTGGGTGTCTTGCAGAACACAAGTAGATCTTTGGTGTTGATTTCCCTCCATTCTTCCCTCTTCCTCCCACTTGAAAGAGTTTGAATTGGCCAGAAAGAGCAAGCAATGACACAGAGAGTGTTTAATCATTAATAAGGATGGACAATGGTTAGGGAAGTAGCTGAATACTGTAGTTATAGTGAACCAGCCATCTTCTTGTCTCTCTGCTATTGAGTTTGAGTTGTTTTGTTTTTTTGCGAGCTGGCCCTGGCTAAAATATTTTCAGCAGTTAATGAACTAGTAGAGAGTCATCCTCCCCATGGGCATGTTTCAAGCCTATGGGTCTTGCAGGTTTTCTTGGCTATTATGTGTACAAGAATGGCTGTGGTAAGGGTTGTAAATGCTGGCTCTGCTGAAGGGCTGCACAGCCCAGCACAACTATGCCTCTTCTCTCAGCGGGGCCTCAGGGAAGAGCCTGCCTTAGATCTAGGCCAAACTGACTGGTATTTGGGCAAGGGCAGTGTCTGACCCTATATAACATCAGCTTCAGCTGTCAACAGAAAGAAATATTTCAGTGCTACTGTGATGTACATCCAGCTGACACAGCTGCACTCAGCTGAGGCCTATTGGAGACACAGGCACACTGCACCCTCTCCTCCAATCCTCTGCCTTCACCTGGATCAGTCCCTCTTGGGAAAAGGACACAGAGTAGTTACAGCAGAGTAATGGCTGATCCTTTGGCTGCCTGGCCATGGCCACACAGGCAGGAGGATAGCCAGCAAAACTGTTCACAGCAAAACCATCCCCGAGACTTCCCTGATTTCTCAAAAAAAAACCCTGTTCAATAACACCCCAGGGTTCATGTAGTAAAAGTCAGCACTAAAACCTGGGCTCATTCTTCAGCCACCTGTTTAGAAACCTCATCCCACTAGTAAAAGAAAAATAAATAAGGTACTCTGAGGTGTTCCTGGATTGTATGTGAGTTGAGAGTTGCTACATAACAAGAGAAGAGGTATTTGTGAATTAATTGATTTTTTAAGGAAAAAAAAAAAAAGGAAATTAAAAAAAAAAGGCACCACAATACCTAAGGCTTGTCAAAGAGAAGGGGAAGGGGTAGTGGTAGAGAGGCTGGCAACTCTTTTTGGGTTGGCACTAGAAACTAGCATTTTGGGGAGGGGTCAAAGCTTGTGGAGAGAGAAGTGACTTTAACCAGCTGGAGTCTACTGCCTCGCTGCCTCTTGAGTAACAAGCAAGCAGCTTTAAAGACTGATAAAAACAAGTTTTCACTAAAGTCAGCACTCCCAAGCTCATGCAAAGATAAAAGAGGGAACTTCAGGCCAGTTTTTGCTTCTCCTACCAGCAAGGCCACCAGCTGAATCCTGACCTCAGCATGTTTTTGGTAGATGACAGTTTAAAAGCAGGAAGGACAAGCACAGAAATGTGAATGCACCAAGACTCACCTGAATCCTCAGATATGAGCTGAAATCCATAATCAACCATTTCAGAAATTCCAGCAGAGTTCAGAGCTCTGACACGGTCCATATAGTTTGGAATCTTAAATAAACATCCTGACTTCTGAATTGCGTAGAAGACTGGAAGCAGCCTCACTTCTTGCTCAGTCCCCCATGTGAGACTTCTATTACTGCCAGATGGAGGAAAAAACTACCTTGATTTAACCTATAAGCAGTGTGCAACCTGGGAAAGGCAGGAGTCATTCAAAGGACATGTATCTGGGAGTTAAGGCAGTTTTGATGAGGCCCCCTTTATTGAGTCTGATCTACCATGAGAAATGCTTCAGATACTGGCCAAAACCCTTTGCTATGAGAATGGATTTCCAAATTTTTGAAAATGCTGTTCCTAACTTTCCTGTAAGCCACACATCTGCTCCTACTCTTGTCAGTGTTACTGAACATGGTTGTTTCCTAATGAAGTGATGGAACTTGGAAAGTTGTGCATAAAATGCAAAGAGTCTGATAGAAATAATCCCAAACTGGTCTCAGAAAGAAGAAGAGTGAGCAAGCCATGTTACATTGATGGACTGGTAGTCTTGTTTTCTCAGAACCTCACACAAAACACAAGATACCTGCACAACCTAAGAAGAGAACAGTCAGAGGATTTATTAATACAGAAAAGAGTCTCAAGGTCTTCCCTACCGCTACCACACCAAAACATGATTGGATTTTAAAAACATCAGCAGGGAGATAATTTTTATACCTTATGTAAAATCTAGCATTTCTCAAGTGCATCTGAAAACATGTCCTGTTTTTGTCTCACACAGGTCTCAGCCTGCTTATCAGCTGGATATTGAGATGAGAAGAGCTGTAGCTTTGATCCAGTATGTGCATGCGTTGCTACAAAGCACAGCACAAGGGCAAAGCACCTTGATGCTTAGTGAATAACCAATAGACTATGTGGGAAACTGTTACTCAGACCTGTGGAAATCTCCAGAATATGAGAACTGAGTTTTTTTCTCTTTTCTGAATCAGGACAAAGCCAGAACTTGGGAAATTTTATCAAAACTTGAGTTACAATGAATATGTGCAGAGAAGACCAGTGGCAACACAATGTTTCAGTATTAGCTTTTCTTAACCTTTTTTACTCCACATTCACTATATTCGTAATACTACTGCTGAACCTAAAATATTTTCAGTGCAGGATTCCCCAGAGCTGAAACCACTGACAAGAGACTATTTGCATTTGCTGATATCAAAACAAATTTTTTTCCACGGATAGTTTTGCTTTGGAGGAAGTGGTATTCTCAACTTAAAAAAAACGAAACTCTTTCAAAGAAAAACTCCTGACCACATTGAAGAATGAGATCAAGCAAGGGCCCTGTAGCTTGCACACTGAATTAGCCTGCAAAGGTTTGCTTCAACATCCTGTCCTGGGCAGGAGTAGCTCAGACTGGCTGTAGAGGAGCCGCTCACTGCGCCTCATTGCCTTCCCTGTGACTTACCTCAGGAGATTGGGACCCGTTTCTCTGCCAGAAAAAACAGGTTTTATGCTGCAGAGGGAAAGGCACATGGAAAACAAAAGGCATATGCCAGCGCCTTCGGATGTGGGTCTGTGTGCACCTGGGAAGGCTGGGCCACAGATTTGCCATGCGCGGGATCTGCCCCTCTAGCACCTGCTGTCCTCCTGGCAAGTCTTTGCAGGTGGTTCCATCTCCTACATCAGTGTGCCCAGGGACACTTTCACTTGCTCTCTCTCCCTCCACTAGCTGTCCTTCAGAACACAGGAAAGGAGCTGGGGAATGTGCTAAAATACGTCTTTCCCCAAACCACAATGTTTGCTGCTGCCGTTTGGTCCTATCTGATAAAACACAAACAGCAAGATCTGCTCCACTCGCTTCCTCCCTCTGACGGAGGAATGAGCTCAGCACGCCCTGGTGCCTCAGCCAAATCCCGCAGGGGTAATGTAATCGCATTCCTGCTCTGTCTGCCTCAGTTACCCCAGCTGGACATGTTATGTCTTCGTGCTTCCTGTTGTGGCATCCTCGACATTCCCCACCACACTCCCAGACCCACTGCTACTCCCTGTACTTCACTGCCCAGGACTCACTGCGGCACACAAGCAAGCTGTCAGAGACAGGGGCATACATTCCTGGGACAGACAAGGAAAAGCTCATTCAG
Source organism: Acropternis orthonyx (assembly GCA_035583155.1). Classification (NCBI taxonomy): domain Eukaryota; kingdom Metazoa; phylum Chordata; class Aves; order Passeriformes; family Rhinocryptidae; genus Acropternis; species Acropternis orthonyx. The sequence continues at coordinate 16,129,951 of JAWWEU010000158.1, forward strand.
ATCTGTTAAACCCAGAACTTCTCAATCATGGTGTATTCAGGGACCTGAGCATGTCTGATTCTTGCCTTGGCACCATATTGAGAGGAGACCATGGGGGAGTTTAGATTTAGTATTGATTTGGGGGGACTGATGGGATCTAGCAAGTGGGCAATTCCCTCCTCGTGAAGTTTGCAAATGGAAATTCAGTAAGAGTTTTAGAAAGAGCACAAAACTCACAAGTGCTGAAAGCCACTGTAAAAACACCTCCTGATGAACAAATTAACATCAGATTCCCAGACCCATCAGCCAGGGTTCTGCATGAGACCCTAAATGATGGGGAAAATCTATTTTAAGAATGTTTAGGGAACTTCTCAGGATGTGATAATTTTTTAATATATTTTTTGGTCCACCGAATATAATATTTTGTGCACTGCTGCAAGTACAACCTCTGTTCAGTACCCAGAGTGCAGACACACACACTGAAAGACAGTAAGTTGGGGTCTCTTTGGAAAAGTGTAAGAGACAAAACTCCCTGTGGAAGCACTCACTTTCAGCCAATATCAGTGTTTTGCTTCAAGGTGAAAACATGTTAAATATAAAAGGCTTAATTCTCAATGTCCAACTGATCTGTATTCTTGTCCATTTAAATATGTGGGTGAATGAGCAATTCCTGAGTGGTTGGAGTAAGAGGTGGGAAATGGTGCAAATAAGGACATTGGACAGAGTACAAAGAATACCATCAATTATATTGTTGATACAATTATGTTATCATTGCCTGTCTTGCTGAGAAAGTCACGTCGATAAAATATATTATTACTAACTTGCAAACTGCCAAATGTTATTTTCCATTAGAATTTACAAATGCCTTCATATCTGTCTGCAAAATTGTCATCAGTTGTTGGCTTTTCACTTGTGTGGTTGCATCTGCTCCTGGGACTGCATCCTGCACCCAGGGCTGAGTTTGTGGATGGACAGGCTGTCTCCTCACCCCATCCCATCCTCACAGAGGACTCTGGTCCTGTTTTTGTGCTGCAGAGATGCTGGGAGGAGTAGTGACCTTACCTTAGCCTGAAAACCGGAGGAGTGTGTCATGTTGCAGTCACAGTGATGTTCCTTGGGCTGTCTTCCATCATGGAAAACTTAGGAAATGGATTTAAAAAGTGGAGAAACAGAGGAGGTCCAGCTTAAACAAGGAAGGCTCAACCCTAGCTACCAAGGACATCCTTGAAGTAGCCAGGGACAGACACATGAAAATCACCATAAATATTGGGCAGAAAAAACGGAGACTCCCATCCTGCTACTGTTTGTACAGTCCCCATAATGACACACCTATCTTGGCCTGCTGGACTTTAGACTCCAGGGAAGGGGTGCAGGGGGGATGTGTTTTGGGCACTGACTTCAGAGCCCAAAATTAGAATGAGGTTGAAAAGAAAAATTTTCCAACACAGTTTAACTGGAACGAAAGCATTTCTGCTACCCTGCCTGACTCCCCAGCTGGCAAAAGCACCAACCAGGTTGCAGCCCCCCTGCCCAAGCACATAGATGACCAAGGACAGCAATTAATTATTCCTTACATGGCAGAGCAGGGACTCAGCCCCACCACACACACGGGAAGAAGCAGAGCCCAGCCCTGCTCTTGGCCATGCAGAGCAGCTGGGAGACCTGGAAAAAAAAAAACAAAACAAAACCAAAAACAAGCAAGCTAGAGGTAGGCAGAAAAACCTGTCCCCAAAACCACAGTGAGATGCTCAACCTCAGGAACGTACAAGCTTTAGCAGCCTCAGAGCTGTAAAGCACTGGAGGGGAATGCCTTACCTAGGCCATGGGTCCGTCAACTCTGTGGTGCTGCCCCAGCAAAACCCCGCCACATGGTGAGAGTTGACCACAGGGAACTTCACAATGGGTGAGGAGAATATTCGGGAAGGGGGGGGACTTGGGAGAAACTTCTGACTAACTGCTAGGCATTAAGAGTGGCAGATATCATTGCTCAGAACTTTATTCATACCTTGACAGTGTTACGGTGTCCAAGCTGTTCATCAGCCAGTGAAAAGCTGTGCCAAAACCTGAGACAGAAAAGGGGACTTTTGTGGAAAGAAAGAATGAAAGACATGAGTCCATCTGTCTGTCCCATCTACCCCTTCCAAATGAGCTGGCTCGTGGGCATCTGCAGTATTCACCCAAACCTCCTTGGGAGTCAGTCACCCTTGACAGCTCCAGCGTTTCTGTTCCCAGCCCCAGGCACACCAGCTCCTTTTTCACTGTGGCAACTTCTCAGCACATGTTCCATGCTCAGTGTGGACCACCCTAGGATGGGAAGGGTAGTTTGCATTTACCAAACCAAAGCTCTCTGGGGCTTCGCATGCCATTTGTTGCTCCAGAATGTGCTGATTTTGGCAGTTCCTTGCTAATAACATATCCTTGGTCTCTGAACTTATGCAGCTACCTCATTTGGAAATGGGGAAGGCTTTTGGTTACCGAAGTCTTTTTCCTACTGAGGGGAAAGGATCACCTTCTCTGGTCAGCACTTGAATAATCCCAGCCAAGTGGAGCCCAGGCTTGGCAGCAAGACCTCAGAGGTAGGATCTCAGGAAAAGCAAATGGGAAAGTGTCCTCCAACCCCATTACACAGAGCAGAAATAGCGGGATGGGTCTTCCATGAGCTTTGCTGTGACCTAACTGCAGGGCTGCAGGGAGGGAAATGGGGAGCAGATATGGGAGCAGACAATGTGCACAAGGCTTCATTTTTCAATGCTGGCAGAAGATTTGCAAGTGGAGAAGGGAACAAAAATGCCCAGGGTGCTGGATGGCTCCACACTTCAGAAAGGCTGATTTCACTGCTCTCACATGGATTGTCATAGATGATATAGCAGTAATGGTTGTAAAGAGCTCCCACGGTCCCTTCTGCCCATGTCTCCCTAAGGTGGAGAAGGTAAGCTGTCAAAGGGCTCAGCAGAACTGTAGCTACTGCAGAGGAGTTCAAACTGGACCCAGCAGTGCGATGAGGCAGGGACTATCCTTCTGTCTCAGCTCCTCAACTTACAAACTTCCAGCAGACAACTGAGACTGAGGGCACATGCAGATGGAGAAGGCTATAAGCACTACATGGATTTTCCTGACCTGAGCTCCAGAGGTTCTGTTTTTCCCCATCTAAACACTCAAGAAGACAAAACACATTGCCCCACAGTTGTATTACATGACTGGAACAATCAGTATGGAGTTTTGTGGAAGGGGACGGAGACATAGGAACAGCTTAGTCTGATCTTTTTTTATATGTCCAGTCATTAGAAATCTTGCAAGACGTGTAATGGTCCAATTATCCTTACCACAGGAATCTTCAAAAATATCAGGCAGTGCAGATGTGATGCCAGCTTTACTTTAAACTGAAATGTGTACTGAATATCTATGGCATGAACAGAAGCATCAGGACACCAAGAAGGCAATGTCAAGCCCTCACAGGTTAGGGAATTAGAGAATTGAGACGTGTTGCATATCCCTCATTTCAATTTGCCAAGTGTAAGACATGAGAGATTGGATGTGCAGAGGTTGTCAGCCTTTGGGGCTGGACCTGTGGCCAGCCAGAGCCATGCTGAAGATGCATAAAGAGCTACAAAAAAGCTAATCAGGAAAATTGAAATTTATACAGCTCATGCTAGGTATCACAATGAGTGGTTTTGCTTTGCTGATAATCTCTTGGTGCTCTATTGCCTTCACTACGAAATTAAGATGTTGGTTTGCTCTTATCTCAAAAGTAAGCCACAAAGACATATTCATTAAAGCCTGTAAATTTGTAAAGGATGAAGACACTAGGATGAAACCCTCACAGAAATACCCAGAAACTAAAACCTAAGTTAAGACAATATTTTCTAAGTGGGAGACATCCATCTTGTGGCAATGTTTAGTTACAGTGACTTTTATCTCAGCCATGCCAGTCAAGCCACTAAATCATTGCATTTGATGGATGCTGGGGCAGCATGGCCACAATTGCTCATTGTCAGACTGATACAAAGGTCACAGCTTTGCTAAGCTTTGAATCAAAATCCAAAACAGTCCCTGTCACATCTCTCAGATTTGAAAGAACAGTAAATTTACTAACTTAGCTTTGGTGTTGGGTAGTAGCTGGTGCCACCTTTATCTGCTTCTCCTGAGAAAATAAATGCATCATCACTATCCCCATAGCAGCACAGTGATGCTTTGACATGCTGTTAACCTTCACAGCATAAAACAAAGGCTTTGGGTGAAGGTGAGGGAGGCTGTGAGTTTGCAGAATGACTCAAAGGCTCTGAAACACCTCCCTTGCCAGGCTAGAGATGGCTTCATGGAAATGGCTGAGTGCCCCTGAGCTTTGTGAGAGGTGATGATGCAGGTGAATCAGACCCTGGACATTCACTGGAGCCTGACACAGCTGTGGCTCAGTGGCAAGGACACTGTTACTCAGATGGCAGGGAAAAAAAAGGATCACCATACTCTGGCTCACCCTTAATCCTTTAAAAATTAGTATAGAGTCTCCAGCATTATAATAATGCCAGTTTGTTCAAGAACTGCTAGATAGTTCAAGAAAAATGCAAGACATAGGCACAGATAAACCATCTCTGATCCTAGCTTTTAATACCAAAATATATATTTTTTGAATTCTCTCTGCCAACTTCTGTTAACATGTGCTACACAGTGAGGTTGTTGACACTACTGTTTCCTACAGGCACTGCCCCCCTCTTCCCCCCCATTCCCTTTTGAAGCCAAGTCGAGCCCAAGGTGATCACTGAACCACACAACACATCCAGACTGGAGATGGACAGAGAGGGACGAGAATGAAGCAAGAGAAGGAGTGGATAAGACAGGGAAGATGTGAGGCTGGGGCTGATGAGAAATGGCAGAGATGGAGGAAGCACTGTGGACTTTATTCTTTGGCTGCAGGAACATCAACATTGAAATCTCTGCTTGGATCTGGCTTTGTTGACACAAAATCCACTGACCAAACGTGGGGGGTTGGAAGTAGTTTACCTGTTACATTCCCAGTGCTATCTCAGGAACATAGCTTCACGGGCTGGAGCAGTTGTAGTATATCTGCCTGTCTCTTATCTAATGTGTAACCTCCTGGACTGAAGACATAATGTACTGTCTATCCTTTCTGTGATAAAAATAAAGCATATAAAACACACACACACACACACTCTCAGGCCAAAAATTCCCTTAGGGGAACATACTGTGACTAGATAAGAAGGCACTAGCTGGCATGTAGTTACCTCTTCACTTCCTAACTGGGACACTCGGGGAAGGGTGGAGTTGGTGCTGGTGAGGGGCCACAGGATAAGGGGGAGAGAGGGATGTCATGGGACGAATAGCAAGGAAAAAAAAGGACCGTAGAGAATGGCTGAAGGAAAACGAAGTTAAAAGCAGACTGGACTTATTCCAGGCTTTCATAATGCCTCCAGCCAGCTGTAAAATCTGAGCAGTTTCAGCCCATGGGCAGAAAACCCTCCTAGTGCTATCCTGAGGGACCAAACAGGGAATCTTTGGGGCCCAGATCATCAACTTCTATATGAGATAAAACCAGGTCCTGTAAAACTCCCAGAGGGTTGGCACGCGTTTCATGCATAGAACATGTCTTGTTGGTGTTCTGCACACTGCACTCCATGAAGGTCAACTTTCCTGGTGGGAGCAGTCTGGTCTCTTCTGGGGGCTGATTTTTCCATCTCTCCTTTGCTACTTATTCCCTTCCATGGTCCTGGGCAGATTCATGGGCAATATCTTCTGCTGAATGACAGGTGTGACTTGCATCACCTCCTGGGCACATAAGGAGGCTCTGCTGCCAGGTCCCAAGAGCTGTGTCCAACACATCAGAGGCTGGTGGGATTTGGGAAACCACTGAAGGAAAAAGAGCTTTGAACGAAAGGTGGAAGTGAACACGAAGGGAAACCAGATGCTCAGCATGTCTATGAAATAAACATTGCTGGAGTTCTAGAGCCCGACTCAACCTTCAATGCAAACCAAACGCAATCCCACTGCTCTGTTTTTCACTCTGGGTTCTCTTTGTAGATCCAAATCAATATAATGGATGATGGATAATTGGAATCATAATCAATACTTATAGCCATTATTTACACAGTGCTCAAAACTTGCCAGAACCACACCAGTGCTTCCTATCAACACCTTCTGCTGGCTCCAAGGCTTGGCAACAAGCAAGGCAGTGGCAGCTCCCACACTCTTGTATCATTCTGCAGCCAGGAAGCCCTCTTCCAAATTTCTCCCTTCCTCAGAATCTCTTGTCCTCGAGCACCTTCAGAAAAAGCAATTTTTAGAAATACAGCAGCTTGATTAAATTTTCACTTTATCTTTCTTTTAGACAAGGTGGTAACCCGGGTTGTAACCTGCCTCTGCCTTGGCACTCCCTGTGCAGGAGAGCCAGTTGTGCTGGCACCCTGGCAAGGATGCATTTTACAGGTGTATGCACAGCTCAGCTGGCTGGAGAATGGCAGCAGCCCAAAAGATCACCAACTGTGGGCATGGCTATTTGGAAACATTTTCACAACTAACTGGCTTAAACAGTGGAGTAAAACATGTATTTCACAAAAGAGGACATCTCACTTTAACTTTGATGGATGGGCTCAAGTCCTGAGTCAGAATGAAAAGATAATATCTGTGGAAAGCCCACATATTTCAGAAGAACTTAAATCTTTTTCCTTTGGTCTCTCTGTAGTATTTTTAAGAAAAAGTTAACTCAAATTTTAAGAACTGTGCAAAGATGGAATAGGAAAACATTTGGTTCTGAAAATGTCAATATTACATATTTGGATATTTTCTGTGTTTGTTTTCTTTTAAACAAACAAAACAAAACATTGAAATTTACACTGGCTTTACTAAAAATGTCAGTTCCACCAAAATGATATTTTGCAGTGAGAAACTGGTTTATGCTTCCCCCACTTTTTGCTGAGTGCTTGCACTTTCTTCAGAAAAACTGTCTGTCCGGGTTATACTGGGAGCAAGCACTTCGTGTGCAACCCAGGGGTGTTTGCACGTGCAAAAAGGCCTTTCATTGTTGGTGTCTGCAGGGGAATGAACATATCAGGAAAATACAGTTCCTGTTCATGTAGACTTCACCTGCAACTTGCTTGGATTGAGTGAAGGAGCTTGTGGCCATCTCATGAAATAAATTCAAGCATCCTCTGCCTCAGACACCGGGATCAGCCTTCCAGGGTGGGAGATGCAGCCCATTACACCTGTGCTGCCAGATCCAGCAGTGGTGCCAGCCAGGTCCTGCTGCTGCCCTGCAGTAAAGCCACCTGGCCTGTGGACCCTTGGGCAGGGCCAAATCTGCACTGACTCTGGGCACTCCAGCAGGAGACTGTGAGAAAGGACAACTCAGGAGCCATCATAAACACAGGTTGCACTGTGAACACCAGTCAGACTTCAGACCATTTGAGTCAGTGAGGCGTACTTCCCATGGGAACTCTTAGTCCTGGCTAACTTGAGGCAGGACCAATTAGAGCAGGGAGTAAATACACTTAGCATGCTCAGGAAAATACATCTAAAGCTGTTTATACACATTCCTTTGGACCAGTCAGCAACAAAAATGTCTTTACAGCTGTTTCCTCCTTCCCTGCTTCCCTCTCTCTCTGTGCCGCTTCAAAAATAAAACTCGCTGGCCTCACCTAACCCTTACTGGGTTTACTCTTATTCACTCCCAAGTCCATCAGATCTTGTGCTCCACCAGCCCCTCAGCTGGTGAGCTCCCTGCAGTCTTCGAACTGTGGCATTTCTTCTGGCTCTCCTCAAGGGTTTTGTAATGTAATAGGAGCCAAGAAGAAAGAGGCTTGCACGTATCCTTATGACTGAGGAGCTAGTACCTAGTACCAAGTGCCCTTCATCACCTCCGGCCACCTTCGTCATCAGGTTGGAGTTTTGTGTACACAGTGCACTTACTCGGTACTAATGGTGCACTGAGAGCCGCTGCCAAAGCACTGATAGCCGTGGGGGACTGCTGTCTAACAAAGGTGAGGTGATGGGGCCATGGCCACGGGCACATTTTTCCGGGAACAGGGAACCCGGATCTCAAGTCCTAGACCACTGCCCTACCCACAGGGTCATTCTTCTCCCTTACTGATACCATGCTTGATTCGATCTGCATGTTTCATGATCGGTCATGTTAACTACATGGCACTTTTCCTGTTTTCCAGGTGGGGGACTGAGACTTTTGTAAGAGAACGCCAATTAAATCACATGGTTAGGCATTATAAATAGGGTTTGATGCTAAAGTGAAATCTTCCCATTAAGTTTCACAGTGAACCAAGACTTCCACCAAAAAAGTGAGGTACTGTCAATTGGACTCGCTCAATGTCAGAAAGATTTTCTCTTCAAAGACAGGATAAAACCTGAATATGACTAAATTCTCTATTTTAAAAAAATGCATTTTTTTAAAATCTGGACAAGACCAGTAGAAATTATTTACTTTATATTTTATACTGCCTATTGCACCACCTTTTAAAAAGTTATTTCAGGATCTTAAAAATAGCACTTGTCATCCTAAAAATGTTTCAAGACATTTGGAGTTTTGACAGAACTGCATTCTCCAAAGGAAACCCCACTCTTCCCGTGTTTGCCCTACCAACTCTTTGGGAATTTCATATGTGATAGACCTGAGATGCTGGAGTGAAGCACCAACCACCCCAACCAACTGCCCATGTACTAAAACTAATTCTTGTGTTGTCTTCCCAGTGGCAGAGACATGGACATATTAGACTGGAAGATGTCCTCATAGGATGAAAGAAATGGTAACTAAATCAAGGTCTTTGCCAAGAAGAATTCAAACCACACAATTACACTTCTCTTCCAAACAAAAAACACCCCTTCTGAAACAATGCTTGAAGATGACCAGACAGCCAGCAGACTCCATCAAGGAAAAAGACTATTTTTGTATGTGTCAAGTCAACTGGCAATGCAGGAAAATGGTGTATCCTAAAGGGGTGGTAAGAGGCAACCAACACTGCCCAGAAAAGCAGATGGCAATATATGCCACAGCAAGACTTACAGCCATCCCACAGGAACACCTTTGTGATAGGAAAACCATTCAGTCATTATTGAACATAAGCAAAGAACAAAGAATGGTCTTGCCAGAAAGCTGGGATTCAGTGAAATCCATTAGTGTCTTTGCTTCAAAATTTTCAATTATTTTTCTTTTATTGGAAATCTGAAAAGCCTTAAAGTGAAAGATCTTTAACTGCTGAAAATGTATCTTTCATTTTCCAACAGAACCTGTAAATTTCCATGGAATAAGTCAATGAAAACAAACACTTTGTCACCCACATCAACATTTTCCAGGAAGGAGAGAGAGGAGAAGGGGAAACATTATTTTTGACAAGGTCTGCTAATTGGCAGAGCTCTTTAATAAATAGATCAGGCCAGAGTGCATGACTCCAGTCCACATGGCAGAACTGTTGGTCCTTGAAAGGCTGATAGAGATCTTGTTGGCTGAGTTTCCCCCTGTGGTTGACAGAGCATTAGCTAAAGACAGGATACAGGCAACCAGCCCTGCTGAGAGTGACTGCATGCCAAACCAGTGGCTGGCAAGATCTCTAAAGGCTTAATGACAACGCAAATGCTCACATAGAGACCTGACCAGCAGAGAATTTGTCAGCTGGGGAACTGCAGGCTAGCCACATACCATAACAGGAGTTTGCTCTCAAAGACTGAGAAAAAAAAATAATAAAAAAGAGAGAAGGTCTGCTCTGCAAGTATTTCCAAGGTGGCTACAACCTTTCTCCAAAGAGATAAATCCAACATTAAACACCAGAAGAATAAATCAGCTGCAGGGACTGGCAAAAGGCTGAGAATATAAATTACAGCAAGGTCAATAGGAAGCAGAGGGCTGCTCAGAGGGAGCCAGAGTGAGAAATTCAGCACATCTGGTAGGTAAAAAGCAATGCCCTTAGGGCAAGCTCAGCCCCCAGCCCACCCCTATGCAGTGCCTAGAACTCAGCAGAGGGAACAACACGCACAGAGACGGCCGTGGGGAGGTCCTGTCTGAGGGAAATCCGTCTGAAGAGGGTGGAGGGGGAAAAAGGAAAAAAAAAGGCAGGTGAATAAATGAGAAGCAGCAGTGTTAAGACTGTGCAGCTCCTGTGGCCGCCTGAACAGATGTGAGCTGCTGCCTCTGCTGGCTCAGGGGATGCTCTCCTGCTCTGGAGACAGAACAGACTGTAGCACATCTCCTTGGAGTGGCTTCATGAGTGCCACTGGCACGGCTGCATGGCACGGTCAGCTCCACCACAGACCTTGCACGACAGCTCCAGGGCAGCCGTGTGTCCCTGCGCCATAAGGTGCAATGCTCTTTAACAGCCCTCTGCTTCACAGGGCTTCCTGGGACCTAAAAATCAATGTAGAGGACCCTTAAAGCTCCCCTAAATGTCCACGCAGAGCAGGCAGGCCTGAGAACTGGCTCAGCAGAGGAGGAAGTCTGAGCAGATCTCTGGAGAAGAAAATAGAAGAGTAGCATGCAGTTAATTTTCCTGTTGATTTGGAGAGACTTGCCTATCAAGCATCCTTTGAATGTGCAATGGGTGGGTTGCAGTCCAAAATCGTATTTACAAGAAAATGTCCATAAAAGCTGTATAGACCCTGACTGTACATGCGGAGGTATGGCATGGAAAGCAAGCTGGAAACCAGGGCAAAGAGCGGGAAAAACAAGAATAGAAAAGGTTCTGTTGGAGATAAAATTAGGTCAGGCACTGACACTGTTTTGGGGGATGTATAAGAGAATCATAGAACATGCTGAGTTAGAAAGGGACCCACACGGATGGTTAAGTCCAGCTCCTGTATGAAGGCACAATTAGCTGGCATTGCAATGCTGATCTTACTTGGGACCACCAGAGGTTTGGTGGTCAGGCTCCCCTGGAAGCATCACCACTGTCTGCACATCAGTGGGGTAAGCTCTGCTCTGCTGGGGTTCAGTCAGGCACCCCCATGGCAATGCTTCCAAGTACAGCAGCACTTTGATTTGCTCTTCAGTTCAGATGGTGCCAGATCAATCCTCTGACCTTTGCCTGGCTTTAGACTTGAGTTTGCAATGATGTATAAAAAAAATAAATGCAAACACTGCATACCCAAATACCCCAAAGATTCCAAAGTGTTGTCAACACTTAGGAGTATTCCATTTACATTTGAATACTTCACAGTATAAGTCCCTTTTTACAGTTCATCATTTCTTGCTTGCATTATTTTTTGCTAATATTTATCACCATATCTAAATAGTTTGTCCTTTGTAACTTAATGCAAAAGAACATGGGAAGGTAAACAGCCTTTGACGTGACATGGATGGTACAGAAGAAATAAAAAGAACAACAATATATGTTCAAGCTAAATTAAATCTGGAGTTCTGGAGCTTGTACCTTATGGTGGCAAGGAAAGTACATGAAACCTTGCAGATGGCAGCTCTTTTGTGACCTACAGGAGAAAGTCTTTTCCAATGTCCCAAGCGAACAAACAGTGATGTTGTGTGTCCCTCCCACTGCTCCCAAATACAGATGTTAGTACAGTGACAAGCAGATGTTATCCACAAGGGTGTCACCCAGCACAGAGCACTGGGTATGGATTCTTTCAGCCCAGTTCTTCAGCCCAGCTTTGAACTAGTTCAAGGTATTGGAACACTGACATGAGAAAAATACATATATTCAAATATATAGAAACATATGGATATCTATGCATTATTTAAATATGAATACACATATACATTTAAGTTACTTTTTTTTGTTTGGCTGTGGCTCACACTGCCGACCTTTGCTTAGCCCATCCCTCAGTGACCAACTGAAACAGCAGCTCAGGTGATTCCTTTGCTCAGGGGTTTGGAGGAACAGGAGATCTGTGGTCACCCTGCCAGAAAAACCCGCTGCATGGGGAAGGGAGAGCAAGGACAGAAGCTGAGCTCAGTGTCTCCAGGACAAAGCCAGTGGGGGTCATGGTCCAGCTTGAAAAACTTATAAAGAAGCATTTATAAGTTTTACAGAGTGGATTTAAAGCTGGCCACGGATGTAGTGACTAAAGCTGCAATCCTCAAAGGTATTTATGCATTTGATTCCCCAGTCAAGCCAAACCTTTGAGGATCTGGGCTCCAGCACAAGAACTTTTTACCTAGACGAGCATGAATAATAATTTGGGTAAAAGTACTGGCCATATGGCCCTCAAGGCCAGCCCCACTGATGGATGGAGTCCTAATTAATGGTTCAGATGCTCAGTAAGGTGGGTCTCAATTCATCAAAGCCTCTCTGAATTTTGTGGGTTTCGCACGCAGTCTTGATACAGGCTTGTCTCTGCCTTTGCTGTCTCTGCCATCCCCCTGACCTTTCCTGTGGCAAGGCTGAGGTTTTGCAGGACTAAGGAGGGAGCAGGGAGACTTCCTGGGAAGACAGAAAGATATGGACAAATGTAGAGTGAGTAAAGACCAGGTCAGTTAAGGCACTCATAAGGTAGGACGGGAGGTGTACCTTGGAGATATCTTGAAGAGTCATTAAAGTACACAGGCAATGGAAACATTTTAATTAAAGGTGGCAAACGCCTCTTCTAGTCAAACACACTATTTGGCTAAAGTTGACATATCCCTGTGGACCATTTCAGCTTCAATCAGTTTTATAAGGAAGCTTTTCTTGGTAAAAAGAAGAGTAAGAGACTGACTGATGCTGTTTAGCTGGTGTTTAGGACATTTGCCATGCTTCAAATCCCTGTTCTGCCTGTTTCAGAATGATCTCAAAAACCTCTGCAAGCGGAAAAAAAAAAAAAAATGAGGCTAGGAGGTAATAGTTTAAAAAGGCTGCACTGGAATGTTTAAAATATGTCAAAACCTTTTTTTCTCTTTTTTTTTTTCTTTTTTTTTTCTTTTGAATGGGAAATTCATCAAACCTGACACTTCTCATGGAGAGTTCTGGCTCCAATGAATCAGTATATTTGGACACCTCCTGATTCCCCCCCCTTCACCACCATTTCAGCCAAATATTCCTGGCTGGTTCTAATTATACAGTCATATATTTTTATACACACACACAACCAGTTCGTACACGTGAAGGCTCAGATGGGGAGGAAAGTGTTGATAAGACTTTAGCTGTTCCACAACACAAAAAGAAGTCTCAGAACCCTTTCCCCACCCTCTCTTCACTTCATCCTTCTAGGAAAAGCCCAGCAGCAGAGGCGGTGGGCTCTGCAGATGGCAGCCACGTGCACTGGCTGGCTGCGTCCCCATCTTGGCATTTCTGCACTTCTCTAGTGCCCTCCTCAGGTTTTGCAGAAGTTCACCTTCCTCTAGATGCAAGGTTCACATTCCTTGAGATACCAAACCGAATCTGGCCCTGCTGTCCCCTGCTGCCAGGCATCCAGCACCCTTGAGGGAAGGTGAGAATCAGTCCTTTCCACCCCCAGAAGGAGGCCAGGGAACTGGAGAAGTCCAGGGAAGGTAGTGTCCTCAATGATGAAACTCCACATCAAGAGCTTCAGTAGTTCAGGATGTGCTTGCAAACCAGGAGAAAAGGGTCCCTGCCTCGAGTCCTGGCATCACCAGTGAGAGCCAAGGGCACTAGCACCCAACAGGCATCCAGCATCTCTCAGGATCAACCCATGGTTCAGGGTGACTCAGTGGGACTGGTAGGAGGCATTACCTGAGCCCAAAGCTGCTGATAAGGTTTCAGGGGGGCTTCCTACACCATGTGCCCTGAGAGTGACGCTCTAAAGGAAGGGGAGCAGGGCAAAGGGTTTTCTCTGCAAATGATGAAATGGTTAAAGTCAAAAGCAAACAGGCTATCCAGCTCTCCCTTTAACTCTCCTGCATCAGAAGAGACCCGAGGGCCAGCCAAATCCACCAGTTCTAGGAAATCATAAAAAAAAAAAGACATACACACATTGGGGAGGTGGGAAGACCAATCTATTTTAACAAGAATCTGTCCTTGATTAGAGCAGAAACATGGCAGTGGGGAAAGAACCGATTATTCAGCAGAGAGTTCAGACGAACAAATGAAAAAGAAAAAAAAAAAAAAAAAGAGGCATATTTGTTCAGGGTGTGATAGAGAGACTTCCAAAGCGCATGGAGACAATTGGAAATTACGTCTATTGAAGCGAAGGCATTTACCGCTCAGGGTAAGGAATCAAAGGGCAAGTCCCAGGGAGGAAGGAGGGTGGGGTGGCCACCCCTGGGTGGGCAGTGACAGACAGGCTCGACCTCTCATAAAATCCTTCCGGGGGGGCTTTCACATATCGTATGGAGCATAAACTGATTTCCACACACAGATATTCCTAATGAAGATGTCCTTCAGGAGGCGAGGGGAGGAGACAGCATAATGAAACCAGCCTGGTTGCCAAGCAGACACTTACCCCCATCAGAGGTGGCACCGATGTAAAATGGAACATGTGAAGGGATGGGAAAAATTGCTGTTGACCTCAACACTATATAATAAAAAAAGAACTCAGTGTGAATTAAATCTGAACTCCCCAAACACCAAAGGCTTGAAGGAAGGTCAAGGGTTGGCACTCCCCTGGTTTCTTATTGCAGACCAGACCTGAGCAGCTTCACAGAGTGCCTCTGGTTAAAAAGCAGTTATCATCTGCCTCAGACTGACCCAGTCAGAGTTTGAACCAGTCTGAACAGAGATTTATTAACCCTCACAGTCAGAGATCAATAAATAGCTTCCTCTCGAGCAGGCAAACTGTCTGGAATAACAAAAAACACGAGGTGAGCCTATCCACCAATCTGCTCTCCCTCCATCCAATAAAAGAATGCTCTAATTCCCCAATGGACAGCAATTTCTAAATTGTATAGTGTTTTGAAAGCTATTCACAGCACATCCAGAGCCCTGGATCCCTGCCACGTAGAGTGTGGCTGTTAGCAATGTGATATGTACACTTCTCTGGGGTCATTTGGAAACTATGTATACGTAGACCCTCCTCATCTCCTCTGCTGGCTGTATGCTGGTCACTCAGTGTTACCATGCTGGTACACCAGTAAGATTCATGTGCAGGAGGAGAAGAAAGAGTAGATGATATTATTCAGGGACAAAGCCACCCAGTGCTTCATGTCTCCAATTACCTGCTCTGTTAAGGGAAGAGATAAGGTTAAAAGTGGGGTGAAATAAAAGATTCAAACTTACAGGTTGAGATTTTTTTTTTTTGTAATTGAAACTTCATTGGAAGAAAGGGTGAACACTTACTTTTTAAAAAAAATCAACACATTTTTCAGGTAAAAGTCAAAATGAGGCTGGCATGCTTGTTCTTGAAATGAGTTAAGTTAAATGTGGGGAAAAGAAAGACGGTCTAACAGACAAGGTATCACAGTATCTTTTTCATTAGCTTCAGTGAGCAGCTCCACTCGACACCGAAAAAATCACAATTATTAGATTTTTATCTGTATTCATAATGTATTTCAAGATTTCCTGGCTGTGCCTGTAAACAAAGACACGAAGCTCCTGGTTTGAGAAGTCCCTGAGCTGCAGAGTGCTAGAGGCTGGAGTCTCCACTGGAGACTCCGTCATCTTCTGCTTCAAAGCTCCTCTGTGCGTTTCCTGTCAGGCATGGGTGATTGTTCGGTGTGGACCTTCACACCGAGTCATCCCTAACTTGTTTCCCAGTCCTTTCCTATGTGTCATTATTCTTATTCATTGACTCCTGTCTCATTTAATTCTGTTTACAAATCCTTCTGGCTGCCTCTAAGCTCCTTAACACATCTCCACCTCCAAAACATGAAATACTCTATTTCAGAGCAGTTTAAGGGCTCACACAGGTGGAAACTGTCAGGAATAGCTCCCTGTTACTCACTCTTCAGAGGCTACACAGGGGTGTGACAACATAAGAAAACCCTTCCTGGTAAAATCAGATCACAGCTTTTGACAGTCAGTGTTTTAAGACATATTCAAACTTTAGCTAGAGCTTGGTATGGAAGACTTTCTCTTTCTTAGGAAAGTTTTGGAAACTTCAGTTCCTCTCCATATCAGAAAGAAAACAGAAGGGAAATCTCAGAACTGTTCACAGATCATGGTTTAAAAAAACAAACAAACAAACAAACAAAACAAAAAATGAAGAGAAGCAAACAAAAATTGGTGCAGGTAAAAATAATTTTGAAATATTTGATTTGGACTTTTCCTCACTGTTTAATCTCTTTTTTCTACTATAAATTAAGTCAAATCTAAAAATGAAATGCTATTTCAACATAGAAAACCTCCAAACTGCTAATAATTTAAAATAAAAAAAAAAGAAAAAAAATGGTTTTAGAAATCTTGTAATAATCTCTTAAGCCAAAAAATCTGTTAAATCCCATTTCCCACAAACAGTTGCAGTTTGAACATACTTGTCTTTTGTGTCAGAATAAAACATGTAAAATCGGATTTCCAACCCTTCCTAGAGGTGACTCCATGTTTTTTTTAACAAGGTGAGAGATGCACCAAAATAAACTTCTGACTTCGCCAAGCCCCTGAAGCTGCTTGGATCCAAGGGTATCGATCAAAGAAACTGGTAGATCCAAAAGTGTTGACGGGGGAAAGAGAGAGGGTCTGAAGTGAACAGAAATACTTGTGCCAGCCAGTGAGGTTTACCCCCTTCTTTCCTGATGTTGGCTCCTCATGCCACAGAACATGCCCATCAGCAAGGGAATGAGGCACAGAGTGGCCAGCTGACCTTGAACAAGCACCAAATTCGGCAGGGGCTCAATGGACTGCAGGGGAGCCAGGAGACGTGGTACTTGTCTTGACACTGGGCAGGACATACTTTCCTGGTGGATAAATAATACTGTTTTCTAGCAATTTCTGCCAGTTTTCCAGTGGTTTTTTTTCATCTACGTTCAGTTCTCAACTATGTCTGACACTTAGTAAATTCTAAAAATTGATCCATTCAGGGAATAAGGGTTGAGGAAAAGGGTCAGCAGATAGCATGCAAGCCAGCTGTTGATGTAGAGGGGAGGCTGCCAAATAGCTGCTGAGGGATGGGACAGTGGTGTGGCAGTCATTTCTCCTTCAGCAGAGCTGGCAAACAGAGACAGAACATACCCAGACTTGCACTTGGGAGCTTCCAGGATTCACTGGCCCTGACATCTTCTGCCAGAAATAGAGAGACCTTCTGGAAATTGCACCCCCATTGAAAGGCCATTGCTGTACCCCCTTGGCTTTGCAGTGTGCCTCTGCTCCTTTTCACTGCCCTCCCCTGTGCCAGAAACCTGTACCATCTCCAGACCACTGCCGAGAAGGTTCCCACATGCCTTCGCAACCACAACCAAAAGTGACCGGGATTAAAGTAATGATTAGCAGAAGACATTTTCAGGACTGTTTTACATGAAAGTTCAGGTTCTGTGGTTGTAGCAGCTCCTTTGGCCTCTAAAAATATTCAGGATTTCAGGGTCTGACATGTTTTGCTGCACAACTCCTGTTTTCAGTAGTGGGACCAGTAGCTCTAAGATGAACACGCAATATATACCTAGTAAAGACCTTTTGGGTGAATGGTAGAGAACTCAGTCAACTGCCAACCCCACTTGAAACATGGAAAAGAAAAGGTCCAAGAGACCACCCCACCAAATTTTCTGGGTAATTTTGCATGTTGCTTGCTCAGTGGACACCATAATGAAAAACAGGAAAGTGTCCAAACCTTGTAAGAACATGAATACTGTATTATATAAGAGCAAATGTCCCAGAAGTGCAGTAATATGGGTCTGACAGTAACTGGTAGCAGGTATGCAGGGAAGAGTGTAAAGAACAGGGCATGGACAGATATTCAGCCTCTAGGAAACAGCAGTATAGAGACTGAACAGACTGGGTGTCCGTGTCCCTTGTCCTTTAGAGATACCAGGGCACATTAGAGAACCTCCTCCTACCCTGCAAAAAAATAATTAAAAAAAAAGTCACTAGGGAAATGTGCTCAGTGGCAGCGAAGAAAATGTTATAAATTACTTGGAGCCTGCCTCCTGCTAACCACAGGGCAAAACATTTCATCTAGCCCGTGCCTCAGTTGCCACCATGAGATCGAGTTGTTGCATCACCACAGGATGGAGACAATGAAACCATGTTATGACTGAAAAGTCCTGAGGTGTGAGGGATGAGGACCAGATGGGACACTCCAGTTGGATAGGCTGTATGGGTGTCCCCTTTCAGTCACTTTCCCTTTGGCATCCGGATTTTAGCCCCAGTGTCATGGAAGCACTGCAAAGACATTGTTTATTATACAAATAACTCATGATTGCCATATATTATTTCCTCTCCCTTACACATTATTTCTTCTTGTCAAGAAAGATTAAAACAGCTGTCTTCATCCAGGCAAGAGGACACAAGACTTTCAACATCCAGTCAAACTAGTGAGCCCTGTTTGGGCTCAAGCTGTTTTTAGTCTGGGGCTGAAACTCATTTGGAGGAATAATTCAACCAAGTGTTGCGCAGGGGTAAATTTAGGAAGTTCCTCAAGGCACCTAAGCATGTAGAGGGAAAAGATATCTAATAAATGGTCCCCCTAAACATTTCACTGAGCTGTAATATCAAATGTGCCCAGCTCTTACTTAGTGGGTAACAAGAGTTAGGTGTGCTGCAGATGAGAAAAGAGTATTTTTTCTTCCTCCCATCTCAATAAAACCAGAGTTCATACACACAGCATACCAGACTTGAGCATCTTACACTTAAATGTAATACCCAAAGCATATGGGAGTGAGCACCGGGCTCTGCCCAAATTGCTTATAAGCTGAGTAAGAGAGGCAAAGGTAGAAGTGTTGCTAAGTGAAGAGCTGAGGCATACATGGGGCTTCAGTGTTTTCAGCAAAGTCCAAGGGAGATTTGGGAGTCCTGCACCCAGGCCCTCACCACCACAAGGAGAGTACTGACCACCCTACCAGCCATTGGGATTGCTGCAGCCATCTCCCTGGCTGGTGCTGCTGGGTCTATAGGTCCCTTTTTCTCTATGGAAAAGCATCATGACTAAATAAATCCATTGATTTGCTTTTGATGTCAGAAGTTGAGCTGTAAACACCTTGATGATACATGGGGAGGAATTGTAAGGCCTGAAGAGCCAAACTGTTTTCTAAGCTGCGACCAGTTTGCATCACTGCTGGACCCTTTTTCCCCAAGAGGAAAAGAGGCACTAGATTAAATTCATACAGGTATTAGAGGAATCTCAGCTCTGCTATAGATAAAACCAAGCACCACTTTCTGGTTTTAGGTGGTCTATTCTAAGCACTCCTAAACCAGCCTGCCTCAACATCCCAAAATGCATCCTCTCTGCTGAGCATGCCAAGGTTAGCAAGCCAACCTTGTGGTGACTGTACAAGGGAGGACTAGAGCCAAGACCCCCAGACAATAGTTTCTCTGTCTGAAACTACTCCTGCACTCAAGATCTGAATGTGTGGCATTGTTGAAGATGTTGTGGACAATCTCAGTATATTTGGCTCAATATAGATGAATTAAAAGAAGTCTGAAGGCTGTTATAGATAAGGTCCGACATTCTAGTGAGGTCTTCCTGGATTTAAAGCCTATGAACTTATAGGAAGTGTGTATGAAGAAACATAAGACAACACTCTGCTGCCTGTTCCATGTCTCTTGATGGGATATGCTCCAACAAAGACAATATTAATCTGTACTGGATACTTTCATGTGCTTTGTTTCTTGAATTTTCCCTGAGTTTCAGTGTGTAGGAACATAAATAACAGCAATTCTCAAAGAGGGCAGAGTTCATGTTATTTTGGTAGTGTGGCAAGAACCGTCATATTTCCTACTTTTCAGACGTTTAAATTTGCATTGATTTTTCCCATCCTTCTGAGGATTAATCCTCTATGCATTCTGGACCAATACAAGACACCATTAGGCCATGTTAACTCCGTGCTGAAGTTTTTGGCATAAGGTGCTGCATGCTCTAATCTATTTGCAAATCAAAAGCCAACGCTTTGCACACTTCAATGAAAAGCCTGAGGCAGCCTGCCCCACTAGAAAGGTCACCACATTAGGACACAAGGGAACTCTTCGAAGTTTTGCCACTGATTTACTGTTCAGTCTTGGCCAAGTAATCTCTTTTCTTTGTGCCTCTAGTTTTCCTCCCATTCTTTGTGTTTTCTATTCAGGCTGTGAGTTTAGCACAGGAGCAGCCCTCTCACTTTGTGCTGGTCCTGTGCCTCATACAGCAGGCCTCCCTCTCCAGCATAGCTAGATGCCACCACAACACAAAGAGTTCAGAGACTTAACAGTTTAAAAGAGTTTGGCTTTCACTCACAGGATCTTCATTCTCTCTCACTTGCTTCCTTAGCACAAAGCTTTTCAGAAGAGGTTGCAGCCACCCACTGAGTGAGTAAATTCCCAGTCAAAGGGTTAAAATAACAACTCCATTGAATACAGAGGAGAAAGGTGTTTAAGAGGAGCTCAGATCGTATGGTAAACTAGGTACTAGTTAATCAATAGTACTCAAAGGTGAAGGCCATATGGAGGAGCCAGAAATCATTGCACAAGTTAAGCAAAGTTTAGCAAGCCTGATTAAGTAAAGCCTTAACTATTTTCTGTGAAAAGTTTCACCTTTCCTCTAACCTAGCTCTGGAATATATACCTAACTTCTGACTCATGCACTAAAGGGTTCAGTGGAAGTTTTGAGACCAACTTGTGGACAATACTTCTTTATTGCCCAAACAGTTTATATACTACATGTTACATATAATTCTCCTATTCACTGGACTCTCAATCCAAACTCTTCTGGTAAAAGGGCTTGTGGGCAGTTTACTTTCTGTCCAATGACTTCACTGCAAAGGATTTTTCTTCTCTGTTGAGCTTGCCATATGCAAGCTTTCCTTCCTCTTGTTTCCCAGTTTCTGGAAATAATTTGTGGTTTGGAAATGGAAATGTCCTTGTAGGCTTCAAACTGCTTAAAGCCTGCCATACCAGATCAGTTCATTGGATTCATCTAATCTGTTCTCCTCTTGCCAGACATGACCAATACCTGGTGCTTCAGAAGACAACACAACTTCACAGTAGCAGCAGGACACTTCAGCTTTAGACAGAGTCCCTTCTCTGTGAGAAGCTGATAAAGCATCCTTCCCACTTCTACCCTGAACTGCCCAAATTTTCTGAGAGATTTTCTCAGGCATCAGCTAAAGGGCAGAGACCCCCCACAAGGATAAAGAGACTTAAGGGGGACAAAGTACATTGACACATATCAAAAGAGGACTTCCCAAAACATAGCACAACAAACACGGCTCAACCCCTTGCATGACTGGCTTGGCTCGCTTCCCCTCTTCAAAGAAATTGGCAAGCAAATTTTTATTGTAAGAGACAGAACAGAAGCTGGAGGGGAGGTACTGAAATCTGGGGATAATTCACAAAATCCTGGCCTGTGGTGTAGAAGGAAGTTAGTATTATGCATCTATCATTTGTATTTCTTTTGTTACTGCTGGTATATTTAAGCAGATATAAGCAACCTAATAATGATCACATCTTGTTTTCTGCTAACATCTTTCTTGTCTGCTTTGAAACTAATGGGAAGCAGGTATAAGCTAGAACAGACACTTTTTGGCGTGCTCATGCATGTCAAGGTTGTCTTGCACTTCACAGAATCCTACATATTGCAGCAGGATTATTTTTTCAATTAAGTACAACTTAGTATTACAAAGTCACCAGATTTGATCTCTATAAAGTTTGCCATTTTGCTCAGAGGACCACTGCACTTCCCCAAGCCTACTGATTCCATATGCTCGTGCCTTGTCTTTTCCCGTGGCCAACAACTAGTGGCAAAGCCACGTAGTTGGACTTCGTTTTCTGTCTCTGAAGATGTGGCAGAGAACCACCAAGAAGACCACCTGTACTCACCTTAGTCTGAGCTGGGCTTGCATTCATGCCTGTGATGGGTGTACAGAACCAAGGCACCACTCTTTGGGATGAGGGAAACTTCAACCAGGTGTCATCTGCCAGAGGAAACGGTGGGATGTGTGGTGTTACATTGCCATCTTGTGGGGAGCTCCCACTGGAGAGGAATGAAGAAAGATGGCTGACTAATGGGTTCTGGGCTGTCTACGCAGCAAGAACGTCTCCCCATTGTTGTATGCCCATGGCCTGCTAAGCACTTGTGCCCTTGGTGTGACTGAATGGGCCACTACATGATGCTATTCCTCCACCAAGTGGTGAAGAACAGGAGCTCCATGCAAGGTCTGGAGGTCCTATGCATGGGCAACATTCCATTGCTCCAGTGCTTGGATTTGCAGACTTGGTATTGAAGTTTTGTATAGATGCCACCAATGTGAACCAAGAGTCTGGGTCCTAGCTCAGCCCTCAGAGGGTAGGAGGCTGCGTTATCACAGTTGCCACTAGCTCTTGCAGTGCTGCTATTCACAAAAGAAGAACATAGCTACACCATGTGAGTCCAAGCCCCCACAAACTCAAGGAGAGAATGAAGGAAAAGGCATTTTCTTTCGTTAAGTGCAGAAGAAGCTTCTGGTGGCAATGCTTTTTATATTAGTGGTGTCCCCAGAGAGGTTCAAATACACAAACCCACAACATACTTCTCCTGTTTGTGTGATGGAGTATTGTGTTGACAGACTGGAAGAGAATTACTGACAAATGTTACCATGTGGACTCTCACAGTGATGCCATGTATTGATTTCCATCTGGTGATGATGTGCACTTTTGCAATTGCATTGACACTATTCTCTCTCTTAAGAATCTGCAGACTGAGATTTTGGAGTGAAAAGAATTAACATTGTTTATTATTTACTCAGTACTAGAGGAGGTCTGCGACTTTATGGGCCATAACAATTACAATGAGAAAAAAAACATCACAGGTCCCTGCCCCAGGGTCCTTAGCAAGAGAAATTGAACATGACAGAGGGAGGCAGGCAAACCCTGAGAAGATGGGAAGATGGGTTCCAAGATCAACCATATACAAAAAGTGACACATAGATAACTCTTTATTGCCTGAGCATCAATTTGAAGAACAGTAATGGCTCTACAGGAGGTAAAATACAACCAACACTGATTAGAGGGAGCAAGCTGTCCTTTCCAGTTGTCCTTTGCCAACCCGTCTTGCACTGAATGTCTGGAAGTAAATAAGAAAATCCCTCAGCTTTGGGAATTGTGGTAGGTCACACAAGTGGGCTGAAGTTTTCTAGACCTTGAGAGAGGAACAGTCTTTGATTTCAAGGAAATATGATACCTCCTCAAAGAAGGGGTCACATTCTTTGAAATGCAAGATATGGAGAACTATGGAGATATTGGCCAACAACAACAGGACATAAATGCCAACATGCCCTGAGGGGAATGAAGGCAGTAAATTTGAGCTCCAGAGGTTTGCCATGGGATTTTTTTCTAAACCCCAGTTACCAGCAAATTCAATATCTCTTAGAAACAGACCTCCGGAGTCTGAAATTGCTCTGCTACTCATGAGAAGCACAGTCACCTTTCTTTGGACAAAGGTCTGTCTTAATAAAGGCAATGGCAGTAGTAGAGTATATTTGTTTTGCTCCAAGGCATATAATTTGATATCTCTTGAGATCTTAGTTAAGAAACAAATACTTTGCAGTGTATAGAAATAGTAAGGCATATATTAGACTTACCAACACGTGTTTCAATGACAGCTTTCAACCCATAGTTATTAACAGGGAGGCATTATCATAAGTGGGACCATTATTAGCAAGGTGGTTTAGAACACTGAATGCTAGTCAAATAAGGTTTAGTATTTTCAGTAGTTATCTAGATGACACAAAATCTCTGATAGTGGGATTTGCAGATAGTGTATAAATTACTGAGATAATAAAGAAGAAAGAGGACAGACTGGATTGTGGAGGGGAATACAAGAATTACCTCCTTTAACTATCACAATTCAATATGTGTATTTTACTAGAGTCAAGTGGAATGTATTACACCTCACAATAAAGGCTGAGATTCAACGCCATTTGTCTCCTGCTCCTAATGCAGGCATTTAAGGTAAAAGCATAGTTGGCTTAGACTTCCTCTACCATAAATGAAGAAAAGATGGCACCTCTGTGGGGGAAATCTGACCGAAGTTTGAAGGGCTGAAGGTAAGGCCCTACATTTAGGGTGAAAAACTCTGTCTTGCAAAGCATAAAGAACATCAATATTAACCACCTCAGCATGAGATCTCAGTGCAATATTTGATCACTAATAAGATACTCAGCTGTCTAAAAAAAGGAATTACCAAGTAGAAACAGGGAAGTGGTTTTGTCCCTATTAAAATCCTTAGAAGAACGGTATCTTCAGTCTTGGTATCCTCAATTTAGGAAGGATATGGACATCTTAGAGTCCAGAATAAAGCCACAAAAAATGATCTTGCAAGACAAAACAGGTCTTGCAACCCTATCAGTATAAGCTTTTAATCTACTGTGATTAGCAAAATGTGACTTGGTATTTTCATATGTAGGTACTTTTGCATGGAAAAGACTCCTTGCAGACCTTTTAAGTATTTCAGCAAAAGACACAAAAAGATTCAGAGAGAATTCAGGCTGGTGTTTGACAAATGTAACTGTGAAACAGGATATGATTTCCTCGCTGTGCGGGTAGTTTAATGCTACACGTGTGATTAAATCACAAAACATTTGGAGTTTGTCAGCTGCAAATTGACATTTTAGCACTATGGCACACATGATTACACAGGAATAATTAGAGTTAAAAGCATGTGCTTGGACAGTTATTGCAGAGCAGCTGATGCATGGTAACTCATCAGTTTGAGTTAACCTGTTCTTGGATCAATATACTTCATAAAACATTCACTTCATAGAAGCTCCTACAAAAATATTTTGCAGCCTAACTACACCCAAGGGGAAAAAATACAGTCTGTTCTTACCTATGGATTAAAAAAAGAGAAGCCTACACTAGAAATAATGGGATATTAAGAACAGGAGAAAAACCAAGCCATACATCTTTATATCCAAGCAGTAAAAGTCACATATGGAGGGTGACGGTGGACAGCTCCGTTACTTCAGGCTCAGTCTTCTGCACCACAGAAGCTCCACACTCTTCTGAAAAACCCAAACTTAATTTTGTGATCTTAGATATCCTCATAAATACTGAAATAGTGTCAGCCTGAAGAAGCAGCTCTGATGGATGGGATCTCTCCTTTGTTTGAACCAGTGGTCTGGCAAAACCTAAAGGCATTAAATTCAATGGCAGTTGGTGCATCCTTACAATTACTACAGCAACAAATGCCAGTTTTACGCACTTCCCTCTGTTCTTGGCCTGCTTCTTAAGCCCTCCAAGCCCTCCAAACCCTTTTTATTCCCTTCTTCCAAGGTTGAGCCTCCAGCTTTATTTCAATCTCAACAAAACAGTTCCACATTCACTAATAAATCTCTGCAAGTCAATCATGCAGGGACGGCATAAAATAAATGGAATTGAACACCAAGATGACACAGAGATTGTACTTGAGTGTATTATTCATTTCCATATTTAATTCATTACATTTCCCCACCCCCACCCCCCCTTTTTTTTTTCTTCCTTTCTCCCCCCCGCCTTCAATTTATACAGAGCTGCAGCACATTTTCCAGCCTGCTGTGCTGGAATGCTGCAGTGTCAGGGGACTTTGCAGTTACATGTAAGACCTTGTTGTTGTATTGTGCACTGGGCCTTCGTCCTCAGGAAACCGACAGCTCCAAGTTAGATAACAACTGGTAAATCATCATCTTTGCTAAGTGTTTGCAAAGGCAGGTAGCAGGGTAGGAAGGAGGTTTCTTTAGAGTAGGAAAAGAAAGAAGTATCTCTCCTAAGGGATTAAGAACTTCTCTGACCATCCGTCTTTGAAGTCTCCTCCTAAATCTTTGTTTTTCCTGATACCTGTATTTCTTGACTTGTTTTTTTGAGCTGGGAGAAGGTATCTGTCTGAGGGCTCTCAGCAGAGGGTGAAGGGCAGAGGAGATGTGGATCAGAAAAAGTAGAAAATGCCTTTTCAGGGGAGTGAAGGGGAAGAAATCCAGAGGCCAGTTTCCTTTTGCACTTCAGCAATGATCATTCATTATTCTCTAAGGGTTAACCTTGCCTGGAAAGCTCACAGGAGGAAGCATTCACTGGTTGGTTGCAGGGACCGGATGGAATGACTTAATGCAACATGTTTTCTTTTCTAGTCCTGATTCTCATGATTTTGTAATAAGCCAACCTTGAATCAGCTAGTGAAATTTCCCTTCCCTATTCTCTAACTCTTCCCTAAATTCACCCTCACACTTCTGGAATGATCTGAAGTTTTACATTCTCCCCCAACAAGCAGAAAAGCTGCAGATTTCTCTCCTCTCCCTAGGAGACAATGCTCTGCTTTTCACACCTCTGCTTCAGCCCTGAGCAGTTTCTACCTCAACCCAGCTGATGTTCCACTTGAGGACTGGTAACTCTTTTTTCTTATTTTTGTTCATCTGTGCATGAAGTAATACAGTCCCATGGTGGCATGTTGATGCATGTAGAAGAGAAAAACAAAATACTTAATCCTAGCCAGATGAAAGGAAGGGAAAAAACAAAACAACCACCCTGAGTTCCTCCACACTCCTGCTTGGTACACTTCTCATCTGAAGCCAGCTGTTTGACAGATGGCTTTAAAAGTGAAGTTGTGCTCATTACTCTTAGATAAGCTGAGGGTCCCATTCTGTTTGTTCTTTTCTAGTTTGGGAAGCTGCAGAGAAAACTGGTCTGAAGTCACTGTTCCTCAGGTTTGCAACTTCACTGTACAGTGAAAAGCCCCACTGCAGTGACGTAGGTTCTACTGAGAATAGAATAATACAAATCTAAAAGCAAATTAGGACAGAGAGGAGAGGCAAGTCTGAACAGAACTTTTTCAGTTGGCTTTTCTGCTCTTAGAATGTTCACAAGCTTGACTTTTGCATGGTGGGAGCTCAGTGAGAACAAAGATTTCTGTGACCCTAAAAACTGATGTTACTCTCAGATCAGTGGCTTGAGGGGCTTTTTTCCAGTACCTCTGATTTGTCCACCCCTCCTCCACCCTCCATCTCGCTTGTAGGAGAGAGAATTGCTAAATCTCCAAACATTTTTCAAGCCAGCAAATCTAGTTAGATCAGTTACTATACTTTATTTCAGTAATTCCAGGATGTTCTGCTTTGGTCTTGGGGCTTAAACTCACCAGGGTCCCAGACACTGTCAGTCTCTGTTCTCTGCCCCTTCCGTGACTTCCACAGAGTTGGTCAAGCTCCTTACCCTCTTCTCATGACTTCTCCCATTCCTAAATGTCCTCCTAACGGCTTTATTTCTTATGGAAACTCTGAATAACCATCTGGGTCTACACCTTCCCTTGACCTCCTTCTCTTCAACAGATCCCCACAATTTTAGTTGAAGGAACAATTAGCCCTAACCATTCATAATACCACCAACAGCTACTTGCCCTTTCCTGCCCTTGGAGGCCACTCTGCTCCTCACCCCAGTGCCTGCAGTTCACCTGATGACCTCAGCAGCTACTCAAGGTAAGAATATCAGATTCCTACGTATGCTCAACACACTATCAAGGTGCAAGGGAGTGGCCCCAGGGGTAAGAGTCCATTAGATTCATATTTCTACTGACCACAGTAAGGTGAACCATCACTTGGGTAACAGTAAAACAAGGGGACTGAGAAGAAAGAAGGTGATCATATCACTGGTTTTGGCTTCTCTCTCCGTTCAATCTGCCATTCAGTTGTGAACAAGCATCTTCCTGAATCTGATGCATCTTCTCCACCTTTCCAGTCTTTTCAGGGCTAGGGCTGTCTATTATTTTGTGGTTGTGTGTCATCTGTGCTATCCAAAAGGCAGTTCTGGGTCAGTAAATGTCAGTGTAGTACAAGCACTCATTATGGAGACAGGAGGGACAGAGAGCCAGAGAGGGAAAAAAGATGGCACAGATAGTGAGTGTCTGTGGGATTAAGAATGGACAAGGGAGAATAACGGAAAAGAGATGGTGGAAAATTCTCTCAGCACAGCCTGAATGGGTCTGTTTACACAGTGTCATACAGGGACGGATAAGAATTGCCATATGGCAAAGCCAACAGCAATTGCTACCCTCCAAGGAAAGATGATACATGGTATGATGGAAGAAGACATATCTGACACCTCTCTGGCTTTCACTGCCCACAGGATTTTTTTAAATTGCAAGGTATGTCTTATTTGTTGGCCACTGGGATCAAGAAGACAATGAAGTGAACCACCCCACACCTACGCATTTTCATTATATTTCTTCACTCTAGTTCCAAAAGTCTCTCTTAACTATGGGGAAAGAAACTACAAGTCTGTTTCTAAATGGTACTTATCACACCTTTAAACTCATCCCCAGTACTAATAAACAACCCATTTTCCTGCTTGTGTGCTTTTACAGAACAAACATGGAGTAAGCCTGATCAGCGAATCCTGTTTTTCCTTTAATTGACCCACATACAGTTCACTGGCTGAAAGTCTATTGCAAAGCAATACAAAAGTTATATGGGATCAGCCGTGCTTAAAAGCTTTGTGAAAGAAGTGTGTTTTTCAGGAAATGCTTGAAATATGAGATGAAAGTTGTTTAGCATGCAAAGGATTTGCTCCAAGGCCCACTGAAGGTGGTAGAAGGACTTCAGTGATTCCAGTGGTCTTCAGATCAGAACGAAGGAGGGAAGAACTGGTGCCAGGCATAGAGAGCAACATAAAAGAAGGCACAGAAAATAAACTTCAAATTTATATACAGTGGAAGAAGTTCTAGCCATACTGCAAATTGTTAAAAGATACCGTTAAGGATCTATTGCTCAAATGGTTGGCAGTGGTGAAGTGTCCAAGATCCAAACCTTTTCCATCACACCATGATTCATACAGTGATACTACAAGTCGTAGCATAGATGTTCCTCCACCAGGAGATAAGAAAGTATGCCTCATAAGGAGCAAAATCATCTCTTGTGCCTATGACATGGTGTCTCTGCTGAGATAGCCCGTGTACACCAGCTGTTACGTTTTTCATCTGCTGTATTGCACTGACATACTTATTTATTACAGACGACTGCCATCCGATGCCAGCAGCTGCAGCTCATCGGCCTACAGTTGCTTCTGGTGAAGTGCTTTTCAGATCAGAATATGCCAATCCATCAAACCTAAGAATTTTGATGGGGGGAGGGAGTTCAACCAACTCCCTCCAGTTTTAAATTCCACTTTCATTTTTTAAAATTAAACCACTGGTAATAAAAGAGTAAAACACAAAGAAGAAGCCAATATTGAAATCAAATGTTTTAGCTGATGTTAGAGGAAAAGGATTCAGAACTTGAGTTTTCATTTTGCAAAAATTTTTAAAATTCTGGCCGTTGGCCCAAGTTTTAAACCCAGGTTTGGTTAAAAAAAAAAAAATCCTGAAAATGTTCACAGGATAGGAAAGTCATTTCCTGCCAACTCTATATTGGCTTACAGTTCTGACGCATGAAAGCTGGATTTGAATTAGCAGATTAGGCCCAGATCCAAAAAGGGACCTAGGCACTTAAAGTGGGACTGAGGTATGCGAGGCCCAGACAAAGGTCCTCCTCAGTCCCTGGAAATGACTGAGTTTTCAAAATTAGTAATTCCGCTTTGGAGCATGCCCAAAAGCACCTTGGCTTCAATAAGCAGTTCCATGTCCACCTCCCCTCCTCACCTTCAGCCATACCTTCCCTGGAGCATGCACACCAATGCCAGGGCCCTTCAAACATGCAATGGCAACTTCACTTTCTTCCAAAACACAAACAGAGGAAGAGGTGGTACCACCTTATCATACAATAGCTCAGCACTTGGAGCACACACCCAGGCAGAGCTGGTTTCCCCTCAGCCTGTGAGGACTCAGCCCTACACTGCAGAGGGTGCCCTGGCCAGAGCCCTCCCTCTTCTTCCCCCTGTACTTCAGTTGCATGCGAAAAAGAGACCTTCTTGGCCCTGGTTTCTTCTACTAAGTTTTGTTTAAATACCTGATCTTGCTGTTTTCAATGTATGAAAATATAAAGGACTGTCTGAGGAAAACAGACCTAAAAGCCATATGCATTCTCTTCAAGAAAGCCTTTCAGATTTAAGACATCCCCTTGCCCTCAGCATTGCCTCTGCCTGCTCAGACATCTCCACAACCGGCACTGGTCTTGCTGTTTCCTATCTTTTCCCACATTTTGTACATCAGGATGAGGCTCTGTGGGTCTCAACCCTTGCTCCCTATGACACACACAGGGCAGTTCAGCCCTCCATCACTTCTGCTGGCTGGCAACTCTGGTAGGAGGACACAGCCTGCTGTCAGGTCTCTGAGGCACGCAGCCCCACTGTGCTGGTATTCCTGCCTGTGCGTATACAGAGCAGGGAATCAGGCTTCCTTGTTTACATCTTCTCTTTTCTCTTTCACCCCCTCCTTTTTTCCCCTCTTCTTAATAAAGAATGTTTTTAAAAACAAGTGCCTGCATTTGAGCTCCTGTGAACTCGAGTTTCCTTGGAGAAATGTTTGTGCTCTTTAACTTAAAGAATTTCCGAAACATATAGGAAAGGAATTTCATAAACTGCTCATTGAAAAACATTCCATACATTCCCTTCTCATCCAGAGACACCCGTGTGTGGTCTCCGACAAGGTCAGGTTTGGGGCTACGTAACGGGGACAAAGATTCCAGCACTTGGAAAACAAGAGATACCACAGACCATGGGACGGGGGGGAAAGGACCTCGTGACTCCCATTGCTGGAGGCCGGGAGACCACCGGAAAGGCAACAGACAGTAAACACTGCGCGTTATCCCAGGAAGGAAAATCCCAGCACGAACCTCCCACATATCTGTTGAGAGAGTGACATCAAGCTCTGCAGTGCTAAGGAATGGAGAAGGGAGGGCGGGGGTGGGGGTGGGGAAATTAAAAAGAAAAAGAAAAGAAGAAAAAAAGAGGAAAACAGTATTTCCCACCTTTTCATATAAGAAAGGTGAAGACATTGAAGGAGGCCTTTTAGAGGCAGACTGGATGCGTATTGCAAATGGTGGGCACTCAGACTGGGAGATGATTATGGATGGGAAGAGCACCCAGGGTTTAGATTGCCCCCTCCCTGTTTTAAAATCAGAGAGGCATGTTTGTAAGCCCTGCCATCCCTTGGGGCACTCTGAAGCTCTAGGAATGAGCGCTCTGCACATCTTCAGTTTACACTGTTTGCAGAAACCCTAACTTTATTTCCAAACCAAGTACTCTGAAACATGCCAAAGGCACCATTCCTAATCCACTGCAATGGACATGACTCACAGCAGGTCTTAAAACAAAATTATCCAAAGTGAGGGAAAAAAAAGCATCAGGGAAATAGTCTCTTGGAGAAAGTCCTTCTCCAGTACCTGGTGAAATGTCACAAGATGTGATTTATTACAAAATTTTCCACTAAAGTCTACATGCTAGAATTGATTTCTGAGTTTGGATCAACTGGAAACATGTCAATTCACACAAGATCTTTATGTGAATAAGCCTGAACTAGAAAGCTTCTTCTTGTGGAAATTGAAAGGAAGTCCATACCTGGACCATCACTCATGTTGCCCTGTTTATCTAGTATCCCCATTCACATTAGCATGGATTATATACCACCACTGGCACAGTAAAGTGCAATTATTTCAATTTGTGAGGTATTGTTAATTATTTTTAGAGCTCCCTAATGATGACACCAACTCAATGCAATCAGAATCCAAAGCTTTTCATATGCTTCTCGTGTCACTCCTTTATTTATGTAAATCCTTAATTCTCAGCAGTCACCAGCACATTAGAAAGACTTGAACCTAGGCTATTCTTGCTTGGACTTAATGAGCAGGGGGAAAAAATAAGCTTCGACTGGAGATGTCAAACCTTTAGTCACCTTTACAAAAGTATCACATGCAGTAAACTAACCACAAACAACAGCCCATCTAGATTTCTGTAGGAGACCACGAGGAACGGAAAATGGCTGACAACAAATACACACTCTTAACATTACAGTTGCTTAACCCTTTAAATCTGAGATCCTGAGTCAGGAAAAACAGAAGTGCAAGGCATAATTACAAATAGCCAACTTCATCTTGTGCATCGTCTTGAACAGCTGAAACAGCTGGCACAGATAAAGCTCTGCTAGCAAAGCACAACAGATTGCCTTCATTGCTGCTGCTGAAGGTTGTCTCTGCTCTCCTGTTTGTTCTCTCCTAGCTCTTTATAAATTCAATCCAGATATTAACAATATCCATTAGCTTCTCCAGAAGATTATCTCAGCTTTAGTGACTGGAATGCAGGGATTAGAAAAAAAAAAAATCGGTTTTGTTTTTAATAAAAGTATATGTTCATTTAAACTGATGGCTTTTAACATCTGTTGTGCAAGTCTTTGTGGTAATAACCCTTAGAGATTGTTGGAGAGGGAGATCATTTAGTAGGCAATAAACACCAGTGATTTCATTAATCAAATATTCTAGCATAGATATTACAAACGGGAAGAAGCAAGGCTTCCACCTGCTTAATGATTTCATTACTGAGGCTAAAACAGATTGCTGTTGGCAGGGCAGGAGATGCCCTGGTACCTCTTTCCCCAGCTGTGGGCACAGCTACATTAAGGCAAGTGTGGTGGAAGAAGAGTTGCATCAGGGACCTGTCAGGAAGCTTCTGACTACCACCATATGAGGCATAGATTTCAAAATGTCTTACCAATAAGGAGTTGTCCTTAGTTCCTGACGTTTCTACAACCAAGCTGATAGCTCTTTCTTGCAGTACTGTTAGCCTATTAGCTGGGAAATGGTGGCACAGATTGAGCAGGGAGTACAGGAAGCTGTTTTGCCAGCTGATGGGTCACTCAGGTGGGCTCACAGAATTACAGTCCCTGGCAGACAAAGTGAAAAGCTTCTGTAGGGATCTTTTTGTCTTCTTCCACAGAGAGAGATTTTGAATACAATTTTCAGCCAAAACCAAGTTTCTTCTGGAAGTCTTTTTATTGATCATCTGTGTGAATGTGGAGGGAAGACCCTTCAGAGACCAGTTTTTACAAACAACAACAACAAAGCTGAAACATTCAAAGACAAAATGATCATGGGGTAGAAGAGAGAAGCTCTTGCCTATATTGTAGACCTTAAGAGAGCCAGACATAGACCAAGTGACAGGGAAATGCCCCAGCCTGCATGAAGGTGCAGGTTGCCCAACAAACCATAGCATCTTCTGCTGCCTGTTCACACCAGTTATCCTTTCCCTGCACACGAAACATCAGGGCATGAGGCAGAAGTGTGCATTTGGATTCCAGCTCTTCATGGGGCCTTAGGCACAGAAAAAGAAGAGCAATAAGTTTTCTCCCTCCTCTTCATCAGCTAGCCAGCAGGGACAAAAGAGTTGACCAGCACACTGCTGTCCTACCTAAGATAACTGTACCTCAAGCCATCCAAGGGAGTGTTCAATCCCATTTCTGAACCCTCAGTGAGGAGAAAGGGGGCTTTGGGGTGCCACAGAGGTCAGTCCCACATGTGCAGTGCCAGGGCAAGCTCTACACAATGGGGAGAAGTTCAGTGCTCCTCTGGAAAAAGCACATGGAGGGAGTGTGATTTGGACCACAGCATGTTGAATCAAAAGCATCTGAAAAGTTGTCCTCCCCGTGGCTTTGCGGTGAGCTCAGGAAATCCTTTATGAGCTGTGCTGAGGGATCCCTTTGAAGCTTCCTGGCTTCCTGCAGCCTTTTCCTCCCTGTCAGCCAGCTAAGAGGGAACTGCTGGTGCTGACTCCCCCAAAGACCTCAACTGCTTGCCGTTATTTGGGGGCACAGGTTTCCCCACTTCTTGGTGACCAGGGCCTAACACAGGGTTCCCTACAAATCTACTGTGGTGCAGAGGAAGGAGCTGCTCAGGTCTGCAGGGAGAAGGATCACCTGCATGCTTGCCTTTATCCATGGTCTCTCTGTGGTCTCCAGCCAGAAGGACAAAAGACACTGATTTCTGCTAGGAAAGAAGGAGCATTACTTAGGATTAATGAAAACAAGATAGTGTGGGTAAGACCAAGTAAATGCCTTGGGAAGACAGGATGGTTTACACATTTTCAGATGAGCTAAAAGGCCAGGCCAAAGCCAGCGTTTTCTTGATCTGGAAAAGGAGGCAAAATGTGCAATTTCTCTGACTTCTCTGGAATTACAGCTTTAGTTTGGTTTTACCTGCTACTTAGCACAAGTTCAGCATGTGCCATCCCATTTTCTCCCAGTGAAGACAAAGCCAGCTCTTGCCATCAAGGCTACAGTTATGGAAGGGGTAAGAAAGAAAAAGAGAGAAGGATCATTCATTTTCTCTGTTTAATAAGATCTGACAAACTGTCAGTTGTCCCAGCCATTAAGGAAACTGTTACCCAACATGTTTCATGCACTGGGTCTGTGACCTTTTTGTCACACAGTATTCAGAAAGAACAGACTGTTCCTTGACTCAGAGATGGGTGTATTGAGGCTGAACTCCATGGCAGACTCATGCCATGATGTAGCCTGAGGTCGTTGTCAACAGGGACATCCAGGACAGAGGACATGACTGAAGTAGGACTAGCCCATGTACACAGATTTCTTTCCCATGACCACTAGGACATGTGGAGGGAAAGAGAAAGATGGTATATGCCCCAACATGAAGTCAGGGAGCTGAGGCACAGTCACAAATCCTCTGGTTAAGAGAGACTTATCTGGATATATCATTTACATGCAGTATCTTCTCAAGGACCACTCATGACCTTACCTCCCTGTCTGTCATCCCAGGAGGTCCCACAGATCGACCATGGCCCTGCTGTGATATTTTTCCACTTTCCATGAATGGGCAGCTTTAGTACATATTAACTAGTAGAAATACTCTTTACTCATCAAAGCCAGATCTACTTGATTATAGACTCAATGTTATTCATAAAGCTGTCAAGAATTTTTCACAGGTTTTATCAGGTTTTCTGAACTGGACAAATCACTCCCGAATGTTTTTGGAAATCCTCATTTTTCTGTCTGACAATAGGGAACTGTCACATTTCAAGATGTGGGGAAAACTGCTACTAATTTCAACAGCAACTACAAAAAGTATTGGTTAAAAGATGTGGGTTTGTTGGTTTGGAAAATTTTTTTATTTTCTCTAGAAGACTTAACCATTATTTAGGCATCTACACCATAAATCAAATATTGGTAAGTATTAACAAGATTGTATTATTTGCTGCTACTTCTGCCAGCAGCGAACTGCAAGGTAGCTTTTGCCATGGATGACAACAGGAACCATATGCAATGTTGCCACCCAAGTCCTGGTTGCTCCTGCGCTGGGTGACATGGTATGCAATTCAAAGAGATCTGCCATTTTAATAAGTCATTGACAGGTGATATTGGAATGCAATGTTTCATCACCCAAAGTTGCAACTAAGCTACTGATTTTCTTTCTTGATACCTATAGCTTAGTAATTACTGCTTTGTTCCTGTTTCCCAGAAGAGTGGCCTAACCAAGGGGCAGCTGCGGACACTCCAAGGAAAGGATGCTGCAGAGACAATGCCTGTTGCCTCAGCTGCCCAATGTCTTGTCCTTCATGCTTTGCAGCAAGGAATCCACATCCATCACAAACTGCAGAGAGAAGAAGGGGACCAGAACAATGAGGTGAAATAGTGAAAAAGCCGCTATTCACAAAGGGAAATGCACAAAAAAACCCCTTCTTTCTTCCTTGGGGACTGGCTAAATCCCTTTGATCCAATCATGGCTCTAATGAGAAGGATGCCTCAGCTGTCCCTAAGCACACACCACCACTGGTGATGGTGAACTAAGATACCCAGGGACCTAGGCCACAAAAGAGAGAAGTAACCTCAGCAAACAACAATTGAGGAGGACATACAGTTTTGCCTCTTCTTTTATCTCTTCTTAACAGCCTAATTGGAGTGTAATTAATTTAGGGTTGGTGCTCGCTGCCAGACTTGCTGCTTTGATGTGTTTTTGGCCTCTGTGCTACAAAAATGCAATGGGAACCAAAACCAAGATATTACACCTCCATAAAGTGCCTCTGGGTTTACCATGAGATTCCAATGTCTGTGCCAAGTGACCAAAGCCACTAACAGACCCGTGCTCGCCAAGATGTTTGGGTAATGAATAAGAAGCAGAGAGAGATGTCACCATGAATCAGAGCAAGGAATGTGCACTAACGGCAACAGAGGTGGATCCCGGCCTGTAATGTGGAACAGTGCTGTGGTTGTGCTTCTCTGTGGCTGCAGCTAACAGGAGCTGCTGGTGGTGTCTGAAAGCCTGTGGCAGATGAGGAGGATTTTAGAAGGTAGGAGGGGTACTGGCAGGACAGGGACACACCAACACAGCACCATGAGCTGCTCATACTGCCAACAATCAGGTCACTCTCAGGCCCAAGAGTCTTTCCCCACTCTATGTTAACCATTCCTGCCTTAGCTCTTTGCAGACATCTCTTTCCCACATGACCCTACCATGTTTCGCTTGGCTCTCAGCAGGGCATCCCCACTGGCAAATAGTAGCTACTACATGACATGTGAGTCTCCAAAACACAAACAGTACATGCTTAAGAGGCCATCACCCACCACTGGCTGCTGTACCTCCTGCCAGGGCCACCATTCCACCAGTAAGGATGGCAGAGTCAGCAGGCTGTGCATGCAAGTGGCAAGCAGAACTTGGAAAGGCCTTCCTGGGGGACATCCAACCCTGCAAAGTAGAGAGGACCTCCCACCACCTCACTTAGACCCCCCAGGTCAGTGATAAGCTGCTCTTGGGCACACATGAAAAACCTGGTGATGCTTACCAATCAAAATACCCAACAGCCCCACATAAAATTTACTCTTAGAGACAAATAGGTAAATTATGGGAGGTTGGTTCTAAAAAGGCTCCATTAAGTACAGATGTTATCTGTTGCTATTCAAACACCAGTTTTCCAAGCTCATGTTAGATGAAACCATGCACCTACT
This sequence comes from Acropternis orthonyx, assembly GCA_035583155.1. Lineage (NCBI taxonomy): Eukaryota > Metazoa > Chordata > Aves > Passeriformes > Rhinocryptidae > Acropternis > Acropternis orthonyx. The sequence goes on from JAWWEU010000158.1 coordinate 16,166,698, forward strand.
CCAAACATCACAGCCCAAGGGAAAATCCAACTGCTTATCTGTTTCCCTGTTGGCAATGATCTTGCTCATGATAAAAAAATTATGTGCCTCCTTCAGAAAGTCTTGGCCATTGATGGTTCATGTACCTGAAGAATATTCAGGGCTAAATTCTCACCCTACTTAAATTAATGCATCTATATCCATTTGAGGGATGCTACTCACAATTGACAGATGCTGGGAACCTGGCTCTGAGTCTCTGACTAAAGCAGCCTTTACCTTGTGACTGCATGTTAGAGACACAGGCTGCTGATAAGATACACTTCTAGTTAAATGCAGCCCTCCTTTAGCAGTGATTCATGATTAAGAGCAGTTAAGAGCAAAGTTTAAGAGCACATTGGTGCAGCTGTTCTGGACACAAGCCTTCCCTCTGCAAGAAAAGCACTTTTTGGAGTAGGTGTACTCACACAGCTTTGGTGGCAAGCAGTAATATACCCAAATACCAGGAATTGTACTCCCAAAGCCTGATGCTAGAGACAGGGACAAACCTTCTTTCTGCCTTGCAGTGGCCACTGTCACCTTGGCTCCATCACATGCAAGTGGAGAGCTCTTTTCCACTTTGCTCATTACTCAGGGGAGAAAGCAAGGAGTCCATAACTAGCCTCTCTGAGCCTTAGGCATCCACATCAGCCCTGTGTGGGTAGCATTTAGTAGGTCAGTAGTAAATTAATAGTAAATTAGTGTCCCACAGGACTAGCAAGGCAGCCCCTGTGACCGAGAGGCATGCCTGAGTTGCAGTGTCCTCAGGGCTTCCCTGCCCTGCCAGTTTAGGCTAAAGCTTTGGAAGCAGCTTTTGTGATCAGAAGGAATCCTCATTCTTGCAGTGAAATACATCTGTGTCAAAGCAAAAGAGAAATGGAACACAGTCTGAGCATTAACCCTGTGGTTCCCCCAAGTTCCTCAGGGGATTCAGTGCTCCATTCATTCCTCCTGCGGACCACTGCTTGGCCAGTGCCACAAGCACATCAGACCATACACGTGCAAGCAGGCATACTCAGCTGAAGAGTTGGAACAGCTCCTTCTACTGAACATCTGGACTTCCACATATAAACTACTCAACACTCTCTTCCAGAATTACAGAGTCTTTCATATCTTATCTCTCAAAAACCGCTTATCAGCCCATGGCTTTCAGACTGCAGTCTCTCCCGTCTGCCAAAGTGGAACCCAGCCATGTAAAAACATGAATAACAGCAGCCCCTCTCTCCTCTCCCACGCTGATGGCTGCAGCTCCTCTGATGGGGGCTTGAACTTTGGGGGCAGCAGGAATAGCTCCATCTATTCCGCTGCTGTGGACTCGCAGAGGCAGTTTAGCAGAATCTAACCACAGGGCAGTAGATCACTGGAACACAAATGCCTCCTCTCATCCCAAGCTGAGGAAGGTGACAAAATAAATGTACATATTTATTCACTTAATTACGATGACAGGCAATAAGGAAACATTTGTAAGGTCACATTGTGGCAAGTCACCCATGCTGCTGCAGCACTCAGAGGCTTTGCTCATGCCCTAGACCCTCCATGCCAAAAGTGTAAAAAAAGACAGGGTTTTGCCCATAAGTGAGCATGTAGTAATGGGAACTAGTATGGATTTTTTTGTCAAATAAAGGTTTCTTTCTAACTAAATATCCCTTTTAGTTTTAGCTCTAACAAAATGCTCAGGAGAAAGTTTCATTCATGGCTTGATATTTTGAAACCTCTGTCCAGGAAGGGTTAGAATCCTTTTTATTGTCCTCTTCTGTTTTTTCTCTCTCTTTCCCTTTTAAAGAAAAGAAAGGTACAGAGGAGGAAGCACAGGAAGGGCTTTTGAACTTGTGAGCCATGAAAATACTTTGGGTTTCAGATCCATTGATCATCAAAACTTTCACCCTTCCTCCCCCTCCAAACTTTTCATATCTTTCCATAAAAATTCTGAAATGAAATGGAGGTTTCTTCCTCTCATCCATGAGAGATGACATCATTAGACTTCAGTGTGGTGCTAAAAACATGCGTGCATACTGCAGAAGCAGATACCAGTCTAGACATCACAGTAATAAGAACCGGAGCGGACTGAGGGGGCTGTCAGCAAGCTGAGGGGACTGGTTCTGCATCAGGAGGGAGGTGGAAAGAGATGAGGCTGGGAGGAGGATGGCAGTGATGATACAGCAGAGGAAAACTTCACATAAAACAGGATCGTCACTAGCTTTGGACTAGCTTAGCTAATGTATTTCTCAGTTGTATGGCCCGCACATGGGTTTTACATGTTTTTGTCCAAAAGAGGTCTGTCGCAAGAACAACTGTCTCTGCTTTTGTTATGAAACCAAAGTTCAGGCACAAATCTCAGCTGATGCGTCTCATTCCAACAGCTGATGATACAATCCAGGAAATAAACATGATCATCAGGTACCGACTGGGAAAGGGTAGGAATAAGATCCCTTATAAAAGTGGCAGGAAGGGACGGTACAGGTGCCTTCCCTTCTCTTCTCTGAGAGTCCCCCCAACACACATGCACTTTGGCCCCCATCAGCCAATCCTCTCTGGCAAAAAAAACATGCTTTCAGATGCTGCTGCCAAACCTCAGAAATGTATATTGCTGTTCTGGCTATGTTCAGGAGGAAGGGGAAGGGAAAGCAGTGTGCAATTTTCAACAGTTTCTCCTTGGAGAGGGGCCCCCTAATTTTCTGAAAGGGGCCATGGAGGAGGGGGGAGAAAAAGCAAGAGGCTCTGTCCCATTTTAATCTCTTTTCCCAAATTAGTTATACATGGGGAATTCATGATGGAGTTCCCTTTTTGGGCTCTGAGCCTCAAAACATTTCATAACACGCAGAGCCCTTCTGAAACCTTTTGATCACATCCCTTCTGAGGTTGCTGTGTTTATGTGCAGAGCTGTGCACTTGGGCAGATGCTAAAGGGAAAGACAGGGAGCGGAGAAATCCTGCGCTCACGGCACTGCAGGTAGGGTTTACAGCACAACACTGGCAAGGGAAAAAACCCAACAATAAACCACAAAACAGAGGAAAAAAAAAAAACCAACTGTGGAACAAAGACCACTGAGGCTGCTGCGAGAGCTCAGCAACATCAGCTACCAATCTCTACCACACTGCTGTCAGGACAAACTACCTGAAAACTTGTAGCTGGCTTTTTGCCGTGTTGAAACCTAGTACAAGGAATGTAGAGAGCTTTTTATTCAATGGGAAATTACCCAGTCTGCACAGAAACAACACAAAATAAGGATATTCACTCATCCTGATGGGCTGCATTAACCAAACAGGTTTGACAACAAGCAAAGACCACTAAGCACCAAGCCCAGAGATGATTCCCACAAGCCCATGAGAAGCTGGAGAGTCTGGGGTTACAGACCATTTCCCTCCCCTATGTGCTTTGATTACAGTACTTCACAGCCTTGAGACCTAAAAGACAGCATAAATTGCTACTGGGCTTCAGTCATTTAGGGACCTGAAGTTCAGTCACAGTTTTTCAGCTGACTAAGAAGGTCAAAAACCTCCCCTTAGGTTAATGGGAATGAAGTCTGTGAGCCAAGATCCTCAAAGGCATTAGATCCTCTTTGAAAGCAGTGGTGCTTAGACATTTCAGTAAGTGTGTTCAAGGAACTGGACTGAAATACCAATGCCCACCTCCCTAAAAATTTATGCTAAGTGTCTGGGAAAGTTTACAAAGGTGACTGGGAGACTCTCCACATTTCTGGAAGTCTAAGCAGGGGTAACAGCGTTTTGCTAAATTTTGCTCAGTGCTGCTTATTAAATCAAAGCTCAACTGGTTTAATTAAAATTCATGGTAAATAGATTTACTTTCTCCAGCGCCAGTGCTCTGTATGCACACATTCAAAGTCGTTTACTTCCATTTGGTTAAACTTCATAAGTGACTCTTCTAAATGTTTCCACATGGTGGCTTGAATTTTTTCTTTTTTTTTTTTTCTTTTCTTTTCCTTTTTTTTTTTTTTTAACTAAATCAAATTTAAACCAATTTTCATTAAATTGGTGGTTTTTCATTTCCACAAGGCCTGTGGGCCTCTTGGATTTTAAAACTTGGCGTGAAATTCAGCCCAAAATGCCAAGCTCTGAAACCCAATGAAAATGAAACCGCTGCAATCTATAGGGGAAGCTGCCTGCCACTCAGCCCAGCCCACGCTGCTGGCCAGGCTGAGAGCACTCTCCCTGGGGCACCAGACCTGTGCAGGACTGGGTGCTAGGCATAGCTGAAAGTTTCCTCAGGACACTGCCATTGCTCCATCCCGAGAAAGTTTGGGATTTGGCAGCAGTGAGCTCAAATCCTGGCTGGTGAAAATTGCTTGAAGCACAGCCTGTGGGAAGATCAAAATCCTGATCAGGAGCCTCTTTAAAACTGTGGCTTCAAAGCTAACTGGAAACCTGGCCCTGGGCTTCCCTGCAATTCAGCTTGGGTTTGCAGACTTGGCTGGTGTTAGGTTTATTGCACCTAGTTTGGGGCTTTGCTGTGAACATTTCGTGGAGATTCAGCTCTTGAAATTAAATGGGCTCTGTTGTTCAGAGCCTGGACCAAGGTCTCTAACATCCATAAACTCCACATCAATCTATTTATCTTCATGAATAAAGTAGCTCAGGGTTTGACACTTTAGGGAAGGGTCATTGCTGTGTATTATCAAACCATTAAAATCAATGGATGGATAGATGTGATGAAGACTACTTACTACTTCATATTGGGGGGCTTTGACTTACCAAAGCAACTTTTTAAAGTGGTGAGGAGAGAGGTTTCTTATGGTCCTGTTTCCCCACCACTGTATCTATAGTAAGCAAACCAAAAAGCCAAAAGAAGTCTTGTCCAAGCTCCCAGCACTTGGGATGCTTCAAAGCAAAGGCTGTTGCTTTAGAAGACACATCAGCAGAGATGAAGATTTCCTGCCTCCTGGTAGGTTTAGGGCAATGAAGAAAATCAATAATACTTTTGGTTTTCCAAGGCTATGGCTTTTAGTTCCTCTAGAATTAGAGAAGAATGGGTTTATTTACTGTTGAACTCCTATTCTTACCCCCCACACAAAACCCTCAAAAATGGTGACCATTTAAAGCAAAGTGAAGATGGTTCTTGGCAAAAGTTCAGCATGGCTCTTGTTACTGAGGGGAATGTGGTCATGTTGTTAAGACAGTGGCCTGGGAGTCAGGCCACTGTTCTTTGCCATCCTGCCACCCCACCATGTAACCTTGGAAAGTCACGTCTCCCCTCCATGGTTCCACATTCCTTGCCATCCTGCACCTCTGGGCTATTTAGGCTGCCAGCTTTATGGTCCAGTGTCTGTCTCCTACTGTTCTAGCTACCACCATAATTATGAGAATTTGATACACGCTGCGTTCCAGCATCCCTTCCCACAGAGCTTTATTAGAGCAGCTCTGTCTCCATGAGCAGCAGAGCAGAGGTGGCAGTTCAGGCATGAACTCCAAGGACATTTGACCCTCATCTCACCCTGTCCATGTACTCACTCTGCACCCAGGGACATCATCATCCCTTTCACCTTTCTCATTCCCATCCAGCGAACCTCAGAGTCATTTACATTTAGTGTTCACATGGTTTTCTCTTCGTTATGTGTGCCCAACTGGGACACCCTGCCAGCTTCAACCATCTCTTCCTAGGACATACATGCACTGTGTAGTACAACCTGCTCCCATCATGCAGCAGAAGCACCCCAACATCCAGCCCCAAAGGACCTATGACGCAGAGAGGCACCGTTTGGCAGCAACAATGCAAATGTACTTTTGCAATGAATTAGTGAGCGCTTTTTCATCACTGTTTTTCTCTAAGGATCCGTAACTCCAGAAGCCACCACACTGCTAGGAGAGCGGGTTCTCCTTCTGCTCCAAAATTAAATCTTTAGAGTCTGTACCCCAAGATGCCCTCAGGCACCAGCATGGTCAGTAGCTGCTCACTTACCTCTGGTCCAGGCCTCCCATGCTGGGCACTGGGCACACACACAAGAAGGGACAGTCCCTGCAAAGACTTTTAGTCTCAACGCAAAAGTGACAGAAAGCGAGAGAAGTTAAACACTATTTAGTGAGATTGTCCTGTAGGGAAGTGGCAAAGTTGGGAATAAAACTCAGACAGCATCAGCTAGCTGCCCTGCACACCAGGGCACTTTGCCTTCATTCCTTACACGGCACTTCCACGCATGTACAGGGACATACACACATAGATATATATGTGTACTTTATACATATGTGTGAATGAAGACTGCTTAAACAACTGGACACACATGGTATGGTGGTAAAGACTAAATGTGCATACACATGCACATCACCACTGCAAGTGGCATGTCATGATTTGCCCTGTGTTACCTGTCAAGTGTTCACAGCCCCTCTGAGAACACCCCTCCTGACCTCAGGCAGCAGGAACTGTGCCCCATTTCAACTCCTCCAGGTTAAGACAGCACAACAAGCTGGGATTTCTGAAGGTGCAGGCAGGAAAGCCAAATGATTGCACTGAGATACCATCTACCTCAGCTCCTTCTCAGATTTTGGTGTTGTGTGTTTTATCAACAAATAACATGTCTTTACTGCTGCCAGCCCTGCTGAACCACTGTAACTGCAGACAAGCAAGCTGTGTTTGCTTCTCTTTCATTTGTCAGCAACACAATGGCCAGCCAAGTCCTCATTCCAGCATCTTACTTGTTCATAACAACAAACACAGGCAAAAAGAGAAAAGCTGATTTTTGGCTGGCTGTGAGACTGCAGAAGGGTAGGTCTGGATAGGTAAAGTGAAAAAGCCCTAATATGAAAATCACTGGGGGAAAAGAAGTACCAAGAAAAAGAAGTAAGCAGGAGTTTAAAAAAAAAAAAGTAGGCTGGTTCAGATTTTCAGATTCCCCTATTTCTGCTCTCTGGGACAGTGTCATGTATTAACGCTCTCCCTTCTCCAACACATGACCAAGTCCAGTTTGACTGGCAGGTCCAACAAACACACGGGATTTGCAAGTAGTTATGAAGATGTTCACTCATTTGTTCTCAGACAGCAATAATCTTTCTCTTTCTCACTTCTTACTCCTGCTAGTCCCTGAAAGCTGTGAGGGGGGAGCTTACACCCACATTATATCCAGGACCACCCTGAGGTTTGTTGACACTTGAGAAACAAAAGATATTCAGAGAGTAAAGGAAACTGGAGTAATTCCCTCTCTGCAGTTACCAGCTTGGATTTTGTTGCTGACTGCAGGAAAGGAGAAGAGGATGGAAAAAACATCTGAAATGTGACGTAGAGAGAGGACTGCAGCACAGAAGAGTCAGGCAGCTTCACCCCTACACCCAAACGACCCAGCATGCCACTCCTTCTTCCCTGAACAAGCTGAGGAAAAGCAGTTAAGACCAGGGCAAAGCTGGTGAAGCACGAGAAGGAAGGGGAAGTTGCCTATAGACTCCTGCATTCCCCTCATCCTATCTTCCTAGTCCCACTTCTGAGCCCAAACTGGTTCCCACTTGCAATCACAAAACCAGAGTTGGGACCATCTGCCTGTGGTGAGGAGCTGATGGACCTGGGAGCTCTGCACCTAGGTGAGAGTCAAGACAAAAGAGTTCCAAAGAAAAGAAGATTTTATACCCAGTACCTCTAGAGCGGAGGTGTCTTCTGGGCTGAAATATTAGAAAACAAGATGAGGACATGCTACAGTCAGAAGCTATCTCCCTTCCCTGGGGTAGCTGTTCTTTGCCAGGCACAGAAGGGAAGAAGGGCAGGTGTATGGATTGTTGCAGACATAAGGGGAGAGCGCAAAGAGCACACCATGGACACAATCATGATGCTTAATATGTTTACCAAGTATTTTGGGGCCAGTGAAAGAATAGCAAACACAGCACAGTGCAAGAGCAGAAGATTTATGTGACAACAGAACTTGGTCAGAAGGAGACTGAGAAACCTTCTGCAAGGGTTTCACTTCCCAAGGGATGCATTCAGGGACCATTCCATATCTGGATCACAGTCCCACGGTTTATAGGATTCAGAGCTCAGGGCAGGGAAAACACAGGGAAGAACTGCGACAGACACTACTGAGGGACTATCTCTGGAGTACATCAGTAGGTTGCTGAAAGGGAGGAACAGTTTTGAAACATGAGCACAGAGATAAAAATCTATTCTAAGGTGAGGATGAGCTAAATACGTCAAAGGCCTTTCAGCACAATCTGGACACATGTGAAACCATCTAAATAGTAAACAGCACATTTACTACTAATAGCCTCCTAATTTATTTATGGAGCCCCATCACATTGCAAATCTCTGTCATCTCCTTTGCTCAGCAATCATCTGGCACTGGAGGAGGGTGCAGGAGCTCTGCTCTGCCCAGGCTTTGCTACCTGTTTTTGGAGATAAGCACTAAATAACAGAGCTCTGCAAAATACGATAAGGCCCACACTTCAAGATGGTTGACTGAAAATACTGATTTTCCCACTTGAGGATGTTTCACGAGCTGTCTTCTTGCCTCAGAGCACCTCGAGCACAGGAAGGAAGGGGAATACAACCACAAAAGCCAACACAATCAACCCCAGGGTTGGGGAATCCCTCCTCACATGTATAGATGTGCATACGTATATATATCCATGTTAGTCACTGCTATGGCAACTAAGACAACAAAGATATCCTTTTAAAGGCCCTGTGGTAAGGAGAAAAAATATTTTGCTATATATATCATAGCCTATTGACGTCACAAAATAACCTAAAATAAACTAACTTGTAAGTTTGGACCATGCTGGTCCTGTTTTCTTCTCTGTAGATGTTGAAATAATGTTCACGTCACAATGATCATCTGTTACCTTTCATGGAAAAAATAAATGAAAAGAGCTGAGCTAGAAAGTTTTCTATCAAACCCTCACACACACCCTCAATGAAGTAACATGAAAAAGCCCTCTTCTAAAAACTATGGAGCACTGTATCCGAAGGGTCTCATTTACCCATGCCTCAGGTAAAGTCCATGCTGACATCAGAAGGAAACTGCCAATTTTGATAATTAATAAAAACTATGAACCTGAGGTTAGATGTGACAATTAATTCAGCAGAGCATCTAAATAGCTCAGTGGAAAAAGGCAAGCTGACAGAGATGAGTCTGGGCTGAATAGTAAAAATAAAACCTTCCATATGAAAGTGATTTTAGGAAGTTTGTTTCCACAGCCAAGACCTTGCAGGTCAGGGCATCCCTACCTCTTGTGCATGTATATGTAACACAGTGCACAGTGGCACTTTGACATGACTTGTGCTCTTTCCACTAATATCACCAGTGCAACTATTTTATTAACAGCACTAATAAATAAGTTGCTGCTATACAACTAAGAAATACAGGTAGATGGAGTTAAGAGAGGGAATTTAGGACCTTAGTTTGCACTAGGCTATGCCAATACAACCGTATCAGTACAGACATAATGGAAGAGCACCCTAGTCAAAGTCCTATGTAATAAAGCAGAAATAATGCAGTGGAGCATCAGCCCTGCAGGGGAACAGGCTGGACATTAGTTATGGTTCACATATGCAAGGCATGGGGGCACTTTTGGCATGGGACAGCTCGATAGCTCCTTGCACAGGGCTCAGATTCAACAAATGCTGCAATTTCCTACCTTTGGCTAACAGGAGGAGGTGAGAAATACACCGCAACTTACTATGTTTCTACCCAAAATCATCTATTTAGCTCTCCTCAGGATGATCTAGGGGAGCTCTCTGAAGTCCCTTTCGGCTCAATTTGGTTTTTATCTGGCTTGAAGGATGCTGATCTGCCTGCATGTTCTATCAGAGACCCACAGAGTGGGTTGAGATGCTCTCAGAGCATGAGATATGCCATGATTCTCTCAAAAGTGCCATGGATATTTCAAAGCAACAGAATTTATTAGAGGTTTTTTTGAAGGCAAATGTCTCTACTCAATATGGTGAGTTTGAGCAGATATAGCAAATGCAATGAGTCACTTGAGTATTGTGGGCCGTTATATACTATTAAGTCATCTGCAATGCCATGGTGAACTCATTTGCAATGTGTTATTACATGGCCACTTGATGTGTTGTGGATTTGGGTCTGTTCCTCCTCTCTTTGGGGTTTGGGTTATTCCCTTTTTTTTTCCCCCCATTTTTTTTTTCTGTAAGCCAAGCTGCGGTGTAAAGATAAGAGCTGACACAAGTCAAGCAGGCTTGATGGAGAATCATCAATCACATATTTTAGGCTTGGAACTTTGCCTTCTCCCCCCTGAACTTCTCCCAGGTCACTTGTTCTCAAAACCTCTGTAATTGCTGCCATTCTCACCCCTCCTGCACATCTGTCAGGTTTCCCTCTAAGCACAGGGGATCAGAGTTTGATTTATTCCAGAGCTGCTGAGAAGCACTGACACCCCACACCCAGCAATATGGTACTTCAGGTAGGTGCAGCATCCTCCCGTTACATAACTCCCAACTGGTGTGCATTAAGATACACACTTTTCTCACATCTTCTGTTATCACCCAAATTCTTCTGTGGACTCTTATGTCATCAGCCACTTCAGCTCTCCTCTACAACAACTTCCTGAAGTATTTTGCCTAGAGATTGCCTTCTGTGGTTCAGCCCACAGGCCTTCACCTTGCAGACTTTCATAAAGGACATAATGGAAGAGCCCCTGCTCATTTAAAATTCTTTACATTACTCAGTGTCCCTATATACTTTTTCCCCATGATAGAGGAAGACAGATAGATGTCTTTGTGAAGATCTCATCCCTACCTTTCCTCACCTGTCTCTATGAATTTAGGAAGACAACATACTAATATTTCTACTAGTTATAGTCTTCTTCAGCCTTGATCTGCCACAACATGACCCCTCATCTTTTTCCAAGCAAACATCTTCCTTTGCTTTCTTCCTCTACCCCCGTTCATAACACCCTCATTCACAGGAGATCTTGCAGACGTCCAAACACACTTCTTACTGCTTCCTTCCCCTTTCATTACTTCCAGGTGCCACCCCTTCCCACCACCCTCATCAGGCCTAGATGGGACATGCCAGGCTCTCAAAGGGGCTCTCACCTCTCTTTTCAAAGAGTGAGCTGCCCTTGCAAGGTCTGTTGTTTTTTCTGGAGGAGATGTAGCCGAGACAGGTTTATCTGAAGACTACGGAAGTGCTAGGTGGCTACTGAACACCAGAATAAGATAAAAAAGCTATATATGGTGGCTGAACAAAGTAGTTGGATCTTTTATCAAGGCTGAAGTACTAAAAATATGGAAGGTTTTTATAGTACTCCGTGCTGTACCTAGAAAGCTCTAGGATCGCTGCGGGACGAGTCAGACTGGCAGACTTATGTCTGACATCTGCTAGTCCTGAGGTGCTTGATCTACTTGGCAGGGAGAAAAGCTAGCTCTGATACTACAGGCCAGAAATCAGAGGAATGCCTTTTTCTCTACCCACAAGTAGAAACATATAAGTAATATGCTCTAAGCAGAGATTGCACAAAAAAGGCTGGCCGCAGAATAACTCACAACTGATCTCAAGATGAATATGGAAGCAGGTTGCTTTCAAGATGTCTGTCAAAGCCCCTGGTTGCACCCCCTTTTGTGGTTAAGATCCAAGAGAAAGAGAAACACAGAGGGAATACAGGGAGGTCTAGATTGAACAGAGTCACTTGTCAAGAGAATTGAAGTAGAAAAATAACGTGGAGTTCAAAGCTAGTGTCCAGGGGGAGGGGAAAAAAAAAAAAAAAAAGAAAGGTTTATATAGCTACAAACACAGCCTAAACAAGCCAGAAGAAAAACTTGGTGGGAAAATGCTACAGCACGACCCATGGTTTGTTTGGTCAATGTGAACAGCAGCTCCCTTACCTTGATGAGTTCCAGCTGAGCTGCAGCAGAAGCACCTTGCCAGTGGAGGGAAGCACGAGAGGAGACAGGCAGGCTTGGGTGGGATGGTGATGAGGAGCCAACTATGCACATACATGGTTTGACATTCGCAATGTTGGAAAACTCCAAAATGGGTAGTTTTGTTCTCCTCTCTTTGGATAAACTTACCCAAATCAAGCTGTTCGGGATATTTACTCTCTTTGGGGTAAACCTGAGTGTGGCTGTTGACATTTTTGAGGGCTAGCATGCTGTGGCTTTCTCAGCCCACCAGCAGTACTTCTTATCTTCTGACTCTGATTCCCAACTTTACAGCAGGGCACCCCCTGGCTCATCTAAAAGCAAATACCGTTTGTCCTATCTGAAGCTGACAATGCTATTTGCTTAGATACCAGAGTCCAGAAAACAGTGGGTTATGCTGGTAAGGGTATTTCCTTTAAAGCCGAGTAGACTAAAATGCATATGAAAGTACAAAGTTGCTGTAGCTCTACCAGGGAAGGGATGCTCGCTGAAGGACTGAGTGCTTGTCGTGCCCTTCATGAGAAAGTATTCAAAAACCTGAGGAAAACGTTGAGACTTGCCTTTAGTAGATAAGAAAGCCCTAAACAGAGGTTGGATGAGTCCTAAAATCATCACAAACAGCACATTTAGAAAAGTTCCCCTTGCCTAAAGGTACAAAGGATGGGAACTCGATAGGTTCACTCTGTGGACCAAAAGGGGATTAGAAGGACTAACTGGTTTCTCATAAAATACAAAAAGATGGAGCCTGCTCCATCTGCATGCTAAAGCATTAAATATGTTAGAGGAGGATTATCCAGAAAGTAGCATATATGCTGATTCTTTTCTTATGCCGGATGTGTCGGCAAGGTTTTGGCAGACTGGGGGGAAAAAACACAGTGTCTATAAGATTTCGAGGTTGTCACAGATCAGTAACCTCAACTGAGGTCTGTTATAGTCATTCAGCAGTGACCCCATCTCTTCTTTCATCTTAGAGATTCCACTAGTTTCATCCCCTCGCTTGCTTTTCTTCCTTTTTTTTCTGTTTGTTCTGCAAAACAAAATACCGCTGCCATGTTCCTTCACTGGAGTTTCACCAACATCGGACATTCGCAGTGGAGCTTTGCCAGATGTGCCACAAAGTCAATGCATTGCTGTGAAGGAAATGTCATGTAACACGATGCTGAGGACCTGACACAAAGGTGAGTCACTTTCAGCAGGTTGGTTTAGAAGATATGGGTAAAACCAAGTCCTCCTGGGTGGGTATCACTTGAGTTGGCCAGATTCTCAGTGGATATAAATTGTCATAGTTCCATGCAAATCATCTGGAAAATGATACCACAGTTGGCAAGCTGCTAAGGTAACAAGTATACCACAGGGCAGTGCCAACTAATGCTGGCTGTAGATCTGCCCATTAGCTGTACTGGTAGTATCAGCTTATGTGAACATATTTGTGGCTCTGGTAAACCTGGAAAAAATGACATTTCCATGGGTTTGATGAGAAGTGAAACATTTGATGCTTTGGTCTCAAATTTTCTGCTGTCTTCCGTAAGAAACAAAGGGCAAGGTTTTAGGAATGGCCTTCTCCTTTTTCTGCTTTATGGGGCAAATGTAGGAAAAAGTGTTATCTATGGAATTTCAGAACTTGTTCCTTAACACAAAACACCAAAACCACCAGAAATAACAGTCTCCTGGAAAATGTAGGCTTTAACTTTGCCCTAAGCCAAAATTGCATACTGATTGCTATTCATCATTCTGCTCCCCTCCTATGTACTCTATACGCCTCCAAGTCTTACCATGGCAGTCAAGGTTCAAGGAGTAGCTGGATGAAGCCACTCTTTTCAAAACAGGTATTCCCCACTTCTCTGTTCAAAAGTGTTCTTCTCCAGAAGAGACTAGACAGCTGTTCTTTGTTGATACCCAGTCTCCCAGGACATTCAACAAACACATTCAGGAACCTGGATACGGTCTAGGATAACATTCGCTTCCACATTTGTCAGAATATTACAGGTTTTTTCCAAGTTACCAGTGCATGCATGCAACCTGAAGTCCAAAGCACAATTCCATAGCCCTTGCGCTGTTTGTTGAGCCTGCAGCCCACCATATCTATGCAGCTGCAGGACAACCTACCCAAGGATGATTCTCCACTGCCAGAGCTGTGAAAGCCTCTAAGATTTTGGGGAAATCCAGAATGTTATTAGCTCCTTCTTCCCAACGCAGTAGTAGAAAACTTCAAAAGGCAGGTGTGCATTATGGATTTCTCTACCAGTTTCCACCAGCAGGGCTTTTCTTTGTCCTCCTCTCTGTCTAATTCAACTTTCATAAAATAGGAACAGGATTATACGCCTCCCTTCAGAAAATCAGATTAATTAGGGCTCTCCTCCCATGTCTTAAATCTTATTCACCCCCTGTGAAAGGATTCCTACAAGTATCACTATAGCTTGAGTATCAAGGAAGAGCCATGCACAGCTTTATAGGTGTGTCCTATAGCACCTTTATTTACCCTAGCAAGGTCTGAAAGTGGTTCTTGCTCAAGGCTTGGCTGCAGTAAACAGTGTGGGTCTGTGTGCTTTGCATAATGGGACACCACAAAGGACTGCCAAGGTCCAGCTTACTCAGAGGATATTATCTCAGCACAGTCCTGCACCACTGGGCCTCTGTCCTCTGAGCCCTACAGCATTCACAGGGGCACTAGAGACGTTCTGCATTGCACTGGGCTCAGTTGTCCCCTCAGTGTTCAGCACCAATTGAGGACAGATCTATGCATCATTTCGCTTTCCTCACCCTTTGTCTATTCCTAAGCCAATCAAAACACTCTTTGTGCTGGAGATCAAGTCACCTATGACATGGGACCCTTATTTTTGAGCTAGAGGTGAACTGGAGGCATGAGTCTGCCAAATCATCTGTTGAGCATGCTGGTGGCAGATGGTATATAAACATTTGTTTTCTTATTACTCAAGAAGGGAAAGCAGTTGGGAAAGCAAAAGTTTCTTCATTTTTTTGCAAAAATTTAAGTTAATGAATGGAAAAAATCAACGAACTTCTGAAATTCTTTTAGATAAACAGGATTTTGTCTTCAAAAAAAGAAAAAGAAAAAAGAGGGACTTGGCAGGGCTGAAGGCTGCTATTTTTCATTAGGACAAGATGATGGTATGGCAGGAATGCAGGACAGAGGGGTGCAGATGTGTGAAAGCATTTAGGAAAAGGCACCCAGGGATTAGAGAAGTGCCTGTTCCCAAAATGGGTTGATCTGAGGTAAAGGAAACCTTTGGGATAGGAAGATAGTAAACCCCTCCCCCACCCCTTTTATAGTGGATATAAACAGTTTTACGGTATTTCCACCAAACAGAAGA